>OX104065.1:45001943-45187813 GCA_944474145.2 Dicrocoelium dendriticum
GATGGTCTTTGCCGTCCCCCGTAGCTCAGTGGTCTCAACCACGGACTGGCAACAGTCGAGTTGCTGTATCGAGCCCTACCAAAGGTCCGGAGGAATGCGCACCGCTGATGATTCCCGAAGGGAAGAAACGCGCGTACAGCGTTTCTCCGGGCTTGTGGGGGCTGTCTCTCTCTGCTGTAAACATTCATATAACCAGTATCAATCACAGTCTCAGTAGTTCCTGGTGACGATAAAAGTGGTCCTTCATACCCTCTGAACTGCAGTCACTGGGGGCATAAACCGAAGCATTGAAAATGCACGATATTCTCAGACGGTTGTTATTCACCGCAATAGAGTTTCGAGGTCCAGCAGCTCACATACGGTTATTGACTTGCATTCAGTCGGGTAGGTTGCATTCTGCATGATTGCTGATGTCGATACGGGTAGCATAATAACCTTGTGCTATTTACTTCGTATCGACAGAGGCACTTAGATTGTTATCATTGTCAGCAGATTCGTCACGAAGCGGTTATCTTGTATATGTGTTTCGGAGACAGCACACACCACTATCGAGGGAGTGTATAGTGAGAGTTAGTGCTGCTGTTGGTCGCTCTGAAAAAGTGCCTGTACGTCAAATGAACCACTGAGAAATGGGAATCTCGTTTCGATAGCTTTAGTTACGAGGTCAGTAACAGTCCCTTGCGCAATAAACAGGGGAGAAGAGAGTGGTACGGATAGAGGAGAAGAAGTGTTGGCGACTGGGTCGAGAGGGCAGATTCTACTGTCCTGCTGCCCATTCCGGAAGAGGGTTGTTGGTTGAGGTGCCCTACAATTAGCCGTTCATTCAGCAGTTTGACGAACAACGCGGTCACGTATATGGAGGTTCACCTGAGTGATTGCATCCAGAACATTTGGCCAACCGCTTGACCCACAATGTAGTGGGGAGGTAGTCCAACTGGAGAGTGTGATTGCAGTGTCTCATTGGGATCTGCTTGACGTCTGTCAGATGCAGCCTTTGAGAATCTAGGGCAAATCGTGTGTGACCACGGGCAACCGCATGTGGGGATTGGCGTGTTGACACCTATTTCACCAGGAGTTGCGTGATTGAAGCGGGCGGTAGCAAACCATTAAGCACCGCGTGGTGCACTCCTACAATCAGCGACAATGCGTGGCACTCGCGCTCTACGCCAATCCAGCTGTGAGATACTCTAACACCTGTTGTATCCCGTGGCTGTTCTAAGGAAAAAGAATCATGAACCTCTACCAACCCTCGAAGAGGATTGTGAGACTGAGTTAATCCGAGCTCTAACCATTGACACATTTGGTATGAGCAGTCCTAATGGCACCTAGAAGTTGTCACCGAGCGAAGCTCAATAGGACACGAAGATAGGCAAACTATCGCATCAAAATAAAGTCCAGTGCAGTCGCGTCGCCATGGGCTTCGTTTCTCCGCCATGTCGCTGTTGTAGTATGTAGTATCAGTCTGAGACTTGCCTACGCGTACGAGATTAGTTTCCACTTTTCTGACATGCTACAAGTTATTGAGGATAACAACGCTTATTTCGCAAAATGTTCTCAATTGTTCGACAGCTGCGCATCTGAAGGATTCAGTTCTCATACGTAGGGTGACTATACGCGTGTAAGATACTCTTCATACGAAACCACATCTTCTACATCTATAGGTTCGAAAGGTAGACCCCTACAGTTCTCTATAGTCGAACGTGACCCACGTCACTGTTGCGGCATGACGGGTTGTTCTGAGCAAACAAAAATGGCATTGCCACGTGGAACAAGTAATTCAAACAAGGCAACCAAAACTGAAGCACGATGTCACTGATCTGGAGCATACTCAACGTCGGGGTTTCCAAGCGTGTCATTGGAACGCGTAATTTGCCATATGATAAGAGGCGAAAACACAGGCGTTACTGATTAGCTGATAATCTGCTAATGCCTGGATTGTTCTGAGTTAACCAAATCATGTGCGCCGCTATTTACTGCAGTTTATCAATAACACCTAACTGAGATCATTCCTTGAAACTGGCAGAATAGTATAACCGCCCCGAGTGTTGCGGAATTCTTTTTTCTGTTCGTGTGTGTCGCCCCTGGTAAAAGACCACATTCGATCTGTTTCGCAACAATACAAATCATGTATGAGAACGGTTGGAGGAACCACTCAGGCACTTACATGTCTTAGCAACCGCAATGGGAACCATGACGCAAGGATATGAAATATTCCCCAGGAGCAAGCTCAATCGAACAACGGCATAACAAAGGCAATAGGCGAGCGAAACCTCGGTGCGGATGCCAATGTGCACTGCGCGCACACTCATCCTGATTCGAATCGCTACATCCATCAAACGCGGACCTTTCTATATTGCGCTCAGTGAGCATGCGACACCCCGAACCACATTGCGGTCCACACGCTCTCCACGTCCCTCCGGTGTCACTAGCCCAACTTCCATGCCAGCTGATCATCTACAGCGGTATTTGTGAGCTACTTCATGTCATTATTCCAAAGGGCCAATTAATTCGCACTAATTCACGTGGGTGCCTCGGACAGCTCAACGATGAAATGGGCGGACACACCGCGCAATCATATTTCACGTATAAGTGGAAATGCTTGAAAGGTTTAGTGCCAAACACCATGATCACTCGTGACTGCTAAGCTCAGATGGCAAGATGTGAGTTTTGCGAGTATACCCCCTAGCATGTGTGTAGTTTCAGTGTAGCCAATCAAACCTGAATACCAGTCTCGAGCGCGACTGGGCACCCACCAACTCGCACGCGATCTGCGCCACCCCCAAACATCTCTGGTAACTCATGTCGTAAACTAGTTTGATATGCCATTGGTTGAGTTGGGATTGGTCACCCAACGAGTGGGGCGTTTTGGTGCGTTCGCGCCAGGTGGATGATATTTGATTGCGTTAAGGCGAGTTCTGAAAGATGTATGGCCGAAACTTATTTCCTTAACGCTAACTTTGAAAGCGTTATGGAGGCAATTAACTGAGAAAAGGTGTAGATTGGTATAGCTATCCAGAAATGCTCTAATTAGCCCGTAATACCCTGCGACAACTACGGACTGCGCAGGTGGCCGAAAGGTATACTTTGCAGGCATACATGACAAATATATGCAGATAAGGGATGATCTTGCGCGAAAACGCTAGAAATCCATCAAGAAATATTATATCTACATGGGAATTCAGAGGAACTTGTAACTAACTCATGGTTAGAAGGCCACAGCATACAATTTTCAGTGGATACTGAGCCACATAAACAACCAGTGAAATAGAGTTTAGCATATTTTAAGCCTCTAAGCTTTTCTAAAGCTTGCAACAAGCCCGCATGAGCCAGGTCTACCTGAGTAACCCTGAGGATCTTTCAGATCCGTTGACAGATTTCGGCTTACAAAATACACACATTACTTAGCTAAACATCACAAGGTTTATCCGTTAGAGCCGATTTTCTATATTCATGAGGCTCTGTCTCTAACGTCAGTGAGCTATGGGAGCCTGCCACCAATAATAAAGAACTAAGCATGGGAAAATTTAGTAAAATTTAGCTAATTGCATTTGGGCGTGAAATCCGTTATGGTCTACGTGGGTTGGGCTTTAACAACTCTACTTCTGGTGGTTGAGCTTGCTCATACTTGAGGTATTGTTATGCTTCATGTGTAAATGCACACTATTGTGCAGCTCTTTGATGAATTTCGATTTATTTCTCTCCATTTTTAAGTTCCGAAGATAGTGCGAAGATAGTGCATCCCAAACCTATCCGCCTCCGCTGACTCTTTATTTATTTTCCCACCTTAACTGTTCGACTTACTCCCAATGTGCCGACTAATCCAGTCCCGTCTGATCGGTCCCCTGCTCTCCGAATTCATTCAGACTGCTGCGACGTTACCAGCATTCGATGAGAACACCGAACGCTTTGTCCCCATTACCTCTCGAACCCCATGGACTTTTCCACATCTTATAAGTAAACCTCTCACTATCCGGACCCTCTCCTCTCCTTATGGCGTTCTCTACTAGCATTTTTTCTCTAATCGGACTGCCAACTCTTCGGGCCTTGTAATAACCTAGTCTCATCTGACCGGTCTGCTCCTTTGACCTTTTCCAGGGTAGCAAGATATACCGATCTAATCTCTATAGACCCAAAACTATGTCTTGCTTACATTGACAGCCGGGCAGACTTGTTTACCCTTTATTAATATAGGCACTTCCATCGGTAACCTGTACCCTCTATCCTTCAATCGGATGACCGACGCTTAGTGCCATGCCCTTCTTTGTCATCATCTGATCAGTGAAATGCTTTGAGACTAGTACGAGGCCTAAGGATGTGTCGACTATTCAAGTCTAGTCTGTTCGGTCTCCGGCTCTCAGAGTTCTCTCTGACTACCGGGATATTACCGGTGATTTTTCAGGACTGATCGATTCATACTTCGCACGAGAGCGTCCTTGGCTTCACCACACTTTAGTAGTAAAACTTTTTCATCCTGACTATCGTCTCCTAATTGCTCTCACGATTTACTCTTCGCACTGCCGTCCGCATTCTTCCGCTCATAGCTGATTCTTTAAATTTCCTTTTCTTCTTAAAACGTTGCCTTACCTACGTTGCTCCCGCATTCGGTCTCAACCTAGTTGTCCTTAGTTTCACCTAAGATGCCGCTCGCATTCGGTCTGCTGTCATCATCGTCGGTTTACCTGTTACTCTCCAACAATCATATTAATCGCTTAACTTTGTCAACTCGCTTCGTTATATCCGTCTCTTGACCCTGCGCGTGCAGATCCTTCTTTCTACCTAGTAGTTGTAGTCTGAGTCACACCAGCGACGTGATGTAAAGAACGCGCTTGCAAATCATGTATACTAAACAAACTTACATAAATTTTAAAGTATCATAGGCACCGTTGCGCGCCACCAGTCTATGTTTGTGCTTCTTGCTTCATTGCTGTCTCTCTGTTTGGCTGCCTCTTGTCCGTTGCCCGTTTTCTCCCGAGATTTCCACAGATACATCAGCCAAAACAAGAAGGTTTATCCACTGGGACTGGTCGACCCACCCTCAATAGTCAGCTGGTTTACATGCTTGATCTTTTCTCCGGGAGATGAAGAACCCACATATCGTTCCAAATGGAGCTCTTTCCGCCATTCTGGAGAAGCTACCACCACGGGGTCTGAACAAATGGGTTTAGCTCGCCTCGTACTCACAGTAGAACAATTTACTCACCTGGAATAATGTATTTACATGGATCCACTGTTCCACAACCGAAGACAGACAATTCTGGCGTGATTACCTTCACTGCCTCAAACATTCCGATTCTCCAGTCACCTGGAGCTTTTCTGATGTCATTTCACGGACAGCATTGTGCGCGTATAAGCGGCTTTTCCGATGATCTTTCATGGAGTTCTCACTTTGCCATGGAGACACTTGCACTTACATTTGAAGGAATTACTAGTCCACTTTGCGGAGAATAGCATTTCTTCCTGTTATGGACATATTCAGACTCAAGAAACACCTGCACTTACCGTCCCTATGACAAGTCCAGTATGGATAGTTGGTCACGCGTTGCGAGCCGGACAATATAATAGAAAATGCAGGCCTCTATTAACAATGTGTTTACTCACCTGCATCAATTTCATTCAGCTTTGCGACTCTTTTACATCATTGACCGGCTTCAACGACTACTGCCGGATCATTACTAAGCCATTCGGCCAACGAAGGAAGAACTTTGGCTTTCAACCGACTGCGAATAATAGAGTACAAAATCGGTCTATACGATGCATAGCCGACTAGCACTACAGTTCAACGGAAAATACGACAGTGTTCCAGGACGTGGTGGGTTTTCGCCTGGCAAGCGTTCTCCCTATAAAAAGCCACAAATGTCCGCTTAACAACACTGCAACGTGGCTGATGTGACTCGCAACAAAATAAAGTCACAGCTATACATTTCACACTGACGCAGTCCTCAGCCTCCTACATCCAACCTGTGCAACTAATTCTGCTATGAAGAATGCTTTAGTGCAGTACAGATCATCCCGGCTTCGTAATGGTCATTGATTGCACAAAACCTTGTTTGAGCTCCTGTGCTCATGGATCCCTACATGGCAAAGTTACCCCCCACTTGGTTCTTGACGCAAAAATTGTTGCGCGCCACAGCGCCATCATGGTCCTTGATCTGACTATCACCTGTCAATATGCTCGTTCATATGGACTACATCTTTTCGTTTCTTCCTTTCATTGAAAAGAAATGTTTTAATATTCCAAAGAAGCTATGCTTGTATGCACATTTGATCATGCCTTTAGAGGTGTGTCTCGTTTTACAGAGAATATACCGTTTATTTATTTATTTATTTAAGATGGTGACAAGTGATGAAGTTACCGGTGAAACGGGCAAAGTAGCAGAGGAAATGGTGACGTGTAGGGTGACCAGCAATAGGGGATCAACTATATAGGCAGCATGCATGGACTGCCGTTATACCAGTACGTTATACTTAGCTGGCAGTTACCGTAAGTGAAACGGACTTGATAGCCGCGGCAATGGTGACATGTAGGCTTACCAGTCGTGCCGGATGAAACCATTAGGCAGCGCAGATGGACATGACCTATGAAATGCACTTGTTAAAGGGTGATACGCTTACCGGAGGTGCAACGGACTTGATAGCCGAGACAGCCGTGTAGTGCAGGCTGACCACCAGTTGCAGATGAAGCATATGGGCAGCATAGATGCACCGTGACTTACTAACCAGAGGAGGCGGCAAGCGGCTGCTCCTCATCAACGAGGTCACCTGCGCAATGGAGTCGGAGTATGGATGTGTTAACTCACTTGGCAATCTCACCGTGGCAATGCTGACGGTGGGTAACAGTGGTGCAACGCTTGCAGGTGGCTGTACCTACCATACGTATTAAACAGAAGGGGATTACCGCAAACGGACTTACCTGCTATCATGGCGAACCTGGGGCTGCATGTTATGCAATATCATGCATCCGCGGGGCCGAGGCGACACGCGGGAATACGTGCAGTGTTTTCCCGTTGTCGGAAGGCAATGGCACGGCCGTTACCAAGGCCGCTAAACAGAAGTCCGCATAGAAGATCAGTCACCTGTGGAGAGATTTCCATGACACATCGAATAGTGGAAGGGATTCCGGGGAGGTGGCTCAGTGGCGGTGCTAAGTTGGATGGCAGTTGACGGCGCATTTCACTTTCGCTGTTCAACAGTGGTGATAGTGAAAAACAAACGTTACCTGTGACTACTTATGAATGATGTATCACATGGCGGAGGCCATAGGTAGGAGTTGGCCAAGTGGCGTTAGTACATTGCAACGCGGTGCTCCGCGAACATCACCGCGTCTATAAAACAGAAGCCTTCATGCGTAACTAACCGCACCTGCGACTACGTATGCTGCGTGCATGAGATGGCGGAGGACATACCTGGGAGGCGGCTGAGTGGCGGTGTTACGTCGGAAGTCTCTTTGCGCAGCATACCACAGAGGCTCTGAAAGGGAAGGTATGTTTCAAATAGAAAATGGACCCTTGCGACTATGTGGCAAGGATACATCACATGGAGGAGGCATCACGTTAGAGGAGGCACTGTGGCGTGGTGTAGTATCGGAAATTTTCCAGGAACGTCGCATTGGTTCCCAAAGAGATGTGAAGGCGGATAACCAACTCAACCTGTGCCTACCTATCATGCAAACATCCCATTGCATCGGAAGTACATCAGAACACCTTCCCTGGCAGGGAACTGTCGCTGTGGAAATGAGAGCCCGATGATGCGGACCTAAATCATACTTCATTAGGTGAACTGGCCAACTGGCCGGCGCATTATGGTTCAGTGAGACGGCGGCTCTCATGGCACGTTGTTCACTTATTATTGACGCGTATTCCAATCCACGGAAAACCGCAATCCTGTCTGCCATAACAACCAAAGCGGTGCTTCGGAGGTGCCTTAGTGGCGATGTTAACTAACAACCCTCCGGGCGGCGCATTTTAATTTCCCTGTAAAACAACTAGGATCATGGATAACAATGCTTACCTGGGAATAGTTTTGCGTGCAGCTACGCACGGCGGCGCGGATGCCTCGAAGGTGGCTCAGCGGCGGCGTTACGTTACAACGCCAGGCATTGTGCACAAGAAAGCGTGACCGCAACCATGGACAGCAATGAAATTATTAAAAAAGAACTGAAAAGTGAAGGTGGGTCGGCTAGGTAAAAGGAAATGTTTGCTGTTGCCACCCAAGAGCATCGAGCTGGCGCGCAAAACCCTTAAACGTAGGTTCCCTAAACACGTGACCTGGAAGCGAATTCCAGCGATCTATAACTCGGCGCGATAGACGAGTTTCCGTTCTAATCTTATCAGGCCGTGGCTTATGCAAGGAAGATCGGCCCAACAGACTTCCGAGAGGATGAAATCCCCTAGAACTAAACATTTATTCGCAGACTGTGTGCGAATATAGTCAAGTATCTCCCGGAAGAACTTCCAGCACTCCTGTATATCACCACAACTGTAAACTGGGTAGAGAAAGTGCACAAAACAGCCGATACGGCTTCAACAGTCTGGTCCGACGACTGGAATGTGCAGGTCCTCAACACATCTAAGTTACAGTACACATACAGTACAACTCCTCCGCCTTGGCGGCCAACGAAGCGATAAGTTCTAAGCAGCGCGTAGCCAGGTAAATATACCTCACCGTCCGTGATATCCGGAGACAAGCACGTTTCAGTGAAAGCAAGTATGTCGGAACGAGATTTGGCTACAAGTAGACCCAACTCGTGCACTTGTTCCTCAGGGTACGCAAGTCGCTAAGATGCGTTCCCTTGGGAGAGCGGCTGCAGATTCAGTAACGTTACGGAATATAACGCTACTATCCGTGAAAGAGTCGGCACGACGGGGAGGGTTTACCCCACGTTCCTTGGAGTCGACACCTACACCAGCTGTTTTCACCACTGGCGGTGGGACTGTCCCTGGCTTCCCAAACGACGCCGAAGCAACGGTAGCGTAGGTTTTCCGCGCTATTGCCGGCGTCTTACTAGTTCCTGGGTCTTCAAGCCCCTTCGAAATTTTACAAACAGGTCTAGTCCGCTTCTTCTTCTGGTTCACTGGAGTAGGGGCCGTTGACTTTGTATTGCATTGAGCAGTTTCCAGCACTTTGTCGGAAAGGGCTAGTTCATTGGCGGCCGAGACGGTCAGCATCTTCGGAAAGTTCTTTGTACAAGCGTCAGACGCGTTTATGACTGTCAAAGATGACATCTCTTTCGATGCCGTGGGAACTACTCTGGTTTCAGCAGAGAGCTTTTGGTATTTCCGTACCCTATTTTTCTTCACTTTGATCGGCTCATGAGGACCGCCAGCAATGCTACCCGGACTGGCCGGTAGGATGTGCGAATTTATGACCGACTGACAGACTCCAGTGGATGGATCGTCAGCAATGTTGCCGGCTATTGCTGTGTCTTCAAAAGAAATATTTAAGGATTTTAAAATCAAATTCATTTTCGTATCGAGCGAAGCAATAGAGGCGAGTTTAGCTATCGCCAACTCAACATCTGCCAACCTTGAAGCCAGCGCTGAAAGTTTAGCACCGGTGACAGCCGGGCGCGTCGATCTTTTAGCGCAGCATTCAGCACAGCTGGAAAGAAAGAAGACGCTTGATGGTAGCATTTTTTACTGGTCAGTTTGTAGGCCGGTACAGCTTTCATGATACCAGCGGCAGCAGACGTCACACTGCATATCACCAGATGCATCTGTTACTGGCTCTAAACAGTTAATTTGTCCGCAAGCTGCAGTAGACTCATCAAACGACGACCCCATAGGTCCATCCGTCTCGGTGTTTAGCGAGACAGCCATGTTCATGTGGAAAACAGATTAGAATTACAACACGTATACAATAGGAAAACGACCGCAATAAAAAGGCAAAAACAGGGTGCAAAACGGGATTAAAAAGGGAACAACCGGAAAAATTACCAGTAAGCGCCGAAGAGGCTTTGGCCAGTACCACTTAAATCGATCCAATATATCTTGGATAAGAGAAAATTTGACAATAGTCAAATTTCGTTTCAAGTGTTTATTCAAACACTGTTTTCCAAGTTATTTCAGCTGAAAATCTCGATCAGTATGGCTCGCAAAAAACTGTGTTACCGCGTTGCCGTCCCCATCCAGCAACTGTTTGCGCCTTCCACGCTGGAAAAACATGTCAACGATTTAAGCTGAGAATATCCGAATTGTTCCTCCAGGTCTTTAACACCTTCATGCTTCCTAATAACCAAAGATCTGAACAGCTCACCATCATCCACAGCCATAGTGGTAGCAGAAAAACAACTATGGCCACCGAAATATTATAACAACTATCACACATATGTTCCCTTACCAGTAACACTTTTTATGGCATCCTAATTCACACACAATCCCTTTCTCCACACACCTTCAGCTATTTCCAGGTATTGCATATTCATCCTCCGAGCCTGTGAGTACTACGCGGTAACTCGATTTTTGGCGTGCCATTCTGGGGACATTCTGGGGATTCTGAGGACTCTCACATCTGGCGGGGGGTTTGCGGGCCAAGATCCACCGGCACAGCCGGGACTATAATGGTAGCGTAGGGTACTGATATGTAGTTAAATAATTTGCAAATACTATAACTAATCCAGCAGCTGATGTATAAAGGAATCGGGGTCCTGTAGCTTTTATAGTACCATAGTTTACTGTAACCTTGGTAGCAGGTGCCCGGCATTTCCAATTGCATAAATGGGTCTAAATTGGACCTATGTTATTGGATACGTAAATAGTGTACTCCGTTAGTCAGAAAATGAAAAATAGCCACTTTAAGGGAGTATATGAAGGGTGGTACATTTAAATTGAAGGGAAAATGAATATTTTGCTTACCTCACATGCTCCTATGTGATTTCATTTTTGAGAAACGACTGGGCGGAATGGTTGGCGTACTTCGGGAAATAGGTAGACAAGAACGGAAATAGCGGTGAGAATAATATGTAAATAACGGGGTAAACGGATGTGGCACGAATAGGCAAATAACCACGCGATATGCGCGTACTTATTTACATACGGAACTTCTTATGGAATGCGTATTTATAAAGGAAAACTAACGCGAAAGCGTCAGTTGCATATATGAATGCCTGAGGAGCAGTAATTTAAGTGATGTAAAGCAAAGGAGAAGTGAAAATGAATGTCATTCCCTGGTCAATATGTGGTGGGTAACTGCTCACAACGGCGGCATGAACTTTCATAGGGTACAAAAATGGTTGCTGAGACCATACATATATATATATATATATATATATATATATATATACCAGGGACGGACAAGCAAAATTAGAATGCATATATTTGTAATTAAATATATGCATTTACTTTCAGACTGCAATATGTATACATGAATGTAGGCATTATTAACCTTAATCCCATATATATATATATAGGTATAGGTTAATAAGGCGTACATTTACGTATGCATAATGCTGTCTGAAAGTAAATGCATATATTTAATTACAGTTATATGCATTCATAATTTTGCCACTTTAACGTGATTAGAAATGGTATTGCTCCCGCAATTTATGCATGCTTATATCCTTATGTAGAAATAAATTTGTATGCGTGTTACGGTAACACTGATCAGCAGTTCTATGCCATTTAAGGGGTCGGCACGTTATTAGTCCCCGGTATGGTTACTCAATGCAAATCCCCGCAACTGGATGTCATTGGACCAACGTATATTCTTTTCATTACCGAGATATAAATGACATTATCGGTACGTAAATGAGTAAATAATTAAGTATGCGGCTGTCAGTTTTCATGGAGTTTAACCGGGATCTGTAATGGTGCATATTAAGGTGTCAGGAGTAAAGTAAGTAGGTTACGCATTTCATTAATAAGCTAATACCGTTTTATGGATAAGACTAAGGGAAATTTATCACACCAAGTATATGCGGAAGTTATAGGCAGCATAGGGAATAATAGGATGGCAAAACGAAGAAAGCAAAAAACAACGAACATTTTTGCGATGTTTTCATACAAGTAGCCCACATATATACGCAAGACTATAGGTAGGTTTATGTTCCTACGAACGTGACGGGTACATAGTAAAGCCATATGATTGCCTCACGGGTGGTATATGTTTGTTCACTTAACCGCCCTCCAGTTTTGGCCACGATTGGTTGCACGAGCGATGCATGGAAAAGTATCATGTGTTCTATAGCAGCAGTGTCATAAAGATCATTAAACAGGTAGGTATTTTTGACTTCACTGTGGTAAAAGAACGGCGCTTGGTAAGCCTATGTAAGTTCCACAGGGAAGCCTAATTATGGCCTAAAGCGACAGTTATGTTATCGGTTCCAGGACTTACATGAACGGCCTTCACTTATGCTAATTTGGTTCCATGATATCTGCATTCATATGGGCTTTAGGGAAGCCTGATATACTTGCTGCACATGTCTTGAGGGCTTCTTATTAGTAGTGCTGTATTGGTCGCAGAGCATTGGTGTCGTTATCGGACCCAGCATAATCGCCGTCGTTGGAACCATAGTCTTTAAATACGGGTGGTTACTAATACCATAATAGCCCGGCAGCGACGGTATAGTAAGCAATGCTAACGAATGAAAATAGAATGCATCTGCACGCCCAAAGGAATGAATTTAACTGTTCCCAGCGCAGCTGCATCAATTCTGCCACTATGGAATTAGCTGAATGGTCTCAGGCGTTCTTGACTGACAGTACATAAGTTTACGTAGGTCTCACGTTGATGGCAGCATAATCGGCACGGGAGAGGACTGCGCTATACGCGTAGCGCGCCTCCATAACCAGTGGTTATGAAATGCATATAGGTCGCATAGAAGGCATTAATATTGCTAGGTGGGAAGTCACAGTGGTAACCTTAGGCATCGCGGCAAAAAGGAACGTAAGTAATGGGATTTGTTAACGCTACTGATACAACTGGAATGCAGTCACATGGCTTTTCGTTTGTTTCCGTCATTGTATGCAACTGTGTTGAAAGCAGTATGCTGAGTAATCGTGACAATATGGAAATAGCAACGGAAAAGAGACACAAATGGAGCTCTGACGTCTGTACCGATTTCGAATATTCACGTCATCATGGGGAGCTTGTGAGGCACTCTTGACCCACAACGCGCGAACACTGAGGAATGGTAAATGGAGATTTATTGCCTAGGCACACATGAAAGCAATACGCATAGATGTAAAGCGGGGTTGACTTACTCAATCACATGGAAGCGATGTGGCGCACCTCCCGATAGTGGAGTGTATGGTTCACGTCAGCAATGTCCTAGACAAAATTAACAAGAAATAAAAAATAACGCAGTTCTGTGGTAAACGTTTGATAATTTTCATTGCAGTGCCACCCATCAACAGGAGATGAGGGTACATACGGGTGACTGACCCATCGAAGGTACAAATTCCACCATTGATAAATTTTTGGTCTGGCATTGTCACCTACCTTGTCTAGAAGTTGATTTCGGAAATAGTATAGTGACCACTGCTGCCACGTCGGAAGCAAAGTAATGCAGTGGTTTGCGGACAGGCGGATGAGATAAATCACACCAGCGGCCGCAGACTGCAAACGAAACTGATAGCAGTAAACAACACGCTTACCAGCTGCCGTGAGAATGCACTGTATACCTCTTGTATCGTTGGTCAAGGTTAATATGCAATGGTAGACGTCCATAAAAATGAAGTTTGGTCTATATGTGCAGCATTGAGTCACACCAGCGTAGGTGAAGGTAACTTACCGGTTAATGATGCATCGGTTAGCTCCTGTTCAGCTTTTGCTTTTCAAATGTGTTTAGTAAAGACCTATGCATGGCGCTATGAGTGATAAGTCGTAACTAAAAAGTTTGTTAGTAAAGCGGAAAAGCGGGATTGTAGCTGCTACGCTGTCTGAAAATCCAGAGATAGGTTACGACAGCAGTTGCACACAGTATTCCAGTGGACTGCCCAGTACGTTGTTCGGTGGACGATTACGGATCCACGTAATTCACCTATGTCCTAGTGCTCCAACCGTTGAAAGCCGTCCGGTGTATAGATGGTGCTTGCAGAGGGAAACGCAAGGCTATAGCACTGATGGTGGACCTGAGAAGGGCCGCGAGGTTGTTCTCTCAGACATGACGTAATAGCCTGCTGTTCCAGACTCCCACATTACTTGGGCCCAGTGGTAAACCAGGCTTCCTTGTCAGCAGGTACGCTATGTTTTACTTCCCGCCTAATAGGCTGACGGGTCCCTTTGTGCTCATATCCAGCCTGGAGATTTCTTCTACATTCCAACAGGTCCACAGACCACTCGGATATAGTGACTGGTGCCGCGACGGTTGAAAGTGCCACAATCAGGTGCTCCGGCGTCGTGCATGGCGGCCGAAATCCTATGCCGCTGAACGTAAGTGACATAAAAACGAGACCGCAAAAGTTCGGTATGCAGTGTGGCTGGATAGGCTAGCCTGACCTAGGGGAGACAATTTTTAGCTACCAATCGGAGAGGACGTCTGGTGCGCCTCCCGGTAAAGTTCATGGAGAAATGACAGTGTACCAAGGCATGATGATAGTGGACATAGGTACTCCAGTACGACCGGCAATGCAGGATGGAAGCACGCCATCTTTAACTTATGGCTATGTGGTCAACTTGGGCCTATCGCTAGCCAGCTACAGGAGGACGCCAAGTGGCACTTCGCAGCCCACTACGTCGTAAAGCAGTGCTACAAAGAAACAACGTCTGCACACAATTGTAGAAGCCGCTCGGCACTGTTAATCCGTTGGAAGTGAAACCCGTAAGTACCAGCCGGGTGAGCTTCTGAAGAGCGCAGACGCGGTACTTGTGCGTTTCGGAAACGCAACACACATGAATACCTAAAAACACGGGGATCACGCTTCCGTACGCTGTCTTTTCTCCAAGTATTTCACCGGGAGGCGCACCATGCAGGTGCTACTCTGAAGCCACAACTAGAACTGAACTCATCTTCCTCACCACACCCAGACGGGCTACACCCATATTTACTCAAGATGGTAGCAGAATGCATTTCCGTCCCACTTTGGCAAATCTTTCAGCTCTCTCTTAATGCTGGTCCACTACCTGTCGATTGGGTGACGGGTGTAGTTATGCCGAAATACAAAGTGGGAAACCACTAGGATCCTGCTAAATATCGGCTAATTTGCTTGACGTCGGTTGCTTGCAAGATCATGGAAAAGCTCATTAAATGTGCTATCAATCGACACTGCGAAGTTCTGGACTCCACTTCTGTCACCCAGCGCGGCTTCAGAAAAGGAAGTTCCTGCATCACTAACCTGCTGGTCGTTAGAGAGAAAGGGGCTAAATCAGTGGACGCTGGAAAATATTTATATGTGGTTTTCATCGACTTCAGCAAAGCGTTTGACAGAGTCCCACGTCAGGAATTACTCTCTAAGATCTGCGGAATTGACATAACAGGAAACATGCTACTCTGGATCAGTGACCTCTTGCAAGGCCGGGACATGGGAGTCAAAGTAAATGAGACGCTTTCATTCACAGTGCCTATGTATAGTGGCGTACCACAAGGCTCAGTACTCGGACCGGAATCGTTCAAAATATATCAATGATCTACCTAGTATGCTGCAACCGGACTGTCTGAACTATGCAGACGACCTCAACCTATGATCGGAATTGTCCAGCCTCGAAGACTCCGACCGATTACAGGAAACTCGTGATCTGCCACACACTTGGTCTTGCAAGTAGGGTTTGCCGGTCAACAAAGATAAGTGCTTAGTCCTTTCTATAAGTGCTGCTAAACCACTGGGCATGTATCACATTGGCGGGCACCAACTCAAGGTTGCCACGCAGGAAAAGGACCTGGGTACAATAATTTCTTCTGATCTCAACACGACCACTGGCAGATAGGTTGAAGTTAAAGGAGGCTATCAAAGACCTCAAAATTAGACGGGCGGCTGGTGAGCAAGGCCTCCGTCTGGTGGGTTTTCAGGTGGTCAGCCGGAAGTTGCTTCCCGCCCTATCAGAGCCCATCCTGTCGGCGCACGACCCAGGGATGGTCGTGCCGACTTCCTTGAGGTAGTTCTTAGCAACGTGCGCAGCCTAAGGAACAAGGTGCACGAGTTGGGTCTACTTGTAGACAAATCTCGTTCCGACATACTTGCTTTCACTGAAACGTGCTTGTCTCCGGATATCACGGACGGTGAGGTATATTTACCTGGCTACCCGCTGATGTGTTGAGGACTTGCACATTCCAGTCGTCGGATCAGACTGTTGAAGCCGTATCGGCTGTTTTGTGCACTTCCCCTACCCAGTTTACAGTTGTGGTGATATACAGGAGTGCTGGAAGTTCTTCCGGGAGATACTTGACTTTATTCGCACACAGTCTGCGAATAAATGTTTAGTTCTAGGGGATTTCAACCTCCCGGAAGTCTGCTGGGCCGATCTTTCTTGCACTTCGGCATCGGGAACATTCGGTGCAGACTTCCTTGAACTGACTCTCTAAGTGCCTTTGCACCAGTTCGTTGAGTTTCCCACTATGTATATGGACAACCAAATACCATCTACTTTGGATTAAGTTTTCGCTAAGTCCCTGGACTTCGTGACTGACGTTTCCCACGGTGCACCTCTAGGGTCTAGCGATCACGCATTCATATCCTTTCGATGTGCTCTTACAAGGCACCAAGAGACCGCTGTTGAATTACTTCCTAATATTTGGCGGGCGGACTTTAGTGTAATGCGAACTAAGGTTTTAGTTCTGAACTGTGAGATCTCGATGGCTGACTCTGTCCAGTTAGCCTGGGATAAATTTAAGGCATACCTTACGGAAGTTTCCACTCCCTATATTCCACTCATGAGGAAAAGAGGGTTAAGAGCACAGCCTCAATGGATAGATACCACAGGCAAGTACCTACTCAGGAAACGGTCTAGATGCTGGCGAAGCAGCTCCACCAGCCAGTACCTATGATAGTTATCGAGAGAATAGAAATAAATGTAAGCAACATCTCAGAACTGCTCGTCTTCAATACGAGCAGGGTTTAGCGGACTCGGCCGCAGCTAATCCCAAGAAGCTTTTTGCGTACGTTTAAAGACGCAGCGGGGCAAAACTGTCTATACCAGCTTTATTGCGAGCAGACGGGATCCGTGCGCAAACTGACTATGAAAAGGCTTGTATACTGAGTGATCAATATACTGCGGTCTTTGTTCGTGAGAACTCTTTACCACAGGTTGAATTGGTTTCAAGTGTTTCAGAGGATTCTTGCTTAACTGAATTTAGCATAACGGAGACTGAGGTCTTCGAGCTATTGCAAGGCATTAATCCCTCTAAAACTTCCGGTCCTGATTCAATTCATCCGAAGCTCTTGCATGTACTGGCCACTGAACTGAGTGGTCCGCTCACGTGCGGATTTGTAATATCGCTGGACAGGTGCATCCTAACTTC
This sequence comes from Dicrocoelium dendriticum, assembly GCA_944474145.2. Classification (NCBI taxonomy): domain Eukaryota; kingdom Metazoa; phylum Platyhelminthes; class Trematoda; order Plagiorchiida; family Dicrocoeliidae; genus Dicrocoelium; species Dicrocoelium dendriticum. The sequence goes on from OX104065.1 coordinate 45,019,333, forward strand.
GGAATGGGAGGAGGCAATCATCTGTCCGATTTTTAAGGGCGGTGACAGCACTCTACCCGCGAACTACCGGCATGTCAGTTTGACAAGCGTAGTAGTCAAGTTGTTCGAAAAGCTGATAAGGGATTCAGTGGAGAACCACCTGAATAGCTTCAACCTTCTCAGTGTTGCGCAACATGGATTCCGCAAAGGATTTTCATGTCAGACTAATCTACTTGTAGCTCGTGGAAGCTGGGCCGAAGCGGTAGACAGTAGCCACGTTGTAGACTTGCTATTCGTAGATTTTTCAAAAGCTTTTGACACTGTTCCACATCTTCGGCTCTCACTAAAATTGAGATCTTACGGAATATCTGGTCGAGCCCTTCAATGGGTGTCTGCCTTTCTTGAGGGGAGGGAACAGTGCGTACGGGTGGGGTGTAGCCTTTCGCTCACGCAAGCTGTCCTTAATGGCGTTCCGCAGGGCTCGGTATTGGGGCCTTAGTTGTTCCCGATCTATGTAAATGACTTGCCGGGAGAGCTAGGGGTGTCACTGCTAATGTTTGCTGACGACCTTAAGCTCTGGAATATTGTGGATATCATGGGGCTTCTGAGGCATTTCAGCGTGCCTTGGATAGGCTTTGAGAATGGTCTATCTTATGATTGATGCCAATAAATAGGGCGAAGTGCTCTGTTCTCCGAATCGGAGCTGCAAATCCTCCCACCCGATATGTTGTCGGCGGTGGTGAACTCCCTGTTGTCACTCAGCAGGTTGATTTAGGAGTCGTACACGCAACAGCACTTCGTTCTGAAGACAACTGGAAGACGGCTGCTTGTCGAGGGTTTCGAATGATGTGGTTTATCCGCCGCTCTTTCGGAATCGTAACGGCCAAGTTGTTTGTGAAGCTATTTTCGGCATACGTCCCACACCACCTGGAATATTATATTCAGGCTTGTTCACCATGTCTTAACCGCGACAAAATGGACTTGGAGAGGGTGTTACGAGTGGGCACTCGGTTAGTGCAGGGTCTACGGGGACAGACGTATCCTGAACGTTGGCTAAGTTTGAGGATATACTCCATGCACTACCGAAGGATAAGAGGGGACCTGATTCTCACTTATCGTATTTTGACGGGTAAGATTGGCCCGGACTTATCAAAGCTTTTTAGTCCCGCTACGTTAGCTAGTCTCCGCGATCACCCATTGAAGCTGCATAAACTACGGTCTGCTAGGATTAGGACTGAAACTAGTCTATCGCGCCGAGTTATAGATCGCTGGAATTCTCTTCCAGATCACGTGGTTAAGGAACCTACAGTTAAGGGGTTTGCGCGCCAGCTCGATGCTCTGGGGTGGCAACAGCAAACCATTCCTTTTTCCTAGCTGACTCACCTTCACTTTTCAGTTCTTTTTTATTGACTCAAATATCTTGGTATTTCACTTGCTTAGCGCTTACCACTTTCTCTTTTGCCTTCCGTGTTTACTTTTTTCTCTTTCTTACACGTAACCGACCCAGCAGGGACTGCTATGGCAGGATACGTGGGCATTAATTAGTTGGACAGGGTGTGATGCGGTCTTTGTTTTAGGTCCATCAGTATTTCAAAGTTCGCTAACTCCTGGTTCAACGACCCGCCGAAGAAGAAACACTCACGGGATAATCCTATCGTTCCAGTCCCGCTTTAACTTGAACTTGAACTTGAACTTGGCAACGTCGCTGGGTAACCACGTTGCTATGTACCATTTGTACCACGGCACGTCTCGAAGCAACAACATTTTTTGTTACGGTAATCATACGGTCCCTTTTTGATGTTTGTCAACCGACATGCCTAGAGTTCGTATTCTCAGGTTTCTTCAACCAACTATCAACTATTCGCATTACTTTCATTTTTTAAACTTATGAAAGTTCGCACCAGAGCGGGAACCTGACATTGGTCTACCTAATCGGCAAATTGTTCATGGCTAGAAGACGCTCATCGCAGCGGATGCGGCATACACCATTAGATATTGAAGATGTAGCATCTGCTGAATGGCACCCAGCAAACTGGCGCAAGCATTTGCAGAACATATGCGAAATGCGTTCGTCTCGTGATGCTCCAGTGGACACTATGGGTTGCGAGTGCCTGGCGGACAAATTAGATGATCCCAAAGTAAGTATTAACGGCTTTATCTTCCCCCATTTGTCAGAATTTCCGATTTCAGACACTTCTCAGTCTCATGCTTTCTAGCCAAACAAGAGACCAAACTACTGCTGCTGCAATGCAACGTCTGCAAACCTACGGATGCAGTTTGGAACGAATAATGTCCATGGACCGTGGTGAACTAGAAAAACTTATTTACCCCGTCAGCTTTTACAGGGTTTGTGTGGGTACCATACTTGATTACGTACGCCGTGTTTAGCACAAGGCAAAACATATTCTGAGCACCTGTGAGGTGCTCAAAAATAGCTATAATGGAGACATTCCGCATAGTGTACAGGACCTATGTCAACTCCCAGGTTTACTCATATTGATCTCAGTGAATCACTAGGTGTCGGTCCTAAGATGGCTCATTTGGCGATGCAGTGCGCTTGGAATGAAGTCACGGGCGTAGCCGTAGACACACATGTTCACCGGATAGCAAACCGCTTGGGTTGGACAAAAAGACCCACGAAAACGCCTGAAGAGACTCGGAAGGCATTAGAAGCATGGTTACCAAGGTGGGTTTTTGTTATTATGGTGATATTTCGACAGGTAATCTGAAATTATTTGAAGTTCGTAACATCATTTTACTGCAATCGAATGCTTCTGGTCAGCCTGAGTAGTTTCATTATAGACACCCATTGCCATTTCTTAGTGCGCATTATCAGCTCAATCTTTTTCATTACCCATAACCCAGCTAACCATATTGTTCATCCCCAAGGTAATAAAATCCAAAACAGCTCAAACTACTTTGGATGAGGCGACTCTCCATCCCTTCTCCATATGCATGTTGACTATCAGACTGTATTCAGCAGAGCAAAAAAGGCGAAAACTGAGAACTTCTCATATTTTTTCTTCCATTTATTTTAGACCCCCGGTTCATGTTAGGAATTTTTTATACTCCTAAGCTTAATTAGCAGCACCTTTAGTAGTCGCTTCTGTGACTGTTTCGTTGTCAGAAATCTCTTTTTCAGGTCATTTTCTGGTTTCCTTAGTGGCACTCAGCACTTTTGCCCTTAGGCGTACATTTCGACCAGCTTATCTGCTACCACCGAAGTTGATGCTTGCCACGTGTCGAAACTAGAATCCAGGGTCTAGCAAATGTGAAGTGTCTGATCTTCTAAGTCTAGATGTGACAGACCTAGAGCAGATCCGGTAACCTACACACACAAACTCCCGATCTGGACTTTCTCACTGCCTTGTGGGTCAGATTGTTGTGCGAAAGGCTAGAAGTGAGGCTCAGGCGAAACCTCTGGGAATGGGCAGTCAGAGTGCCAATAGCACTTTTTTCCTTATGTTTCTGTTGTGGCCTTCCACAACCTCAATGCCCAAACGTTCGACTCAAAACAGAAGTCGAACGACGTTGCATAGGAACGCTTTCTCTCGAGAAGACAATACTAGATGCAAAAAATACAATTTCGGCGGCTTATAAAGTCCTTCTACCAAATGATATTAAAACAATAAATGTGCAAAATATCATTGGTTAAACCAAAGTTACGACCATACGACAAGGCATTCATCTTCCAGCTGGATCGCTTGAATTCGTATCCGACTGATTTCCTTAGGGTCTGCATCCCCCAACATTTCCACTTTTCAATGAATCGCGTAGGTTTTCAGCTTGGGGTTCACCTGAATCGGAATCACTGTCTTTCAGCGTTGATCCATCCATCTTGGTGCTAACCGGTATAGGTGTAAGAAGGGCAATCTCCTGTGTCGAGGAGTAAGTCTAACAGCAACATGCTGCGCGTTGGCGATGCATCCGGAAAGGAACGGGTTTGTAGCTGATTGGCGTACCGGACCCAAACCTCAGAATTCACAGCAGCGCCACACGTGGCACTTCAAGTTCGATGAATGATATGTCCTGGAGTCTAGTTAGCCTGGTTGTTGCGGTAGTTCTTTGCCAGCACAGATTGCTTTTTGAAGAAAAGTGGGTTCAGAGCACCGTGTTTCCTGTTAAACTGCCGTTCCATTTTGCGGTTTCGATTCAATTTGTCCATGTTCGCAGGTTTAAGAAAATCAAGGCTTGATCACAATTTCCGTTGCATCAGTGCTTCCGCCGGAGATTTACCTTGAGACACCTGCGGATTTGGGTTTATCCTGTATGCCGTCAGATCCTGTAGGCCGTCGTTTACAGTAATGCTCTCTTAAAGTTGTTCACGAATCAATGCAAGGTATTTCGACCGTGGATGGTATGGAGATGACCTCATGTGGCTTATACCGTTTATGTTGCAGCAGTCTTCGAAAACCGCTAAAGTGGACTGAGTTCCGTTCTCAATCACTAATATGTCGGGATACCCGAACCGATTGCAAACCTGACGGAATGCATTGATAGTCGCTGAAGCAGTAGTCGCAGACATGTGCAGAACTTCTGGTTACTTACTGTAGGTTTTAACATAGATATGGAAATTGTTTCTTTTAATCGGTCCTCTTTAATCGGCTTGAAGCCTTGACCATGGTTTCCCAGGGTCCGACTAACAATGGTGCTCTATTCTTTGGCGACTTTGAAGCAAGTGCACATTTGGAGCAGGAGCGGTCAAGCTCATCTGCTTGAGCGTCAAGAGGTCAGTACACGTAACTACTGGCCGATGTCTCTATGGTTTATTTCTGGCTGTCCGATGTGATATTGCTTCAAAACCCTCGGTTACAATTTCTTGGGAACTGCCACTCGTTCTGCAAAGACCAGACAGCCGTCGACTATTTGCGGGGAATTGGGATGTTGATGAAACTGCTTCAATTCATTGTCTTCAATCTTTTGTGTCCGCTTTGGTTCGTGCAAGAAGACCACTTGCTGCAGCAAGGGTCATGTGCTGTTGCGACACGTATCTGACAGGCTGTTACTGGGATAGTTTTGATTGCATCTGTGACAACGCAACGAACTTCAGGCTCGATCGAGATGCCTGCCACTGCGACGTCCTCTAGCTTTTGTCGATTTTTGTTCATGAAGCATGCTAGGGCATCAGCCTGACCAATGTTCCAACTCGATTGGTACTTCTCTCTACACCTTTTCAATTCTGCTTCCGTCAGTTGCCTGCACCGGTCCCGCTTAAAGCTGTATCGCGTGCGTCATGTGAGACGTTGCGTGCGCACGCGTGTAAACCATACCCATGGAGAACGTGGCCGCGATGTGAGGTCACGTGATCTGCTTGCCACTGACTGCACTGGTATGGTGACTAACGTAGCGGTGAATTTAACTAGACACCCCAATTTGAGTGGAACCGTGCACTTAGGACAGCAGCTTGTTCTACTCTGAATGTCACAAAAATGCACTCGTACGCGCCACTCGGCAGGGATAAAGGACATCATACTTCTGAAGGGACACGACGAAGCATGTTGCACACATACTAAACGTAAACTGATTACCTGCCGCAGTTGCGTAAACAGGTTGGAATCAACCGGACAAACAGAAAAGCTTCCTCTCGTGATTGTATGACCTATTATTCCGTCGCTCGTCAACGTTCCAATGCAGGTTTTGCCCTCGAATCTTAGGCACTTTACATTGTGCAGGAGTTTCACGCGGTGAACGCCCCATGATGCGCGCACAAGAGCGATTGAAATTGGCTTCATCCATTCACACGGCATGTCTCCTTTCGGCCTCAAATTATAGCAGTGCCAAGACGTAGGCTTTTCTCCGCATTTTGTTCTCATGTGTGTTGGCGGATTCCGGAAGTGCTCGCAACTTCTTCATGATACTTAGCCGTCCATCCAAGTATCGTGCGATTGTGCTGACGCTTACCTCAATGTTGCCTTCGACTGCAGACCATGGAGAGTGACCGCGGGTTCCGTCGACACCCATTCTACCAGGCAATCAATCTGTCTTTCTGTCAGACACCTTCGGTGGCCGTCAACATGCTTTTCTGTTTGTCCGATTTATTTCAACAACTGCGGCAGGTAATTAGGTTTACGTTTAGTATGTGTGCAACTTGCTTCCAGTCGTGTCACTTTTCATAAGTTTTAAGTGTTATGTTCTTTGCCGTGTTGCGCGTACGAGTGCATTTTGTGACATTCGGAGTAGAGCAAGCGTGTCTATGGAGTTAAATTCACCGCTACGTTAGCCACTGTACCGGTGCAGTCAGTGGTAAGCAAACCACGTGACCTCACATCGCGGTCACGTTGTCCATGGGTATGGCTTACACGCGTGCACACGTGTAACATGTCACATGACGCACGCGTTACAGCTTCAAGCGTGACCGAGGCAGGCATTTGAGTGACGGATGCAATGAATTGAGTTAAGGTATTGACCGTTTCCCAAAGCATTTTGGCCCACCTCTGAAGGTGCTTTGCTGAGTACACGGGAATGCCCTTTTTGGAACCGAAGATAGCAAGTAGTAAAGTGGCGGCCATGGGATATTCCGTGAAATATCTTCATGGCGTAGATGATCGCCAATTCCTCTTTTTTAATTTGGATGTAGTTGCGTTCTCCAGGTACCAACGATTGGGCTGTATGAGCAATTGCCTTCTCAGTTCCGTCAGGAATGCCGTGAGATACAACCCTACCGACTCCGTAATTAGACACATCTGTAGCAACAATGATGTCAAAATCGAATCCCAATGGCACAGCAAAAGATTTGACGACATCATGACTTCGTTCTTGTCAAAAGCTTGGTTTTCGATCATGCCTTGTTTGGTGTGCCTCAGTGCATTCGAGAATAAAATTTTTACTTATGTATTCTGTACTCCAACACCAATTGGAGTTCTTGAGGATTAGTGCGTCCCTCGGACCCCGTATATCATGCATTGGTAGCAAAAATGGGCCCTAATGGTTCGATACTCACAAAAGGGGTCGGAATGTTGTCACATCATGTGGTGGAGGCATTTTCTGGATAGCCTCAATATTAGCGGGGTCTGGTCTCCAACTGATTTTATACATTATATAACACAAGTAGAAAACACTTCTTTTCTCAAGCCAAAGCCATAATCTTGGATTTGATCAAGCACGTTTTCAATCCGGTTGATTAGATCCGCCGGATCAATGCCCATTATAATGATATCGTCAAGATATGCTGCTTGTAACATGATCTCAATGATCTGTTGACAAAAGGCAGGTGCCGTTTTTACCCCAACTGGTAGGCAGGTGTATCGGAACAGACTGATGTGAGTATTGATGATCAGAAGGTATTGAGGATTCTCAGCAACTTCTACTTGAAGCCATGCATCCGACAAGTCCAGTTTGGCGAAACATTTGTCACTATTTAGCCTTGGAGACAAAACTTCCGGAGAGGCAACTGATATTGGTGATTTTTAAGAGCATCACTCAGACCGGTGAAGTTTGCACAAGTCCGGACTTTTCCATTTGGTTTTTTGGTCACCTCAGTTTGAGTAACGCATGATGATTAATTCACAGGTTGATGGATGCCAACCTGTTGCAGTCTCCCCACTTCCTGATCAACGTTTCATAACGCCTCATACGATACTGGACGTCTGGGCCGGGAGATAGGTTTTGCGTCAGGGCGGAGAGACAATACTGTCTTGGCTTTCATGCAGCAACCAAGCTTATCGTGGAATGATGGAACAAATTTACGGCGCAAACGCTCTGCAGTAACTGGTCACAGAGTGAACACACAACAGTTTGCACAAAGAGTTAAGTGGGACTTCCAAAAGTCTGACATGCGATCCAGTCAAGGTCCAAATGTTTTAGAAGTGGCCGCTTAAAAAGGTAACACACAGCACCGAATTGCATCTTAGTAAAAAGACACAGAACACATAAGTTCACCCGGAGGCATTCAGCACTGTGTGATTTGTCCGCTTTAGAGGAGGTTGACCGACCATCTTCTATATGCTTTGTGACAATAAAGTAAGATCAGATGATGCATCGAAGCACACAGAAGTGTTGTTAATATACCCAATCACATATATACGATGTGTCGAAGGTAGCCATAGCAGGATTTATTTCGTGCATACATTTTTGTGCGACTTTGTTGAACTTGCTGAATTTTGTCTTCATAAGTGTTCCATTGTTTCTGCTGCAGTCATCCTCGTTTTGTCCTCGTTTGTGATGTTTCTGACAGCGGTGCTTTTTGAATGGTCACAGTCGGACATAATGCCAATCACCACACTGCCAGCAGGCTGTTGGGGGTATGTTGGAGATGCTGCTTCTAGGGGAATTGTTGGGCTTTGGTGTGGCGCCTTTAGTCACAGCATGCACATTACTGGAGCCAGGAACTGCTTTCTGTCCAATCATGGCAGTACCGTGTTTCCGGTTCAACAAACGGTAGCACTGTAATAACTATCTCAGATTCATGGTAGGATTTTACTCCGTCTTACTGAGTAGGCGGATACGAATATCTGCATCTCGAGGCGATTGAAGACCGCATACAAAGGTCATGCACTTGGATGGGTCTTCCTTCATTTCCTTTTGCTTGAAATGCTCATACTGACGGTTAGCCATAGACGTGTAAGACACGAAATCATCCCAATCGCTTTTGACAAGTTCCATACAGGAATACCGCAGGTTAAATGTAGCGGACGCTTCCTCGTGGATTTCTTTAAATGGTTTCTGTGATTTTGTCAAGTTCGAACTCTTTCGCAGTCTTAGAAAGAATAAAATTCGCCAGCGTTTCGTTCTCCTTGGTCCCAAGCTTTCGCAGAAGAAACCGTAGGTTTCAGTCATCATCTGTATCAGCCAGCTCTGTCCGGAATGTATGTTTATATCTTCTAAACCAAGATTCGAAAGTGTTCCAGACGTCTAGATCTTAACTTAGTTCTGTTATCTTTGCTGAAGTTTCATCCACGGATGACTACTTTCTGTCAGGTGAGGATGACGGAACATTAACTTTCTGCGAAAGCGTTTCGATAGGCCGCGCCCGTGAATCCTCAAATAGCTTCTGTTTCCCCTGCAAGACCAAGGTGAACTTTTCCATGGAAAGTGGCATATTTGCGATTTATTCGCAATCTCCCTCCGTCGCCAGAATAATATGCCGTGGTCTCCTGTGTATCGCGAAATTTAGGACCTCAAAGCCCAAACGCTCAACTCAAAACAAAAGTCGGACTACGTTGCAGAGGAACACTTTCTCCCAAGCAAGCGTAAAATGATACATGGGATTCGATTTCAATGGCTTATGAGGTCCTTTTGACAAATAACCTTACAACAGTAAACGTGACACAATGTCATTGGTTGAACCAAGGTCACGGCCAAGACGCAAGGCATTTATCTTCGAGCTGGATCGTCTTACCTCGTATCCGACCGATTTTCTTATGGTCTGCATCCCTTAACAGTTTCTCTTTACCTCGTTATTCTTCCATTGATGAGGGGACTGTCGATGCGCTCGCAACTGACGATATGGCTGCATGTAACTCGTCCTCCAGCCCAAGGGACTCTCTTCACATTAGTTGACGTTCGCACTCGGATACAAATCAAGCAACAGGCAGTATCAACTCTAATCCTTCACTCTCTTTCTGTTGATGTTTGCTGTTTTCGAAACGCGTACACAGGACAACAATGTTGTAACAAATATTCCATCACCTAGTCTCGAATCTGTAGACATTTGCAATTATTTTAATATTTTTGGCGATGCGGATTCGATAGTTTGAGCTATAATGTCCATTCGACATTAAAAAGAAGAGGAGCTGCTGCGAAGAGATCTCTTTTCGATAATTCTCCTCAGACATTTACAATTATGAGAAAACTTGATACAACACGGTAACCTATCTACAACTACAGTGGTGAATGGTTAGGTCACAGTTCAACGGAAGGTCAGGTCAGGTCAGATGGACGATAGAGGCTTCCGCCTAACGAGCGTCCAGTTCTTGTGCCGGTAAGTGAATCGGCCCCCAGCACTTCGACGTTGGATTGTTTCTTGCTTCTGCAATGGAATGATGCAAGAACAAAAGCGGTCTCTGCACTTTCATATGCCAGCATCAAGATACACTATATATACCAGTACAACTACAATAGCTCTGGAAAAAGGATGGACCAACAATTGTCTAAGCCCCTTTTGAAGGCTGCTACGGTCTCAGACTCCACTAAATCAGAAGGAAGTTTATTCCAGTAGTTAACTACTCGGTTCGCAAAAAACTTTGCTCTGATGTCCAAACAAGCTCTGTGATGTTTGAGCTTCAGGCGATGCCCGCGCAGATGGTCTGACGTAGCCAACTCAAACAGATGGGTGGAACTACTACCACTAAGTCCCTTAATGATCTTAAACGTCTCTATCAAATCCCCTCAGCCTACGCCGCTCCAAGGAAAATAATCCTAAGCTACTTAGACGATCTTCATAAGACTTCCCTCGTTGACCTTCAATCATCTTGGTTGCAAGTTTCTGAATCTTTTTTATACAAATGCTGTCGCTTCGGAGGTACGGTGACCAGGCCTGAACACAATACTCCAGATGTGGCCTGACCACTGCTTTATATAAGGGCAAGAATACTTCTGCTTTAGTGTTACTCAGCGCCCTCCTAAGACGAAATAACTCGTGTCGTGCTTTATTGGCAGCATGGCGACACTGTGCCAAAGGCTTAAAATTGTTCGCTACGATGACACCTAGATCACGGGCTTCGTCAGTACATCGCAATGATAGAGATCCCACAGAAGACTGAACTGCAATTCCGCTACCACTACTAGTCAATAGTTGACATTTGTTGGCATTTAGAGGTAGGTCCCATTGGCTTGACCAATTCGCCACAGTGATGATGTCCTTAGCCAATGTCGCTCGGTTTCCCCTACTGACTAGCTTCAAGTCATCTGCGAAGATGTAGCAGGGATCCTCAAGAAGAGGAGCCAGGTCATTTATAAACATAAGAAACAGCAATGGACCCAGAACCGAACCTTTGGGGACACCACTGTAGGCATGGCCAACACTAGAACTCGCTTTCCCAACGCTGACTCTGAATGTCCTTCCACGTAAGAATTCAGAGAGCCATAGTAATAGTTGAGGATGCAATCCAAACCATGTCAGTTTCTCAATTAAAAATCGATGGTTCACGGAGTCAAAGACTTCACTTAAGTTCACGTAGCACACCTCTACCGATATTCCACCATCAAGACAACGGGTAATCTCGTCTACAAAGCACAGTAAATTGGTAAGACAAGACTTCTTTTTGAGAAAGCCATGCTGTTCCACTCTAATTAGATTGTGCTCAGTCAAGTGCTCACAGATCCTGTTCCTTATAAGCTTTTCCAAGCACTTCAGCATGATGCTGGTCAAACTAACAGGTCTATAGTTAAGAGGCACCGACTTAGAACTCCCGCTTGTGGATGGCAACGATAGTCGCCTCCTTCCAATCACGTGGCAGCTTGCCTTCATGAAGAGACTGGTTGAATAACTCCGCTACGGGATACTGAAGGATATCAGCCAGCGGCTTAACTATGGCGGAATGTACGCTATCAGGACCGGCTGATTTATAAGGGTTCAAACTAGCCAGCACTGTGAAGACCTCTGACACATTGAGAATAATTTCCCGCATTGTGTAGCTAGTTGAGCAGTGCGGCTGTGATGGCAAGGCTGACCCACTATCCTTCCGATGCAGCCTTTGGTAGACACGTAGCAGCATTCACGTGGTAAACATCACACGCTTCACACACACCAAACACTGAAAGGCAAACATAGCGAAATATATGCTTGGTTTGGCGTCGTAGCTCACAGTTAGTCCTGAGCATGGGTAGGTATAGATGGTGTCAATCGTTCCGGTTAAGGCAGCATGAGCGCTTGTACAAGCGTCCTCTGCTTGCATAATTCAGGTTACCGCAGCGTGATAGCCATTGCTTCCGAAGTAGCCAACAAGCGCTTCCTGAGTCCCTTTGGGTTGCGTTTACATACGACGTCGAGAACTTTGCAGGCGTCATCGGTCCGAACATGATGCCCCGTACTAATCAGGTGTTCAAGGGCGGAGCTATGTACATAACTGTACCGATGGAAAATACTACGGACAATGGGGGTCCCCTTCAGGGCCACTTGCCGAATTTTTCTTGCAAAAATTGAGCGCGGTCCTATTCGGAACCTTATCACGTCTCTTGATTTCCATCGACGATACATGGACGACACGTTCATCGAATACGATCTAGAGATTGATCACCTCGACCTATTTGACCAGTTCAACCGTTTGCATCCATCATTAAACTTAACTTGTGAAATAGTAAACGACGGTGAAATCTCATATTTTGGATGTGTCACTGCGGCGGCGAGCTGATGGATTGCTTGCGAGGAAAGTATTTCGCACGTCTGCGTGGGTGGACCATTACACGCATTCCCTTAGTTTTGTGCCCATCACATACTAGAGAAACCTTGTGCGGCGTGTTTACTCTCGCGCCGCAAAAATCTGCAGTCCAGAAACATTGGATGCTGAGAAGAATTTCATTCTCACAACACTACGAAACAACGATTATCCCATGACATTTATCCACAAACATTCTGCAGTTTCTGATCAACCTAAAGAAATACCAACGGTAAAGAAAAATTACTTCTTCATTTCGGTTCTCTTCAAAGAAGATATCGCCTATGAGTTACTGAAAAAAGATTGTTCGTCGCTGTGAACCAAGCATATCCGACTGCAAGAGTCCACTATCTTGCCGAGACTGTTTCGTTTATCACTAGAAACCTCAAAGACAGACTCCCGGCTCGTTCCGAATCATTTGTCGTATATCAGTTCACCTGCGCCTGTGGTGCCAGGTACCTCGGACACACGAACAGGTGTCAGTCTAAGAGGATAGAGGAACACTGTCCCGCCACTTTACGGCAGGGTACAGTTAAGAATGCACATAGCTTCGTCCTTGAACACCTGATTAGTACAGGGCATCATGTTCGGACCGATGACGCTTTCAAAGTTCTCTACGCCGTACCTAGACGCAACGCAAAGGGACTCAGGAAGCGCCTGTTGGCTACTTCGGAAGCAATGGCTATTACGCTGCTGCAACCGGAATTATGCAAGCAGAGGACGCTTGTACAAGCGCTCATGCTGCCTTAACCGGAACGATTGACACCACCTGTACCTACCCATGCTCAGGACTAACTGCGAGCTTCGACGCCAAACCAAGCATATATTTCGCTATGTTTGCCTTTCAGTGTTTGGTGTGTGAAGCGTGTGATGTTTACCACGTGAATGCATTGACTGCTCTATTGATTGGCTCGTTGACCTTCCGTTGAACTGTGATCTAACCATTCACATTTACATAGCTTACCGTGTTGTATCAAGTTTTTTCATAATTGTAAATGTCTGAGGAGAATTATCGAAAAGAGATCTCTTCGCAGCAACTCCTCTTCTTTTGTAGTTTGTGGTATGCTGTCGGTATTTCCCTTAACTTACATACTGGAGGTAATCTTCCAGAAGGTATACCGATGATTGGCGGAATGTGTTCGGTTTGACTTGGGATCTATATTAGGATTGATAAGCTCCGTATGAGAACAAGGCATTTTTTCTCCTTTGTTTGTTCCCAACCAACTGGCTTGCCGAACAACCTCCTCGTGGTGCCAGCTGGGTGGTTTGGGTTCTTCCCGTTCTAGCGAAATGGTTCGGCGGCAGTGTTCCAAGACGTGGTGGGTTTTCGCCTGGCAAGCCTTCTCCCTATAAAAAGCCACAAATGTCCGTTTAACAACACTGCGACGTGGCCGATGTGACTCGCCACTAAATAAAGTCACTGCCCCTTGCCCCTCCCTGAAAGGCATTGTACTGTAAGGGTGCGTTAGGCCCCTTGTCCTTCACGGACCGAAAGGCGTAAGAACCATCTATTTAGTCACGGGCTCCCAACGGGTTGCGACGCCCTCACATCGTCCTGCTCTCTTGTAGGTTAGATCTTTGATCAAAGGCTCCGGGTAGGGCCCCCTAAGACAACCCTCTACTTCTGCCTGGGCAACCGGGTAGTATCACGCCCACTGACGAATCATGGACCACGCCGCTTACTACTGCTACTGCTATGCCTATCTTCTGTGCTAACTCGACCGCTCAACCTCCACTCACAGATCACCCCACCTCCCGTCCTTCACCTACATGTACTCTGATGTCTTCTACGGTCACCGTCACAAACGACCCACGTCTCGCAGCTGATGGAAGTAACAGCCAAACTCCCGGTTTTCAATGTCCTGCGATCGCAACCGTCTCTCACTCCACCGAAGCTCCAGCTCTTCTTCGACCTGGTTCTCCATTCATCCTCGCAGCGTTTAATGTTCGAACTTTGATGCAGATCGGACGACAAGCATGTCTGGCCCGTACTCTTGAAACGCTTTCGGTAGACGTCTGTTGCCTTTCAGAGACCAGATTACAAGACTCTAGCGCCGTCATCAGAATCGCCTCTCCGGTAAACTCTGACGCCAAATACTACTTGCGGCTTTCCGGAGACCCAGAAGCTGCCGCCACTGGTCAAGCTGGTGTTTGGGTTGTACTGAGTGCCAGGGCTGAATCAGCTCTGCTTGACTGGATCCCAGTCAACAGCCGACTATGTGCAGTCAGACTAAGAGGTTCATGTAATGTAAGCAGGCGTCGAGACGTTAAGCGTGCCTTGTTTGTCGTCTCCGCCTACGCCCCTACAGACTGCAGCCCGGATGCAGTTAAAGATAGCTTTTATCAACAACTACATGAACTTCTGCGTTCCTCCAAACGGACTGATATAGTCATTCTTGCCGGGGACTTTAACGCACGAGTTGGCCGCCTTCCACCAAGCGAGCACCACCTTGGGGGTAGTTTTGGTCTCGGTGGCAGTCGATCAGACAATGGAGACAGACTGCTTGCTCTTTGTTCTGATCATCGCTTGTTTCTTTCGAGCACTAGTTTTCGGCACTCGAGGAGACACACTGCTACCTGGCGCCCGCCCTCACAAACGCAAGAGTGCTCCCAGCTTGACCACATAGCAATCAGCTACAGATAGCGCGGAAGCGTAACGGACTGCCGATCGTACTGGTCAACTTATCTAGACTCCGATCACGCATTGGTTCGTGCTAAGATTTGCATGCGTTTCGGAGGATCACCTAAGCGCGCCCACTACCGACCGGACGTCGCGAATCTACAAAACCCTGCGATTTTAACCAGGTACCAAGCCTCACTGTCAACCTTGCTTGGCTCAACTATTGACGGTGATCTCGATTCGCAGTGGACGCATATCAAAGATGCTTTAGTTTCCGCCAGTATCGACACTTGTGGAGTTACCCGTCACCCACCGAAGCATTGGATTTCCGCCGACTCCTTGTCGCTGATGGACAGACGCCGCTTGCTCCCATCGGATTCCAGACACATTGAAGAACGCCAGTACCTTGGTCGAGAGTTGCGCAGGAGTCTGCAAATGGACCGCGAAGCTTGGTGGTGTGAACGTGCTAGGGAGATGGAGCTTGCTAGTCTCTCTGGTAATACCAGAAAACTCTTCCATCTCATTCGAGTCACCGAAGGTGTTCGATCTGGTATAAGTGAAACAATATGCGAAGAGGATGGCACCTTAATCACCAATCTTCAACGACGGTTGGAGCGATGGGCCGAACATTTTGGCTCGCAGTTTTGTTGGCCCCCAGCTCCATCTGCTACCTCTGACGCTCGCGCTGGGGCCGAGTGGTCTACCCCAACAGACCCTCCCTCTTCCCAGGAAATCGAGCAGGAGCTCCGGCACATGAAGCGTTATAAAGCCCCCGGCCCTGATGGTCTTCCTCCGGCTCTATTTAAAGATGGTGGCGCATCGCTAGTCCGAGAACTCACCGCTTTGTTCTCGAAAATTTGGTCGAAAGAGAAAGTTCCGTCATCTTGGGGTGAATCGATAGTCGTCCCCATCTTCAAAAAGGGCCTGCGCACAATCTGCTCCAACTACAGAGGAATAAGTTTAGTCCCCGTCGTTTGTAAGCTGCTGGTGTCCATCATACTTCGCAGGCTATCCCCAACACGCGAAACGTTGCAACGAGAAGAACAAGCTGGGTTTCGCCCTGGTCGCGGCTGCATCGATCAAATCTTCACACTTCGCCAGATCCTCGAGCTCCGTAATGTGTATCAGAGGCCAACGATTGCTGTGTTCCTGGATATCCGTGCAGCCTTCGATTCTGTCGATCGTACAGTACTGTGGCACTGTCTACTGAGGAATGGTGTCCCCGAGAAGTTCGTCTCCATACTGCGCGCTCTATATAGTCTGACCTCGGGCAGGGTTAGGGCTTATGGCTAGCTTTCGCCTACCTTTGTGGTCTCCAGTGGAGTTCGACAAGGATGCCCTATCCCTCCGTTCCTGTTCAACTTTGCCATTGAGGATTTCTTGAAGAACCCTCTGAGCGATTCGTTGAACGCTGGAGTTGAGCTCCTCCCAGGTAGTCAAGTTGTTGATTTGGACTATGCTGATGATATCGTCTTGCTGGGTGACGATCCACACGTCGTCCAACTTGCATTAAACCGCTTGGCGGTTGAAGCATCAAAGTACGGTATGTACTTTTCGCCATCCAAATGCAAGGCTCTCTTCCAGGACTGGCAGGTGCCTCTGCCTGCACTCACGCTTGCTGGTGAGACACTAGAGGTTGTGGAGAGCTTTGTCTACTTGGGAAGTTGCATCACTGCTGGGAGGGCTGTTGGAGACGAGATTTCGATGCGCATCTCGAGAGCAGGCCTCGCTTTTTCTAGGCTGAGGCATTTGTGTCGTCGCCACGACATTCGTCTCTCCATCAAAGGGCGGGTCTATTGTGCAACTGTTCGTGCTGTACTGTTGTACGGATGCGAGACCTGGCCCATTCGTAAAGATGACTTGCGCAGGCTATCCGTCTTCGAGCACCGCTGTCTGCGGTCCATTGCCCGTGGGTGGTGGTAGCACCACGTAAGCAATGTGGAAGTAGACAACGTGTCTTGGGACGTGGAAGCCACTCGCTCGAGGAGCTCATCTCACTGCATCAACTGCGGTGGTTGGGACACGTATTGCGCATGCCTGTCCAGCGTTACCCCCGTCGTGCGTTGTTTGCACTTGCTGGACAGGGCTGGAAGATACGGTTTGGTGGACAGCCTACAACATGGAGAAGCCGCATGAAAAAGCTGACAAAACAGTTGGCCTCGGCCGGTTGTTGTCGACTACCTGGTTGGGGTCCGAGAGATGCGGATACTTACTGGTTGAAGACATTGGGAGCCATGGCTCAAGATCGATGTCAATGGCGGACGTGTACATCGGTTTGTTGCGGTATCCCTTCTTCCTCCCCCTAAAAAAAGAAAAACTGAAAAAATGTCAAAAACTGTGAGTGGCAAAATAGACAAAAAAAAGCAGTTCTTGTTGCTCTTTTCTTATTATTCATATTGTTTTCCTATTCAGCCATGATTCCGATGGCACAATATCTGTACCACAGATTGTGTATATATATATATATATATATATATATATATATATATATATATATATATATATATAGAGAGAGAGAGAGAGAGAGAGAGATGTTATCAGAACTTGTTTTAACGGCTGTTCTTACCTCTTACACATATAGTGAAGAATTCTGATATGGTGGTTGTTGCTGGCTACGATTATCAAGCTGGTGATCTCTCTGACTGAAAAATCCCACATGAGTCCGTCTGGCGGTCTACATACACCAAAGTTATAGTAGCGATCTGGAACTATGCACCGATCGTAGTAGTGCTTTCCGTTAAAAACGCCCACATTTTGTCACCTAGAGTTCACAGAATTACTCCATGACTTGGACTTGCATTATATATATAAATATATATATATATATATATGTATATGTATATATTGCCGTCAGCTGCAGATGGCGCACATCAGTCCAGGACTGTCGGTCAATTTGAAGTACGTACCTGAATTCCGATCATGCTGCACAGCACGCACGCGCGTTACATACTTTTCCGGTTTCAGCGGAACTCCCAATTTCTGAGCTTTTCACTTACATTTCAGCAATATCACGATGAACTGCTTTACTGTTTGCCAACGTCGAATAGTGTTGATGGGACAAATACCGACCGTAGCACCTAAACGTGCCATAAAGAGTGTCTTTGATGCATATTACCCAACCTGTAATGCCCGAGCGGGGACTGGATTTTCGAGGCATCGATCAGTCTTATCAAGACACATCGACAGGTTTCGTTGTGCACTCAACTTCAGCGCGTCCGCAACACCCTCAATGGACGAGTGACAAAGGTTCTTAGCATTGACCGGTGCCATTGGTAGATGGCAAGGACTCATGAGACGGAGAAAGCCATTACTATCGAGAACAGCCGAGTACTGTTTTGACTCATCCGAAGCACAGGTCTAAGAAAATCCTTTGTCATTGAGACGGCAGCTAAGAAAGATAGACGGTTAATCCATCCTCAGTCACATTGCTCAGTTCGTTGAGCGGATCATTTCGTAGAGCTGTTCAGTAAGCCTACTGCGAAGTTACCGCTTGCTTAATTCCATAAACGTTCGTGGTAATTTGTTGTCTTCCATTCTAGAATAGACTCGACATGAACTCGCTGTGTTGGAAAGAACGGAACGGTCTGGGGACGTTCTTCCACTGTTTCTTAACGGCGGATGTGAATTGTTAGTGACTAGTCTATTCGCTGTATTCAGTGCTATTTCAGCCGCTGAAGGGATGCCTTCTTATTGGCAGCTGTTATCCATGATCCCCGCCACCATAAAGGATCGAATGGCTTTGTTTTAAATTTCTTGAGTCATTAGCCTCATTCTAATTGGCTCCAAACCTCCCAACACTGCCACTCGGCGCAGACTCACTGGTTTTTACGAAAGCCGAACCAACGAGGACCAAGCTTTCTTCCTTCCCGGTCTGGGTGCACTGATCACATGCTTTCGTTTTCGCGAGGCGTTGAAGCAATGATGCGCATATCGTCGACTCGCTTTACGGATTTTCCCTAGCTCGACTCAATTAATCCCTAGAGTGTCAGTAAAACTTTCTTTTTCTCTTCATCACGACTTCCTACTCATCCTATGATATACCGGAGCTATCTTCGGTGTTTTTCGCGATAGGTAAGGGTCGCCAGGCTTGTCCTATTTATCTTTTCCTCCTCGGGTTCTTAGTCGAGATGATCATAACTGATTCTGTTCTTTCAGCTTTTTCTGGAATAAAATTTTTCCAAACATCTAGTTAACAAACCTGAAGTACGCGGATGACATAAGTACCCTTCGCTTGGGTCCATGCACTGTGCAGTTGCTGCCAAATATGCTGATACATTTCGCCTCACCAACATGTGCTTTGCAGCTTCAAGATGCAAAGCACTGTCGGTCCTAGCTCTCGCTAAACTGGCACTAGAAGTGGTGGGTATTTTCGTCACCTCTGATGGTCACATCACCGAATGGGTTACTTAACGTATCAGTAAAGCCTGTGTAGCACCGGTTGAGCATTCCGAGGTCCACTAGTTAGTGCTTGGAAGTATATCCTCTGGTGACTCACTGGAGTGTTAGACTTACGTTGTCGCGGACACCACCGTTCCTCGCGTTGACCGTTCTCTCAACGCACATTATACGGCCCCCTAGAATTCTCCACGGGTCGGTCAGCCAACCACATAGCAGCCATGGATAAATCAGCCTAGCGTGTGATCTCTCTTGCTTAGGTTGAGTGCGCGCCGATTATCCTATGGCGTGCGCGATAGGCGCTCCGCGAATGCACACGCGTTGCTAATTCCGCCACCGTTCATGCGCTGGGTAGTACGAGCTGCCATAATGGCACAGTACGAAAACATCCTGCACATCGCCAAGCTGTTGGACTATAGCATAACAAGGAAACGGCTGGTGAACCAGTACTATCGATCGCTTCAGTTGATAGTTTACTTGTTCATCCACACTCGTAGCCAGGTAAACCTTGTGTGCTTTGGACCACTGGATCCGCTGCGTATCACGTGGTCCACTTTGGAGTCGAGTCTGCGGCCACACCAAAGGGAAGTGTGACAATCGTGACGCTGTGCGCGCGTACAGTCGTATGGACGCTTGCGGTCATGTCGATTGGGCGGGTTGACTTCAGACAGAACGCCTCGGATTTCCTTCAGGCAAGCATTTGTGCCGATAGTTTTAAACAAGAGCACATTTAGGAACGATTGCCATCTTGTTTAAAACAACCTGTAGGCTGGTAGCAGGCTTGCGGGTTTGCTGTACGATTGGCTCATTTGGTCGGTCGCCTATCTTTTGATCGCAATCGATGTGCCAGCACACTTCTATGGTGTCGAGGGTGATCAGCCAATCAGAGACACAGTCGTGATTGGTCATGTTGCCAATCTAGAGTAAGCGGGTTTCACTTACACGCGAGCGAGATGAAATCGAACTGAGTAGTTATGAGAAGCAGATTGGTTGATTGTGTCGAAGTTGCAACACTTGCAGCCTGTTGGAAGAGAAGCTTTGAAGACTTATGGGTGAACTGTACGGTTGTGTCGCTTGCCTATCTGGCCACACGTGATACGGTATGCATAGTGTAATCGTGCCACTGCGAACAATCTGGAGAATCGATACGCGTGCGAATTAGTTTACGAAATGCATATAATTGTTAATGCAGTGTGAGGTAATCAGAAACAATACAGTACTTCGTATGAAGGAGCTAAAGCTAGGACTTGTTCGCAAATAGAAATTTTAAATCCTTTACATCTACCAAGTTCCCGTGCTGTGTTGTTTCGGTTGGCCCAACACTCATGGGGATAGTGTAGTTAAGTAATGCTGATGTACTCGGCGCATTGTATTCTGTTCGCTGGGTAGATAAGAGCATCATTGGATCTGTAGCTATTATTCCAACTGGGAGGGCTCCAAGTGTGGCGGTGACACGACGTTAGTGAGTGTTTCGTTTGTCTCCATACTTGTGGGCCACTTTGGTAATCAGTTACGGCTTCAGTATCCATGGATCAGCCGTTAGTTAAAGGCCCTAAGATGCAAGTGAATTCTGCGTTTCAACATGATATTTACGCTTCACTTCCATGTGATTGATAAGCTTGAAATACCAGGTGACCCTACGGCCCTGATATAACCCACCAATAAGCAATGCATGCGCATTGTAAGCATAAGTTTTGGAGCAATTTTCCTCCTTCAACAAGGCCTCCGGAATTACATACTCTCCAATGACAAAATGTTTCCGAGTAGTTGCGAAGTCAATGACAACCTGTGTCACGGGGTGCACACATGACTGCTTCTAAGACTGGCTGCAACAGTGGTCCATAGCAGGATTAGTGAGCGCGCTTGCCTTTGTAAAAGATGGCAAACATGTTGTAGGAACGCCCGTGGGTGAGACAACAGTTTGTCTGTTCCAAGTACTCACCAGAATTACCAGAGTAAAATGCGTTCGCCGCCACTAAGTATCGGCCTTTGCGTTTTTTCTTGCAGGACTATGTGGCATTTATAAATACGGTAGTTTTCGTACCTCCTTTATGTGTTTCTTTGTTGAGTAATGTCGATTCCATGAGGATAGTATTCCAGTCCATGGACGTACTAGGGAGGTCCCATCTGCATTGACTGCTTGTAATGGTGCCATTTGGAGAGCCACTTGTTAAAGCGCTTCAACACCTATGGGCGACCATATGGAAGTAAAGCCTAATCATCCTATGAATACACAGGTTCCGCATTCTTCATATGACCTTTACATAACTCCATACCAGTTGACACTGAAGCGATAAGTGATTAAAAAAGTCGCCCAAGGGTGTGGAGACAAACGAACACTCACTAATGGCGTCACCGCCACACTTGGTATCATCTTATTTTGTGTTTAGTCAGCAACTTTGATAGAAGTATGCACCCATAGAACCTTCATTGCTCAGCTTGAGGTTGGTCTACCTACTTCAATGGGAACAATGTCCTCCATGGTCGTCGCAATAACAATCGCACAAAATTGTTCAACAGCCCAGCAGCCATTGCTGATTCAGCTTAGGGTATGCACTGTCTCAGCCACGGCGCCTGCCTGACTCCCTCAGACCTAAGGGAATGCGCAATGCCAGTTATAAGAATGTCTGTCTACGCCACCATCGTAACCATGGTTAGGCTACTGAAATAAGCCACCACAAGTAGCGGCTAGCGATCATGTGGTGGTTTGTATGTCTGTCCGCACTGGTTACGGCGTAAGCTTCGGATCATGTGGTAGCTATGATCTCCTCCTTAGACAGACATCACAACTTTCTTATTGGACTGTTTCAGTTTGGAGAGAAATCATCGGGGTTTACTTCAGATGCGTATCAGGGCGGCACAGAAGTTGGTGCTTGACCAGTTTTTTTGGACTGTCTGTCGCTTATGCTCAGGGCTTCCAACCGATGTCCCATTGGCTAACGTTCCCTGTTCGACTGTGTCATCGTACGTCGGCACATGACACGTGTACTGCGTGGAGCTGAGTGTGGCACTGATCACAAATTTGTGCGGACCAAACTGCAAATATATTTTCGTAAATCTATGTATTGCACTCCCGCCGTGAATCGGCGTAAATTTAACATCCTCTCTTTCGATACTGTGGCGAAACGTGGTTGGTTGGAGAAGGCGAGAGCTGCATGCCTGTGTGATGTGGACTGCATAGCCACAGAGGGCGACCTGTGGCACCATATTCGCGATCAGGTGACAACTGCTGCCGAGGAGACAATCGGCCGCGCAAACTGTAAGCGGCCTGATTGGTTTGATGAGAACAATACGATGATTGGCGCATTGGTGTGTGAAGAATGCAGCATTTGCTGCACATGTCGCAGACCCCAGTGACTTTTCGAAGAAGATTCGGTTTCGCAAACTTCGATGGCGACTGACCCGAGAGCTCCGTCGCATTAAAAATGCATAGTGGATGGAGAAGTCGAAGCAGATGGAATGCTACACCGAACGCCGCCAACACAAGTAATTCTTTGACTCCTTGAAGGCGGTGTATGGACCGAGATTGGAGCCGCTGAGGACGCTGATCGATGGTAGTTTAGGCGCTGCCTGCACATGGACTGCGGACATAATGCATATTTGGTGAAGTCACTTTGGCTGTGTCTTGAACAATCGTTCAGAGCTTGACTGGCCTACATTGAACGGCCTGAAGCAGCACGATGTGAAGACGAATCTGGCGGACACGTCGACACTGGATGAGACGCAGAGAGCACTTGCTCAGCTGCGAAACGGCAAGTGTGCTTGTGCCGACGGGATCCCGCCTGAAGTATTGTAACACGGAGGACCCGCGTTGGTGACTGCGGTGCACCACTTCGTGCAACGCGTGTGGATTGAGGAGGAGGTGCCTGCTGAGCCGAAGGATGCCCTTGTGCTACCACTGTACAAGGGCAAAGGAGCAAGCAATGTTGCACAAATTATCGTAGCATCAACTTGCTGAGTTGTGTGGGCAAGGTGATTGCCCGAATCCTGCTCAGCCGCCTTGTCAGTCAGGTTGTGAAACCGAGCGTGGCAGAAGAGCAATGTGGATTCCGTTCGGGTCGCAGCACTATAGATATGGTATTTGCGGCTCGTCAGTTGCAGGAGAAGTGCAGAGGACGACACCAGCCGTTGTATTCGCTTTTTGTTGATTTCACCAAGGCATTTGATACGGTGAACCGCGAGGCATTGTGGTTGGTGTTGGGTAAGTTAGGTTGCCCGCGTAAGTGTACTTGATTGTCTGCACAGTGGTATGCGAGCGAGTATGCAGCTGAGTGAAGAGACCTCGGATAACTTTGCAGTTGTCTCTGGTGTGAAGCAAGGCTGTGTCTTAGCTCCTGCCTTGTTTAGTATTTATCTTCATGCATTGATGTCTTGTGCTTTTGATGCGGCTTGCGTTTACGGTGTTCGTGTGTACTACCGTGTTGTTGGTGGGTTGCTGAACATCCGTCGTTTCGATGCGAGAACCTTAGTCTGTGAGACAACTATCTGGGTTTTGCTGTTTGCTGGCGACTGTGCGTTGTTCACACAGCGTGGATGAGTTGCAGCACATGACTAGTGCTCTGGCTTCGACAGCGGCCAAGTTCGGGCTCACCATCAACACAAGCAAAACTGTCTGTTTCTTTCAGCCTTCACCGGAGGTGCAATCTTCAATATTTCCGCGAATCAGCCTTGGTGCTGAAGTATTGGAAACCACATCCCGCTTCTGCTACCTTGGGAGTGTGATGTCGACTGACCAGCAGCTACACAGTGAGCTTCGTATCCGCGTCTCGAAGGCAGCAGCGGCATTCGGGAAGCTAGAGTGCCGAGTGTGGAACAACCATCAGCTTACCATTGGCACGAAGCTGATGGTGTACACATCCATGGTGCTGTCCATTCTTCTATACGGCAGTGAAACCTGGACAATGTACCGGCGGGATGTACGATATGTCGAGCGGTTCCACCAAAAGTGCTTGCGACGGATTCTGCGCATCGGATGGGGCGACAGAGTTACGGACACGGAAGTGTTGCGTCAAAGTGGCATGTATGCAGTGGACTGCATACTTTGCTAATACACCTGAGGTGGCTCGGTCGTGTGAGCCGTATGGATTCGACGCGGATACCGAAGCAGCTACTATATGGTCAGCTGAGTATTGGGAAACGGCATGTGGGAAAAACAGTTATTTTACCATGACATGATTAAAGTGAGCCTCTCACCTTCTCATCTTGATTGCAGGTCATGGGAATCGAAGGCGGTTGATCGGCGTGCATGACGCGATCTGATCAAGAAGGCAGTTATCGAGATGCGGAGAAAACGCCTTATGCTTGTAGAGAAGAAACGGCATTTGCGGAAGCGACCGATGAGTTGTACTCCATCGACAGTGAGCGCATGGTGCTGTAGCACATGCGGTCGCGAGTGCCTGGGTTAGACCGGTCTTGTGAGCCATGACCAAGGCCACTCGGGACCACTGCCTAAACGAGGACGGGTCCTGCAGAGCACGTAGGCAGAACCGGCGCAACGATTGCAGGTACGCTGCATTCGATTTACTAACCGGGTGCCTGCATGCTGTCTTTTTATTTCAGATAGTAGGTTTTCAATTTTGTCCTAATGCTTTAGCTGTCTAGCTGTACTATATTCTATAAACTTGCACACGTCCCTTAAGCTAATTATGGTTAATTTCGATAACATTTTCGTGTTTGTGGCATTTCCTTAAAATGTCTTTTCTGACCTCTTTAACTTATCGCGGATCCGTTCGTAACAAATTTAATTCATATCCTCATTTAGTGCAAAGTTATGTCTCGTATCTGTATGCATTCTCTGGTTAAATTTCTTTCATCTTGTCGTTTCGTGATTGGCTGTTGCTTGATATCCCCGGTGTGGCTGCGCTTGTTGTGCATGTTGACAAGGTGCCTACCTGTCTATTACCCACTACCTCGTTCATACTGGTTCCAGGAGACAGTTGGTCGTTGCTGGAGGGGATGGGGTGCACGGTCCTTGTGGCCGTACTGGGCTCGAACTGGTTTCATGCACTCATTGTGGAACGGCCTTGTGTGCCGTCGATTCCCACATACTGCGTGTTTGGTTTGCTTGTAAAGGAGTGTGGGCCGGCTCCGTTAATGAAACGTGGCTCCAAAACGGCATGCCTCACAGTCTTATTCTTTTTGGTTTACACTGGATATGGGATATGTGGATGGAACTGTGGATCTTACAGAGTAAGCGTCCTTCGGCTGGCCACAGTGACAGGCGAATCCGAAACCGGATGCCGCCCACCATATTTATGTCTATATATGCCTATATATGGGCGGCGACGTCCGGTTTCGGATTTATTTTGTCACTGTGGCCAGCCAAAGGACTCCTGCGTCTACAGAAGGACCATGGGTGACTTGCGCTGCACCACTCACAGCTCCATCTACACACCCCATCTCCAGCATAAACCCGAAGGAATAAGACCGGGAGGCATGTGGGTGGGAGCCACATTTCATCATTGGAGCCGGTCCGCACTCCTTCACTGGCAAATACAATCACGCTGTATTTGGGAATCAATCGCACACGAGGCGGTGACTGGACCGTAGTCCGCTCCACACTGATTGCATGAAACCACTCTTTGATCCTAACATGGCCACAAGGACCGTGTACCCCGTCCCCTCCAACAACGACCAACTGTCTCCTAGAGCCAGTATGGACGAGGTAGTGGGAAATAGACAGGTAGGAACCTTGTCAACATGCACATCAAGCGCAGCCACACCGGGGATATCAAGCAACAGTCAATCACGTGAAAGATAACAAAGGAAATAAATCGAGTAATGCATAAGTAAACGGTGACATAAATCTTAAATTACTGAGCATATGAAACAAGTTGTCTCCAAACGAAACCGAGATCAGTTCACGAGGTCGGAAAGTATATTTTACGGAAATACCACAAACGCGAACATGTTATCGAAATTATCTACAATTTCCTTAAGCAACCTGTGCAAGTTTATAGAAGATAGATAGGCATTTATATGAGAAAGAAAAGCATGAGGACAAAATTGAAAACCCACCACCTGAAATAAATAGACTTAGCATGCAAGCACTCTGTTAGTAAATCGAATGCAGCGTACCTACAAACGCTGAGCCGGTTCTGCCTACGGGCTCTGCAGGACCCGTCGTCGCTTCGGTAGTGATCCCGGGTGGGCTCGCTCATGGCTCACTAGGCCTGCCTGAGTCAGGCACAACCATATATATATATATATATATATATATATATATATATATATATATATATATATATATATATATATATATAATTGGCGGCAACCAGTTCACGGATTTGCCTGTCACTGCTGCCTCCGCGGGGACGGACACAAGATGCTTGCGTAAACGGGGACCATGGGTGGCTTGCGCTGCACCACCCACTGCTCGACCCACACACTCCATATCCGGTGTAAACCCGAATGATGGGGTTGAGAGCCACTTTTCCTCAACGGAGCCGGCCCAAAAACAAACACAAATAAGCTGTGTTTAGGGAATCAAGCGCACACAAGGTGGTGGCTGCACCGTAGTCCTCTCCACACTTAATGGAACGACTCTTCGAGCCTAGCACGGTCTCGAGGACCATGCACCCCGTACCCTCTTGAAACGACCAATGAGGCTGGATCTTACCTAGTATCGATGGTTTGTGTTTCTCAGAGATCCATTGAGCTATGCTGCGTGGTGCTTTTTGCACCTTCAACGCTACTCATACCAGATTGGTCAATGGTTAGACACCAGACAAACTCAGCCTTTTAATCTTACAGGTTGGGGGTTATAATGTGGGTGGCTCCTTATTCCTTAAAACAGACTTCCTGTAGCCATTCGCCAAACCTACTGCCTTGCGGTAAGGTTTTTGAACTAAAGGATTTGGTTGCGAACCTTAATCATTCTTTTGTCTAGGCCTGACCAACCTGACAGTATCCTACCCTCGTAATACTATGGACCCTACATTAAACAATTTCTTGATGCTTTGGCCGCCGCATAGAGTAATAAGTGATGCCTTACCTGCTGCATCGAGCAAGGTGAATAGGGATTTGGATGCTACCGCTCAAGCCTTCCCATCTTATTCCTTTCTTACACCCTTTTACTCCTGTCGTCCCTTACCAGCTTCACTTTTATCCCCCCGTTTTCAACCCTCATCCTTGACGCTCCCCACCATGTTTTGCTTGGGGTTTATCTAGTTTCAACTCACATGTGAACGCGGAGCGTCCTTCTCACCCTATCGACAGGCCCATATCCAAGCAAGCGGTCCACCCCAGTTCATCGACTTCCATTTGGAGCCCTCAAGCTTCCTTCAGGTTGACATGCCTCAATGTACGCACATTGCTACAGATCGGTCAACAGACAACACTTTCCCGAACCTTAGCGACCCTCTCGATCGATATATGCTGCCTATCGGAGACCCGCCTGCAAGACTCGAGCTCTGTACTCACTCTGCGATCCCCTTCAGGTGACACTAGCAGTATTTTCTCTTTGCGCCTAGCCGGTGACGATGCAGCTTCGAGCACCGGCCAAGCTAGTGTTGGCATTGCCCTGAGTCCCCGGGCTAAAGCTGATCAAGTTGACTGGATCCCCATCAGTAGCCGGATGTGTGCGGTCCGATTGATTGGCTCCTTTATTACTTCGAAATCGCGCAGGACTACTAGGTGTGTATTCATCGCTGCCTACGTGCCCACAAACTGTACTGATGACTCGGTGAAAGACAGCTTCTATCGCTAACTGCACGAGTTCATTCGTCACAGAAGAAGCACAGACACTGTTGTGCTGGCTGGGGATCTGAACACTCAAGTTAAAAAATTGTCTACTGATGAATTACATCTGGGCGGCCAACACGGTGTAGGCTCCCGTAATGATAACGGTGAGAAGTTTCTTCATTTATGTGAAGATGCTCGCTTATTTCTTGAGAGCACTAACTTCCGACACAGTACCCGCTGGCGGGTGACTTGGCGCCCACCAGCCTCAAACCAGCTTTGGATGCAAATCGATCACATTGCGATAAGTTACCGATGGAGAGGCTGCGTCCAGCGCTGTCGCTCGATTTGGAGCACATGTGTGGACACCGACTATGCACTTATATGTGCTGACCTGCGGACGCCTACGACGATGATGTGAGCGCATTGACACCAGCCAACTGACGAAACCAGCTGTTCGGAATGTCTATCAAAGAACGCTGTCATGCGAGTTGCGTAAATGCTCACTGGATACAATTGAAGGTCATTGATCTCATTCATATTCACCAGATCTTACTATCAGCAGGCAAAAATCCTCATGTGTAAGTCTAATCGCCAACATGGACATTAAGTCTCTTCGCAGTCTCTGGAACTTATCGATGCTCGCCGGCGTATTCCGGCTGGAAGCGAACACAATGAGACTCGCAGAAAACTGCGGGCAAAACTCCGTGCTAGCCTGAAGAGAGACCGCGAATCTTGGTGGTCTCATCGTCCAGAGATGGAAGTGGCCGCTGCCTTTGGCAACCATCGTAAGTTATTCCGTCTGATACGGGAAACGGGCAGCAGGAGACCTGGTGTTAGTGAAACTATACGTGTCGAGAGTGGACAGCCTATGCACAACTTATCAAAATGCTTAGAGCGTTGGGCTGAGCACTTTGAAAGGTAATTTAATCGGTCGGAATGGTTAAATTTCTCGCCAGCCACTGATCGCCCCGCTCCCTGGGCTGTCCTTTTGAATCCACCCTCTCGCTCAGAAGTCGAACGTGAGATCGAACTGTTGAAGTTACATAAAGCCGCGGGACCTGATGATCTTTCTCCAGCCCTCTTCAAATTCAGGGAACCTGCTCTTGTGGATGATTTACACGAGTTACTAGTCAAACTGTGGGAGCAGGAAACTGTCACAACCGATTGGAGCCGCTCCGTCATAGTTCCAATTTTCGAAGGAGGCTCACGATCGGAATGCGGCAGCCATAGAGGAATCAGTCTGACCTCTATCGCCTCCGAATTTCTTGTTTCTGTCATCCTTCACAGTCTGACTGTTACTCGTGAAAGCCAGATACTTGAAGAGCAAGCCGGGTTTCGTCAATGTCGTGGATGCATCGGCCACATCTTCACTTTGCGTCAGCTGTTGGCGCACTGTCATACATATTGGCCACCTACCCTTGTGTTCCTCGACATCAGAGGTGCCTTTGATTCAGTTGATCGATGTGCCCTTTGGGACTGTCTACCCAGAAGAGGTGTGCCTGAGAAATATGTAGATTATATCCGAGCATTATGCGCGAAGCTACGTCAGTGTGTGCGCGTACGACAAGTTGTCGTCGCCCTTCAACATATCCAGTGGTGTGAGGCAAGGATGTCCGCTGTAACCTTTCCTCTTCAACTTCCCTATTAACAAAGTCATGGAGATCGCATTCACAGGACACGACTTAGCAGGTGTGGAGCTGCTCCCAGACGAACGACTTTTTG
The DNA here is from genome assembly GCA_944474145.2 of Dicrocoelium dendriticum. NCBI lineage: Eukaryota > Metazoa > Platyhelminthes > Trematoda > Plagiorchiida > Dicrocoeliidae > Dicrocoelium > Dicrocoelium dendriticum. The sequence continues at coordinate 45,049,045 of OX104065.1, forward strand.
TTTTGGAATATACTGACGATGTTTCCCTAATCTGTGACAGCTGCCATACGTGCCAAGCGGCATTGGACATGTTAGCACTGGTTGTCAACCGTCTCGGACTAAGCTTTTCTCCAACATTGGCAGGGATCGCCTCCTGCACTGACCCTTGGTGCGGATGATCTGGAAGTTATACAAAAATTCAACTACCTGGGTAGTTGTATTGGCGCTTTTGTTTACCTTTACCATCTCTAGCGCCGGCACGACATCACTGTCACCCTGAAGGGTAAAATGTGTAGTTGTGAAATATGACCCCTTAGATCAGCCGACATAAAGAGGCTAGTTTCGTTAGACCACCGGTGTGTTCGCACTTTGGCTTACATCTGGTGGGAACACCGCGTGAGCAACGAGCGTGTTCGACGCCTTGTTTACGGCACAGGAAAAGGGAATGAACCCATGCACTGTTATTTCACGTACCAGGCTCCGATGGCTCAGCCACATGTTACGTATACCAGCCCACCGACTCCTGCGAAGTGCGTTTGCGCGCCGGGGATATTTGTGGAAGAAGACAGGTGGCCCAGTGGTGACTTGGTCGAGAGCAATGAAGGCTCTTACTTCGACGTTGGCGTCGGTTGGATCGTCTCGGCTCCTTGATTGGGGTCCGAAAGACGAACTCGTTTCTCTGGATAGACTTGCCGACATGCCTAGGTGCCGACCTCAGTGACGTTCGTGCTGTGGATTTCTTTGTCTTTCCTCATCCCTCTTAGCTTCCCCTTCCAACCAAGACCTCACTTCTTAACATCATGTGCTTTTTGCATAATAAATGTTTTTTTTGCTTTTATTTATAACGCAGCGGTAGCTGAGGTATTTTTCACCTTTAGCGAACTTGTTTAATGGTGATGAGGATTACTCCAGCAACAATCAGCTGTCTCCTGGAGCTAATATAGACGAGGTGGTGGGTAATAGACAGGTAGGCATCTTGTTGAGATGCACATCAAGCACAACCACACCGCGGATGTCAAGCAACAACCAATCATCTTAAATGACTACATCAAATAAAACGATCAGATAAAGCATACGGATATGCCGACTTAACTCTTCGCTAAATTAACCTACGTAATAAATTGGCTCTCAACAAATCCGCGCTATTTTTAAGGTGTCCAAAATATATTTTTAAAAATGTGACGAACGCGCAAACCTTAACTAGGTCAGCCACAGTTACTTCAGGCTACGTGTGCAATTCAATAGAAGATTATTCAAGCGGACGTTAAAACGAAGTAAATAAAGCATTAGGACCAGACAGCATACCCCCCACCTGGAAAAACAAACTCATCATGCAAGTACGCGTTCAGTAACTCGAAGGCAGCGTACCTACCAACGTTGCATTAGTTCTGCTTACGTTCTCTGAAACACCCGTCGTTTTTTCGATGTTGTCCCGAGTGACCTCGCTCGTGGCTAACTAAGCCTGCCTGATATTGATGGTTGACGGCATCCGTCTTCCGATTTGCCTGTCACTGTAGCCACCATAGGATAGCCACATAAAGCCTGCACCTACAGAGGAGCCGTGGTTGGCTTGTGCTGCACCACCCACAGCTCCGTCCACATGCCACATATCCAGTGTAAACCCGAAGGAATAACACCGAAAAGCATGCGATTTGAGAGTTACTTTTCATCAATGGAGCTGGCCCACACTCCTTCAGAGCAAACACAAGCACGCTGTATTCGGGGGAATCAAGTGTACACAAAGGGGTGGCTGGACTTTAGTCCGCTCCACACTGGATGGAACCACTATCCGATTCTAGCATGGCTACAGCGACCATGCATCCCGCCCCCCCCCCCAGCAACGAATCAGTCTCCTGGAGCTAGTAATCGAGGTGTAGGGTGTTAAACAGGTAGGCACCTTGTCTGCATGCTCACCAAGCACAGCCACACCGGAGATGTCAAACCGCAACCAACCACTTGAAATGACACTATCAAATAATAGTTAGCGAATAAAGCATACGGAAATACCGATTTAGTTCTTCGCTAAATGAGCATGTGAAATAAATTGGTTATCAACAAATCCGCGATTAGCTCAATATGTCAGAAATAGATGTCTTAAACATTGCTACAAACACGAGAAGGTTAACTAATTTAACCACAATCTGCTTAAGCGACGTGTGTAAATAGAAAGAAGCATATTCAGACAGATATCTAAATGACTTAACGAAGTAAGCATTAACAAAATATAGCAAACCAGTCAGCTGAAATAAAGAAACTGCGCACGCATGCACGCCGTTAGCAAATCGAATGCAGCGTACCTACCAACGCTGCGCCGGTTCTGCCTACCTTCTCTGCGTGACCCTTCGTCGTGAGCAGTGAGGTGAAAAAATATGCATTAAGACAGGATAGGAAACTCGTCACCTGAAATAAAGAAATTCAGCACACAAGCATGCAGATAGTAACTCGAATGCACTGAACCTACCAACGCTGCGCCGGTTCTACTTACGTTTAGCGGGACTCTTCGTCTTTTCGATTTTGGTCCTGTGACTTCGCTCGTGGTTAACTAGGCTTGTCTGAGAGACAATTAGGAGCACCGGGCGGCTGGCTGAGCGGAACACTTACAAGATCAGTTGAGTTGGCTACCTACTCTTGAATCACTTCCTACTCAGTTGATCGAAGAAGTACCTACTTTCTTTCTCTCTCTCCATATATATATATATATATATATATATATATATATATATATATATATATCGAGTAGGTACCTCTTGGATCATCTGAGTAGGAAGTGGTCCAGGAGTAGGTAGCCAACTCACCTGATCTTGTAAGTGTCCTGCCCGGCGAGCCATCCAGTGCTCCTAATTGTCTCTCAGCGCACCAGCGATGTCTCTGATTGTCTCACTTACGCCCGGTTTTCTGGGGCTGTTGGTGCGGACCAGCTGGAAGAGTTTACGGCAATTGCCTACTGCTCCTGTCTCTTCCATTTCGTGAGCTCGCTTGGTCCACCAAGCTTCCTTGTCAGCACGCATACTCCGCCTTAGTTCGCGCCTAATAGTCCTTCTGGTCACATTGTGATCAGTGTCAGCCGATAGTATCCTTCTGGATTCCAACAGGTTCATCGACCTTTCGGATATCCAGTTATTAGTGCGGTGACAAATGCTAGTGCACCAAACAAATGCTCCTGCGTCATGCATAGCGGCCGAGATCCTGTTCCACTGAAGTGTCATTATAACATGACAGTAAATGTTCGGTACGCAGTGCGTCTTGAGGGCTGTTACAGTTTCTCACTTGCCAATCGCGCGAGATGCTTGATGCACCACCCGGCAAAGTTCATGGAGAAACAACAGTGTACCAAGGCATGACCAGAGTCGACGCAGATGTTCCAGTATGAGCGGCAATCCAGCATGGAGTCACGCCACCTGTAACTTATGGCACTGTGATTACTTTGTGTCTATCGCTGGCCAATTGCAGGAGGATGGCAAGTGGCGCCCACTGTGTCTAATAGGTGTTCCTAAGCAACAACGTGCTCCGCTCACAGTTGCAGCAGACGCTCGTCGTTTTCAATCCGTTCGGAGTTAAGCTCATAATTACCACCCAGTTGAGCTTCTGAAGAGCTCAGACGCCCTACTTGTATATTCATATCCCCTGCAAGTGCTATAATATCTGAACTAGTAGTAGCGCTTTCAGTTTGTGGTAAAATGTGTCCTTGACAGTATGAGAACTGCAGTCGGGGGAAGTATAAGCGGAAATCACAAACAAATAACGTTTTGTACTGCTTCGTGAATCAACCTTAGTTGATTTCGTCAAACGAGATACACACAGATAACTGTTCACAGGAGTCCAGTCAACCAACAATGGCTCAATCTTCGAGCTGAGAATGCTACCTACCCCAGTTTGACCCGTGAGTGTTGCATCATCGTCTCCGGATGCGTGCAACCAATAGCGAAAGCATAAGCCGGGCGCAGTTAATTAAACACCATTAAGGTCACTGGTCCTGGTTTCGGACGCACAACTTACGTTAATACCTAGTGTGTCCAATGTACGTGTGAGTACAGCCTGTTGACCTATTTGTCTTAGGGTGCGAACGTTGAACGTCACCAGGTAGACAGGACACCGTGGCCTTGTAAGGAACTGTTGCCGATAGGCATCCGATGGGTGGTGCTAGAAGGTAGTTGCAGACGGCATTACGGTCGCTGTCAATAAAGCTGGGAATTATAAAAACAGGGTTAGTGATGGGAAACAGGTGGAAAAAAAGAAGTGAGACGTCAGCAGTAGTATGTCTTCGCTTATCCGCCCTGTTGCATGCAGCAGATGAGGCGACCCTTGATAATCTGCGCGACGACCGATGCAGGATGTGCTTGAAGTTTGATGAAACAGTCATGGTTGTAGCTTGGCTGAGATACTGCTAGGGCATCCAGGCCTAGACCGGAGGACGATTAGGGTCTTCAACCAAAGGCTTTGGCTCAAAAACCTGTCCGCAACCCATAGGTGGCAATGATTTCGTTTTACAGAAATGGACGCCATCCCATTCCAAACCTCCAACCTTGGGGACCGGAAGGCTGAGTTTGTCTGACCTCTGACCATTGACCAACCTGGTAATTGCTCTCACGGGCCCGGAAACACCACACAGTGTAGTTCAATTTGTCACGGAGGTATACAAATCGTCGCACCGCGTTAAGGTCTAGTCTTTTTGCGACAGCTCTTAAAGCAAGTAAGCCATCATGTAATTCCATTTTAGGGCGGCATTTGTATACAGTATAGATGCTGTAATCATCTAGCCCGTACCATCAATTGCTTTTTTGCGTCAGGCACATTTTCCTGGCCAGGTAGTCAGCGGCAATGTATCTTGCATGGAACGGCCTACTATCATGTCCATGTGCCGATGTATTTTGGCCACACAATTATAAGAACTGTCTAACTGTTGTTAGATGTGTACTGTTCCTCTGAAAATACCCCCAATCAGGGCTTTACTCATGGCTGATGCCCTGAAACCGTGATGTTGTACCCTTGTTTACTTCGTAGCGCTGATCATCGATCGAAAGCTTCCTCATGGTGGTTGACTCCTACAGCAAATGACGCGAGATATTGCTCGTGGATAGCACGACAACCAACGCCATGGTGAACAAATCGGCAGATCTTCATGGGTTTGACTGTTCAAGAAAGCTTGTGTCGAGCAACGTCATGCGGTCCACTTCACCACGTTTCACAAGATTCTACAAGTGACGCATCGCACGGTATATTCGCTCACAGCCGTTGCATTCACAATCAAATGGCCAGGTGGAGAGGTTCGTGGACACTTTCAAGTGAGTTCTGCTTAAACCAAAAGAGCAGGGGGTGTATGGAAGAGATGATCTGCAGAATTCATTTTCTTTATCACTCCACGCCAAGTCCGAAGGAGCCGAATGTGATCTATTTGGCCGTAACAATAATGAACTGGAAGCTCCGCACACCATTCGTTGCCATTCGACTAATCCCAGACGGTCTACTACGGTGTGGGAATCCGAATTGGGCAATGAGTCAATTGGTAACACATAGTAGGGTGAGATATTCAAACAGGTCCGAAGTGTCAGTAGTCGCACGTGACTACCGGATAGGCCACACAACATGAACTGCAATCAGGATCAAATACTATCGTAAGTATGTCATCTATGTTGTATTCATTCGATCACAACCCTGCGTCCATCATACTACAGACAACTTCCTGTCATCCAAAAATGGCGAAGCCAGCTGAGCTACCTTTTGACCAGCTTGTGGACTATTTCAGCTTGCCTAACAATGACATGGGCGGTTGCAATCAACCTAACGATGCAGCCAACAGCCCAGAGCCACATGCGAAGGTATTTCAACCCAAGCGGTGGAAACCCAAGCAGAGGGCACTGTACTCAAGATTGCAAACCAACTCAAGCTGCTATTTTACGCCGCAGTCACGAACTTTAGAAACGAGTTTCTGGAAGAGACGAAAATGCGTTGTTTCAGTGATAAAATGACCTATAGCATTGATGTATAGTCGAAGCATTGAATACATCGTTTGATGCGTGCATTTATTTCATCCTTTGTCGGAGCGGAGCTAAGCTGTCAATCCTGATAGCTAACCTACCTTTTCCAGCGAATGAATATTCTTAGTTTGGCGTATACATATCCGTTAGTTGTTAATCCACCTATGTCGTACTGCAACACGCTTTTGCGTCAATTCGTTGCATTGACTGGGAGTTTACAGGAAAGGTTCTCCGTTTCTACCGGTATATCATAGGATATAGGAAAAATACAACAGATCGAAAAGATTGTTACGTGTTTGCTTGGTGGTTGTGGTCTTTTCATGTGTGCTTGGAAATCTTGGTTGACAGGGCCTATCCACGGAGTCAATAAATCTTCTTCATCGGGCCACTTTTATCCAACCCCTTAATGTTCCCTTTTGATTGAAGTTAGCCAGACCTCTTCTTGGCGCCCTTTCTTGATACTCTGTTTGCTTTGGTTAGCCACGTCACTTGGCTTTCGGGTGCAATCAGCTAGCTTCCTATCAAGTCCTGATACGCCACCGACTTAATGTTAACGTAATTGGGCACGGCAGCAAACGATTCCCATGAACGGCGGCCGGGTGGTTTTTCCTGTACACCTCTAGACGAGTATTCCCGAATTTCCCATTTATCTTATGGTGGTGGCATTTTGTTTCCAACCAGAAGAAGAATAAGTAGATTTCCAATCTGAACCGTTGTGTTCTTGTCTCATAATTACCCTACATTGTTGTGTTATGACAGCGTTGCACGTACCGCTGCTCTACTGTGGCTGTGGCTCAATGATCTCTCCCTTTTGTTTTCGTAAGATATTTGGACCTTTTATTTGTCCCGGACTCAAGCATCGGAAGTCTTGTTATAATTCGCGGTGGATTCTCTGACACCTCACTCAAAGGGATATATATATATATATATATATATATATATATATATATATATAATCTGCGGTACAGCTATTCTGCCATCGGCATCATTGCTGAATAGAAAAACCGTATGACAAATATGAAAGTGATAACAACAACAACAGCTTTTTTGTCCAGTTTGTCACACCGTTTTTGCTTTTTTATGGGAGGTAGGAGGGTTACCGCAACACACCGATGCACACGTTCGCCATTGACATCGTTCTTGAGCCACGGCTTCCAAGGTTTTCAACTAGCAGTTATTCGCATCTCTTGGCCCCCAACTAGGTAGTCGACAACAACCGGCCGAGGCCAACTGTTTCGTCAGCGTTTTCGTGCGGCTTCTTCAAGTTGCAGGCTGTCCACCGTACCGTCTCTTCCAGTTCTGTGTAGCAACCGCAAACAACGCACGACGCAGGTAACGCTGGACAGGCATGTGCAGTAGGTGTCCCAGCCACTGCAGTTGATGCAGTGAGATGAGCTCCACGAGCGAGTGGGTTCCTCGTTCAAAGATACGCTGTCCAACACCCCTATTGCTTATCTGGTGCCGCAACCACACACGAGCTATGGACCGCAGACAGCTGTGCTCGAAGGCAGATACTCTGCGCAAGTCACCTTTACCAATGGCCATGTCTCGCATCTGTACAACAGTACAGCACGAACAGTTGCAAAATAGACCCGCCCTTTGATGGTGAGACGAATGTCGTGGCGACGACACAAATGCCTCAGCCTAGAAAAAGCGAGGTCTGCTCTCGAGATGCGCATCGAAATCTCGTCTCCAACAGCGCCGTCAACAGTGATTCAATTTCCCTACTAGACAGAGCTCTCCACAACCTCCAGTGTCTTGCCACCAAGAGTGGGTGCAGGCACCTGCCAGTCTCGAAAAAGAGCCTTGCATTTGGATGGCGGAAAGTACATACCATAGTTTGATGCTTCAATCGCCAAGCGGTTTAGTGTAAGTTTGACGACGTGTGCTTCGTCACCCAGCAAGACGATATCGTCAGCATAATCCAAAGCAACAACTCGACTACCTGGGAGGAGCTCAGCGCCAGCGTTCAACGAAGCGCCCAGAGCGTTCTTCAAGACATCCTCGATGGCAAAGTTGAATAGGAACAGAGAGATAGGGCATCCTTGTCGAACTCCACTGGAGACCACAAAGGAAGGCGAAATCTTTCCATAAGCCCTAAGTATACCCGATCGGCCGGTGGCCGAATGGTCTGCACGTTTGATTTGCAACCATAAGGTCACCGGTTTGAATCCGCGTAGGGGTGGGCGTCCTCGCGGTATACTCTGCCCGCGCGCGACGTGGTTGCGCGGCACCGAAGCGCCGTTACGGCGTACAGCTGACACATTATTATTTATTTTATTAAGTCTGCCCGAGGTCAGACCATAGCGAGCGCGCAGTATGGAGACGAAATTCTCGGGGACGCCATTCCTCAGCGTGCTGTGCCACAGTATTGTCTGCTCGGCAGAATTGAAGGCTGCACATATCTCCAAGAACACAGCAATCGTTGGCCTCTGATACACATGGCGGAGCTTGAGGATCTGGTAGAGTGTGCAGATTTGCTCGATGCAGCCACAACCGAGGCGAAACCCAGCTTGTTCTTCTCGGTGCGATGGTTCGCGCGTTAGGATAACCTGCGACGTATGATGGACACCAGCAGCTTGCAAACAACGGGGGCTAAGCTTATGCTTCTATAGTTGGAGCAGATTGTGCACAGACCCAAGATGACAGAACTTCTTCTTTTGACAAAACTTTCGAAAACAAAGCAGTGTGTTCTCGAACTAGTGAAGCGCCACCATCTTTAAATGAAGCTGGAGATAGACCATCAGGGCCGGGGGCTTTATAACCTTTCATCTGGCGGTGCTCCTGTTCGATTTCATGGTAACGGAGAATCTGGGAGTAGGGCACTCGGCACTAGTGCCAGCGCCGAAGGTAGCAGATGGAGCTGGAAGCCAACAAAACTGCGAGCTAAAATATTCGGCCCATCGACCCAACCGTCGTTGATTATTGGTGATTAATGTCCCATCCTCTTCGAACACATTCGGTGACTTGCATGAGATGGAAAAGTTTTCTGGTAGTACCAGAGACTAGCAAGCTCCATCTCCCTAGCGCGTTCACACCACCAAGCTTCGCGGTCCATTTGCAGACTTCTGCACAACTCTCGAGCAAGGGATTGGCGTTCTTCACTATGGTTGGAATCCGACGGGATCAAGCAATGTTTGTCCATCATCGACAAGTAGACGGCGGAAATCCAATGTTTCGGTGGCTGACGGGCAACTCCACTAGTGTCGCTACTGCCATCTTTGATCTGCACCCACTGCGAATCGAGGTCACTGTCAATAGTTGAGCCAAGCAATGTGGACAGTGAGGCTTGGTACCTGGTTAAAATCGCAGATTTTTGTAGATTTGCGACGTCCGGTCGGTCGTGAGCGAGCTTGGGTGATCCCCCGAAACGCATGCAAATCTTAGCACAAACCAATGCATGATCGGAATCTAGCTAAGTTGACCAGTACAATCGACAGTCCGTTACGCTTCTGCGCCACCTGTAGCTGATTGCTATGTGGTCAACCTGGGGGCATTCTTGCGTTTGTGAGGGTGGGCGCCAGGTAACAGTGTCTCCCCGTGTGCCAAAAATTAGATATCAAAACATACAAGCGATGATCAGATCAAAGAGCAAGCAGTCTGTCTCCATTGTCTGTCAGGGTTATTCCGTTTCTCATTTTCTTCAAGCTTCTTGCATCCAATGAAATCAATCGACCATTCGATGCTTTTCCAAAATCGTGGTCAGACCGTCTAACTTGTGAGCTGCCGGGATGTATCACTTGACTTTCATTATAAATCTACCTGCTCATTACTTATCGCAGAGTCTTCCACTGTTGCGTATTACTATCCATACTTTAAGGTTCTACTCAATAGACTACTGGTTACTTTTGATTACACGGATGACATTTTGCGTTTTGGTGGTTACCAGGTTGCATGTTCCACCTCGGATGAACACTGGAATATTCCAACCGCTGAATATCCGTTTTGCACCTTTAATGTCCAGGATCTTGTCTCAGGATTTCTAGCCGCGCAAATGTCCTTTGACTAGAGACGATAGAATTGGGGATACCTAACTAATTCAAATAACTTAGTGACTGTGCTAGGAGCAATGCGCATGTAGGTGGTGATGTTAGTTCATCTACTGCGAAGCTTAATCGGCTTTCGTGAATCCACTCGATGAAGGGGATTCGGATACTCCTAATCGTCAAATTCGCAGAACCATAACGTGAGCTATTCTTCTCTACATCATCAGACTACCCATCGGTCTGAGAATCTGAGGCTCTTTCAGACGTGTCTGAAGCAGTAATGTGCGGAGGTGACTACTTGGCGGTAGTGATCAACTTCTTTGGTCAAATGAGCTATTCTTCATCTTATCAAGTGTTAAGTATGTGCGCCCACGGCTTACTGATGAGATTATCGTTTTGTTTGCCCGAGCTGGAATTACATATGATTCATTAGAAGTAATCGCTTACATGATTGCATTATTGAAGCGTTAGCTGTCTTCTCCTTGATAGACCAACGGTTTAAATTGTTTTCGTTTTTTAGTTATTTATCGTTTAGTTGCAATACAAGGCTATGAAAACAGCAAGGAATCTGTTCCATTTCTGCCTGGGTTTTTCTCTTAATCACGTTAGCCAGCAGTCCTTGACCTGTGGCCTTGGCATTTCGATATGCATTTTGGTCCTCTGTGTTTTTTTGATGCATCTAGGTTTTACATCAGGTCCCTCTTCTCCACCAGCAGTGCCATTGTGGTTGTGCGGCATGGATACACCAACTTGCTGTTGTACCTCTCTGGATGAATGGTTCATGTTTGTTACCTCGAAGTTGACCTCAATTACCTCGATGCGTCGGACCGTTTTTGAAGTGAAGCCAAGTGTTTGTTGATAAGTATCGATTATTATTACTTCATTGTCATAACCTCACTGTTGTCTGTTTGTCATGGTCAACTCTTCTGCATCTACCTGCACTCTAAGGGGACATAACTTCGAGCCTGGTGCATCAATGATGATTTGGCGCTGACTGTTTTGTGCTCTGATCTGTACACTCGACCAGTACTGCACAGTGTAATCAATCAATACGTCCGTGTTTTGTACATCACATAATTCTCTGACTGACGGATATCACTGTGATAGAAATTACACAGTGTTTGCGATAACGACCTCGTCACATTTACAGTCGCTGTTGTCTTTCAATAAAGTACAGTTCGTTGTTTCGTGATAGCCACTTTTCCTACCACACCTTGTGTTCGGTTACTAATTCCCGCTAACTTGACGCGGTTTTTACCGTCAGCAATTCATCTACGTTTGCTTCTAACTCCCTTTTCCAACTTAGGGATAAATGGGACGATATCAATTTGCTTCTTGTCGGGTTCGGTCAACAACAGTGTCTCCCGGTGTCTCCACGGTGTCACAGCTGCTTGAACAGAATGATTTGTCCGACGGGAAGAAAGTATAAATTAGCAAAAAAATGATCTATTTCTCTTACCCGTGTTCCCAATTTTATCCCAGAGTATAAAACTTTTTCTGACTTTCACTATTTTTGTACTCTCTCACTTATTCATCTATAAACTTGGTACTTTGGTTTGCGACTTTGTCACACTTGCTTTCTTACTGGATGCCACCGAGTTGCGTTCACTTTATGCATTAATCAAATAAATAAAATCGTATATGGCTCGACGATGCGAGAGGCCGTTCCCAGAAGGGACGGATCAAATAATGGTACAGCAGTTTCATATCATGGTATAATAAATTTAAAAAATGTGAGCACAAAATGAAAATTTGTGTAGCGCGAAGTGGTCCAAAATATTTACATTCCTCTTGTTCTATCGTCTGACAAGTTTTTAGCAGTCACGTGAGAGTTGATCACACACGAAAAAGAGAGAGAATAAAGTGCTGCGGGCCAAAATATAACCACTTGTGCACTTGACCACATGCATTTTCAGGCACCATTAACTCCATTGTCAAAAGCGTTATCTAAGAACTGTGCTGTTCGAAACTATTATCACATTTTGCACGGTTAAGTGATCTTTTATCGAAGGCTTAAACAAACGCAATGTGCAACAAGTTCTGATAGCTCTTGGAAGTTTGTTCCAAAGCTTTGAGCAGTGTATTAAGAAGAAACGCTCCCTAATTCGCGTATTGAACTTTGGAATCATGACCGTTGTCTCTTTATTTCGTAGCTCGTATCTAGTGTTAACGGACATATGGACAGTTAGCATAATTGTGCATGTGATGGTGAATTATTCTGTACAGGAAACACAAGTTCATCTTCATTATCCGTAGCCAAAGTGGGTCAAGTCCAAGTTTTTCACTGCGCTCTCTGTAGGTCATCTTGGAGGAATATCCGCACAGCTTCTTTGTAAAGCGTGGCTGTACCCTCTCAAGAGCATGCTGGTCAGATTTCCGCAGATTCGACTGTAGTAGTGAGCAATATTCCATGCCAGGTAACACATATGTTTTGTAAAGCCAGATACGAGATTCTGTGAGTTGAAATTTATGACAGATATAGCCAATAGTCTTCATGCCTTTCGAAACTTGGAAGTCACCATGTTCCGAAAAGTCGAAGGTAGTGGAATACCGCACACCCAAGTCGCGAATCACTTTGCACTGTGATATAAACGTGCCTTGTAATAATAGACTGCCTGGTGGAACTTCGCATTTGTACGACAGAATATTACACTTGTCCACGGAAAAGGACATCTGCCATATTTTGCACCAGGATTCAAGTGCCGATAGATCTTCCTGAATGTGGCACAAGGCTGCGCGGGTATCTGCACGTTCTTGTGAGTAGACGATTTTAATGTCATCAGCAAACAGAAAAGTAGCACCATGTCTTATTCTATGAAATACATCGTTGACGTAGAGGAGAAAAAGAAGTGGACCAAGTACACTTCCTTGAATTACTCCACTGGTGACTGCTTTCGGTTTAGAGACACGGTCCCCAATACGCACCACCTGATCTCTGTCAGCTAGGTATGACGACAACCAAGAAAACATTGGTTCTCCAATACCTATTTCCTTCAGTTTGAGGAGTAGTCTTCGATGCGGCACTCTGTCGAATGCTTTTTGCGTGTCTAAGAACAGGACAGTAACACTGTTGCCTTTGTCTATGGCAGCCGTTGTGTGGTTTAAGAAGTCTGTCTGGCATGTCGCACAAGATCTGCCCTGCAAAAAACCGTGCTGTGAATTGTTAATGACGTTTTTCTTATTCAAGAAAATAAGTAATTCATCTTTCACTATCTTTTCCATAATTCTAGATATTACAGGTGTGATTGATGGAGCGATAGTTTATAATTTCGTGAACGTTTCCATTCTTATGCCGCGGGATAACAACAGAAGTCTTCCAGTGATTAGGATATACTGCAGTGTTAAAAGAGAGCGTAAAAATGTTGAGCAATAGAAGAGGCAAGCCGCTCCCACCGCTTTTTAACAAACAAGGGGGAATTCCATCAGGTCCTGGGTAAGTCGAGGAAGACAAGCGGGAGACTTGACCGGAGATTTTTGCAATAATGAATTCCACTGTGCATAAACTTTCAGCAATGTGTGGTGTGACAAGCGCTGGTGTGGCTAGCGGTTCATCAACCATTGATTCGGCGAAATAGGCGCTGAAAGCCTCAGAAATTTCACCCGGAGCATCAAGGTATGTGCCATCCGGCATAATGATAAAATTGATGGAATTACTGCGACGCAAACCTCTGACACGAAACAGTTTGGACAGTTCCGTTGTTTTATTCGGGCCAATCAAAGCTTTGTATTCTAATATGAGATTGCGAACATTTAGATGCCCGAGTTCTTCGATGATCTTTGCCTGCTGCAGTATTAGCGCAAAGTCTGCTGTTAATCTGAATTTCCGCCGGATCTTATGAAGCTTACATGTGATACCTAACACTTTGCGATCGGGATTTTGTTTTCTTAGGCGGGTACGCTTTAGAGGCACTAATGAATCAATGCAAAGACCGGTGATATCATAGAACACGTCTGCTGCTTTTTGAGGGCATGGAGAGAGGAAGAAATCATCCCAGTTCATCGAACGAACCACATCCTTAAACGTGTTGCAGTTGACGGAGTTGAATAAACGATAGTGCAGTGGGTGTGATTCATTGGCCATGCGTAATCTTAAACCGCATTTGACCACCTGATGGTCGCTCCCAGGGAATTCATTAAGGACCGTTACATTAATAGCAGGTATGCCCAGCGAGAAAATGAGATCAAGGATGCTGTTTCCTCTGGTAGGTTTGGAGACATGTTTTTGCCAACCATTCATATGTATACACGAGATAAGATTATGAAATTTCAGAGGAGCAGTTCCTGCAGACCATGCAATCGATGGCAGATTGAAATCACCACCGATAATCTTGTGTTTAAACGGTAGGCTTGCGGCATATTCAAATGCAAACGTCAAAGCTACTAAGTCCTCTTGGCTACAGTTCGGCGTGCTGTATATACAACCAACAAGCAGTTGCTGGTGTCTGATCGTTATCGTAAGCCAAAGTGACTCTTGCACATTATTCAGCACTGGATTCTCGAATGTCGTTGCTGCCAGCGATTGTTTCGCGTAACGTACGCATCCTCCTCCTCGACGACACTGCCGATTTCTCATAAACATATCATATCCGAAAATGGTTAACTGGGTGTTAGACATGTCGTCATGGCACCACGACTCAGTTATAAATATGTCAGGATCGGTCACGTGATCCGCTTTCCATTCCAAACGCACTATGGTCATCACGACAAGCTTACTACCAAACAACTATCATTTGTCACCCACCGCGTGAAAGTTTAACGAATACTGGCCGTTGTTGTAAAAGCCCTTATCGCATTTTGAACAATTTTCGTGATGTTCCGTTCTGAATTCAACTTCTGTGGACTGAGACATTCTCCGTTTGATTTTGTCTGCTGAAATTTGATGGCCAACTTATCTCTCGAAGCCAGTGTGCATGGTACCATTACAACTCGGTGATGCAGTCGATCACAGTATCTGCGGCACTTATCCCACCTAGCAATGTATCATTGTTGAGCAAACCTCCCTGGAAGGACCACAAAGCAAGTGTTCTGATGCGATCCTACGTAACCTTGACGTAACCAGTTGCCTCACTTGACAACTAGCGAGTTTGCAGCTTCTCTACTGGTCCATATAATTTGATGACTCGTCATAACACGCTTTTAGAGCGCGACTTTCTCATCTTGGTGTACTGGAAAAGATCACGGAACTTCTCTCTCACGCAGAGCTCAATTTTTTATTGATGCATCTGATGTCCCTAGACATCTACTTTAACCCAGTCAGCAACATAGTGATGTGCAGATGTCTTGGATAGCGGTGATCTCACTGGTTGCAGTAAGCCAGATTGAGCGCTGAGTACATCACCATAATTCATGTAAATAAACAAATGGGCTATTTAATTTGTTGTCCTCAACCTACTCACTTTGTTTGGGCTGTCATATGCCTGCCTTTACGACGAGTGGAATCACAGCTGAACTAGGGAGGTTCTCGTTGCCACAAGCCCTCATCAACGCACTCCGCCACCGTCTCCTTCTCTGGCTGAACTCTTCGGGTGTAGGCAGCTCGATATGCGACTTCTGGATTTTAAGGTAAACATCACTGCAAACTCGCCGAGCTGAGAAATTCGATTGCTCGACTCTAACTACCAATATTTTGACTTATTAAAACCACTACAAATGGGGTTGTGCAGGGAACGTGTGCTGCAGTCGTTGAGATCACATTTTTGAATGTTGGGGTATCCGATGTGTTTTTGAGCTGCCAAGTGCAATCTGGGATGGGACAACGACCATTTCTCACAATTTAGCCTCTTCAGATCACTGCGACTTTATCTGAAGTAAAATTATGGTACCAGTTGTTTGTCGCCAATTCTACCCTTCACTACCGGTTTCGTCAATATTGGGACTTGCGTTGAGAAAACTGATTGGTTGTTAGTTGAACCCGGTATCAACTGACTACCGGTCGCTATCGCATTATGCTGCTAGGCTCCATCATTAACGTTTACCCCCGCGGATATGTACTTACCTTTGGGTACTCGCTAGATCGCTCATCGTGCCCCATTGGAGCCAACGGCGAACATTCGGATAGCGTGTGATTTTTAATTCAAGTAGAATGCCCATTTGTTACGTCAAGTTTCGTAAAATAAACAAAATACGAAGCTTTGAGCAAACAATCGACCGACTTCGTCGCATAGCCTCCACTACTCCTCGCCTTTATGGTCTCCAAAAAACACATAAACCTGACACACCATTGAGACCCATACTAGATATGAGGAATTCACCGCACCACAACATTGCGCAGTGGCTGACAAAAGTGCTGAATCCCATCATGCAAATTGTTGCTCCTCACAGACTGGCAGATACATTTCAGTTCATCAACGAAATTAGAGATATGAATGTCCAAGAGCATCGGATGTTTTCCTTAGATGTTGTTTCACTGTTTATCAACGTACCTCTGATAGAAACAGTTAACTACTTGTGCTCACACATTGACCAACATGGTATAAATATCGGTATACGAAGCAACCAACTGATACTCGTAGGTACGAAGTTCAATTTTAATTCAATAGCGAGTTTTATAGACAGGTTGATGGCGTTGCAATTGGGCTCCCCGCTTGGTCCATTGTTAGCGGATATTTATATGGGAATGCTAGAAAACGGTCCATTAAAACTGGTCAAATCCGGTCTGAAATTCTATCGGCGCTATATGGATGATATAATTAGTATCAGTGATCGGACCACCAAACCCCAGAATATCATCGACTGTTTCAACAATGCGTACCCCAATGCCGCATTTACAGCTGAGGAAGCAAACAACAACCAAATGAATTTTTTGGACGCAAGTCTTATCAGAAGAACCGATGGATCAATCCAAAGAAAAGTATACAGGAAACCGTATTGGACGGAACAATGCATGAACTTACATAGTTTCGCGCCACTAAACCAAAAAAGAACGCTGACACGAACGCTAACCGATCGGGCATATAAAATCTGCAGCGAAGATACCATAAAAGCCGAACTCATACGAATCAAAGAAACGCTTCTCTAAAATGGATATCCGGAGCGATTTATCGAGACCCATATGAAGCGATGCATACCAAAAGTATGAAAACAAACCGTTGAAAAGAAACAGCTTTACTTGACACTTCCATTCAAAGAAATTAGTGCGGCTGAGACATACACACGCCGACTACAGCAAAGCTGCAAAAGGACCTTCAATGCGGCTCAGCTGAATGTGATTTTCACCAGCAGACCTTTACTACTTCCGAGATTCAAAGGCCGAGTGCCTGATCATCTTCAATCGATTTTAATCTACCGATTCACCTGCCCGTGCGGGGCCAAGTACGTTGGACAAACGACCAGGCATCTAGGTAAGAGAACTAAGGAACATCTGCCAGGTTGGCTCTACAAGGGCGAGAATAGAACAAACTACAGTGCGATAACAAACCATCTAATAAACACAGGCCACCAGGTAGACAAACAGCCTTTCAAATTTTCTACAAAACACCATTAAGACAGAACCATCGTCTAAGAGCAAGCATAATCGCTACCGCTGAGGCAATATGCATACGTCTAACGAATCCGGATTTGTGTGTTCAGAAGAAACTAATACAAACTCTACAACTTCCCTGGCCGACCACCAGCCGTGAAGGAAGTAGTGGTACTCTGCAAATTCACCAGACTTCAGTCATGTGATCAGATGAATGCCATCATATCAAAGTTAAATTTTCTGATCCATTGTTTCTTTGGTACACTAACGATTGCAACAGACGTTAACCTAATGTATATTACTGTATGAGCCCGATGAAGAAGTAATCGAAAACCATTGTTTGCTCAAAGCTTCGTGTTTTGTTTATCTTACGGAACGACTTGTGGTTTTTATAATTCTATTTCACCGGGGGTTCGTTACGACTGTTTTACCATCCGTATTGGGTCACGTTCCAACTGTGTATGTTAAGAAACATAAAAGCGTAATTATACGGACTAGTACAGCAGGTGGGACTTGAACGAAAGTTCACCTTCCTCGTTGCTAAAGCATCATCACAGCCGGTCTGTCGATTTAGTGTAGCGGTTAAGAGGCTTGTAGTCTCGATGTCCAAGTCGTCCCAGTGCTCACTCCCGTACTTGTTTGCGCAACCTTTCCATGCCAACCACAGCAGCGAAGCATCGATAAATAACACTGATGTACCGCTGCTACCTTGTAGGGTTTGCTGCCACATTTTGTCTAGTGTAGCCTTGTCCAAGCGTGTTGGTTCGCAGACCTCCCATGCATCCACAATTCGAGAAAGTATGGTTCATTGGATTCAGTCGTATCAAAGTGGCCTGCCGACATACGCCTCAACATTGGCTGCGGTACGACACACCACCGTTGCCGCTTTCGATGTCACTAAGGAATTTTTCCTTTATTTGGTAGGTAATTCGAACAGCGGGATTAATTACGTTGTGAGTCTAGCAGTGAATTTTTCGCACTCAAGTTGGTTGTAGATATTTCGTTCATAGTCGTGGTGTGGACAATAGGTTTGTATTTCTCACTTTTTACTGGATTACTGCGATTGCACTTCGTGTCTCAGGAGAGCCAAATCCTCACTCAGCCCTGCTTCCTCGGGTGAACCGGACGATTTGGATTAGATGCGCATACTTCCTTACATCACCCGAGTCGGCCTGCAGAAGAAGAGTAATGATCAGGGAAATGACGAACTTATGCTAATGAACAAACCGTCACTTCATTCGCTCACAGAGAGTGATCACTTGACCGATCGGCTAACAGCACTGCGTAATTAACATGAACTTCCGTGTCATCTAGCTACCAAGGATGTGATTCCAGACCAACTAAGGTGTCCCATAACTCAAAGAAAAGTGGCTTAAATTCTAGTGCGGCTCCCGTTTGAACTTCGGCTAAGGAAAGCAAAGGCACTGCCAAGATTGACCAGTAATCCGCCGGAATAGAAAATCCAATAGATTCTCCTTTCTACAGCTCTGCGGAGAAACTTGCATATGAACGCTGTTAACATCCGATGAGGCATGATAGGATGTGATCATCAAGACCATGTGCACTTTTTGCATCTAGGTAACCTGATCCTAAGCCAGGGACTAAATTTCACTAAGGTCGCTGATGGACCAGGCAGTGGGAAATAGTACTCTTGTCGATGACGAGGCGCTGCTAGTCTGTCTCCCGTTCTACGCTGGAATCGACGCGATGTGCCCCCATCCTGGTTCAAGACCCTACAAAGCGTTACTTATGGCCTTTCGGCGTCGCGTATTTGGTGCAGGAAGAGCGTGTGAATCGTTCAACACCGTTATATCACACATCAGGCTCGGAGGGCTGGGCCACGTGTTGCGCATGTCATCCCATCTGTGATGGTAAGATACTATACTTGGATGCCCGTCGCTTAGCGATCGGTCGAACTTAAGGATTTTGGGCCAACCGTCTGAAAGCTGGTCGATTGTTGCAGTGGTAAACTGGAGGCTAGCGTGCAATTGATTTAGATCGATATTGAACGAAGCTCGAACGCTGGCCAAGAATGTAATAGGTAGGTGATTTGTTCTACAAATGTGAGCGATTCTAATTGACTCGAGATATGAAATGAGTTTGCGTTCTATGAATAATGAACTTCTGCTCGAGGCCCAGACTGACTTTTTGATACACGGAGAGCTACTTGACACCACCGACTCCGCAACCGGAGTGTACAATGATGAACAATGAACAATGAATTATGACGGGTAAAAAAGCAGGTGCTTGACCTGTCCCGTAGGGTGGATACCGTGACAAAAAGAAAGCGAAGGGATAATGTTGTCAGTTCGGGCACTTACAGATGTAACTGCATTTTCGTATAAAGGGGTTCGAAACGAGAATGTACGCACACAAAGCAAAAGGAGAATGGTTATAGTTCACATCATAGGCAAAAAAATAAAAAAGATAGCAAGGACAACTCTTACTTGTGTGCAAGTATCCTGGGTCCACAGGATACAGAAATCCAGTTTCCATAATAGTAGCGTTTACCAAGTTTCGTGCAAGGCATTTGGAATGACTCATCCTCGAGAAGGGTTATGGCACTATCCCCTGTCTGTTGTGCATTAGTGCCAGCATCTAGTGGTCATGAACTATAGCACGTAGTGTAAATGTGACAGGGTATCGTCAAGTCGTTTTTTGAAAAGGGATAAGGTGGGTGCATTAATTTCATGTTCGGAGAGGGCGTTCCAAGGCTGTGCCACTCGAAGGGACAAATAGTTTCGTAGAGGGTAGAAGTCACGATTAAACTCCACACGAAAATCTGCTTCGACGGGGAATCGAACCCCGGTCCACGAATTTCCGGTCCGTTGCTCTACCATTGAGCTACCGAGGGCGGATGATTAGGTGCGGAATTTAACACGTGACTTCTGCTTGTTGCGCGACGTATTGCCAATGAGCTCACAGTAACTGTCCTGGAGTTGCAGATCGGCTCACTCACTCGTCACTTCCCAGTGGACCGAAGTAACTGTCCATCCGAAGTCCAAAGGGCGATGGTAGATTATTTGAAGGATGTTTGTGAGTAACGTAAGCTTCGTATAGGGTAGAAGTCACGATTAAACTCCACACGAAAATCTGCCTCGACGGGGAATCGAACCCCGGTCCACGAATTTCCGGTCCGTTGCTCTACCACTGAGCTACCGAGGGCTGATGATTAGGTGCGGAATTTAACACGTGACTTCTGCTTGTTGCGCGACGTATTGCCAATGAGCTCACAGTAACTGTCCTGGTGTTGCAGATCGGCTCACTCACTCGTCACTTCCCAGTGGACCGAAGTAACTGTCCATCCGAAGTCCAAAGGGCGATGGTGGATTATTTGAAGGATGTTTGTGAGTAACGTAAGCTTCGTAGAGGGTAGAAGTCACGATTAAACTCCACACGAAAATCTGCCCCGACGGGGAATCGAACCCGATGGCTGAAGGCGACGGGCTATACACGCACACCTACACACATACACAAGTGAATGGCGTACGCACGGAACAAATTAATTGAGTAGACTCATGTTGAATGCCCCCCTCGGATTATTTCTGTTGCCCAAGAGGACAATTTGGCCGGGAAATGGTATAGTAGTCTTCGCTTTGCTCCGGTAAAAGCACTTCGGAATGTGTTCTTGAATCCTATAAGATAGGCGCCTCGTAGTGCGACCCACGTATCGTACACCACAGGAGTAAGGGTACTGATAAGCAAGCAATGATGGAGTCAACGTAGGCAGTCTATGCATCAAAGGTTTTGCGACTAAGGGCTTGATGTAGTCTACTAATTGAAGGCGAGCCGCGCGATTTATCGATGCCTTTCCGTTGGAATTTGACTCTCTAACCAATAATAGAGAAAATACAGCATATCGCAACTAGATTGATACGGAGTCTACGAAAGATTCAGTAAGAATTGACCTTATTATGATCCATCGAATACTATACTTGAATCACTTCCCCATACTGCGGCCAATATTTCACCTGCGGGAACCCTGTAACACCCGAGGACACCGTTACAAACTCAGGGTCCCCATCATGAACAAAGTATGACATCGGCTTTGTACAGAACGAAGAATCGTAAACTTATGGAATACACTAGCAGAAGGGTTAATAGAGTCTGATTCTGTGAAGTGTTTTAAAACACGTATCGACGATTATTTCGGAAACCTGTGCTATTGTGAAACGATGCACATACAATGCCGAAAGAAGACAACGTATGCCCGGAAATAATGACACGAATACAAATTCCTAACTGAACAAGGATAAACGCTGATGATTCATGACGAAATCTTTTTGATTTTTCGTAATTCGATAGAGTTGTACAGGAACCTTTCTACTTGCTCTTAAATACAGTCTCAGTCTCAATACACAGCCCTATCCGGTACATTTAGCATGCAATCGTCGTTATGTAAAGTCTGAGTCTGACGAGTTACCGAAAAGAAATATTTGCTCAGTATCTGCCTCCTTTCGGTTCATTTTATTAAAAAGGGAAATCCCGGATTGTTGTAGATCAGCATTCTGCGTGATTCAATAAACAAAAAGTAGAAATAGGTACAAAGCGAATTGTGTACAGGCGTTGCGATATTGTAATGGTCCCCCATATAGATGCGACCGGAATAACGAAACACCCATCATGTGAGTAACTGCGTGCAGAAAAATGCATGCAAACTAAAGCTGCGTTACCAAGATATGATCAATGTGAGGTTGTCACAAATCAGCGTTGAATGCAGATAGTGGGAAATGGCTGAGGACAGTCGATATTGGTAGGCACAATATTCCATTTTATTCTATTCACATTCATCGTGATATAGTTAGGGTAGAGAAGAGTGACTCAGACATGCCACGGTCTTCGACCCAACTATAGCCCTATATGAACGCACGCGGTATGTTGTATAGATCCGCCAATTGCGCATGAGCGATGCGCATGTTGAGTGAGCATGAGCCGGCTCCGAACCAATACTGGTTCCCATCTGGATGCGAAATGTGTGGGAGGTGCGGCGCAAAGAACTCAACATCCCTCTGTATGCACAGACGTCCTATGACTGTTCGTTTTCACTTTTGCAAGTAAACCCTGGAACGGATGCTGCCAACAAAATTGTGAAGCGCAGTGGAGGCCAGAAGGAAGTCACAGAATGGATTCCGCGTCGTTTTCGTACGATGGTGAACTGTATGCGACCATACAGCGCTGGCGAAGTGTGCGCGTTTTGATCCTCAGTGTTTACCATGATCAGTTTGATGTTGCAGTATAAAATACTTGAGTCCTCTTATTCCACATTTGTGATATCAGTGATGCACTGTGCCAGTGCAAAGTATTGGGAAACTGCTGTTCATGACTATGAGAACAACTAGCGTGCATGACGAATTCGTTAAAGCACTACTTGTTTGTCTGAGAATGGTTTCGAAAACATCAGTATCAAAAGTCCTCAAAAAAGTCTTTTTCCCCAGAGACAGCCTATCAGAATCAGCTGGAAGCAAGTGAATCGAAGGTGTCTTAGCTAGGGGGGAGGGGAGGAGAACAATGGTGGACCGAAAATGGGTGCGTTGTTGTTCAAGTGCGTGACGGAGTGCAAATATATGGTCAGTGTGATATGGTAGTGTGTCGGATGTACTAGTTACTGTGCCAAAATATTGCAGTCTGATGAGGTCTCAGTGAGGGTAGTGGTGGTGGACTGGATGGGTTTTTGAAGACACCCGACTCCCAGTAGGCCTGTAAGTCGAAAAATGCCTTCACTTTTCAGCGAATGACTCATCAAGTATTTTGTTCAACGCATGTCCTAGATGAGTTGGAACAATACTCAACTATTCCCGATGCCATTGACAATTTCCTCTTACAGATTCTTGCTATCAACAAGGCGAGTCTGAGACTGTCAATTAAGTGGCGCATAGGGCGTTGAAGAGATCCGAGAAATGGTGACGCAGAGTAGCTTCCGGGCCCACTTCAGTGAAACTGACATAGTTACCTCAAATCCAAACACTAGTAAGACACACCAAAAAGAGCGGCTCAAACGTCGTAACTCAGACTGGCATTGTAAATTCCTGGGTTAAAAGTTCGAATGAGATAGAGCAGCAGATCAAGTTTTCATTGACAACAAGACAGGGCACTATGCGAGAGTGAGCGAAGGCTCCAGACCAATCAACGAGCCCTACCATCATCATTATACACGTTATCTGCAGGTGGATAAACACCTCAGCTACTGTGTCGCAATACAAAGGATATGAAAAAACAGTGGCACGCCGGCTGAGTCCCCAGTAACGGATGAACATCGTTCCGGAAAGCTAACAGCTGGCTGCCGTAAAAGAGAGTCATATTATGCCTAACAAGTGAGATCGTGATTGGAGGGGGATGCTAAACAGGAGGGGAATGGACAAAGGAACTCACAACACAAACGCCATTGGGGCCGGCTCCTAGCCATATCAGCAAGTGTGTTCAACCAAACGTGTTCATTGTCCTTAGGACACCAGCCAGGCAGTCGGGATGCACCAACCGACGCCAACTTCGAAGTGAGGGTTTTCATCTCCCTTAATCAAGTCATCCCTTGGCCTCCTCTCCTCCTCCGGCGCGCAAACCATGCAGGTCGCAGGAGTCGGTGTGCTGGTATAAACAACACGTGGCCCAGCCATCGGAGCCTGGTGCGTGATATAATGGTGCTGAGCGGTTCACTCACTTTTCCTGCACTAAATACGCGTCGCCGAACACGCTCATTGCTCACGCGGTGTTCCCACCAGACATCAGCTAAGCTGCGAAGGCAGCGATGATCGAACGTGACGAGTCTCTTCATGT
This sequence comes from Dicrocoelium dendriticum, assembly GCA_944474145.2. Taxonomy (NCBI): domain Eukaryota; kingdom Metazoa; phylum Platyhelminthes; class Trematoda; order Plagiorchiida; family Dicrocoeliidae; genus Dicrocoelium; species Dicrocoelium dendriticum. Next base: position 45,073,215 of record OX104065.1, read on the forward strand.
CTGTCGACCTGATGGACCAGGTTTCACAGCCATATAGGAGAGTTGAACGGACGGCTGCGTTGTAAACTCTGCCCTTGAGGGCGAGAGTAATGTCGCGTCTGCGCCACAGGTGGCGGAGATTGGCAAAAGCACCTCGAGCTTTTGCTATACGGTTCGTAACCCCATCTGCAATCCCACAGGTGCTAATATAGCTGCCCAGATACTTGAATTCCTGAATGATTTCTGTCTGATCGCCACCATGGGTCAGCGCAGGGGTGGGTCCCTGTCAAATTTGGAGAAGTACTTCGCATTTCGGTGGGACAAAGCACAGCCCAAAACGATTGATAGCGAGTGCTAATCGGTCCAGTGATGCTTGGAATGTTTGGGAGCTGTCATAGATTAGGGCAATATCGTCCGCGTACTCCAACTCAAGAAGTCGCTCACCAGGAAGTAGCTCCACACCTTCTAGGTCGTGTCCAGCGAACTCTATTTCCATGACTTCATCAATAGCGAAGTTGAAGAGGAAAGGTGACAGCGGGAAACCTTGTCTCACATCGCTGGTGATACTGCAGAGTGGCGACAGTTTGCCATAAACCCTCACTCTGCCCGAACTATGCGCGTACAGCGCTTTGATAATGTTTACATATTTATCAGGCACACCTTTCCTCAGCAGACAGTCCCAAAGGGCACATCGATCGACTGAGTCGAAGGCACCTTTTATGTCAGGAAACACGACAACGGTAGGTCGCCAATAAACATGGCGGTGCTCCAACACTTGACGCAAGGTGAAGATGTGGTCGATGTAGTCCCGACCTCGACGAAACCCGGCTTGCTCTTCACGAATCTGGCTTTCACGAGTGCCAGTCACTCTGTGGAGAATGGCAGACGTAAGCAATTTAGAGGCAATTGAAATCAGACTGACCCTTCTATGATTGCCACATTCCGAACGGGAGCTTCTCTTGAAAAGTGGGACAATGACGGAGCAGTTCCAGTCTGTCGGGACAGTCTCCTGCTCCCAAAATTTTACTAGCAACTCGTGTAAATCATCTATTAGAGCAGGTCCTCAGAATTTGAAGAGGGCTGGGGGAGTTCTATCTGTCCCTGCGGCCTTATACAATTTCAATAGCCTGATCTCACCTTTGACTTCTGCGCGTGAGGGCGGATCTAAGAAGACGGCGCCTAATGGCCGAAAATGACACCGATAACTCACTGTTCAGTCCAACGCTCCGAGCGTTTTGACAGGCTGTGGATTGGCTGCCCATTATCCTCGCGTATGGTCTCGCTAACACCAAGTCGCCTGCAGCCTGTTTCCCGTATCAGACGGAATAATTTACAATGATTGCCAACGGTAGCGGCTGGTTCCATCTCAGAGGCACGATGAGACCACCAGGTTTCGCGGTCATTCTTCAGGCTAGCACGTAGTTTTGTCCTGAGATTTTTGCGAGCCTCATTGTATTCGCTTCCAGCCGGAATACGTCGGCGAGCAACCATAAGCTTCAGAGACTGTGTGAAAACTCAATGTTCAAGTTGGCAATTTGATTTCCCACATGAAGACATATCTACTAGTAGTAACGTTTGAAGAATATGCGACCAATGATCTTCGACGGCGTTCGGTGGGCGCTTACTCAGCCCCCATGACAGCGCACTTTGATACACATTCAAAACATCTAGCTTCACCAGCTGGCTGGTGTCAATCCGCTCACATCGACGTTGCGCACGTCCACGGAAACGCACCCGGAGGTCGGCACAAACAAGTGCGTGGTCAGAGTCCACGCTCGTGCTTCAAATCGAGCGACACAACCTCTCCAGCGGTAACTGATCGCGATATGGTTGATTTGAGTCCATGGATGGCCCGAGGCTGGTGGCTGCCAAGTCACGCTTCTGCAGGTGCTGTATCGAAAGTTTGTGACCGTGAGAAGGAGACGAGCATCTTCACACAGCTGTAGCAATCGCTCACCGTTATCATTACGGGAGCCTACACCATGTTGGCCGCCGAGATGAAGCTCATCAGAGGACAACTTTCCGACTTGGGCGTTTAGATCGCCAGCCAGCACCACAGTATCCGTACTCCTTCTGTAACGAAGAAGCTCGTGAAGTTGCTGATAGAAATCATCTTTTACCGAATCAGTGCTACAGTTTGTAGGGGCGTAGGCCGCAATGACAAACAGGCACCGTTTGTCCCCGCGCGACTTCGAAGCACGGAACGAACCAGCTAATCTAACGGCGCACATTCTACTGTTTACTGGGATCCAATCAAGCAGAGCAGCTTCAGCCCGGGGACTCAAAACAATGCCGACGCCAGCTTGACCGGCATTTGAAGCTGCATCATCGCCAGATAGGCGCAATGAGAATGTGCCGCCAGTGTCGCATGTGGGGGATCTCAGGGTAAGCACGGAGCTCGAATCTTGCAGGCGGGTTTCTGATAAACAGCAAATATCGATCGATAGGGTCTCTAGTGTGCGGGCAAGTGCTGCCTGTTGGCCAATCTGCAGCAAAGTGCGCACGTTGAGGCATGCCAATCTTAGCGAGACACGAGGACTCCAAAAGGAAACGGATGAACTGACGTTGTCCGCTTGGTTGAACATGGACTTGTCGACTGGATTGGAGCGAGGCCCTGCGATTGTGTGTGATTTGAAATTAGAAGACAAGCGACTATTGAAGTAAGCTGGGGGAGGGCCAAGAATTGAGGGATTGAAAATGGGGGGGATATAAGTAAAGTTGGAGCGGGACAATAAGGATGAAGAAGCACAAGAAGGGGTATAAGAAGACGGGAAGCCTGAGCAGTAGCATCCAAACCCCTATCCACCCTGCTCGATGCAGCAGATAGGGCGCCGTTTATTATCCTCTGCGACGGCCAGAGCATCAAGAAATTGTTGTAGGAAAGGTTCATTGTATTGCGTGGGCAGAATACTGTCAGGTTGCCCAGGCCTAGACAGGAGAACGATTAGGGTTCTCAACCAAAGCCTTTGGTTCAAAAACCTTATCGCAAGGCAGCGGGTTTTGGCATTGGACTACAGAGCCCGTTTTATGAGATGAGAAGCCACCCCTATTCCAACCCCCAACCTGGAGCGGGGATGTGGATGGAAGAAGAGGATGAGTGGCCAAGCGATTCCTTGGTCCAGAGGCCCTCACTTCTGTGATGGTTTCGGTTGGGGCGTCACGGCTCCCTGGTTGGCGTCCAGAAGACGGTGAACACGTTTGGCTGGATACTCCTGCTGACATGGCAAGGAGCCGACCTCAGTGGCCTTCGTGCTGTGAGTTTCTTTGTCCCTCCTTATTCCTTTTAGCCTCTCCTCCACCTACGATCTCATTTCTTAGCGTAACACAATAATATTTTTCTTTTTGCCTAGTAGCTGGCTAGTAGCTTACCGGAACGATGCCTATCCGTTGCTGGTAGCTCAGCTGGCATTCCTTTCGTATTTATTTTCCTTTTTCATTTATGTATTGCGACACAGTAGCTGAGGTGTTTCTCACCTCTAGCTGACGTGTATAATGATGATGATTTCGCCAAATTGGACTTGTCGGATGTATGGCTTCAAGTAGAAGTTTCTGAAGGTTCTCAGTGGCGCCTGACCCACAATACTCACCGCGGTCTGTTTCGATACACTTGCGTACCATTTGAGGTAAAAGCGGCACCTGCCTTTTTCCATCAGATCATTGACATGTTACGAGACCCATCAGTCGCAGCATATCTTGCTGATATAATTATCATGGGCACTGATTCAGTGGATCTAAAGAACTGGAGTTAACACGTGCTTGATCAAATCCAAGAATATAACTTTCGCCTGAGGTGTTTTCTACCTGGATTCGATAGAATACTGGGTTCGTCATTGATAAACGCGGTCGGAGTTCATCATCATCATCATCATTACACGTTAGCTGGAGGTGGAAAACACCTCAGCTATTGTGCCGCAATACAAAAGGCAAGAAAAGAAAAAGCAAACAAACAGTGGCACGCCCGCTGAGTCCCCAGTAACGGATGGACATCGTTCCGGAGAGCTAACAGCTGGCTGCCGTAAAAGAAAGTCATATTATGCCTAACGATTGAGATCGTGATTGGAGGGGGATGCTAAACAGGAGGGGGATGGACAAAGGAACTCACAACACAAACGCCATTGGGTCCGGCTCCTAGCCATATCAGCAAGTGTGTCCAACCAAACGTGTTCACCGTCCTTAGGACCCCAGCCAGGCAGTCGGGATGCACCAACCGACGCCAACTTCGAAGTGAGGTTTTTCATTTCTCGCGACCAAGTCATCACTTGGCCTCCCCTCCTCCTCTTCCAACCGCACCCACAACGCGCAAACAGTGCACGTCGTGGGAGTCGGTGTGCTGGCATGCGCAAGACGTGGCCCAGCCATCGGAGCCTGGTGCGTGATATAATCGTGCTGAGCGGTTCACTCGCTCTTCCTGCACCAAATACGCGACGCCGAACACGCTCATTGCTCACGCGGTGTTCCCACCAGACATGAGCTAAGCTGCGAAGGCAGCGATGATCGAACGTGACGAGTCTCTTCATGTCTGTCGACCTGATGGGCCAGGTTTCACAGCCATATAGGAGAGTTGAACGGACGGCTGCGTTGTAAACTCTGCCCTTGAGGGCGAGAGTAATGTCGCGTCTGCGCCACAGGTGGCGGAGATTGGCAAAAGCACCTCGAGCTTTTGCTATACGGTTCGTAACCTCATCTTCAATCCCACGGGTGCTAATATAGCTGCCCAGGTACTTGAATTCCTGAACGACTTCTAGCAGATCACCACCAAGCGTTAGCGCAGGATTGGGTCCCTGCCAATCTTGGAGAAGTACTTTGCATTTTGATGGAGCAAAGCATAGCCCAAAACGACTGACAGCCAGTGCTAATCGGTTCAGTGCTGTTTGGCATGTTTGGGAGCCGTCACAGATTAGGGCAATATCGTCTGCATACTCCAAGTCAAGAAGTCGCTCACCAGGGAGTAGCTCCACACCTTCTAGGTCGTGTCCAGCGAACGCTGTTTCCATGACTTCATCAATAGCGAAGTTGAAGAGGAAAGGTGACAGCGGGCATCCTTGTCTCACACCGCTGGTGATACTGAAGGGTGGCGAGAGTTTGCCATAAACCCTCACCCTGCCCGAACTATGTGCGTACAGCGCTTTGATAATGTTTACATATTTATCAGGCACACCTTTCCTCAACAGACAGTCCCAAAGGGCACATCGATCGACTGAGTCGAAGGCACCTTTTATGTCAAGAAACACGACAACGGTGGGTCGCCAATAAACATGGCGGTGCTCCAACACTTGACGCAGTGTGAAGATGTGGTCGATGCAGCCCCGACCTCGACGAAATCCGGCTTGCTCTTCACGAATTTGGCTTTCACGAGTGCCAGTCAGTCTGTGGAGAATGAGAGAGGCAAGCAATTTAGAGGCAATCGAAATCAGACTGATCCCTCTATGATTGCCACATACCAAACGGGAGCCTCCCTTGAAAATTGGGACAATGACGGAGCGGTTCCAGTCTGTCGGGACTGTCTCCTGCTCCCAAAGTTTTACTAGCAACTCGTGTAGATCACCTATTAGAGCAGGTCCACCGAACTTGAAGAGGGCTGGAGGAATAGTATCTGCTCCTGCGGCCTTATGCAATTTCAACAGCCTGATCTCACGTTCGACTTCAGCGCGTGAGGGCGGATACAGGGAGACGGCCCAAGGAGAAGGGCGTTCAATGCCCGAAGAAAGTGATAACTCAGGTTGGTTAAATTGCATAGCAAAGTGTTCAGCCCAACGCTCCAAGCGTTTTGACAGGCTGTGGATCATCTGCCCACTCTCGTCGCGTATGGTCTCGCTAACACCAGGTCTTCTGCTGCCTGTTGCCCGTATCAGATTATATAACTTACGATGATTACCAATGGCAGCGGCTGTTTCCATCTCAGATGCACGATGAGACCACCAGGTTTCGCGGTCCTTCTTTAGGCTAGCACGTAGTTTCGCCCTGAGATTTTTGTGAGATTCATTGTATTCGCTTCCAGCCGGAATACGTCGGCGAGCATCCATAAGTTCCAGAGACTGTGTAGAGACCCAATGTCCGGTTTTGCAATTTGTTTTGCCACATGAAGACATGCCTGCTAATAGCAACGCTTGACGAGTGTGCGACCAGTGATCTTCAACGGTGTTTAGTGGGCGCTTACTCAGCCTAGATGTCAGCGCATCTTGGTACACATTCAGAACATCTGGCTTCGCCAGCTGGATAGTGTCAATCCGTTCACATCGACGTTGCGGACGTCCACCGAAGCGCATCAGGAGGTCGGCACAGACAAGTGCGTGGTCAGAGTCCACGCTCGTGCTCCAAATCGAGCGACAGTTTTGGACACAGCCTCTCCAGCGGTAACTGATCGCGATATGATCGATTTGCGTCCATGACTGGCCCGAGGCTGGTGGCCGCCAAGTCACACTTCTGCGGGTGCTGTGTCGAAAATTAGTGCTCGCGAGAAACAGGCGAGCATCTTCACACAGCTGGAGCAATCGCTCACCATTATCATTACGGGAGCCTACACCATGTTGGCCGCCCAGATGAAGCTCATCAGAGGACAATTTTCCGACTTGGGCGTTTAGATCGCCAGCCAGCACCACAGTATCCGTGCTTCTTCTGTAACGAAGGAGCTCGTGAAGTTGCTGGTAGAAATCATCTTTTACCGAATCAGTGCTACAGTTTGTAGGGGCGTAGGCCGCAATGACAAACAGGCATCGTTTGTCCCCGCGCGACTTCGAAGCACGGAACGAACCAGCTAATCTAACGGCGCACATTCTACTGTTTACTGGGATCCAATCAAGCAGAGCAGCTTCAGCCCGGGGACTCAAAACAATGCCGACGCCGGCTTGACCGGCATTTGAAGCTGCATCATCACCAGATAGGCGCAATGAGAATGTGCCGCCAGTGTCGCATGTGGGGGATCTCAGGGTAAGCACGGAGCTCGAATCTTGCAGGCGGGTTTCTGATAAACAGCAAATATCGATCGATAGGGTCTCTAGTGTGCGGGCAAGTGCTGCCTGTTGGCCAATCTGCAGCAAAGTGCGCACGTTGAGGCATGCCAATCTTAGCGAGACACGAGGACTCCAAAAGGAAACGGATGAACTGACGTTGTCCGCTTGGTTGAACATGGACTTATCGACTGGATTGGAGCGAGGCCCTGCGATTGTGTGTGATTTGAAATTAGAAGACAAGCGACTATTGAAGTAAGCTGGAGGAGGGCCAAGAATTGAGGGATTGAAAATGGGGGGGATATAAGTAAAGTTGGAGCGGGACAATAAGGATGCAGAAGCGCAAGAAGGGGTATAAGAAGACGGGAAGGCCTGAGCAGTAGCATCCAAACCCCTATCCACCCTGCTCGATGCAGCAGATAGGGCGCCGTTTATTATCCTCTGCGACGGCCAGAGCATCAAGAAATTGTTGTAGGAAAGGTTCATTGTATTGCGTGGGCAGAATACTGTCAGGTTGCCCAGGCCTAGACAGGAGAACGATTAGGGTTCTCAACCAAAGCCTTTGGTTCAAAAACCTTACCGCAAGGCAGCGGGTTTTGGCACTGGACTACAGAGCCCGTTTTATGAAATGAGGAGCCACCCCCATTCCAACCCCCAACCTGGAGGACCAGGAGGCTGAGTTTGTCTGGCCTCTAACCATTGACCAATCTGGTATGAGTGGCTCTAAAGGTGCAAAAAAAGCACCACCCAGCATAGCTCAATGGATCTCTGAGGCACGCAAACCATCGCACCACGGTAAGGTCCAGCCTCATTGCGATGGCGGTCGGAGTTCTGACCCCGTTTATACTGAGGTTATCCCAACAACGCTAGCTAAAACTGGAGACGAAAACGTGTGATCTAGCACGATTGCACTGAGCCTTGAACAAGCAAGTAGAACTGGCCGTTAGCTAGAGTTCCTTTACTAACTCAGCCAAAGCGAGGCATGCTTTCTACCCCTTCATATTTATTGCTCGATATAATATCAGCGTAACACATAAACTATAGAGAAAAGCGGATGTTAGTAGAGCATATAAGTTGCCACCTAGTGGTATTGTCCTGAGCGAAATTAAGTTATTGTCAGTGTGGGTTTGTGCGGTAACTGCTGCAGCAGTTGAGGAGCTCAGGTGATTCATTGCAGTTTAGCACGGTAGATACCTTACTGTCATGAGGAGAGTCCAGGGGTTCACTGCAGCTTACACCGTAAATGAATCAGTGTAGAGCTCAGTTGGTTCACTGGTTTAGCATCAATGTCCTAGGGACAACTCGGTTGTTACTAGCGCTGTCTGAGTCGCTGCATGGCGAGTATGAGGTTAACCAGGCAAGATCTGCACACGTTTCGCGAAGCTATGCGTGATCCGCAACACTCTTGTGGGTTTCAAACGTCTCCCGAACCGAAGTAGGGACAGAAAATCCTCGGTTTTCTGTCTGCGGGCGAATTTTGTCGGAGAAGTGAGATATCAACGAGGAGTAATAGGCAAAAAATCCTATAGCACGTTAGAGGTGTTCCGGGGTTACTGCTCCCAACACTGACACCATATGACCAGTTTCATCCTCCTTTGGTCTCATCAGATGGAGATAGTCTGAGCTGGGGTCGATGTCGGGGGCTAGTGGTTAACGAATGACGCTTTGATCACTATGCCACTAAGGTCCGCGAGCAACGCTTGGCACAGCGGTAAGGAAATCAAACTTGGGTTTGAAGTACTCGCCGTCTGGTTGGATTGCGACACGCAATATCTGCTGAGACCTCGGTTCACTTTTAAGTATACCTCGATCATTCCGATTACAAGGATTACGTTTCGTTGTTGCTCCTTCTAACACTTATACCACATAACCAATTTCATCCTCAATGGATATATTTGGGTGTTGCTCTTCCCAACCCTGGCACACCACGACCGCGGTTTCGTCTTGGTTTAGACTCGAAGGGTTTAGATAGCCTTAGTTAAGTTGGAACTCACATATCAGCATTTCATGGCTGACGCACCGAACACTATGCTACCGAGATCGCAAGCAACGCTTGGCACAGCGGAAAGTAATTCAAAGCTGAATTTAGGGAGCACGCTGTGTGGTTGCGTTGCGTCTCACAACCTCTATTGAGACCTCGGCTCACTTTGAGGTAAACTTCGGTCATTCCGATCTCGAGGACCGTATCCTGAATGGATATATTTGGGAGTTGCTCTTCCCAACCCTGGCGCACCACGATCGCGGTTTCCTCTAGGTTGCGAGTCGCAACCCAACCACACAGCGTGCTTACTAAATTCAACTTTCAATTTCATCCTCTTTTGAACTCAGATGAGGACAGATCACTATGCCGCAACACGTTGTGATTTGACCTCGGTGGGCACAGGGATGAATGTAGGGAAGAATCGAAACTGTTTTGGCGCGCGTCCAAAATTGGATCATTACATTAACGGCACTCTCTCCCGTTTGCCTTTCAGAGCGCCTTTCCTACTCAATTACCGGAGGAGAACAAGAACACGACGACATTGGTTAACTATAACTCCCTTTGTTCCAATTTACCTCACGTTTATTACCTTTTGTAGAGGCTACGTGTTGTGTAATAGAACTTCGTTCTCAACCCTTGGAGTTCTTCCGTGCTTGCGCGTTACATGAATCTCAGTGGTTGAAGCCGGTCTGAGTTCGGCCACATGACTTCATGGGAAACTTTTAACCCCATATAGTCGTATCTTACTCGAACAGATTTTGCCTTTTTCGCTTATGTCTAGGTTGTACTTTTGTGTGATTTCATTAAATTTTGCCAGATTACAGTTGTGTTCATCCGCGATTTTCCCACACATTGTTCTGTTATCCGTGTAAGCGAAAGTTGTTTTCAAGTTTTCTCGGTTATCATGTCATCAGCGGTTTTTTTGGAAACAGATATCGTGTCCCGGGAAGCGCACTTAACCTATCTATAAACCAAGCTCTGCCGTGGCTCTTCGAATCCACACGAACTGTAATCAGAACAAACGCAGAACGATCATGAAAAGTCTGCTCTGCCGATGGCTCGTCTCTTTACAGGTGTAATATGTGTTAGCAATCAATGGAAAAACCTTCCTGCAATCATTTGCGAGATTGAGCTTGCGTATGTACGCGAGAACTTAGTACTGCCAGTTAGTGCATACAGCAACAGGCTGCCCTGTTGGCTAAGACGAAAGGTATATGACGCAATTTGCAAACCTATTCGCGTAACCCAAATACCGTGCATTTTCTTTCGGTTTTCTTAAGTGGTATCTGATGATATGCGCTCTTCAGGTCCAAGCTGAGTATCACACTGAGTATCTTGAGATTTACTCGATTAGAGTGTCGATTCTGGACAATTGATATGCATCTAGGGGAGTATACTGACAGATGGTCTAGCGGCGTTTATGGCTTTCGTTCGTAGTTATCGAAACCTGAGTTCACCACCGCGATGCACACGGTTTATTGATCCTCTCCTTACGAAACTTCTGTACCTCCAACTGTAGGATGAAGCCGCAGCGGCGAGTGGTGGTGCATAGAGGAATAGGAGAGGTTGTTCACCGGGGAATGGAATTTTAACAATGGCGTTAAGTTTGCGAAAATCGTGTCACAGTAGTACATCTGAACAATTATCCGGGAGCACAGAAAGTTTGAAAAATGTATGTATTGCCAGCTGTACGCCGTGACGGCGTTTCGCTGCCATGCGACCACCACCAGTCGCGCGCCGGCTAAGCATACCGAGAGGATGCCCACCTCCACACGGCTTCGAACCGGTGACTTTATGATTGCAAACCAGGCGTGCAGACCACTCGACCACCGGCCGACACAGAAAGTCTAATGTTGATGTAGTGGCAGCTTTTAAACTGCTCAGTAGCAACCCGGCCACCGCTCGGGAAACGAATTACTTTGGTACTGGCCATTGAAATTTTGCAATGTTGATCTGTGTAACAACCGAAGCGACAATGTAAGTTTCAGAGCTTCCCTTATCATCTAGCGCTTTCAGAGGAATGTCGTTAACGAGCATATCGATGAGACTGCTTGGTGAGGCTGCAACTGACAGCGACCAAACAACTCCGAACTACTGAGGCGTCGTTTTTGGTAGAAGAGCGGCAGATTTTCCGATAGTGTCCTTTTCTTCCGCAACCTTTGCTAACTGCGTCACGTTTAGGTCATTGAGACCGATTACACCTTGAACCCACACAAAAAACGTTCTTACCAGAGTGGGATAAGTCATATGTTGTTTGCAATGGTTCTGACTGACGTGAGGTAGCTGCACCGTAGATGTTTTTCTATTGCTTCGACTGTGACTAACGGTAGGCCATTTCCAGGGATTGGGCCTGCCCACAGGCAGCGTGGAGATAAAGCGGCACGTCTTCCAAGGGGCGCTGACGTATCATTTTGGACTGCAGCCCAGTTATAAAAGTATCTCAAATGGCGTCCTCGCGATTTTTCTCTGACGTTACCGTTTTGAAGTTGCAGTTTTGGGCCAGTGACTTCATCTTCTGCATGATGTCTAGGGTTTCACTGTTTTGTTACTCGCTGGTAGCAAATAGGTAACGTGCGAATATCTCATTTTTCGGCCTGGTCTTTCGAGGGCAAGTTCGTAGGTTGTTTGTGCTTTAATGTAATCGTGAACATGACGGGATACGTAATTCTCGAGAATCCTCAATTCAGTGAGCGATGGGGATCCACGGCGTCCGCTTGAACTTGAACTAGTTGTATCAAGCCAGTGGATCCACTGTTTCGCAACATTGGCATTTTTGTGATCACCCTTGTGGTGTTCCCTTCGGAACATTCAGTCAACTACTTACTGAATTATTTGCTATGCGAATAGGCGAGGCAGAAACGTGCCGGGTGCGAATGAGTATAGTCCGAGTGAATAGGTTTTATTCAGCAAGAAAATGAGGTGAGTGGCCTAAAAAGCAGTTCGGGATAAATAGCAGTATGATGTGATTGTGAGTTATGTTTTATACGTCCCGTTCCTTTGGGTTTACGCTAGATATGAGGTGAGTGGGTAGGTTTAGCTGCGGACGGCGCAGCGCAAGCCCCCCATGGTCCTAGGCACAGGCGTCCTGTGGCTGTCCCCACGGAGTCCACGGTGATAGTCAAATCCGGAACCGGCTGCCGCTAGCCCTATATGAGTTATATGTCAACCTTATGTCGTTGCAGATCTATCAGAATTTATTTACCATACCATGAAACCTTGGGCACCGAGCTCCTCCACGCTCATGCTCTTCAATCAGCTAAAGCCTGCCGCAGTACTGTGGATGCTGAGAACAGCTCCCGTTATGAGGGAGATATTGTAACATGTATGGACGGTTTTATTACGTACCGGGCAAATGTGTCGTTTCTTTCTTTTGCAGAATGGTCAGTTGCGGTTGCAGATAATGGAGGAAGCACCACAATGAAGTAATGAGCGTAACTGTGTATGTGGCCTTATACACGCACCCTGATGCTTGTTTCCTCGCCTTCTCCCTTTCTACCACATTACTTCTGTTGCGTTGTGGGTGTTGCAATAAACTTACCTGCGATTTCCTTGTCGTTCTTAATGGGTTGTTATGACAACGCCATCCAGCTATCTACATTGTATCTGTTCCTCTTCCCAGCTCCACGGCTCTGTTGCGATCTATTGTCTTTCGAAATGGCCGTACTCTCTGGCCCTGCACATACTAAAATCAGTTGACTGAGTGGAACGAACTCTTGGAATCATGGATCATCACCAATACATGTTAGCTGAGGATGAGAAACACCTCAGTTAGTGTCGAAATACCAAAATGGATAAGAGATTAATCTTTCCGGAATACGAAATCTACAAGAAGAAATGTAATGATAATTATCATAGTACGCACGGGGTATAAGATCATGGTTGGAGGGAGGTACTGGGAATAGGGCAGAGAATGAAAATCATAACAGAAACCTCATTGTGGTCGGCTCATTGCAATGCCAACAAGTGTATCCAACCTGACCTGTTCATCGTCTTTCGGACCCTAGCGCTGCAGTTAGGTGACACCAACGGACGCCAAGTCACTGCTTGGCTACCTCTCCTCTTCTTCCATCCACCCGTCGGTCACGCAAACAGCGCCCGACTCGGGAGCCGGTGTGCTGACATGCGCAAGGCGTGGGGCAGCCATCGTGACATGTTGCGTGATATGATGCTGCTGAGCGGTTCACTCGCTCTTCTTGCACCAAGTATGCGACGCCACATACTGGGGAACTGTTGCCGTTGGTCTGTAACACTATTCTATCACCTACCACGGAGTTAATGTACGATCTATACAGCGCCGTCCCTGACGGAAGCCGGCTTGCTCTTCCACAATCTGGGACTGCCGTTTCTCGCCGTGAGTTTCCTTGCCCCTCCCCATCCCTTTTAGTCCCCCTCCACCTACGATCTCATTTCATAGCGTAAAACATAATAATTTCTCTTTTTGCCTAGTATCCGGCTGGTAGCCTACCGGAACGATGCCTATCCGTTGCTGGTAGCTCAGCTGGCATGCAGCTGTTGTATTTATTTTTCTTTTCCTTTATGTATCGCGGCACAGCAGCTGAGGTGTTTCCCACTTCTGGCTGATGTGTATAATGATGATGATGAATGACTGCCGCTTCACCCTTTATCGACTGGCGGGATTTGAGATCAGTATCTTGGTCACCACCAGCTTCAGGATGGCACCTATGTGGTTAGCATACACATTGCCACTACCTTTACTATATATTGCGGCGAGCCAACTCGACCGGTTACAAAAGTACTCCATCCTATGAGCCAGCTGGCGGTCCTTATTCGAATTCACAGCACAGTGCTGTCTCCCATTGTTTGACTGACACGTAGTCCCCAGGTCATCGGTTCGAATTCGCGTAGTAGCAGGCGAGGTCGCCGTACACCAGACGCTGGCACAATTGTTGTTGATTGCATGGCAGCGAACCGGCGGTACGATGTGCCGGCGTATTGCTAATGCGTTGCGTATGTATCTGTGGCCAGTGGTGCGGATAAGCTGGCAGCGTTTACGTTGATTGCTCACTGTTCCCGTTTCTTTCGTCACTCGAGTCCTTTGGGTTCACAAGGCTTACTTGTCAACATGCAGGATTTGTTTCGGCTCGCACCCAACAGTCCCTCGAATGATTTGTGTTGGATGATAGCAGTTTTCCCAGATTCCAGCTGGTCAACCACCCTATCCAGTATCAAATGACGATTGCAGTGATCACGGATATTGCCACAAGCAGAGGTCCCACATCGTTCATGGCATCTGATATCTAGTTCCACTGAAGCTCTGCGTCTTGGGAGTAAAGCGGTAAAAGGTTCGGTACTCAGGGCATCATGACGGGCTTGTTTGGCTGAGAACTGAGATCCCGGTTGTCGATCGGGAGATGTGTCTTCTACTGCTCCCACTCGGCCGGTGGCCGAGTGGTTGGCACGTTTGCTTTCCAACCATAAGGTCACCGGTTCGAATCCGCGTAGGGGTGGGCGTCCTCGCGGTATACTCAGCCCGCGCGCTACTGGTGGTGGTCGCGCGGCAGCGAAGCGCCGTTACGGCGTATAAGCTGACACATTTCATTCATTTTTTCACCAGAACATGGTAAGAAACGAACGGTGTCTTGTTCTACCAGATGCCTTATTATTATCATATGGACTGCTCACTATACCATCACTCACTTGTCTGCATCCCTACCGCAATCGCTCTCATCCTTAGTGCAGCAGCTTGCATCCTTAGCGCAAAAACTATAGTCCGATAGTCACGAAAATTGCATCCACGACGCCCTGAGTGGTCCGCCACTATCAGCTGATATCATTCGGACAGTAGGCTGGCATATCTGACCTAGATGCAGCTTGGGGCATAGAGTCATCGGTTGATAACTTGCTACACGGACCTCAGCCATCTGCTCGTCTAGGTGCGCATCAGCATTGGACCATATAGGGGTGAAAGCAGGGCTTGTTTTCGAACTGATTACAAACCCCAAAGCCAGCAATATGATAGACGAAGTCAGCACCGTTCCAGACGAACGCAGACGTGACTGTGACTTGGTATTCAAAATGTGACACCAGTGTACACTCTGAACATCCATGCCTTACCTGTCCCTTCGCCTCAGACGGACATCTCGTTTACTCGTTCCATCCTGTGTTCCGGACATGTTCAATGCCACTGGAACTGCGCTGACATTGTCTTACCTTCACATCCCAGGCTCTGGGGTTTGGAGCCAATTCGTGAGCAAGCCCTGCTTCCAATCCCATAAGATTCAATGCTGGTGCGCACCTAGACAAGCGGATGGCTCAGTTCCATGTGGCAACGCATCAACCGACTGTTCTATGTCCCAGCATCATCTAGTTTAAGCCGCCATGTCCACATGTTTTCCGAATGCTATTAGCTGATAGTGGTGAATCACTCAGGGCATTGTGGATACAATTTTCGTGACTATCGGATTATAGTTTTTGCGCTAAGAATGCATGCTGCTGCACTACGGATGCAAGCGAATGCATTAAGGATGCAAGCGAGTTATCTGCAGATGGCGGGACCTCAGTGGTGCTGCTGTCAACTAAACTTGGGAATATAGTAGGCCGGTACCAGAGGCCAGGGTGGGTCTGAAACAAATCACGGTGGCATCAACCGTAGCGTGTTTTTCTTTAGTCGCCTTGCTGTACGCAGCAAGTAAGGCAATCCTTTTGAACGTGCCGGCCAGCTGATACAGAGCGTGGCTGTTGATTAATGATGAATTAATTTATGGAAATATATAATTAACCCCCTTTCAGTCCTTCCATATTTAGTCATCTGATACGCTGGTGATCGCTTAGTGGGTTTGCTTAGCCATCACTCCCCGACCCGGTATTCTCACTTATTCATATTCATCGTTTTAGATGTTTGTCAATCGACATGTCTAGAATTTGTATTCTCGGGTTTCTTCAATCAACTATTCGCATTACTTTCATTTTTTAAACTTTATGAAGTTTGCATCAGAGCGGGAACCTGACATTGGTCTACCTAATCGGCAAATTGTTCATGGCTGGAAGACGCTCATCGCAGCGGATGCGGCATACACCATTAGATATTGAAGATGTAGCATCTGCTGAATGGCACCCAGCAAACTGGCGCAAGCATTTGCAGAACATATGCGAAATGCGCTCGTCCCGTGATGCTCCAGTTGACACGATGGGTTGCGAGTGCCTGGCGAACAAATTAGATGATCCCAAAGTAAGTATTAACGGCTTTATCTTCCCCCATTTGTCAGAATTTCCGATTTCAGATACTTCTCAGTCTCATGCTTTCTAGCCAGACAAGAGATCAAACTACTGCTGCTGCAATGCAACGTCTGCAAACCTACGGGTGCAGTTTGGAACGAATAATGTCCATGGACCGTGGTGAACTAGAAAAACTTATTTACCCCGTCAGCTTTTACAGGGTTTGTGTGGGTACCATACTTGATTACGTGCACCGTGTTTAGCACAAGGCAAAGCATATTCTGAGCACCTGCGAGGTGCTCAAAAATAGCTATAATGGAGACATTCCGCATAGTGTACAGGACCTATGTCAACTCCCAGGTTTACTCATATTGACCTCGGTGTATCACTAGGTGTCGGTCCTAAGATGGCTCATTTGGCGATGCTGTGCGCTTGGAATGAAGTCACGGGCGTAGGCGTAGACACACATGTTCACCGGATAGCAAACCGCTTGGGTTGGACAAAACGACCCACGAAAACGCCTGAAGAGACTCGGAAGGCATTAGAAGCATGGTTACCAAGGTGGGTTTTTGTTATTATGGTGATATTTCGACAGATAATTTGAAATTATTTGAAGTTCATAACATCATTTTACTGCAGTCGAATGCTTCTGGTCAGCCTGAGTAGTTTCATTATGAACACTCATTGCCATTTCTTAGTGCGCATTATCGGCTTTATTTTTTCGTTACCCATTATCCAGCTCACTATGTTGTTCATCCCCAAGGTAATAAAACCCAAAAAAGCTCAAACCACTTAGGATGAGGCGACTCCATCTCTTCTCCATATGCATGTTGACTACCGGACTGCATTCAGCAGAGCGAAAAGATGCAAACGGAGAACTGCTTATATTTTTTCTTCCATTTATTCTAGACCCCCGGTTCATGTTAGTAATCTTCTTTCTATACTTCTAAGCTTAATTGACAGCACCTTTAGTAGTCGCTTCTGTGACTGTTTCGTTGTCAAAAATCTCTTTCTCGGGTCAGTTTCTGGTTTCCTTAGTGGCACTCAGCACTTTTGCCCTTAGACATACATTTCGACAAGCTTATCTGCTACCACCGAAGTTGATGCTTGCTACGTGTCGAAACTAGAATCCAGGGTCCAGAAAATGTGAAGTGTCTTTGATCTTGGAAGTTTAGATGTGACAGACCTAGAGCAGATTCGGTAACCTATACAATCACTCCCGATCTGGACTTGCTCACTGCCTTGTGGGTCAGACTGTTGTATGAAAGGCTAGAAGTGAGGCTCAGACGAAACCCCTTCTGGGAATGGGCAGCCAAATTGTCATATGCCTTAGGTACTTCATCGCCAGTAGCACCTTTTTCCTTACCTTTCTGTTGTGGCCTTCCACGACCTCAGTACACAAATGCTCGACTCAAAACAGAAGTCGAACGACGTTGCATAGGAACGCTTTCTTTCGAGAAGACAATACTACATGCAAAAGGTACAATTTCGTCGGCTTATAAAGGCCTTCTGCCAAATAATCTTAAAACAATAAATGTGGCAAAATGTCATTGGTTAAACCAAAGCCACGACCATGTGACAAAGCATTCATCTTCCAGCTGGATCGCTGGAAGGCGTATCCGACTGATTTCGTTAGGGTCTGCATCGCCTAATGTTTTCCACTTTTGAATGATTCACGTAGGTTTTCAGCTTGGGGTTCACCTGAATCGGAATCACTGTCTTCCGGCGTTGATCCATCCATCTTCTTAGTGCTAATCGGTATAGGTGTAAGAAGTGCAGTCTCTTGTTCAGGTTTGGAGTCTTCTGGGCTGATGCGGAATGTGTCGAGGAGTACGTTTAACAGCAAAATGCCGCGCATTGGCGATGCATCCGGAAAGGAACGGGTTTGCAGCTGATTGGCGTACCGGACCCAAACCTCAGAATTAACAGCAGCGACATACGTGACAGTTCGAGTTCGACGAATGATATGTCCTGGAGTCCAGTTAGCCTGGTTGTTGCGGTAGTTCTTTGCCAGCACAGATTGCTCTTTGAAGAAAAGTGGGTTCCGAGCACCGTGTTTCCTGTTAAGCTGCTGTTCCATTTTGCGGCTCCATTTCGGGCTGTTCATGTTCGCAGGTTTAAGAAAATCAAGGCTTGATCACAATTTCCGTTGCATCAGTGCTTCCGCTGGAGATTTACCTTGAGGCACCCGCGGATTTGGGTTTATCCTGTAGGCCGTCAGACCCCCTTTCGCTTACAGTAATGCTCTCTTAAAGGTGTTCACGAATCACTCTGCAAGGTATTTCGACCGTGGATAGTATGGAGATGACCTCATGTGGCTTATACCGTTTTTGTTGCAGCAGTCTTCGAAAACCACTAAAGTGGACTGAGTTCCGTTCTCAATCACTAATATGTCGGGATACCTGAACCGATTGCAAACCTGACGGAATGCATTGATAGTCGCTGAAGCAGTAGTCGCAGACATGTGCAGAACTTCTGGTTACTTACTGTAGGTTTTAACATAGATATGGAAATTGTTTCTTTTAATCGGTCCTCTTTAATCGGCTTGAAGCCTTGACCATGGTTTCCCAGGGTCCGACCAACAATGGAGCTCTATTCTTTGGCAACTTTGAAGCAAGTGCACATTTGGAGCAGGAGCGGTCAAGCTCATCTGCTTGAGCGTCAAGAGGAGGTCAGTACACGTAACTACTGGCCGATGTCTCTATGGTTTATTTCTGGCTGTCCGATGTGATATTGCTTCAAAACCCTCGGTTAAAATTTCTTAGGAACTGCCACTCGTTCTGCAAAGACCAGACAGCCGTCGACTATTTGCTGGGAATTGGGATGTTGATGAAACTACTTCAATTCATTGTCTTCAATCTTTTGTGTCCGCTTTGGTTTGTGCAAGAAGACCACTTGCTGCAGCAAGGGTCATGTGCTGTTGCGACACGTATTTGACAGGCTGTTACTGGGATAGTTTTGATTGCATCTGTGACAACGCAACGAACTTCAGGCTCGATCGAGATGCCTGCCACTGCGACGTCCTCTAGCTTTTGTCGAGTTTTGTTCATGAAGCATGCTAGGGCACCAGCCTGACCAATGTTCCAACTCGATTGGTACTTCTCTCTACACCTTTTCAATTCTGCTTCCGTCAGTTGCCTGCACCGGTCCCGCTTAAAGCTGTATCGCGTGCGTCATGTGACACGTTGCACGTGTGCACGCGTGTGAGCCAATCCCGTGGACAACGTGACCGCGATGTGAGGTCACGTGGTCTGCTTGCCATCGACTGCACCGAAACAGTGACTAACGTAGGGTGAATTTAACCATAGACGCCAATCTGTGTGGAACGGTGCACTTGGGACAGCAACTTTACTCCGAATGTCACAAAAATGCACTCGTACGCGCCACCCGGTAAAGAACATAACACTTAAAACTTATGAAGTGGGACACGACTGGAAGCACATGCATACTGCAAACATACTAAACGTATAGCTGATTTGAAAAGCGCGGTAAGAAGATGAAGACTGGCAAATGCAAGCATTTCGTATTGTCTCATCAGTGCCTTTAACAATAACTCGCGATAATATTTATTCAGTGAAGGGTGCGACCAAACATACATACAAACAGACAAATAGACCAACACGTGATAAGTGAGACAGGGTTATCACCCCTATCCCCAGGGCAGTCTAATGCTGACCGATAATTGTTTCTGAACACAGCATCGGCTAAATCCGGTTAATTGCAATCGCCTCTGCGAAACGGAGGAGGCGAGAATTGGTGTGTTGTAATAGGATTGTGAACGGCGAATTGACCTTGACGCGGTGACCTGTGGTCAATAGGTGTCGGCCGATCGAAGAGGCTGGTGGCTTACGCAGACAAGCACCTTGACTCTGGCCAGTTTCCTGCGCGGTCGAATGTTGAACCCACTTAGGTATATGCTCCTTCATTTGGGAACTCAATGTTCTATCGGTCCTGCCTATGTAACTGGCGCCGCAGTCACAAACGAATTGATAAACGCAATGCGATTTGGCCCCGATAGACTGAGTCTCCTTTACAGAAGGAAGTGGCAGTTTTTGGATTTTGTTAATGACAGCGACCTTTGCGGCATAGTAAGTTGTCTGCATGGCACAGATCAGACGCCTTGTGGTCCTCAACGAGAAGACGTCACCTTTGAATGGCAGTTCAATGATTACAGGCTTCTTAGGTACCGTGTGAACTAGGTCCCTTGGTCGTACTTGACTATGTTTCTCGATGAACCTTCGGGGGTAGCCGTTTTCGATGAGCGTGTTGGTAATCAGCTGCAGTTCGTCAGCCAGACAATCAGCAGAGCAGATTCGTCTGGCACGGCTAATCAGGGTTCTCACGAGTGTCCGCTTGTATCGAATTGGTTTGAAGCTAGTGAAATGCAAATACTGCCTGGACCATGTTGATTTCCTGTAGACAGACCTCTTAATCTGCCCGTTTTCTCTGCGGCTGATGAGGATATCCAAGTACGGAAGGCAGTTTTGCTTCTCTACCTTACAGGTGACCCGCAAGTTATAATGCGCAGAATTTAATTTAATTTAGAGGGTCGCCTGTACCGGGAGCCCAGAAAGCGATTCGAGAGGACGGATCGAGTTGCAGGGAAACTTTTATTGGTACAGTAAATGATTCCGTGTTATCTAGCTATAACAGAACGACACCGTGGACGCTCTAGCTAGGGGGATGGAGCAAGCACAGCACACAGCGCAGTTGCGAGTTGCAACCGAAGCGAGCGCCAAGCAAAAATGGCGATGAGCAAGTCAAGCATTCAAATTCAGCAATCAGTTCAACAAACCACACCGGTTGCCTAGGTGTACCATGAAATAATTTTAGTTAGAATTTTATACAGGCAAACCGGGGAATCACCATAGCCCTCTCCCAGAAGGGACTGTGTAAGCAGTCCTTCGATCTACGTGAGGGCTGTCCGTCGCGGGCCAGCCTTCTGCGAGACCAGGTTGTGAAACCTGATGCAACTGCTGGGGAAGAACCACGCAATCGGACCCTAGCGAGCTCCCACTCGTGTCCTCCCTACGGTGTCGAAACGGTAAAAAAAACTTCGTGGGGGCAGTAAGTAAAGTTCACGTAGGCGGTTGAACAGGAAGTTCGTTCCACTTTCAGTTGACGTGCGGGGATCCAGCGAAAAGTGGAACCGAGGTGCAACCAACCGACGGTGTATATGGAAAGCAAAATGTAAAAGCAGCATAAGTGCATAGCAATACACAAAAGAGGGCAAAGCAAAAAACGTGCGAACCTGTTTTTGGGTTTTCAAAAGCTTTTGCTTTTTTGGCAGTTTCAAAACGTTTTGATCCTTTTTTTGTGAATTTTCATAAGAGCAGAAAATTTCCAAGGCGCGTTCTATGTAAAATAATGAGCGCTAACGAAGTCTGAAAAACGAACTTGGGTCTTGAACTTCCTACCGCGTCGATTGATAGTAGGGCGAGTAGGAGTGCTGTCGTTTGAGGTTGTCGGTTCTGCTGGAGCGGACTGACTCCTCTGAAGTTGCGGTGCGTGCTCTGATGGCGCAGGCTGCGAAGGTGCTTGCTGCACCGATGAGTCAGACTTGTCGAGGAATGCTGGCTTGAGTCGATCGATCTTGATCGTCTCAGTCTTACCATTGTAGTCAATGGTAAACGTCTTGTCGCTTCTGCGTATGACACGGTACGGGCCAGAATAAGGAGGTTGAAGTGGCCGACGTACACTGTCAGTGCGAACGAACACGTACGTGCAAGTAGTTAGGCGTTCGTCCACGTTGGTACGCAAGCTCTGTGCTCTGGGTTGCACAGGCTGAAGCTGTCGCATGTGATGAGATAGGCAATAAGCTGATCTGTTGAATGCGTGAAAGCGCATCAGCGACGGGATTGAGAGCACCTGAGACATGTCGTACGTCTGTCGTAAATTTAGAAACGTAGTCTAGGTGTCTAGTTTCCCGCGGAGAATACTTGTCTGTTGCGCCATTGATTGCGTAGATCAATGGCTTGTGGTCAGTGAATACTGTAAAATCTCGACCTTCGAGAGAGTGACGAAAATGTCTGATACCTAGGTAGATAGCTAACAGTTCCCTACCGAAGGTGCTGTAACGCGATTCGGCAGGTTGTAAACGTTTCGAGAAGAAACCTAGAGGTATCCATCGATGGTCGATGAATTGTTGAAGAACTGCACCGACGGCAGTGTCGGAGGCGTCAGTTGTCAGGGAGAGTGGTGCAGCCGTGTTTGGATGGACGAGAAGCGTTATGTTGGAGCTAGCGTCTTTGAGCTTCTCAAAAGATAGTCTAGCGTCATCTGCAAAATGAAAAGACCGTTGTTTACCGCGGAGCAAGTCAGTCATTGGTTGAACAATGCTCGCGCAATTTGGAATAAAGAGTCGATAATAGTTGACCAGGCCAAGGAATCGGCGTAACTGTTTGAAGGAACTGGGAGCAAGATAGTCCTTCAGTGCCTGGATTTTCTCTGACAGAGCTTCAATACCTGAGGCGGATATGCGGTGGCCAAGAAAGTCGATGGAGCTTTGGCCAAGCTCGCATTTATCGGGGTTGACGGTAACCCCATGTTGTGTTAAGCGTTGGAAGAGAGCGTCGAGGTGACGAAGATGTTCCTCGTTAGAAGAGCTCGCGATGAGTACGTCATCTAAATAAGGGTAAACGCCTTCGAGTCCTCGCGTTACCTCATGAATGAAACGCTGAAAAGTTTGGGCAGCGTTGCTGAGGCCGAAAGGCATTCTGAGGTACTCGAATAGGCCGAATGGCGTGATAACCGCTGTTTTAGCAATGTCGTCTGGCGCGACAGGTATCTGGTGGTAGGCGCGAACTAGGTCGACTTTGCTAACGATAGACTTACCAGCTAAAGCTGAGGTCAAGTCGTGCATGTGCGGAATGGGGTATGTATCCGAGACGATAGCTTTCTTAAGTGCCCTGTAGTCACCACAGGGGCGCCAGTCACCGGATTTCTTCGGTACCATGTGTAATGGTGATGCCCATGGACTTTTGGACGGGCACATTATTCCCAGTTCGAGCATTT
Organism: Dicrocoelium dendriticum; assembly: GCA_944474145.2. NCBI lineage: Eukaryota > Metazoa > Platyhelminthes > Trematoda > Plagiorchiida > Dicrocoeliidae > Dicrocoelium > Dicrocoelium dendriticum. The sequence continues at coordinate 45,096,312 of OX104065.1, forward strand.
GCTCGAATTCCGCCTTAGCAGCTTTAAGCTTGTCCGGGGCTAGTCGGCGAGGGCGGGCCGAAACAGGTGGGCCCTTAGTGCAAATGTGCTGCATGACGTTTGACGTCACAGGAGGCAAGTCGTTCAGGACGCGAACGAGTTTAGGATGCTTGCTGAAAAGTTCTATAAAAGGTTGTGAAGCTTGAGGTAGGACACGAATGGGAGTGATAGCAGCCACGTTGGCGCTAGTCCCGATAACACTGAGCTGTGTCCTAGAGTCGATAAGCTTCTTCCTTTTAGCCTCGACGATAAGGTGGAAGCGTTGAAGAAAGTCTATGCCTATGATGGCGAAAGGTTCGCAGGAGGCCTAACTTGAGCGTCAGCAGCTTTTCGCCGAAAGTTGCGGTTGGTGTGCCATTGGCGGCTTGGTCGGTGATGGTGAGACGAGCTCATCTGGGCCACGGGGTATAACGCTAACTTCGGCTCCTGTGTCGACTAGAAACTCGGTGCCGGAAGTTAAATCCCTAACGCAGATGAGGCGATTTTGATGTTGGCCGGTCGCGTCCGTCGCCGTTACGGACCGGCCGAGAAGTTTCCCTGCTTCTCGGCGAAGTTGCAAGGTTTGACACATTTACGAGCTGCGGTACCAAAACGCTGATGGTACCAACAGCTAACTTGCATGCTGCTAGACTTAGAACGTTTGCAGAGCGATTTTGAGCGGCTAGGACGACGACGGTTCATAGCAAGTTGTTGAACCTGGAGACTAAGTGTTGCAATTTGTGCTTGCAGGGCTTCCATAGTTGAGTTTAAGCCAGTGATAGAAGTGCCCTGGGACGCGACGGCATTCATCTCGCTGGCGTCGGCTTGTGGCTGTGATCGCTCAATAACTCGACCTGCTAAGTCTGCTAGTTGAGTGCGCGAAACGGAGCTCACTGTAGCGAGAATCGCTTGCGTGTTTTCCGGTAGCCGTTGTAGCTATAGTTCGCGAAGTAGAGTCCCGTCCATGGTTGAGGAACCAAGGAGTTGCTGCATCTCCCGTAGAAGGGTTGAGGGCAGTTTGTCGCCCAGCTGCAGATCCCTGAAAAGCTGCTGCAGGCGAACTTTCTCAGAGGGCATAACACGCTTAATGTTTGAGAGCCTCATAGCGGTTTTCGGTCTGAGAAATGATAACGTCACGAACCTGCATTGATATCTCCTTGGGGAGATAGGACAGGAGCTTGCAATACTTCGCGTGGTCGGAAGTGATTCTGTGGTTGTAAAACTCAGCCTCAAGATGAGCGAACCACAAAAGAGGATCCATGTCCCAAAAAGGTGGAACTGAGAGAGATACAGCGCTAAGCAGAGACTCTACCTTAGGGTCTACAGAATCCATGGCTTAAAAAATGACGCAAAAAAGGCTACCTTGTGCAAAAATGAAAACAGCAAAATATGAAATATAAATGGAACGAGCTCACCGGAGAAAAGTTCCAAATATCCGGCGCTGAGATTGTTCCGGAGTCGGGGTCACCAATTTAGAGGGTCGCCTGTACCGGGAGCCCAGAAAGCGATTCGAGAGGACGGATCGAGTTGCAGGGAAACTTTTATTGGTACAGTAAATGATTCCGTGTTATCTAGCTATAACAGAACGACACCGTGGACGCTCTAGCTAGGGTAACGGAGCAAGCACAGCACACAGCGCAGTTGCGAGTTGCAACCGAAACGAGCGCCAAGCAAAAATGGCGATGAGCAAGTCAAGCATTCCAATTCAGCAATCAGTTCAACAAACCACACCGGTTGCCTAGGTGTACCATGAAATAATTTTAGTTAGAATTTTATACAGGCAAACCGGGGAATCTCCAGTCTGCTACACTCTTAATCTGCCCGTTTTCTCTGCGGCTGATAAGAATATCTAAGTACAGAAGGCAATTTTGCTTCCTTACCTCACAGGTGACCCGCAAGTTATAATGCGCAGAATTTAATTGCGTTACCAACTGCTGCATCTGATGCTCCGATGAGCAAATTGCCAAAATATCATCCACGTAGCGTTTGTAGTACGGAAGTCGGGATATTTCTCCAGACATACCTCGCTCTACCATTAAGAAATCAGCAAGTACTGGGCCCAATGGACTGCCCATCGCTACTCCATCAATATGACAGTACGGTGTGTTTCTGAAGTGAAGATTTACGTTCTCCGTACACAACAACAAAGAGTCTCTTAGTAACTCAACTGGCATCGGTAGGGGACACCGCGAACTTTCTGCTAGTTCACAAATGTAATCAACAGTTTGGTGCAGGGGAACATTGGTAAAAAGCGATTCCACATCTAAAGAGCACATGACCTTGTCGGATATATTAAGTATGTCGAGGTCGTCGATAAGCTCGAAAGAATCTTTGAGGCTGTATAGATTGGCCCACTCTCGCAACGGAGAAAGCAATTTCACCAGTCAGCGAGCCAGTTTATGTTGAGGCGCGTTTACCATCGATAGAATCGGTCTGAGTGGCACCCCACTCTTATGTACTTTCGGTAGCCCGTATAGCTGAGGAGTAGTGGAGCCGGTCGACTTTAAGCTGTCATACGTATCACTGTCGATCACACGATGCAGATGAAGCACATCTAAGTGACGAGTTATGCGAGACTCTAACACAGTCACATCCTCTGCCCTTTCAAGTCGTTTGAATTTACTTGTGTCCTCGAGTATGACTGTCATTTTCTTTAGGTATTCATCCTTATTCATGAGTACTACACCAGAACCTTTATCTGGCTTTGTTGTAATCACATCCTCGGCACGTAGTTCGCGTAGCGCCTGTAAATGCCGTTTTGTAAGCGCACACTTCTCTTTTACTGGCACATGTTTAACCTCAAAGCAATATGTCAGCTTGTTTCTAAACCATATGAGCTTATCAGCACTGGCTGGTTGTAGATCTTTCACCTGATCAAAGAAGGTTTCAAACTGCGATTCAATAAAAAGCTCATTTAACCGTCTAGGAGGAACTTTGTAGTCTAGGCCAAATGATAATGCTTCCAATTGTAAGGCATTAAGCTTCAAATCCGACATTCAGAACATACTTACCGGGGTCAAGAGTAACTGCCACTTCCCCTTTGTTGTTCATCAGTGACTTCTAGCCGAGCCAACGCAATCCATTTTTGCGATCAACGGTGGTTTTACAAAACCAAGAGAATGCAATACGACAACTGAGGGACAAGTTTTCGATGACGGGCAATAGGCGTGTGTGTGTGTCGAGTAAATCCACAAGTCTGGTTTGTGCCGTCTCAAGATGAGCGGATGAGCGGACGTATAGCTGATTACCTGTCGCAGTTGCGTAAAATGGTTGGAATCAACCGGACAGACAGAAAAGCTTCCTCTCATGATTGTATGACCTATTATTCCATCGCTCGTCAACGCTGCAATCAGATGCAGGTTTTGCCCTCAAATGTTAGGGACTTTACATTGCGCAAGTTTCGCGCGGTGAACGCCCCATTGTGCGCGCACAAAAGAGATTGAAATTGGTTTCATCCATCCACACGGCATGTCTCCCTTCGGCCTCAGATTATAGCAGTGCCAAAACGTAGGCTTTTCTCCGCATTTTGTCCTCATGTGTGTTGGCGGATTCCGGAATCACTCGCAACTTCATGATAATTACCCATCCATTCAAATACCGTGCGATTGTGCTGACGCTTACCTCAATGTTGAACTATGCCTTCAACCGTAGACCATGTGTATGGAGTGACCGTGGGTTCCGTCGACATCCATTCTACCAGGCAATCAATCTGACTTTCTGTCAGACACCGGTGGCTGTCAACATGCTTTTCTGTTTGTCCCATTTATTCCAACCTTTTTACCCAACTGCGGCAGGTAATCAGGTTTACGTTTAGTATGTGTATAACACGCTTCCCCCCTGAAGAAGGGTGCTAACGGCCGAACCTACACTCTTGACGGCCAAACGCTATATCCCACACTCTCCGTGAAGGACCTAGGTGTACTCTCACGCTACGATTTGAAGTCCGTGGACAACACGAACAGGTTATATCGGAACGGCCTGCGCATGCTTTGGGCGCTCAAACGTAGCTTCGGCACATGGTCTGAAGAGGTTGCCACTCGCCTGTTCTCTTCTATCATTAGACCAATGCTAGAGTACGGTTCGCCCGCCTACTTTCCGATTACCCGAGGCGAGGCACAAAAGATCGAACGGGTCCAACACGTTGCTACCAGGCTCATCCCGAGTTTACGTGGCTTTGGGTATGAAGACCGGTGCGAGAAACTAGGGCTCTACACTTTGTCCTACCGTCGGGTGCGAGTCGACCTCATTATGACCTACCGAATTCTACATCTTGGTGAGTTCCCCATGCTAAGGCCAATGCTGCACTTACGAGGGCCATGCAGCACACGCGGACACAGATACAAACTTGTCGTGCCGGACATGAAATGTGTTCCCCACCCACTGTGCTTCGAAAGGAGAGTGGTAAACATTTGGAACAGTTTGCCCGAACATGTGATTGAGGCGACATCTGTGCAGCAGTTCAAAACGTTGTTAGATTTGTATTTTGCTTCTATTCGATTCAGAGAACGACTGCACACTTACGATGACTTATCACATTTGTGAATCCTGAAATATCGTAAGTCGAATATTTTAAATATTACATGAGAACGACAATGGTATTCACGGTTGACAATTTTATAACGTTTTTCGCCATATTTCGAAAGAGTTGTACAGAATCCATTTCTACTTGCTCTATAATACAGTATTCAGTATTCAGTGTTATGTTCTTTACGCCGAGTGGCGCGTACGAGTGCATTTTTGTAACATTCGGAGTAGAGCAAGCTGCTGTCCCAAGTGCACCGTTCTACACAAATTGGCGTGTCTTTGGAGTAAATTCACCCTACGTTAGTCACTGTACCGGTGCAGTCGGTCGCAAGCAGACCACCGTCCAAAATTGTTGTGCAAATTGGCAGTGGACCTCTGACTTGTGTGTTTCAGAAGTCACTCAACAGCTGTATCTTGCCTACCGAATGGAAGGAGGCTGTTGTGTGCCCGATTTTCAAGTGCGGTGACAAAGACCTACCGGCTACTTACAGGCCGGTCAGCTTGACTAGCGTGGTCCTTAAGTTACTTGAAAAATTAGCACGAGATATAGTGGAGAACCATTTAAATAGGTTTAACCTGCTTAGCGTTGAGCAACAGTTTTCGCAAAGGATTTTCGTGTCAGACGAACTTGCTGGTAGCTCGTGAGTGCTGGGCTGAAGCCGTAGACAGTGGATATGCGGTGGATGTGGTGTTCATTGACTTCGCCAAGGCCTTTGACACTGTCCCCATTCTCGACCTTACTGAAGTTGAGGTCGTATGGAATAGCTGGTCGCGCTCTTCAGTGGGTGTCAGCTTTTCTGGATGGACGGGAACAGTGTATTCGTGTGGGAAGCAGTCTTTCGTTTCGATAGGCTGTACTTAGCGGCGTTCCGCAAGGCTCTGTCCTAGGTCCGCTGCTGTTCTCAGTCTACGTGAATGACTTGCCGGAGGAGCTTGAGGTGCCATCGCTCTTATTTGCAGATGACCTAAAGCTCTGAAATATTTTTGATATCCCTGGAGGTCCTATGGCACTTCAACGGGCTCTGGATAGACTCTGGGAATGGTCTGTCTTGTGGTTGCTGCCTATCAACCGGGCAAAGTGTTCAGTGCTGCGTATCGGAGCGTCTGATTCCTCCACAAGTTATGCGCTCGATGGAAGTGAACTTCCTCATGTGACTCATCAGGTTGATCTAGGTGTCGTCCACTGTTCCACATTACACTCTGGAGACAACTGGAAGAATGCGGCTAGTAAAGGGTTCCGGATGTTGTGGTTTATCCGTCGTTCTTTTGGGACCCTAACCGCTGATGTGCTTGGGAAGCTTTTCTCAGCGTTTGTGCGACCCCACCTAGAATATTGGGTCCAGGCCTGTCCACCATGCCTTGTCCGGGACAAAGTGGCCCTAGAAAGGGTGTTGCGTGTCGGTACTAGGTTGGTCAAGGGATTACGAGGGCAAACGTACCTCGAACGCCTACTTAGTTTGGGGATGCAGTCAATGCGCTATCGAAGCAGTAGAGGGGACCTAATCCTAACCTACCGTATTTTGACTGGGAAGGTTGGCCCTGATTTGTCCATGCTATTTAGTCCTGCTAGATTATCTGGTCTCCGCGGGCATTGTATGAAGCTGGACAAACCTCGGTCCGATCGAGTTAGAGCGGAGGCACGGTTATCGCGTCGAGTCATCGAGCGCTGGAACCTGCTTCCAGAAAATGTTGTCAAGGAAGCTACGGTTAAGGGGTTTGAGCGTCAACTAGATGCTCTTGGGTGGCAACACGAAACCTTTCCGTTTTCCTGACAAATTCCCATCTTCATACTTCGATTCTATTTTCTTTACTTTTCCTCGCCATTGGTATTATTCTCTTCTTTTAACTGATTTCCCCTACTCTCTTACCTTCGTTTTTTCTTCCTCTCTTACTTACTTCACGTAACTTACATAGCTGGGACAGCTAATGTAAGGAACGTGGGCATTAAATTGGTGGGCCAGGGTGTTTTTTCGGGTGTTTTCGTTTTAGACCCATCAAGAAGTCGGAGCACCCCTATCAACTCCTGGATCGACGACCCGCTCAAGAAGGAACACTTATGGGATTCATCCTCTCGTTCCAGTCCCAATTGAACTTGAACTTGACCACGTGACCTCACATCGCGGTCACGTTGTCCATGGGTATGGCTCACACGCGTGCACACGTGCAACATGTCACATGACGCACGCGATACAAGTCCAAGCGTGACCGATGCAAGCATTTGAGTGACGGATGCAATGAATTGAGTGAAGGTATAGACCGTTTCCCAAAGGATTTCGGCCCACCTCTGAAGGTGCTTTGCTGAGTACACGGGAATGCCCTTTTTAGAATCGAAGATAACCAGTAGTAAAATGGCGGCCATGGGATTTTTCCGCGAAATATCTTCATGGCGTAGATGATCGCCAATGCCTTTCTTAATTTGGATGTAGTTGCGTTCTCCGAGTACCAACGATTGGGCTGTATGAGCAATTGTCTTCCCAGTTCCGTCAGGAAAGCGGTGATATACAGTCGCGCCGGCTCCGTACTTAGATGCATTTGTAGCAACAATGATGTCCAAGTTCGGATCGCAAGGGGTCAACAACGGATCTGACGATGTCATGAATTCGTTCCTGTCAAAAGCTTGGTTTTGGATCATGCCTTGTTTGGTGTGCCTCAGTGCATTCGAGAATAACATTTTTATTTATATATTCTGTGCTCCAACACCACATGAAATTCTTGAGGATTATTGCATTCATCGGACCACGTGTATCATAAATTGCTAGCAAAAATGGGCCTTAGTGGTTCGATATTCCCAAAAAGGGTCGGAATGTTGTCACATCGTGTGGTGGAGGCATTTTCTGGATAGCCTCAATATTAGTGGGGTCTGGTCTTCAACTGTGTTTATCCATTATATAACACAAGTAGAAAACACTTTTCTTTTCTCAAGCCAAAGCCATAATCTTGCATTTGATCAGGCACGTTTTCAATCCGGTTCTTTATATCCGCTGGATCAATTCAGATGATATTGATATCGTTAAGATATACTGTTTGTAACATGATCTCAGTGATGTGTTGAAAAAAACAGGTGCCGCTTTTACTCCAAATGGTACGCAAGTATATCGAAACAGACGGCGGTGAGTATGGTTGGTGAGGGGATGTTGAGTACCCTCAGAAAGTTCTACTTGAAGCCATACATCCGACAAGTTCAGTTGGGCGAAAGGTCTTCCAACATTAAGTACCGTAAATAAATCATCCTGGAGAGGCAACTGATATTGGTGATTTTTAGGCGCATCATTCTGACCGGTGGTTGATTGATGATTTGTCAGCTACACGCCGTAACGGCGCTTCGCTTCCGCGCAACCACCACCAGTTGCGCGTGGGCAGGGTATACCAGGAGGACGCCCACCTCCACGCGGATTCGAACAGCGGAATTAATGGTTGCAAATCGGGCGCGTAGATCACTCGGTTACCGGCCTTTGAAGTTCGTACAAGTCCGGACTTTTTCATTTGGTTTCTTGGCCACCACAATTGTAGAAACCAATGATGAGTAACTCACATGTTGATGGATGCCAACCTGTTGCAGTCTCCCTACTTCCTGATCAACGTTTCATAACGCCTCATACGGTACTGGACGTCTTGGCCATGAGATAGGTTTTGCGTCAGGGTGGAGGGACAATACTGTTTTGGCTTTCGTGCAGCAACCAAGCTTATCGCGGAATGATGGAATGAATTTACGGCGCAAACGCTCTGCAATGACTGGTCACAGACTGAACACACAACTGTTTACACAGAGTTAAGTGGGACTTCCAAAAGTCTGACTTGCGATCCAGTCAAAGTCCAAATGTTTTAGAAGTGGCAGCTTAAAAAGGTAACACACAGCACCGAATTGCACCTTAGTAAAAAGACACAGAACACATAAGTTCACCCGGAGGCATTCAGCACTGTGTGATTTGTCCGCTTTAGAGGAGGTTGACCGATCATCTTCTATGTGCTTTGTGACAATAAAGTAAGATCAGATGATGCATCGAGCTGGAGGCACACAGGAGTGTTGTTAATATGCCCAGTCACATATATACGATGTCGAAGATAGCCATAGCAGGATTTATTTCGTATATACATTTTTGTGCGACTTTGTTGAACTTGCTGAATTTTGGCTTCGTAAGTCTCCCATTGTTTCTGCTACAGTCATCTTCTTTCCTCGTTTGTGATATTTCTGACAGCGGTGCTTTTTGAATGGTCACAGTCGAACATAATGCCAATCACCGCACTGCCAGCAGGCTGTTGGGGGTTTGTTGAAGATGCCGCTTCTAGGAGAATTGTTGGGCTTTGCTGTGGCGCCTTTAGTCACACCATGCATGTTACTGGAGCCAAGAGCTGCTTTCTGTCCAAACATGGCAGTACCGTGTTTCCGGTTCAACAAACGGTAGCACTGTAATAACTATCTCAGATTCATGGTAGGATCTTACTCCGTCTTACTGAGTAGGCGAATACAAATATCTGCATGTCGAGGCGATTGAAGACCACATACAAAGGTCATGCACTTGGATATGTCTTCCTTCATTTCCTTTAGCTTGAGATGCTCATACAGACGGTTAGCCTTAGTCGCTTAAAACACGAAATCATCACAATCGCTTTTGACAAGTTCCATACAGGAATACCACAGATTAAATGTAGCGGACGCTTCCTCGTGGATTTCTTTAAATGGTTTCTGTAATTTTGTCAAGTTTGAAATCTTTCGCAGTCTTAGAAAGAATAAAATTCGCCAGCGTTTCGTTCTCCTTGGTCCCAAGCTTTCGCAGAAGAAACCATAGATTTCAGTCATCATCTGAATCAGCCAGCTCTGTCCGGAATGTATGTTTATATCTTCTAAACCAAGATTCGAAAGTGTTCCACTTCTAGATCTTAACTTAGTTCTGTTATCTTTGCTGAAGTTGCATCCACGGATGACTACTTTCTGTCAGGTGAGGATGACGGAACATTAACTTTTTGCGAAAGCGTTTCTATAAGCCGCGCCCGTGAATCCTTAAATAGCTTCTGTTTCCCATACAGGACCAAGTTGAACTTTTCCATGGAAAGTGGCATATTTGGGGTTTATTCGTGATCTTCCTTTGTCGCCAGAATACTATGCCGTAGTCTCCTGTGTATCGCGAAATTTAGGACCTCAAAGCCCAAACGCTCGACTCAAAACAGAAGTCGGACTACATTACAGAGGAACACTCCCGAGAAAGCATAACGAGATACATGGGACACGATTTCAACGGCTTATGAGATCCTTCTGCCAAATAACCTTACAACAATAAACGTGACACAATGTCATTGGTTGAACCAAGGTCACGGCTAAGACGCAAGGCATTTATCTTCGAGCTGGATCGCCTTACCTCGTATTCGACCGATTTTCTTAAGGTTTGCATACCCTAACAGTTTCTCTTTACCTCCTTCGTTCATTGGTAAGGGGACTGTCGATGCGCTCGCAACTGACGATATGGTTGCATGTAACTCGTCCTCCAGCCCAAGGAACTCTCTTCACGTTAGTTGACGTTCGCACTCGGATTCAAACCAAGCAACAGGCAGTATCAGCTCTAACCCTTCACTCTCTTTCTTTTGATGCTTGCTATGTTTTCGAAACGGGTACACAGGACAACAATGTTGTAACAAATCTTCCATCACCTAGTCTCGAATTTGTAGACATTTGCAATTATTTTAGTATTTTTGACGATGCGGATTCGATAGTTTGAGATGTAATGCCCATTCGACATTAAAAAGAAGTGGATTTGCTGCGAAGAGATCTCTTTTCGATAATTCTCCTCAGACATTTACAATTATGAGAAAACTTGATACAACACGATAGGCTATCTAAAACTACAGTGGTGAATGGTTAGGTCACAGTTCAACGGAAGGTCAACGAGCCATTCGACAGAGCAGTCAATGCATTCACGTGGTAAACATCACACGCTTCACACACCAAACACTGAAAGGCAAACATAGCGAAATATATGCTTGGTTTGGCGTCGAAGCTCACTGTTAATCCTGAGCATGGGTAGGTATAGATGGTGTCAATCATTCCGGTTAAGGCAGCATGAGCGCTTGTACAAGCGTCCTCTGCTTGCATATTTCCGGTTGCAGCAGGGTAATAGCTGTTGCTTCCGAAATAGCCGACAGGCGCTTCCTGAGTCCCTTTGGGTTGCGTTTACATACAGCGTCGAGAACTTCGCAAGCGTCATCGGTCCGAACATGATGCCCCCTACTAATCAGGTGTTCAAGGGCGGAGCTATGTACATACTTAACTGTACCGATGGAAAATACTACGGACAATGGGGGTCCCCTTCAGGGCCACTTGCCGAATTTTTCATGCAAAAATTGAGCGCGGTCCTATTCGGAACCTTATCACGTCTCTTGATTTCCATCGACGATACATGACGACACGTTCATCGAATAAGATCTAGAGATTGATCACCTCGACCTATTTGACCAGTTCAACCGTTTGCATCCATCGTTAAACTTAACTTGTGAAATAGTAAACGACGGTGAAATCTCATATTTTTGATGTGGCACTGCGGCGGCGAGCTGATGGATTGCTTGCGAGGAAAGTATTTCGCACGTCTGCGTGGGTGGACCATTACACGCATTCCCTTAGTTTTGTGCCCATCACATACTAGAGAAACCTTGTGCGGCGTGTTTACTCTCGCGCCGCAAAAATCTGCAGTCCAAAAACATTGGGTGCCGAGAAGAATTTCATTCTCACAACACTACAAAACAACGGTTATCCCACAACATTTATCCCTAAACATTCTGCTGTTTCTGATCAACCTAAAGAAATACCAACGGTAAAGCAAATGGATGTCTGCATTTCGGTTCCCTTCAAAGGGGATATTGCCTACGAGTTACTGAATTGATGATTCTCCGTCGTTGTGAACTAAACATATCCGGTTGCAGGAGTTCACCTTCTTATTGAGTGTTCCATTTATCGTTATAAACTTCAATGACAAACTCCCGGCTCGTTCCGAATTTTTCGTTGTATATCAGTTCACTTGCACCGGTGGTGTCCGGTACCTCGGATACACCACCAGGCGTCTGTCTAAGAGGATGGCTGAACGGTGCAGTTAAAAATGCACATAGCTCCGCCCTTGAACACCTGATTAGTAGGGGCATCATATTCGGACCGATGACGCTTGCGAAGTTCTCGACGCCGTATGTAAACGCAACCCAAAGGGACTCAGGAAGCGCTTGTTGGCTACTTCGGAAGCAATGGCTATCACGCTGCTGCAACCGGAATTATGCAAGCAGAGGACGCTTGTACAAGCGCTCATGCTGCCTTAACCGGAATGATTGACACCATCTATACCTACCCATGCTCAGTACTAACTGCGAGCTTCGACGCCAAACCAAGCATATATTTCGCTATGTTTGCCTTTCAGTGTTTGGTGTGTGAAGCGTGTGATGTTTACCACGTGAATGCATTGACTGCTCTGTCGAATGGCTCGTTGACCTTCCGTTGAACTGTGACCTAACCATTCACCACTGTAGTTTTAGATAGCCTATCGTGTTGTATCAAGTTTTCTCATAATTGTAAATGTCTGAGGAGAATTATCGAAAAGAGATCTCTTCGCAGCAGCTCCTCTTCTTTTGTAGTTTGTGTTATGCTGTCGGTATTTCCCTTAACTTACATACTGGAGGTAATCTTCCAGAAGGTATACCGATGATGGAGGCAATGTATTCGGTTTGACTTGGGATCTATATCAGAATTAATAAGCTCCGTATGAAAACAAGGCAACATCTTTTCTCGTTTGTTTATTCCCAACCAACTGCAGCTCAGATGTTATCGGAACTTGTTTTAACAGCTGGTCATTTCTCTGACTCTGTAAATCCCCACTTGAGTCCGTCTCGAGGTCTATATACACCAAAGTTATAGTAGCGATCTGAAACTATGCACCGATCGTAGCAGCGCTTTCCTTCACAAACGCTCACATTTAGTCACCTAGAGTTTACCGAATTACTCCATGACTTGGACTTGCATTATATATATATATATATATATATATATATATATATATATATATATTGCCGTCAGCTGCAGATGGTACACATCAGTCCAGAACTGTCGGTCAATTTGAAGTACGTACCTGAATTCCGATCATGCTGCACAGCACGCGCGCGCGTTGCTTACTTTTCCGGTTTCAGCGGAACTCCCAATTTCCGAGCTTTTTACTTGCATTTCAGGAATATCACGATGAACTTCTTTACTATTTGTCAACGTCGAATAGTGTTGATGGGACAAATACCGACCGTAGCACCTAAACGTGCCATAAAGAGTGTCTTTGATGCATATTACCCAACCTGTAATGCCCGAGCGGGGACTGGATTTTCGAGGCATCGATCAGTCTTATCAAGACACATCGACAGGTTTCGTTGTGCACTCAACTTCAGCGCGTCCGCAACACCCTCAATGGACGAGTGACAAAGGTTCTTAGGATTGACCGGTGCCATTGGTAGATGGCAAGGACTCATGAGACGGAGAAAGCCATTACTATCGAGAACAGCCGAGTACTGTTTTGACTCATCCGAAGCACAGGTCTAAGAAAATCCTTTGTCATTGAGACGGCAGCTAAGAAAGATAGACGGTTAATCCATCCTCAGTCACATTGCTCAGTTCGTTGAGCGGATCATTTCGTAGAGCTGTTCAGTAAGCCTACTGCGAAGTTACCGCTTGCTTAATTCCATAAACGTTCGTGGTAATTTGTTGTCTTCCATTCTAGAATAGACTCGACATGAACTCGCTGGGTTTGAAAGAAAAGAACCTCATTGGGCTGGGGACGTTCTTCCACTGTTTCTTAACAGTGGATGGGACTTGTTAGTGACTAGTCTATTCGCTGTATTCAGTGCTATTTCAGCCGCTGAAGGGATGCCTTCTTATTGGCGGCTGTTATCCATGATCCCCGCCATCATAAAGGATCGAATGGCTTTGTTTTAAATTTCTTGAGTCATTAGCCTCATTCTAATTGACTCCAAACTTCCCAACACTGTCACTCGGCTCAGACTCACTGGTTTTTACGAAAGCCGAACCAACGAGGACCAAGCTTTCTTCCTGGTCTGGATGCACCGATCACATATTTTCGTTTTCGCTAAACGTTGAAGCAATGATGCGCATATCGTCGACTCGCTTTATGGATTTTACCTAGCTCGACTCAATTAATCCCTAGTGTCAGTAAAACTTTTTCTCTCCGTCACAACTTCCTAGTCATCCTATGATATACCAGAACTATCTTTGGTGTTCTTCGCGATAGGTAAGGTTCGCTTGGCTCGTCCTGTATATCCTTTCCTTCTCGGGTTCCTAATCGAAATGATGATAACTGGTTCTGTACTTTCAGCTTTTTCTGGAATAAAATTTTTTCCAAATTTCTAGTTAACAAATCTGAAGTACGCGGATGACATAAGTACCCTTCGCTTGGGTCCATGCGCTGTGCTGTTGCTACCAAGTATGCTGATACAATTCGCCTCAGCAACACGTGCTTTGCAGCTTCAAGATGCAAAGCACTGTCGCGTTACCAGATCGACACACCATCGGTCCTAGCTCTCGCTAAACAGGCACTAGAAGTGGTGGGTATTTTCGTCACCTCTGATGGTCACATCACCGAATGGGTTACTTAACGTATCAGTAAAGCCTGTGTAGCACCGGTTGAGCCATTCCGAGGTCCACTAGTAACTACTTGGAAGTATATCCGCTGGTGACTCATTAGAATGTTAGACTTACATTGACGCGGTCATCCCCGTGCGTCCCGTTGACCATTCTCTCAACGCACGCTATACGCTGTCGCTGCACTTATTGGGGGCGGAACCTTGATGACGTAGTGTAAAACCATGAGGGTTCCTGATAGGAAATAGCCTTCCAAGAAAATCTCTTATTTCACCGAGAGAACGCTTTGAGCCACTAATATGTAGCCCAAACATCAAGTCGTTTCGAGAACATTTGAGTCTAATACGGGACGCCTCCGCCCGCCTCATTGGTTGAGGCGGAGCTTAACTGCTAATTCCGATAGCTAGTTTGACTGCTCTAATTCATTAGCATTCTGGTTGACCTATAAATATCCGTTGGTTTTCAAATTAGTTTTACCGTAGCCTGTGTAGAACAAGTAACTATCAGCCCTGAATTGGCCACTAGATGGAATAGTAATTTCGGAAGACGAATGGAATCGGGCACGACTGATTTTATACGAGGAGGCTACAAGCTGTGGACTAGCAAATTCCAGGTATTTTAGTGCATGCTACCAAGCTTTTAGGGTGGCACATTTTCAAAATCGCGTGCTGTGCATTCAAGTTAGGGAGGCTAAGAACGCTGTTTCCGCGTTGTTGACACCCTCATTGGTCATGGGACGTTAGCCAATGGGACATCGGTTGGAAACCCTGAGCATAAGCGACAGACAGTCCAATAAGACTGGTCGAGCACCACCTTCTGTGCTGCCTTGATATGCATTTGAAGGAAACTCCGATGAGTTCTCTCCAAACTGAAACCGTCCAATGGGCAAGTTGTGATGCCTGTCTAAGGAGGAGATCCTAGCTACCACATAATCCGAAGCTTACGCCGTAACCAGTGCGGACAGACATACAAACCACCACATGATCGCTAGCCGCTACCTGGTGGTGGCTTATTTCAGTATCCTAACCATGGTTACGATGGTGGCCTAGACAGGCATTCTTTAACTGGCATTGCGCACTCCCTTAGGTCTGAGGGAGTCAGGCAGGCGCCGTGGCTGAGACAGTGCATACCCTAAGCTGAATCAGCAATGGCTGCTGGGCTGTTGAACAATTTTGTGCGATTGTTATTGCGACGACCATGGAGGACATTGTTCCCATTGAAGTAGGTAGACCAACCTCAAGCTGAGCAATGAAGGTTCTATGGGTGCTTACTTCTATCACAGTTGCTGACTAAACACAAACTAAGATGATTCCAAGTGTGGTGGTGACGCCATTACTGTGTGTTCGTTTGTCTCCACACCCTTGGGCGACTTTGTTAATCACTTATCGCTTCAGTGTCAACTGGTATGGCGTTATGTAAAGGTCATATGAAGAATGCGGAACCTGTGTATTCATAGGATGATTAGGCTTTACTTCCATATGGTCGCCCATAGGTGTTGAAGCGCTTTAACAAGTGGCTCTCCAAATGGCACTATTACAAGCAGTCAATGCAGATGGGACCTCCCTATTACGTCCATGGACTGGAATACTATCCTCATGGAATCGACATTACTCAACAAAGAAACACTTAAAGGAGGTACGAAAACTACCGTATTTATAAATGCTACATAGTCCTGCAAGAAAAAACGCAAAGGCGGCGCACACATTTTACTCTGGTAATTCTGGTGAGTACTTGGAACAGACGAACCCTGTTGTCTCACCCACGGACGTTCCTACAGCATGTTTGCAATCATTTACAAAGGCAACCGCGCTCACTAATTTTGCTAAGGACCACTGTTGCAGCCAGTCTTAGAAACAGTCATGTGTGCACACCTTGACACACATTGTTATCGACTTGGCAACTACTCGGAAACATTTGTCATTTGAAAAGTAGGTATGCATTGCTTATTGGCGGGTCATATCAGGGCCGTAGTGTCACTTGGTATTTCAAGCTTAACAATCACATGGAAGTGAAGCGTAAATATCATGTTGAAACGCAGAATTCACGTGCATCTTAGGACCTTTAACTAACGGCTGAGCCATAGATACTGAAGCCGTAACTGATTACCGAAGTGGCCCACAGGTGTGGAGACGACGGAACACTCACTAACGTCGTGTTCCCGCCACACTTGGAATCCTCCCAGTTGGAACGATGGCTACAGATCCAATGATGCTTTTACCTACCCAGAGAACAGGATACAATGCGTCGAGTACATCAGCACTACTTAACTACACTATCCACCTGAGTGTACGCCCAACCGAAACAACAGCACGGGAACTTGGTAGATGTAAAGGATTTAAAATTTCTATTTGTGAACAACTCCTAGCTTTAGCTCCTTCATACGAACTACTGTATTGTTTCTGATTACCTCACACTGCATTAACAATTACATGCATTTCGTAAACTAATTCGCACGCGTATCAATTCTCCAGATTGCTTGCAGTGGCACCATTACGATATGCGTACCGTATCACGTGTGGCCAGGTAGGCAAGCGACACAACCGTACAGTCCATCCGTAAGTCTTCAAAGCTTCTCTTCCAACAGCCTGCAAGTGTTGCAGCTTCGACACAATCAACCAATCCGCTTCTCATTACTACTCACTTAGACTTCCTCTCGCTTACTCCAGATTGACAGCATGACCAATCATGTATTATGTCTCCGATTGGCCGATCACCCTCGACACCATAGAAGTGTGCTAGCACACCGATTGCGATCAACCAAACGAGCCAATCGTACAGCGAATCTGCAAGCCTGCTACCAGCCTACAGGTTGTTTTAAACAAAATGGCAATCGTTCCTAAATGTGCTCTTGTTTAAAGCTATCGGCACATTCCGTGCGGCACCAATGCTCGTCTGAAGGAAAGCCGAGGCGTTCTCTCTGAAGTCAAACCGTCCAATCGACATGACCGTAAGCGTCCATACAACTGTACGCGCGCACAGCGTCACGATTGTCACTCTTCCCTTTGGTGTGGCCGCAGACTCGACCCCAAAGGGGGCCACGTGATATGCAGCGGACCCAGTAGTCCAAAGCACACAAGGTTTACTCG
Source organism: Dicrocoelium dendriticum (assembly GCA_944474145.2). Taxonomy (NCBI): domain Eukaryota; kingdom Metazoa; phylum Platyhelminthes; class Trematoda; order Plagiorchiida; family Dicrocoeliidae; genus Dicrocoelium; species Dicrocoelium dendriticum. The sequence goes on from OX104065.1 coordinate 45,113,547, forward strand.
GCTACGAGTGTGGATGAACAGGTAAACTACCAACTGAATCGATCGATAGTACTGGTTCATCAGCCGTTTCCTTGTCGTGCTATCGTCCAACAGCTTGGCGATGCGTAGGATGTTCTCGTACTGTGCCATTATGGCAGCTCGTACTACACAGCGCATGAACTGTGGCGGAATTAGCAACGCGTGTGCATGCGCAGAAGGCTTATCGCGCACATCATAGGATAGGCGGTGCGCACTCAACCTAAGCAAGAAAGGTCACACGCTAGGCTGATTTATCCATGGCTGCTCTGTGGTTGGTTAGAGCACCCGTGGAGAGTTCTGGGGGATCGTTGGAGGAAGAAGGCTTTTAGGGGGGCCACAGGGGGCTATGTTGTGAAAAGTGGGTTGCCATAACATGAGTAACAAAATTCATCTAAATTTGTTCTTTATCTCCGCGCACTAATCTCTCTTGTGGGTATAATAAGCTCAGAGAAATCGCACATGCTGAAGAGAACTTGATTCATCTAGTGCATCCTCATACGTACAAGGATGAGCTAGTACTTATGGATAAAAGGTCATAGAAGGAGTGGTCACAAAGAGGTCATGAAGAAGAGCCCGTTGCGTAACGGTTTGTTTTGTGCTGGCAGCAAGTTGTTCTGTTGCACGTTGGAATGGTGCGCGAAGTTGCCCATTATTATACCCGAGATGCTTGTCAGTTACTACCATTTGGTTGAAGGCCATTCAGAATTTACACAAGTACTAGCCAGTATTCCGCTCAAGTAGTTCATTGTTCACGGAGCATCAGCTGTGAAACGAACCATAATAAAGTGTCGGATATGAAGAGGACAGTTAGCACCTACTGAACGACAGATGATGACCCCATTGCACCTCAGGAACTGCTTCATACATTTTGGCATGTGAATATTCACCTGCAACATTCACGATCTCAAATGTACCAGAAAATAAACAAATGCAGGAACGTACCATAAATCGATTTAATAAAGAACGGACGAAACTAACGTTTTTCAAAATTAGTACACCACGAGAGCACAGTAGCCACTCGAATTCGGAACGTAGTGGGTTAACCTGACCTTGCCGACAGACGCGTGCACAGGCTGAGACTGCAGACGAAAAACTTGTAACTTCACCCCGCAGAAGTGAGATCCAAGGAGAATTCTCTCGCCTCACCTGATTTGTCACATAGTTGCAGTGTCCTTAGGAAAACTGTTAGTATCAGTGTTGCTTTGTGCGGTAACTGCCGCAGTGTTCTGACGACAGTGTCGCTAGTGCAGCTCACTTGGTTCACTGTGGATAGGCAACAAAATCTTGAGTACCTGCAATGTTCTGTAGCACATAGTTGGTACCTTATCTTTAAAGCAAATATTGTTAATCGCTGCGCAGTTCGTCTTCTGCATTTCGAGAGTGCACCGCAACAACTATAGACACAGTAATTCCCCGAGAAGTACGCGTGGGCCGGATGCAGGCAAACATAAACATCACTTGAGAGAAAGATAACCAAAAAAATAAATCGAGTAATCCATTAAGAAACGGCGACATAACTCTTAAATTAGCGAGCATATGAAATAAGTTCTTTACAAAAGAATACGAGGTACGTTCACAAGGTCAGGAAGTTTATTTCACGGAAATGCTACAAACACGAAAATGTTATCGAAATAACTACAAGTGGCTTGAGCGACATGTGTAAGTGTATAGAAGAGAGTATAAGTAGGCGTTAATATGGGAAAGAAAAGCATTAGGACAAAATTGAAAACCCACCACCTGAAACAAATAGACTTAGCATGCAAACACACTGTTAGTAAGTCGAATGCAGCGTACCTACAAATGCTGCGTTGGTTCTGCCTGCGTTCTCTGCAGGACGCGTCGTCGCTTCGTTAATGGTCCCGAATGGTCTCGCTCATGGCACACTAGGCCTGCTTGACTCAGGCATTTGCGACCGCGTGTGCTACAGCAACATGCGCTCGATGGGAGTACAACCCATCGGTGCTTGCCGCTTCCGCAATTGTCGCTTCTTCTCTGCATGTATGAGGTCATTTTTCCGCACTTCGGCAACTGCCTTCATGATTAGATCGCGCCATGCACGCCGATCAACCGCCTTTGATTCCAATGACCTGTAATCAAGATTAGAATGTGAGAGGCTCACTTTGACCATGTCCTGGTAACGTAACTTTGGTTTCCCCACATGCCGTTTCCCAATACTCCGCTGACCGTATAAGAGTTGTTTCGGTATCCGCGTTGAATCCGTACGCCACACATGACCGAGCCACCTCAGGTGTCTCAGTAAAAGTATGCAGTCCACTGCATACATGCCAATTTGACGCAACACTTACGTGTCAGCAACTCTGTCGCCCCATCCGATGCGCAAAATTCGTCGCAGACACTGCTGATGGAACCGCTCGTGATATCGCACACCCCACCGGTACATCGTCCACGTTTCACTGTCGTATAGAAGAACGGACAGCACCATGGATGTGTACACCATCAGCTTACCGTTGGCACGAAGCTTCGTGCCAATTGTAAGCTGATGGTTGTTCCACACTCGGTACTCTAGCTTCCCGAATGCCGCCGCTGCCTTCGACACGCGGACACGAAGCTCACCGTGAAGCTGCTGATCAATGGACATCACACTCCCAAGGTAGCAGAAGCGGGATGTGGTTTCCAATACTTCAGCACCAAGGCTGATTCGCGGAAATATTGAAGATTGCACCTCCGGTGAAGGCTGAAAGAAACAGACAGTTTTGCTTGTGTTGATGGTGAGCCCGAATTTGGCCGCTGTCGAAGCTAGAGCACTAGTCATGTGCTGCAACTCATCCGCGCTGTGTGCAAACAACGCACAGTCGTCAGCAAACAGCATCATATGGATAGTTGTCTCACAGACTAGAGTTCTCGCGCCGAAACAATGGATGTTCAGCAACCCACCAACAATACGGTACTCCACACGAACACCGTAAGCACAAGCCGCATCAAAAGCACAAGACATCATTGCATGAAAATAAATGTTAAACAGGCCAGGAGCTAAGACACAGCCTTGCTTCACACCAGAGACAACTGCAAAGTCATCCGAGGTCTCTCCACTCAGCTGCACCCTCGCTTGCATACCACTGTGCAGACATTCAATTAAACTTACAAACTTAAGCGGCCAACCAAACCAGCCACGATGCCTCGCAGTTCACCGTATCAAATGCTTTGGTGAAATAAACAAAAAGCGAGTACAATGGCTGGTGTCGTTCTCTGCACTTCTCTTGCAACTGACGAGCAGCAAACACCATATCTATAGTGCTGCGACCCGAACGGAATCCACACTGCTCTTCCGCCACGTTAGGTTCCACAACCTGACTGACGAGGCGGCTGAGCATGATTCGGGCAATCACCTTGCCCACACAACTCAGCAAGTTGATGCCACGATAATTCGTGCAACATTGCTTGCTACCTTTGCCCTTGTACAGTGGTAGCACATGGGCATCCTTCAGCTCAGCAGTCACCTCCTCCTCAATCCACACGCGTTGCACCAAGTGGTGCAGCGCAGTCAACAACGTGGGTCCGCGGTGTTTCAATACTTCAGGCGGGATCCCGTCACCTCCGGCACACTTGCCGTTTTTCCGCTGAGTAAGTGCCCTCTGTGTCTCATCCAGTGTCGGCGTGTCCGCCAGACGCCCTCACATCGTGCTGCTTGAGGCCGTTCAATGTAGGCCAGTCGATCTCTGAACGATTGTTCAAGAGACAGTCGAAGTGATTTCGCCAGATCTGCATTATGTCTGCAGTCTGTGTGCAGGTAGCGCCTGAACTACCACCGATCATCGTCCTCAGCCGCTCCAATCTCGGTCCATACACCGCCTTCAAGGAGTCAAAAAATTTCTTGTGTTGGCGGCGTTCGGCGTAGCATTCAATCTGCTTCGCCTTCTCCGTCCACCATGCATTTTCAATGCGACGGAGCTCTCGGGTCAGTCGCCGTCGAAGTTTGCGAAACTGACTACTCTTCCCCAAGTCACTGGGGTCTGCAACATGTGCAGCATATGCTGCATTCTTCTCTGACACCAATGCGCTGATCGTCGCATTATTCTCATCAAACCGATCAGGCCGCTTACAGTTTGCGCGCCCGATGGTCTCCTCGGCAGCAGCTGTCACCTGGTCGTGAATGTGGTGCCACAGGTCGCCCACCGTGTCTATGCAATCCACATCACACAGGCGTGCAGCCACTGTCTTCTCCAGCTCAGTACGTTTCACCACAATACCGGAGGAGAGAATGTTAAATTTACGCCGGTTCACGGCGGGAGTGCAACACATTGATTTACGAAAATATATGTACAGTTTGTTCCGCACCAATTTGTGATCGGTGCCCCACTCAGCTCCAAGCAGTACACGTGTCATGCGCACTTCACGCATATCACGCTGACGTACAATGACATGGTCGAGCAGGTGAGCGTGCCCACTCCGTGGGTGCGTCCAAGTTGCTATATCACTCACACTCAGTGCAAACCGAGTGTTCGTGATCGTCAGGCCGTGAGTGGCACACGGTGAGAGCAGCCTGTCACCGTTCGCATTTGTTGAACAAATGCCATGCGAACCGATAACATCTGTCCACACCGATGCATCACGCCCAACGCGTGCTTTGAAATCACGCAGCAGAAATAGTCGGTCGCTCCTCGGCACAGACCGTATCACGGAGGATAGCTCAGTGTAGAACTGATCACGCGTGTCATCAGGATAACACCTGGTCGGACCGTACGTGCTTATAAAGTGGCAAACGTATCTCTTCCGAGTCGTAGGCGAACAGTCATCAGTCGCGCGCTGATGCCTGTTGGTTTACCCACCAGCAGGCCATGGAGGCGATCGGATATTGTAAATCCGACCCGATGAGCACGTGTTGCTGAGGCGGCGTTGCCCATCCAGTAGAATGTGTAGCCAGCACCTGCTTCATGCAACTTACCTTGCTCAGCTAGCCGGGTTTCACTGAGCGCCGTAATATCGATGTTGTAGCGCACCAGTTCCATCACGACGAGTGCAGTGCGTCGCTCCGGGCGCTCGCTGGAGTTCTGGTCCAGTAGTGTGCGCACATTCCAGCACCCGATGCTGAATGCTTTGCGCGCAGGCATACGATTGCATTGGTGGGCAATCGCATGCGAGGTGGTCGTTGTGCATCAGAGGTTTGCTTGAGGGGCTCCACCCGGAGCCTATGGCTCAATAGCCTGACCCATAAGGCAGTGGGTGGTTTGGAGGTTTGTTTGAGGGACTCCGCCCGGGGACTTTCGCTCAATAGCCTGATTCACAAGGCAGTGGGGAGCAGATCCAGCTCGAGAATGTGATAGCAGAGACAGAGTGGGATCTGCTTGACGTCCGCCACATGCAGCCTTGGAGGTACCGGAACGGTTTATATATGTTTTGCTACCGTACTAGGATGCACTTGCGACCACGGCCAGACGCAGGTGGTTTTGGCGGGTTTGCACCAATTTGACCATGGGCTGCTTGGCTTGAGGCGGGCAGTAGCACACCATTGAACACCCGGAGGTGCCCTCCCACCGTAAGAGACAATGCGTGGCGCTCGTGCTCTACGCTAATCGGGCTGTGAGCTTATAACCCCTAGACCTGTTGTCTCCCATGGCTAGGTTTTATGGGAAGAGGGACATCGACCACTTCTTAACCTCCGAAGAGGATGGACTAGGATACTGACAGGGCGCCCACACCTGACAGGAGAACGGCTCGGATCCTCAGCCAAAGCCTTCGATTAAATGAACACCCGAAAGGCAGGGGTCTAGCACGTGGTCAGTTCATCGACTCATGCGGATTGGTGTCCTGGATATTAGCAGAGAGAAGGACGTAACCCCACTCAAACTCAGCGGTCGCCAACAGGAGACGTCCAGGATATGAGCCCATGGCACAACAGGAAAGGCAGTGGGTAGACCATCTGTCATGATCTAGCCACCACCAGCCTCAGCGCACCATAGGCTCTCCCGCGGTATATATATATATATATATATATATATATATATATATTTATATGCTAAGTCCCTTTATTTCAGGTGGTGGGTTCTCAATTTTGTCCTGATGCTTTTCTTTCTCGAATAAATTTCCACCTGTACACTTCTATATAAACCAGCACAGGTCGCTTAAGACAATTGTAAATAATTTCGATAACATTTTCGCGTTTGTGTCATTTCCATAAAATATACTTTCTGACCCCCTGAACTTGTCTCGGATCCTTTGTTAACAACTTATTCCATACGTTCATTAAATTAAGATTTTTGACGTGTTTCCTTATGCATTACTCGATTTCTTTTCTGTTAGCTTTCTCTCAAGTGATTGGCTGCTGCTTGATGTCCCCGGTGTGGCTGCGCTTGATGTGCATGTTGACAAGGTGCTTACCTGCCTATTACCCACTACTTCGTCCATACTGGCTCTAGGAAACAGTTGGTCGTTGCTGGAGGGGACGAGGAGCACGGTTCTTGTGGCCGTATTAGGATCAAAGAGTGGTTCCATGCATTCACTGTGGAGCGGACTACGGTCCAGCCACCGCCTTGTGTGTGCTTGATTCCCAAATACCGCGTGCTTGTGTTTGATGCAACGTGGCTCCCATCCACATGCCTCCCGGTCTTATTCCTTCGGGTTTGCACCGGATATGGGGTTTGTGGATGGAGCTGTGTGTGGTGTGGTGCATGCCACTCATGGAATAAACCCGGGAGGCATGTGAATGGGAGCCACGTTTCATCAACGGAGCCGGTCCCCACTCCTCCAACAAGCAGAACAGAACCATTCCTGCCTATTTGGGAAATCATTCACACCAGACGTACACATGGCTGTGGCTGGACCTTAGCCCGTTTCACACAGGATGGAACTACTCTTTGAGCCTAGCGCTGTCTCGAGGACGGTGCACTCCGTCGCCACCAGCAACGACCAACTGTCTCCTGGAGCCAGTATTTACGAGGTAGTGGGTAACAGACAGATAGGCACCTGGTCAACCTTCACATCAGGCGCACCCACACCGGGGAGCTCAAGCGCCATCTACTTCTGAAATCCATGATTACTCATCACGCAGGCAAACGTACCACATAAGCCGCCTTATTGGCCTGGATTAGTAAATCGAATGTGAGCGTAGACATGATGCTTCTGCTCCTCGTGCAATACTGTCTTCTGCACCTGAGCAACCGCCATGTTGAGCATTCCACGGAATTCGCATCACTCAAAATTTGCCTTGGATTCGCAACACCTGTAATAAACCTGAGTTTGTCATAAACTTACCTTCTTCATGTTCTGGTAATGTTATTTTCGATTTGCCCGAGTGCCGCTTCCCTGCCCTAAGTTGGCCGTACAAAATCGGTATGCGTATCCTCGTCGAATTCATTCGGTTGACATATACATACATGAATTAGCGTCATCGGTGTCCAATGGCAGTTCGAATACATCATATGCACATGCGTTTATTTAAAATTAGGCGTGATTTGTCACAAACTGGATAGAGACACATTTGACCTCATGATCAATGGTACGACAAACGTGTATGGGTTTTGTTTGGAGGTCAGGCTAACAACCACTTTCGCAGGCATGAGAATAACTACCCAATACGAATTGTTGATGTTTTCTTCAACATTTCGACGTGACAGCCTTAAATCTTGGGTATCCATATTTGAAGGAACGCGATATAGCAATAGTGAAACAACTGCTAGGTAGAAGGATTACTAAACTACTGGTAAAGTGAAATAGTGTGCACTTAGGTGTTACCGTCTACATGTGCAGTCTGGTTTGAGTAGCTGATGGGGGGATCACACAGCATGCGAATGCCATGGAGTGTCCACTTATGGCTCTCCGTGTCGCGCATCGGTCCGGTCATCTGCTACCCGAGGTACGCAAACATTCTCAAAGGACAATTGATGCGCCACCTTTGATATTGACAGGTGACATCAACTAAGTCCCGCTGTCCACTGTCAAACATGCGATTTGTCAAACAGTGCTCTCATTGTTTTGCAAATGCCCAAGTACTCAACCTTTTGTACATACCGATGTGTACTCTGTTGTCACCATAAGCTATTTGACAAAGATCTGCATCGCACTTCTCCGGGACTGGGACTATCTACTCAGGAAAGGTGTACCTGAGAAATATGTGAATATTATCCGAACATTATATGCGCGTAGCTCGGGTAGAGTGAGGGCTTACGACAAGTTGTTGTCGCCCTTTAATATCTCCAGCGGCTTGAGACAAGGATGCCCGCTGTCACCTTTCCTCTTCAACTTCGCTGTTGACGAAGTCATAGAAATCGCGTTCACAGGACACGACTTAGAAGGTGTGAATCTGCTCCCAGGAGTCCCAGGACTTCTTGATTTTGAGTATGCTGATGATATTGCCCTAATCTGTGACAGTTCAAAAACGTGTTAAGCGGCACTGGACAGGTTAGCACTAGCTGTCCGTCACTTCGGGCTTTGCTTCGCACCCTCGAAGTGCAAAGCGTTTCTCCAAGATTGGTCTGGACCGCCTCCTACACTGACCCTTGGTGGGGATCAGCTAGAAGTCATTCAAAAATTCAACTACCTGGGAAGTTGTATCAGCGCCCGTGGGATTGAAGATGAAATCACGAATCGTATAGCAAAAGCTCTGGGCACTTTTGCTAACCTTCGCCACTTATGGCGCCGGCGCGACATCACTCTCACCCTGAAGGGTAGAGTGTACAATGCAGCGGTACGTTCGACCCTACTGTACGGTTGTGAAACCTGGATGCTTAAAGCAGCGGACCTGAAGAGGCTAGTTACGTTCGACCACCGATGCCTTCGTAATTTAGCTTACATCTGGTGGGAACACCGCGTGAGCAACGAGCGTGTTCGACGCCTTGTTTATGGCACAGGAAAGGAAATGAACCGCTCAGCACCGTTATTTCACGCACCAGGCTCCGATGGCTCGACCACGTGTTACGCATGCCAGTCCACCGACTTCCGCGACGTGTGTTGTTTGCGTGCCGGGGATGTGGATGGAAGAAGGGGAGGGGTGGCCAAGCGATGACTTGGTCCAGGGGAATGAACGCCCTCACTTCTGAGCTGGCCTCAGTTGGAGCGTCTCGGCTCCTTGGTTGGGGTCCGAAAGACGATAAACACGTTTGGTTGGACACACTTGTTGATATGGCTAGGAGCCGACCTCAGTGGCGTTCGCGCTGTGAGTTTCTTTGTCCCACCCCATCCCTCTTAGCCTCCCCCTCCAACCACGATCTCATTATTTAGCCTTATATAATTTTGCATAATAATTTTTTGGGTGCACAGCCGCCGGCTGGTAGCTCACCGGGACGATGCCCATCCGTTACCGGTAGCTCAGCCAGCTTGCACCAGTTGCTTTTTTTATCCTTTTTTCTTTTAGTATTGCGGCACAGTAGCTGAGGCGTTTCCCACCTCTAGCTAACGTGTATGATGATGATGACTTCTCCGGGTGCAGCCATTTGGTGATCATAAAACGATTGTCGCTATGCGCCGATTCCTTTCCGATGTAATATACCAATACACTGACTTTGGCTTTAACATTTTACTTAGTCCATCCAAAAGATTGCGCATGTGCAAAGCAACTCCTGGTAGGCGTCTCTGCGCTTCCGCATTCCATCTGCTTAGTACGTGCGTTTTCATAAGCCCCGAAACATAACTATGCTCACTCTCATCACCAACCTGCGGAGCGGAACATTAACTGTGGACATCGTGCTAATCGCTAGTCGGTTAATTGTCGGCATTGTTCACTTGCCACAGGATTTCCAGGGAAATTTCTCTTCGAATGCATAGCCTAACGTGGTCACACGAAGAACAGTCGTTGAGCATTGTGTTCAAATCGTCAAACTTTACACTATGTGCGTACTGTAAGCGGCCATGCGTTGGTAACCTTTTGATTGAAGCGTAACTATGGAACTGGAGACATTCTCAATAATTTGACGCCCTAGCATTGATCAGTAGCAACCACACAATTCGCTCGGAAGCTCCACACGCACGTCAAAGACGAATGAGCTCATGGATGGACTGAACCATTATTATATGTGGCTCATCCGTTCTAGGCAGGTGCAATAAAGAGACTACATTGAACCAAGTCATTAGTTACTCATTCTAGAATGAAACTATACCCATGCGAGATTTACATGCGGGATATAGAATAAGGAAGAACGCAACTAAAATGATGGTGATGGAGTATGCAACTTTTCAAGTTAACAGGGAAATGATTCGATTGTTATTTATAAGCTCAGCTAAGTTAATGTCCGCAGTGAGAGAACGAACGGGATTTATACCTACGCTCACTTAAACAAAGAAGTAGAAGCGCAATGGAACAGTGATGACTAATCGTTGGTGTGTACTATGAATGCCATCTCCTATATTAATAACTGCAGACTATTCGTATAGGAAGATACATCAGAGCCGGTCCGGTCGTCTCATGTCCGAGGTGAGCGAGCATCAACCGGGATGTGGAAACACCAAGCCGTTCATCGTGTGTTACTAGTTATTTCCTGGTCATTCGTTCCGACCGCTAGTATATCTCAAGCAATTCATCAAAGCCTAGAATGCTACTTGCATCCAAGCATTTCCATTTGGATGTCACATCGTTTCGCCGCTGTTCCGGAATCAACCTTGTTGATTTGTCTGAATCTCAGTGCGTTTACCTGAAGGCGGCAGCAGTACCAGGAGGCGTATAGAGACACTTGTGATGGGATACATTGACCTCATATTGCAACCCGCAATAATTCACGGTGTCACACGAGAAAAATGTAATAATACCCATCTGTCAAGTAAGAACGAAGCGAGACACGAACAGATATTAGCGGGACTTGTAATTTGGCCGAGTCCCAGTTAGACATCAGTCTGTCAGGCTGAAGTGTGTCGCTTACAAGTGTTTCTAAATGGCTTCCGCCTAGTCATTCAATATGACATATCAGTTGACATACCAAAGGTCTCTGGTTCGAGTTGCAGTACTGCAGTGTTGTGAACGAGCATTTGTTCACACTTATGTATAGACTACCACAAAATATAACTCAAGCGCAATGTGTACATAATTCAGTCCCAGAACAATCGGATCTTTGCAAGGCACAGAAGGAAGGCAAATCACCTCAATTGCTCCCGTTCAATACGATCACAATACAAATTACTGCGCGGAATTGGCTCGCCTCTTTAAATGTGTTCAACAACCATACGGGATTGGTTAGCTTCACACCACATCGAATGGTGGGTATAGTGTGTCTCCGGGCCAATGGGGATTAAAGGGAATAACACGGTGGGTGACAACCAGTGACTAAAGAATATCTCCAATGGGTATGTGATGGGACACATTGGGCACGATGGTATCTAACAGCGGGGTTTGGAATGAAGCCACTTAGACATGGCTAGGAAAACAATGAACGTGCAAATCTCATGCACATGGTGTGATTTGCAATGAAAACATTGAGCATCGCATCGTTAATCGCATGGGGATAGGCAAATAATGGATATCAAGAATCTCGACCATTGGCGCAGATAAGGTGGTTAGCTGAACGTATGATATTCCCATGCCGCCTACGTTTCTCATCGTAATTTGGCCGCTTACAATTTACTAACAATCTGTCGTCATACATCTTGGTTGCAGCTATTCTTCGCTACAAATCAGTTGTTCCTGTGCGTGGATTTATTTTCCAAGTAAATATTTATTTACACACTACCGTACCACCAGAGTTGGATTAACCTATTTTTAAGTCAATCTAGAGGATTGGCGATTGCTAATACAAATTCTAGCAGGTACGTTTGCTCTTCCGCAGCTTATCTAGATCACACACACATACACAGTATACACGTTACCTAGAGGTAGGAAAAACCTCAGCTACTGTGCCGCAATACTAAAAGAAAAAAAGGAATAAAATGCAACAGGTGCAAGCCAGCTGAGCTACCGGTAACGGATGGGCATCGTCCCGGTGAGCTACCCGCGGGCTACTATGCAGCAGAAAATATTAATTTACTATGCAAAATGCTAAAATGCTAAATAATGAGATCGTGGTTGGAGTGGGAGGCTATGAGGGATGGGGTGGGACAAAGAAACTCACAGCGCGAACGCCACTGAGGTCAGCTCCTAGCCATATCAACAAGTGTATCCAGCCAAACGTGTTCATCGTCTTTCGGACCCCAACCAAGGAGCCGAGACGCTCCAAGTGAGGCCAGCTTCGCAGTGAGGACCTTCATTGCTCTCGACCAAGTCATCGCTTGGCCACTTCTGCCCTTCTTCCATCCACATCCCCGGCGCGCAAACAATGCACGTCGCGGGAGTCGGTGGGCTGGTATGCGTAACATGTGGCCGAGCCATCGAAGCCTGGTACGTGAAATAACGGTACTGATCGGTTCATTCCCCTTTCCTGTGCCATAAACAAGGCGTCGAACACGCTCGTTGCTCACGCGGTGTTCCCACCAGATGTAAGCCAAAGTGCGAACGCACCGGTGGTCGAATGTAACTAGCCTCTTTATGTCTGCTGATCTAAAGGGCCAGGTTTCACAGTAGGGTCGGACGGACGGCTGCATTGTAGACTCTACCCTTCAGGGTGAGAGTGATGTCACGCCGGCGCCATAAGTGGTGAAGGTTAGCAAAAGCGCCCAGAGCTTTTGCTATACGGTTCGTGATCTCAACTTCAATCCCACGGGCGCTGATACAACTTCCCAGGTAGTTGAATTTTTGAATGACTTCTAGCTGATCCCCACCAAGGGTCAGCGAAGGAGGCGGTCCAGGCTAATCTTGGAGGAAGCTTTGCACTTCGATGGTGCAAAGCAATACCCAAAGCGATTGACAGCCACTGCTAATCTGTTCAGTGCCGCTTAACACGTCTGAGAGCTGTCACAGATGAGGGCGATATCGTCAGCATACTTCAAGTCAAAAAGTCCTTCTCCTGGGAGCAGATTCACACCTTCTAAGTCGTGTCCTGTGAACGCGATTTCTATGACTTCGTCAACAGCGAAGTTGAAGAGGAAAGGTGACAGCGGGCATCCTTGTCTCACACCGCTGGAAATATTAAGGGGCGACAACAGCTTGCCGTAATCCCTCACTCTGTTTGAGCTACGCGCGTATAATGATCGGATAATATTTACATACTTCTCAGGTACACCTTTCCTGAGTAGACAGTCCCAAAGTGCCCGTCTATCCACCCAACCGAATGCATCTTTGATATGGAGGAACACAACAACGGTGGGTCGCCAATATATGTGACGGTGCTCCAACAACTGACGCAAAGTGAAGATGTGGTCAATGCAGTCATGACCTCGACGAAACCCGGCTTGCTCTTCACGAATATGGCTTTCACAAGTGCCAGTCAGTCTGTGAAGGATGACAGAGTCAAGCAACTTGGAGACGAAGGAGATCAGACTGATTCTTCTGTAGTTGCCGCATTCCGATATTGAGCCTCCCTTGAAAATTGGGACCATGACGGAGCGACTCCAGTTGGTTGGGACAGTTTTGTACCCCCACAATTTCACTAGTAACTCATATAAATCATCCACAAGAGCAGGTCCTTCGAATTTGAAGAGGGCTGGAGGAAGATCGTCTGGTCCTGCGGCTTTATTTAACTTCAGAAGTTCGATTTCACGTTCGACTTCTGAGCGAAAGGGTGGATCCAAAGGGACAGCCTAGGGAGCGAGGCGATCAGTGGCCGGCGAGAAATCTAAGAATTCCGACCGATTAAATTGCCTTTCAAAGTGCTCAGCCCAACGCTCCAAGCGTTTTGATAAGTTGTGGATAGGCTGTCTACTCTCGTCACGTATAGTTTCACTAACACTAGGTCTTCTGCTAACCGTTTCCCGTATCAGTCGGTATAACTTTCGATGCTTACCAAGTTCAGCGGCGATTTCCTTCTCTGATGCACGAAGAGACCACCAGGATTCGCGGTCTCTCTTCAGGCTAGCACGGAGTTTTGCCAAGAGATTTTTGAGTCTCATTGCGTCCGCTTCCATCCGTAATGAGTCAGCGAGTATCCATAAGTTCAAGAGACTGCGAAGAGACCCGATGTCCATATTGGCAATTAGACTTACCACAGGAGGATTTTCCAATTGCTAGTTAAGGATGGTGAATATGAGACCATTGAGCTTCAACTTGTTGGGCGGAGCCTGGGATACTAGTCGGTAAACAATGACACGTAAGGCGTGTCAAGTACGACAGTATAGAAGTCGGAGGCGACTGAACCCAACGTATATTGTGCAGGCTACAAGAATAGGAAGGGAATCAGACAGAGCGAGAAACGTGCAGCGAGGTACTCACCAAAACGGTTTGTGTCACGGATGTGCAGTCAGTGCAACAAATGGACGTTTCGAAGGTTAAAACAACCGTAAAATCCAATGTTACAAAACACTGAAATAGCTTATTTTCCGCTACACCACAAGGGCCTTCTCCTAGAAGGCTGAAGAATGGAAGCCTTTGATGGAGCTGTTTGTAGGGGAAATGGGAGTTGTGGGTGGATGCGAGTATTTGCAAGGGCTTTAGTAAGGGCTTCCAAAGTGGGCTATGTACCAGATTTCGTTGGGTCCAGGCTTTTGTTAGTTATTATTTATGACGATCGTTTGGACCAGAGTGCATCATCGGTGGGCCGTCGGGGCGGGCTGGTCGGACTGCAAAAAAAACTGGCTAGTCCAGCGAAAAGGCCGACAAGACCTTCCCTTTTCTGCAGACCCGACAGTGCGCTTGGGAGGTGTCACTCCCCCCAACGCACTTTAGTCCACGGTCCTTGTCCCACGAAGAAATTCAGGCGTCCTCGTCGGTAATGCTTAGGCGGCGTTTGGGGACCAATCCGTTCGTGGGTGTTTGCGGTCGAGGGCGGATGTCTGTTCCTTGGGTGAGGCAGGGGGCTTTGGGACGTCTGGCGAGTTACTCGGAGGTTGCGTTAAGCCGGTTGACGAGTCACTCGAGGGTTGCCTGGGCAGCTCGGGCGGTTGAGTTTCTGGAAGGTAGAACTCAGACGGGGTGGGCAAAGGTCGGGGAAGTGGCTTGACGCCGGAGAGGGAACATGGCATGCGTGATAAAAGCAAATACGTTTTTTATGTTTTCGAAATATTTTGGGTTTTTTTGGCGATTTTATAAAACGTTTGTGGATGAGATGCAGGATAACCACTAAAGACGAAAAAGCGTGTTAATGGAAATAGCAAACGTTTACAAAATCTGAAAAACGGACCGGACGTTTAACCTGTCTACGGCGTCGGTCGGTTGCCTGGGGTTGCGGGTCAAGGGGTACGGAGGGTTCCGGTTTATCCAGTGCTCGGGAAGTCACCACAGGTGCGAGTGCTTGTGCGAGAGCATTAGGATGGGCTGCAAGTGGCTCGTCAAAGAAAGCCACTTTGAGGCGGTCGATGGACACCGTTGTTCGGTGACCATTCTGGTCTAAAGTAAAATGTTTCGGAGTCCGTTGCAGAACTCTGAAAAGGTCAGTGTAGGGAGGCTGGAGAGAGCGCCGCATTGCGTCGGTGCGGAGGAAGACGTGAGTGCAGGTAGAGAGTCCGCTGTGCATTTGCACATCTCTAGTCTGTTCACGGGGCGGGGTCGGGCGTAGTGAACGCATGCGTTGAGCTATGGAGGACGCAAAGTTAAGCGGAGGCATACCCGACAATGCGGGAGGTGAAACGAATTCTCCTGGTAACTTGAGCGTCGTGCCGTAAACCAGCTCTGCTGGTGCACATTGCAAGTCAACTTTGATGCTGCTGCGAATGCCTAAAAGTACGAGCGAAATGTTTTCGCTCCAGCTAGGGTCGGAGGAGGCGCAGAGAGAGGCTTTAAGCTGCCTATGGAAGCGTTCAACTAACCCGTTGGCTGCTGGGTGATACGCTGTGGTATGAATGCGGCGACAACCTAACTAATTGCAGAACGTATGGAATTGTGAAGGTTCGAAAGGCGTTCCTCGGTCAGTTGTGATGGTGGATGGGCATCCGTAGTGCGATACCCACCGATCTAAGAAGGCCCGGATAACAGTCTCGGCTGTGCAGTCTGTTACGGGAATGGCTTCTGGCCATCTAGTGAAGCGGTCTACACATGTAAGAATGTATACGAATCCGCGTGAAGGAGGCAATGGACCTACAAGGTCTACGTGTACATGCGAGAATCGAGAGTCCGGGGCAGGAAATGAACCAAGAGGACTGCGGGTGTGACCATGTACTTTGGAGCGCTGACATTGAAGGCAGGCGCGAGCCCAGGTACGAACATCTTTGTTTACGCGTGGCCAAACGAAACGTTCGGTGACCAGTTTCAAAGATGCACGAATACCAGAATGTGATATTGAGTGCAGTGCGTCAAAGACTGTGCGTCTGAAGGAGACGGGCACGAGAGGTCTAGGACAACCTGTGGATGTGTCACAAAGAATGGTTCCTTCCGTGGTTTGGAGAGGAACAGGTTGCACATGCGGCGAAGTGGACTGCAGAGTGCGCTGTATATCTTCGTCTTGAGCCTGAGCCGATGCCATGGCGGCAAGGTCGACGGTAGCCAAAGACTGCAGAGTGAGGTTGACGCGTGAGAGAGCGTCGGCGACGGAATTGTCGACACCTGAGACATGACGTATGTCAGCAGTGAACTGCGTGACAAAGTCTAGGTGTCTTGTTTCCCGTGGTGAGTATTTGTCGGAAGCAGAGTTGAAGGCAAAGATAAGGGGCTTGTGGTCAGTGTAGACCGTGAAAGCGCGGCCTTCGAGTGTGTGCCGGAAGTGACGTATTGCTAGGTAAATGGCGAGCAGTTCTCTGCCAAACGTGCTGTAGCGGGATTCCGCTGGCTGCAGGCGCTTGGAGAAGAACCCAAGGGGTTGCCATTGCCCACCAACGTGTTGTTGGAGGACAGCTCCTACCGCGACGTCTGAGGCGTCAGTCGTAATAGAAATGGGTGCAGTCGATTCGGAATGAGAGAAGAGGGCTATGTTGGAGATAGCATCCTTGAGCTTGACGAAGGCTGTCTGTGCTGTGTCAGGGAAAGCGAACTTACGTTCATTTCCTCTGAGTAAGTCCATCAGTGGCTGCATGAGCTGAGCGCAGCGCGGAATGAAGCGTCGATTGTAGTTGACCAAACCACAAAATCGACGGAGGTGCTTGAACGAAGTCGGAGCTGGGAAGTCCTTTATTGCCTGGATCTTATCAGGAAGGACTTCAATACCAGACGATGAAACGAGGTGGCCTAGGAATTCTATTGTTGATTTGCGGAGTTCGCACTAAGTCCGGTTAGCTGTGACATCGTGTTGGGTCAAGTGCTGGAAGAGAGTTCGAAGATGCTCGAGTTGCTCTTGTTCCGATGAACTGGCTACTAAAATATCATCGAGGTAGGAATAGGCGAAGTCGGCCACGCGTGACATTGTGGATGAAGCGTTGGAAGGTTTGTGCGGCGTTGCACAGTCCAAATGGCATTTTTAAAAATTCAAACAAACCGAAAGGAGTGATGACGGCTATTTTAGGAACGTCATTGTCTTCCACCGGTATCTGGTGATAGGCGCGAACCAGATCGATCTTGCTGAAGATCGTCTTACCTGTGAGGCATGCGGTAAGGTCCTGCATGTGTGGGATGGGATACCTATCTTGGACGGTTAGTCGATTGAGTGCGCGGTAATCACCGCAAGGGCGCCAGTCACCAGATTTCTTGGGGACCATCTGCAGGGGCGATGACCAAGGGCTGTCAGAAGGGCGGATTATTCCAAGTTCAAGCATGTGCTCAAACTCCGCCCTAGCTACCTTTAGTTTCCCAGGCGATAGTCGGCGTGGACGGCATGACACAGGTGGTCCGTTCGTCCGTATGTGGTGCGTGACTTGAGCTGCCACGGGTAAAGCTGCGTTCATTGGCTGAGCGAACTAGGGATACTAAGAAAAGAGATTAGCGTAGTCTGGCGAGGTCTGGGGAAATGCATAGACCGGGGATATAGATGTGACATCGGCGGTGATGCCACGTACGCTGAGTTTTGTTTCAGTGTCGACTATCATCTGGCGTTTCGCATCGACCAAGTGGTCGAAATGCCTGAGGAAGTCAATGCCGATGATGGCAAAGGTGACTGCAGTGACAGTGAATACCCAGCGGAAAGTGCGCCGAAGACTTAGGTCCAGGGTAAGTGACCGATAACCATAGGTGGCTATTGGTGTGCCATTGGCGGCAGTGAGGCTTGTCGACAGAGAAGTGGTAGGCTCACCTGGCATAGGGGGAATGATGCTGACTTCCGCCCCGGTATCAACTAAGAACTGGGTATCGCAGTCATAATCCCTAATGTAGATGAGACGATTTTGGGCTTCACCGACGTTCGTGGCCATTACAGGCCGGCGTGGCGGATCATCTATAGCGGAGTAGCTACACGGCTGAACGCATTTACGTGCTTTATTACCGAAACGCGAGTGGTAAAAGAAGTAACCTGTGGTATCAGGTTTTGTGCGACGGGACGATGATCCGGAACGGTTGCAGTGCTTACGGTTTAAAGTGAGTTTCTCCATCTGGCGCTGAAGCGACGCTATCTGCAATGATAATATGTCTATTGCCGACGGCGAGCCAGTCGCGCCTGTCATGGTTGCGCCAGCGCAAAGCTGCTTACGTGCTTTGGTTTCAGTCTCTGGTTGGTGCCGTTCGATGACGCGGTCTGCTAGATCTGTAATTGCTGTGATGGGCAATTCACTTGCGACTGCAAGGATAGCCTGTATGCCTTCAGGAAGGCGTTGCATTCACAGCTCGCGGAGAATCGCTACGTCCATGTTGGACGTGCCGATGAGCTGTTGCATTTCGCACAACAAGGCTGAAGCCATCCTATCTCCTAGCCGCAGATCACTAAGTAGTCGCTGCAGACAAACCTTGTCGGAAATCGTGATTCGCTGAATAATAGCCTGTTTAGGAGTCTCGTATTTCATTACTAGAGGGGGGCAAAGTATGATGTCTCTCATCTGCGAGGATATACTTTGAGGAAGGCAAGATATTAGCTGATTATACATTGCGAAATCAAAAGAAATCTTACGAATATAAAATACGGATTTCAGGTGCAAAAACCATAATAAAGGATCATTCTCCCAAAAAGGGGGAGGGGCTAAGGCAACAGAATTGACCATGACAGGCTGAACGGCGTTAACCGCGCATGGAGACGGCTTATCCTCTAGATGGTCCATTGAAAAAAGCAGATAAAAACGGTGGTAGGTGAGAGAACGATATTATCACAAGTAATGAACCAGAAAATCACTGGAACGAGCTCACCAGAATGAAACTGCAAAATGGCGGGCGGCATGTTCCTGGCAGGGGGTCACCAATTGTTGGGCGGAGCCTGTGATACTAGTCGGTAAACAATGACACGTAAGGCGTGTCAAGTACGACAGTATAGAAGTCGGAGGCGACTGAACCCAACGTATATTGTGCAGGCTACAAGAATAGGAAGGGAATCAGACAGAGCGAGAAACGTGCAGCGAGGTACTCACCAAAACGGTTTGTGTCACGGATGTGCAGTCAGTGCAACAAATGGACGTTTCGAAGGTTAAAACAACCGTAAAATCCAATGTTACAAAACACTGAAATAGCTTGTTTTCCGCTACACCACAAGGGCCTCCTCCTTGGTTTTGAGGCTAGTGGGCATCAAGTCACCCTCCGACGAGTGCTCTGTGGGAAGTTGATGTTCTCAAGAAATAAGCGAGCATCATCACATAAATGAAGAAACCGCTCACCGTTATCAGTACGGGAGCCGACACCGTGCTGACCGCCCAGATGCAGTTCATCAGTGGGTAATTTGCCAACTTGAGCGTTCAGATTCCTAGCCAGCACTACGGCGTCCGAGCTTCTTCTGTGGCGACGGAGCTCGTTCATTTGGTGAAGAAGTCTTCTTTTACCCTTATCATCGTTAGAGTTTGTGGGCACGTAGTCAGCGATGACGAATAGATTGAGACAATCAGAGACAGCGCGGGTACGCTGATACACAATAAGGAGCGCCATATGACTAGTTGGGCGGAACACTTGCAAGATCAGTTCAGCTGGCCCCCTGCTTCGGACCTCTTCCTACTCAGATGATGCAGAACGAGCCATGGACGGTTAGTTTAGAGCCTCCCTCGGAGGCAGAGGTCCGAAACGCGACCGCAGCCCTCAATCGTTTTCGTGCCGCTGGCCCGGATTCCCTCCCACCTGCACTATTTAAGCATGGAGGTGAGGTCCTCTGCAAAGCACCATTCGAACGTATCTGGAAGGAAGAGAGTATCCCGGCTGATTGGAGCGAATCGATTATACTGGCAATATACAAGAAGCGCAGTCGCACAGACTGGGTTCATCACGGGGGTATTAACCTGATGCCAGTTGTGACAAAATAATTGGTCTCGATTCTCCTTTGTCGCCTCACTGTGTAACAGGAATCTCGGATTAAGAAAGAGCAGGCCGGTTTCCGCCCAGGACTTGGCTGTATAGACCATATGTTCACTTTGCGGCAAGTGCTAGAGCAGCGCCACGCATACCGCAGACCGACAATAGCTGTGTTCCTCGATTTCTAGAGTGCGTTCAATCCAGTTGATGGATCGATTCTGTTCGAAATACTTGCGCGGAAAGGTGATCCCACGAAATATGTGAACATTCTTCGTGCTCTATACTCGAACACTATAGGTCGTGTCAGGGTTTATGGTGTCCTATCGGATAGCTTTCCGACCACAAGTGGCGTCCGTCAGGGTTATCCAATTTCCGCATTTTTGTTCAATTTCGTCGTGGATTCTATCATGGAGTGTTTCCTTGCGGAATCTCATGATGTAGGTGTTGAAGTGCTGCCTGGTGAACGGTTAGTTGATCTAGATTATGCGGACGATATCGTCTTGGTTTTCGACAATGTTGAGGCGGCACAATCAACCGTGAATAGCCTATCCAGAGTGGTCCCATTATTTGGTATGCAATTCGCACCTTCAAAGTGCAAAGTGTTGCTGCAGGATCACCAGCCACTTGATGACCTTTTGGCCCTTGCTAACGAGGAACTCGAAGTGGCTGATCAATTCACTTATTTTGACAGCTGCATCAGCAAAGATGGGCGCATAGAAACTGACGTCAGCTCACGCATTGTAAAAGCCAGAGCTGCCTTCTTGAACCTGCGGCATCTTTGGTGACAGAAGGGAGTTTCTCTTTGTCTGAAAGGCCGTGTATACAAGGCCACAGTGTGAGCCGTTCTGCTCTATAGTAGTGGGACTTGGCCCCTTCGTCCTGACGATCTGAGACACCTTCAAGTCTTTGATCATCGTTGTTTGCGAAACATTGCTGAAGAACGATTAGGGTTCTGAACCAAAACCTTTGGTTCAAAAACCTGACCGCAAGGCAGCGGGTTTGGCGTTGGACTACAAGGAGTCCGTTTTAAGGAATAAAGAGCAACCTCATTCCAACCCCCACCTGGAGGACCAGGAGGCTGAGTTTGTCTGGCTTCTAACTATTGACCAATATGGTGTGAGTGGCTCTGAAGGTGCAAAAAAGGCACCACCCAGCATAGCTCAATGGATCGCTGAGGCATAAAACCATCGCACCACGGTGAGGTCCAACCTCATTGTGATTGGCTTATCTCGATAATAGCTGACATTTTCTAACTTCAGTATGAGCGATCTACAGCGGGAACGATAGCTACACTCATTCTCGGGACTAATATACGGAACAGAACGTCTAGTATCAACATCAGCATGTTAATCGCTTGTCAGTGAGTTGCCCGGGTTATTCTGCTTACACGGACGAGCCAGCGTGTGGACACTTTTAACCAAGGTTGTTGGACCTTGAACACCGAATTTCCAAACTGCATTCCAAAGCGAGGAAGCGTTGTAGAGTACTTGGGCTCCACGGATAATTTTTGATCACTACATCCGATTGTTCAATCGAATGCACGAACGAATACGGAATATTGTAAGCAGAAAGTACGCTGTATTTGGGGAATCAAGCGCACACAAGGCGGCACCTGAACTGTAGTCCGCTCCACACTAAATGGAACTACTCTTCGAGCCTAGCACGGTCACGAGGACCATGCATCCCTTCCTCTCTAGAAACGACCATCGCGATGAGGCTGGACCTTACCGTATCGCGATGGTTTGCGTGCCTCAGAGATCCATTGAGCTATGCTGCGTGTTTCTTTTTGCTTTTTCAAAGCCACTCATACCAGATTTGTCAATGGCTACAGAACGGACAAATCTTACATTAAACCATTTCTTGATGCTCTGGCCGCTGCCGAGGATCATCAGCGGTGCCCTATATGCTGCGTCGAGCAGGGTGGATAGCGGTTGGCTGCTGCTTCTCAAGCCTTCCCCTCTTACGTTTTTTACCCCTATCGTTCCGTTCCAAATTCACTTTTTATCCCCCATGTTTTCGACTCTCATTCTTTGCCCTCCCCCACTATACTTTGCTAGGCTGTTACCATCCATTTTCAACTCACATGTGAACGCGGAGCGTCCTTCTCACCCTATCGACAGGCCCATGTCCAACCAAGCGGTCCATTCCAGTTCATCGACTTCCATTTGGTTCCATCGATCATTCTTCAGCTTTGCATGCCTCAGTGTACGCACACTTCTACAGATCGGTCAACAGACAGCACTTTCCCGAACCTTAGAGACCCTCTCGATCGATATATGCTGCCTATCGGAGACCCGCCTGAAAGACTCGATCTCAGTGCTAACTTTGCGATCCCCTTCAGGTGACACCAGCAGTATTTTCTCTTTGCTCTTATTCGGTGACGATGCAGCTTCGAAAACCAGCCAATGCGGTGTTGGTTTTGCGCTGATTCCCCGTATGAAGCTGCTCTCTTTGCCTGGATTCCAATCGGTAGCCGGATATGTGCGGTCTGATTGGCTGGCTGGTTCAAAGCTACGAAGTTGCGCGAGACTACTGGGTGTCTATTCGTCATCGCTGCCTACGTGTCCACAAACTGTAGCGACGACTCGGTAACAGACGACTTCTTCAGCAAATGAACGGGTTCATTCTCCACAGAATAATTTGGCTGACGATATGAACGATCAAGTGGGCACATTATCCACTGATGAACTGCATCTTGGCGGTCAGCACGGTGTCGGCTTCCGTACCGATAACGGTGAGCGGTTTCTTCATTTATGTAATGATGCTTGCTTATTTCTTGAGAGCACCAACTCCCCACAGAGCACTCGTCGGAGTGTGACTTGGTATTCACTAGCACCAAACCATCCATGGACGCAAATCGATCACATTGCGATAAGTTACCGATGGAGAGGCTGCGTCCAGCGCTCTCGCTCGATTTGGAGCACATGTGTGAACACTGACTATGCACTTATATGTGCTGACCTCCGGATGCGTTTTGACGGACGCCCACGTCGACGTTGTGAGGGCATTGACACCAGCCAACTCGCGAAACCAGCTGTTCTGAATGTCTGTCAAAGTACGCTGTCATGCGAGTTGTGTAAGCGATCCCTGGATGCAGTTGAAGCTCACTGGTCTCATATTCACCATCCTTAACTAGCAATTGGAAAATCCTCCTGTGGTAAGTCTAATTGCCAATATGGACATTGGGTCTCTTCGCAGTCTCTTGAACTTATGGATACTCACTGACTCATTACGGATGGAAGCGGACGCAATGAGACTCAAAAATCTCTTGGCAAAACTCCGTGCTAGCCTGAAGAGAGACCGCGAATCCTGGTGGTCTCTTCGTGCATCAGAGAAGGAAATCGCCGCTGAACTTGGTAAGCATCGAAAGTTATACCGACTGATACGGGAAACGGTTAGCAGAAGACCTAGTGTTAGTGAAACTATACGTGACGAGAGTAGACAGCCTATCCACAACTTATCAAAACGCTTGGAGCGTTGGGCTGAGCACTTTGAAAGGCAATTTAATCGGTCGGAATTCTTAGATTTCTCGCCGGCCACTGATCGCCTCGCTCCCTAGGCTGTCCCTTTGGATCCACCCTTTCGCTCAGAAGTCGAACGTGAAATCGGACTTCTGAAGTTAAATAAAGCCGCAGGACCAGATGATCTTCCTCCAGCCCTCTTCAAATTCGAAGGACCTGCTCTTGTGGATGATTTATATAAGTTACTAGTGAAATTGTGGGGGTACAAAACTGTCCCAACCAACTGGAGTCGCTCCGTCATGGTCCCAATTTTCAAGGGAGGCTCAATATCGGAATGCGGCAACTACAGAAGAATCAGTCTGATCTCCTTCGTCTCCAAGTTGCTTGACTCTGTCATCCTTCACAGACTGACTGGCACTTGTGAAAGCCATATTCGTGAAGAGCAAGCCGGGTTTCGTCGAGGTCATGACTGCATTGACCACATCTTCACTTTGCGTCAGTTGTTGGAGCACCGTCACATATATTGGCGACCCACCGTTGTTGTGTTCCTCCATATCAAAGATGCATTCGGTTGGGTGGATAGACGGGCACTTTGGGACTGTCTACTCAGGAAAGGTGTACCTGAGAAGTATGTAAATATTATCCGATCATTATACGCGCGTAGCTCAAACAGAGTGAGGGATTACGGCAAGCTGTTGTCGCCCCTTAATATTTCCAGCGGTGTGAGACAAGGATGCCCGCTGTCACCTTTCCTCTTCAACTTCGCTGTTGACGAAGTCATAGAAATCGCGTTCACAGGACACGACTTAGAAGGTGTGAATCTGCTCCCAGGAGAAGGACATTTTGACTTGAAGTATGCTGACGATATCGCCCTCATCTGTGACAGCTCTCAGACGTGTTAAGCGGCACTGAACAGATTAGCAGTGGCTGTCAATCGCTTTGGGTATTGCTTTGCACCATCGAAGTGCAAAGCTTCCTCCAAGATTAGCCTGGACCGCCTCCTTCGCTGACCCTTGGTGGGGATCAGCTAGAAGTCATTCAAAAATTCAACTACCTGGGAAGTTGTATCAGCGCCCGTGGGATTGAAGTTGAGATCACGAACCGTATAGCAAAAGCTCTGGGCGCTTTTGCTAACCTTCGCCACTTATGGCGCCGGCGTGACATCACTCTCACCCTGAAGGGTAGAGTCTACAATGCAGCCGTCCGTCCGACCCTACTGTGAAACCTGGCCCTTTAGATCAGCAGACATAAAGAGGCTAGTTACATTCGACCACCGGTGCGTTCGCACTTTGGCTTACATCTGGTGGGAACACCGCGTGAGCAACGAGCGTGTTCGACGCCTTGTTTATGGCACAGGAAAGGGGAATGAACCGATCAGTACCGTTATTTCACGTACCAGGCTTCGATGGCTCGGCCACATGTTACGCATACCAGCCCACCGACTCCCGCGACGTGCATTGTTTGCGCGCCGGGGATGTGGATGGAAGAAGGGCAGAAGTGGCCAAGCGATGACTTGGTCGAGAGCAATGAAGGTCCTCACTGCGAAGCTGGCCTCACTTGGAGCGTCTCGGCTCCTTGGTTGGGGTCCGAAAGACGATGAACACGTTTGGCTGGATACACTTGTTGATATGGCTAGGAGCTGACCTCAGTGGCGTTCGCGCTGTGAGTTTCTTTGTCCCACCCCATCCCTCATAGCCTCCCACTCCAACCACGATCTCATTATTTAGCATTTTAGCATTTTGCATAGTAAATTAATATTTTCTGCTGCATAGTAGCCCGCGGGTAGCTCACCGGGACGATGCCCATCCGTTACCGGTAGCTCAGCTGGCTTGCACCTGTTGCATTTTATTCCTTTTTTTCTTTTAGTATTGCGGCACGGTAGCCGAGATGTTTCCCAACTCTAGCTAACGTTTATCGGGTGTGTGTGTCGTAGGGGGGCAGTCGCTTGCCAGCCATGGAAGGGAGCGTTGCATTTTAATGGCGGGATTATATGCCATACTTTGTTGCCTCAATCGCCAAGCGGTTTAGTGCAAGTTTTTGCTACGTGTGGTTTATCACCCAGGAAGAATAAATCATCTGCATAATCCAAATGAACTGCTCGGCTACCTGGGAGGAGCTCGGCGCCAACATTCAACGAATCTCCCAGAGCATCTTCAGGACGTCCTCAATGGCAAAGTTGAATAGGATTGGATCGAGAGTGTATCCTTGTCGAACTCCACTGGCTACCACACAGGAAGGCGAAGGCTTGCAGGTATGATAATCTCACCAGACCAATTCCAATAATAACAATTTTCTGCTCCACAAAGCTTCTAGCCCAACCGAAGGAAGAAGCAGAACACCAATGACCTTGACAAAATAATGTATTACTCGCCGCCAACAAACATGATGCAACTACTGTGGACCTTGACTGTATTTATAGGCCTCTTACTGACCTTCGGCTTCTAGAGTTGGAAGGTCAGCCACCAAGGTTAGTGGTTCCCCATATCTTTTGCCGAGGTGTCAGGTGGTTTTTAGTCACTTACCGAACTAGAACATTCCGGAACGTTCGAAATCGGTGCGATAATCAGTGCGATTAATCGCTAAAATAGCGGATTTCGTAGGCAGTTCTTACTTTTTCCCGGACACCTCTCCTGCGATATCGTCCGATGTATGCGACGAAGGCCTAGGATTAACTTGCAGTCTTTGGGACGGTGTTCTTTGCCTGTCTGTCCATCTTCTTGGCAGAAGTGCCTGAGAACTTTGTTCCGATGCCTGTTTTCTGGATTCTTTGCTCGACTGTGTGCAGTCGTCCACTGCCACCTTAGGCATATTGAAGCTTTCCATCAGTAAGTAGACTTGGAGGTCAGTAGGCCTTGCTTGTTCTGGTTGGCACAATATGGGCCGTAACTGGTTGGCATGTCGTGCCCAGATCTGTGCACCCACTATCACACCATACATGACGTTTCCGCTTGCTTTTGACCGTTCCTGGCGTCCATTTCGCATTGGCTTCCCGATAGTCACGTACTAGCACCTTCTGTCCAAGCGTGAAAGATCGCTTCTTTTCTCCATGCCACTGGTTAAAATCCTGTTCTGTTCTGCGGTTTCTTTCAACAGAGGATTCCGAGCGCGGTCAAGTGGCGTCGAAAGGCATGCGGAGCTTCCGTTTCATCATAGCCTGTGCTGGAGAAATTCCATCTGGCGCTTGTAGATTCGGTGTTTATCGGTAGAGAAAAAGGAACTGGTCAACCACCTTCTCTATACATTCTTTTTTGATTTGTGGAGAGCTCACTTGAACGTATCGACAAACCTTTCTGCCTGGCAATTCGACTGTGGGTGAAACGGCGGCGAGTGAACGTGCTGGACGGCGCATTGCTTGCAAAACTCCTTAAACGTTGCTGAAGTGAATTGTGTGCCATTGTCAGTGACAGTTGTCTCAGGACAGCCGAATCTGCTATAGGTTTGGCGCATTTTCGATACAGTGGCATTGGTGGTTTTGCTATCCTTGAGAAATACTTCAGACGACTTGCTGTATGAGTCGACTATAATGAGGAAACTTCTGCCTTTGATCGGTCCTGCAAACTCGACTTGGATGCGACACCATGGCTTAGTAACTTTTGGCCATGAATAGAGTTCTGATTTTTGTGGCGCTTTCAAGACATTGGCACACTTTTGGCAGCGTTTAGCTATTTCTTCTAGCTGTTTGTCCATGAAGAGCCAGTATACATAACTGCGGGCAAGCGCCTTCATCCGGTTTATCCCAGGATGCCCGGTGTGGAACTGCCGAATGAGGCACTCCTGAAGTGCCTTGGGGATGAACACTCTTTCCGAAAATAGTATGCAGTCGATTAAAATAGAGAGCGATTGTCTCCTCTGAAAGTACTGTTGCAACTCGACAGATGGACATGAACGTGGCTAATTTGTTTTGTGAAATTGTGTAACCTTCTTGAGTATTGGGTCCCGAAGTGTTTCGGTCCGTAAAACTTCTGCGGTAACTGGTAGACAGTGCAATGCATCAGTAACCAGAGAGTTGACGTCTGGTTCAATCTCTACCGAGGCAATGATGGTGTCTTCATGTTCCTGCTGACGAGTATCAGTTAGACGTGACAGTGCATCTGCTTGGCCAATGGAAACTGTCGACTGGTACTGGATCTCGAAATCATACCCCATTAAGGTAAGAGTCCAACGTTGTAGCCTGTTGGCTGTGTAGGCCGGGATGCCCTTTTTCGAACCAAAGATAGCGAGCAGGGGTTTGTGATCTGTCAGAAGCTTGAAGCGGCGGCCGTATAGCATTTTGTGGAATTTCTTAACAGCGTACACTATGGCCAACGCTTCTTTCTCAATCTGGCTGTAGTTCTTCTTGGCCTTCGTAAGTGTTCTGGCGGCATAGGCGATTGCTTTCTGAGATCTATCGGTGTACGTGTGCGAAATTACTGCGCCAATCTCATGGCTTGCTGCATCTGTGATAAGGACAGTCTCTTTGGAGGGATCAAAATGTGTCAAAAGCAAGTTTGAAGACAGCAGTGACTTGACCCGTTCGAATGCGTTCTAGCATTCTGATGTCCATTTCCAAGTTTGGCCTTTGGCTAGTAGTTTGTTTAACGTGGCATGCAGGCGGTGAATCTCAGGCAAGAATGAACTGTAGGGGCTGGTGAGCCCACAAAAGGAACGCAAGGACTGTAGTTCTGTTGGTGGAAGCATTTTTCTAATGGCTTCTATGTTTTCCGGATCTGGTTAACGTCCATCTTTTTCGAGAATAAAACCGAGGTATTTGATGATCGGCGGAAAAAGGTGCATTTATCTTCACGGATCCGGAAAACGTACGACTGTATACAACCAAACACTTCATCCAGGCGATTAGATAGTTCTTCTGGTATTCGACCCGTCACTATGATATCATCCAGATATGCAGCAGTTCCAGAAACGCCCGCTAGCATGGTATCCATCAACTGTTGGAAAATGGCTGGTACCGCCTTTACACCAAAGAGCAAGCGGTTGTATTGGAATAGCCCACGATGAGTGTTGATCGTTAACAACTCCCTCGAGACTTCGTCAACATCCACTTGATAGTAAGCATCGGATAGATCAAGCTTAGCAAAATACTGACCACTATTCAGGTTTGCAAAGATATCTTCCGGTACAGGTAATGGGTACTGGTGGTCATCCAGCGCGGCGTTGAGGCCAGTTGAGAAGTCAGCGCAGACGCGTACCTTGCCATTTACTTTCTTCACTGAGACAATAGGTGCGGCCCATGATGAGCAGTTGACGGCTGTGATGACTCCGATACGTTCCAGCCGATCGAGTTCTTGATCAACGGTTATCATGACTGCATATGGTACCGGTCTTTTAGCCTTGAACATTGGTTTAGCATCTGCTCGCAAGCTCAGCGTTGCCTTGAATTTCGTACAATGGCCCAAGCCATCCTGAAAGACAGAGGCAAATTTTTGCTTCAGGGTACGTGTCATGTCTTCGACGGACTTTGATGATACGTCTGGACTTTCTCGAACTCGGTTGCAGATCTGATTCAAGGGAACATCGAGGAGATTTAACTTTTCAATCCAATCGAGTGCCAGAAGATTCAAATTCGGCCGGTCTGAAATGTAGCATGTTCCCGACTTTTTCACGCGTTGGAAAGCAGTCTTGCGATTAAGTTTGCCCA
The DNA here is from genome assembly GCA_944474145.2 of Dicrocoelium dendriticum. Lineage (NCBI taxonomy): Eukaryota > Metazoa > Platyhelminthes > Trematoda > Plagiorchiida > Dicrocoeliidae > Dicrocoelium > Dicrocoelium dendriticum. The sequence goes on from OX104065.1 coordinate 45,142,843, forward strand.
CTAAGTTTAACACACCGCCGGATGCATTATGTGCAACTTTCTGAGACTCGACCATCTTCGGCCTCTTTATGTGATTCCATGTGCTCCTAGAAATAATTGTGATGTCCGAGGTCGTGTCAAATTACAGTTTCGTTGGGATCCCATGCATCAACACGGTGATGAATCGTCGTCTCGGTTTACACTCACTTTGGAATGCGGCAAATATGGACAGAGACTCTGCGCCATCCTTCCTAGGATTCCTCTTTCGAGAAGACTTCATTTTCTTCGATCGGAACTGGCTGCAGCATTCCTCTTTATGACAACGCTTATGGCACGTTTGACAAATATGTTGTTTGAAGAGACAAAAGCGCGCAAAATGCCATTCCCCGAATGACCGGCATGCTGTGGGCGGTATGTTTGTAGACCTCTTGAAGGGTTTGCTTCGGTTGACGGTCCTGACCTTTTTCACGAACTGTACTGTAGCTGGTGGTGCGATACCATTTCATTCGATCATGGCAGTGTCGTGCATTATAGTAAGCAGCCGTTTGCCTTTGATTACGATGGCCATCAGTGTCCGATCAGGATCCTGATCCAGCTTAGCTAAAAGCCGCGTGCGGATGTCACCATCACTAGGGCATTGTAGAGCGCTGACGGAAATCATCGTCCGTTAAAGGTCGTACTTTGAAGCGTTCACACGGTTAATCATATCTGCTAGGGCCCCAAAGTCGTCCGATTTCTGTTTGACAATTTTCAGGCATTGATAGCGAATACTAAAGAAGGATACCGATTCACTAAAAATTTCTTTCAGCTGCGACACTACTTCGTCAAACGTTAGATCCTTCGGCTGTTTGAACAGAATATAGTCTATGAATATTGAATGTTCTCTTATTCCGAGCTTGCGGAGTGGCGATCGCCCCTTCCAGGAGTCGTCCTGACGAATGTAGGCCGTACGAAACATGTCTTCCCATCATTTGAACCACGCTTCGAATGTGCATCCGGAATTCGCGTCATAATTTAATTTAGTGATTGCATTCGTGAGAAGATCAACAGAACTCGCCTGCATGTCCCGCGTCGCTGCTCCTGTTTGTCTGCAAACTCAAGCATTGTGTTAGATTTTCGACCATTCTCATTTGTGCCTCCATTTGAGTTTGAGGTTGGAAAAGCAGCTTTTGCAATTGTTCAGCAGAATAATTCATCACATTTCCCATTTTCTCCGTCGCCATTTGTTATAATCTTCTCACTAGACGCAATTCCAAAAATAACAATTTTCTGCTCCAGAAAACTTCTAGCCCAACCGAAGGAAAAAACAGAACACCAATGACCTTGATAAAATAATATATTAATCGCCGCCAAACAAACACGGTACAATTGCTGTGGACCTAGGTTGTATTTATAGGTCTCCTACTGACTTTCAACTTCTAGAATTGGAAGGTCAGCCATCAAGGTTAGTGGTTCTTCATATCTTTTGCCGAGGTGTCAGGTGGTTTTTAGTCACGTGCAGAACTAGCACATTCCGGAACGTTCGAAATCGATGCGATAATCGTTAGTAATCGGTCGATCGCTAAAATAGCGGATTTTGTAGGCAATTCTTACTTTCTCCTGGACACTTGCCATAAGCCCTAACTCTGCCCGCGGTCAGACCATACAGAGCACACAGTATGGAGTCGAACTTCTTAGGAATGCTATTCCTAAGCAGGCTGTGCCACAGTGTCGTCCGATTGACAGGATTGAAGGCTGCACGGATCTCCAACAACACAGCAATCATTGGCCTCTGATACACATGGCGGAACTTGAGGATCTGGTGGTGTGAACATTTGATCGATGCAGCCACGACCAGGACGAAACCCAACTTGTTCTTCTCGCTGCCATGGTTCGCGAGTTAGGCATCGTCTGCGAAATATGATGGACACCAATAGCTTGCAAACGACGGGAGCTAAGCTTATGCCTCTTTATTTGGGGCTGATTGTGCGCAGACCTAAGATGACGGAACTTCCTCTCTCGACCAAACTTTCGAGAACAAAGCAGTGAGTTCTCGAACCAACGAACCGCCATCATCCTTAAATGGAGCTGGAGGAAGACCAACATGGTCGGGAGCTTTATGACGCTTCATCTGATAGAGCTCCTGCTCTGTTTCCTAGTAAGAAGGAGCATCTGTGGGAGTAGGCTACTCGGCACCAGTACGAGCGCCAGAGGTAGCAGATGGAGCTGGAAGCCAACAAAACTGCAAGCCAAAATATTCGTCCCATCGTTCCAACCGTCGCTGATTATTGATGATTATGGTGTCATCCTCCTCACATATTGTTTCACTTATACCAGATCTAACACCTTCGGCGACTTGAATGCGATGGAGAGGTTTTCTGGTATTACCAGAAACTAGCAAGCTCCATCTCCCTAGCACGTTCACACCACCATGCTTCGCGGTCCATTTGCAGACTTCTGCACAACTCTCGAGCAAGGGATTGGCGTTCTTCTCTTTGGCTGGAATTCGACGGGATCAAGCAATGTTTGCCCATCAGCGACAAAGAGATGACAGAAATCCAATGCTTCGGTGGCTGACGCGCAACTCCACTAGTGTCCATACTAGCATCTACGATCTGCGCCCACTGTGAATCGAGGTCACCGTCAATAGTGTGGACAGTGAGGCTTGGTACCTGGCTAAAATCGCAGCTTTTTGTAGATTTGTGACGTCCGGTCGGTCGTGAGCGAGCTTGGGTGATCCTCCGAAACGTATGCAAATCAACACGAAACAATGCGCGAGATCGTATTACTTGACCAGTACGATTGGCAGTCCGTTACGCTTCTGCGCCACCTGTAACTGATTACTATGTGGTCAAGCTGGGTTTGCGTTTGTGAGGGTGGGCGCTAGGTAGCAGTGTCTTCTCATGTGCCAAAAATTAGATATCAAAACAAACAAGCGATGATCAGAGCAAAGATCGAGCAGTCTGTCTCCATTGTGTGTCAGGGTTATTCCGTTTCTCATTTTCTTCAAGCTTCTTGCATCCAAGGATATGAACCGACCGTTCGATGCTTTTCCAAAATCGTGGTCAGACCGTCTAACTTGTGAGCTGCCGGGACATATCACTTTATTCTCATCAAAAATCTACCTGCTCATTAGTCATCGCGGTGTTCCACAGTTGAGTGTCACTATCCATACTTTAAGGTTCTACTCAATAGACTACTGGTTAATCCTGATTACACGGATGACATTTTGCGTTTTGGTGGTTACCAGGTTGCGCGTTCTACCTCGGATGAACACTGGATTATTCCAACCGCTTGGCACCCAGTCCAGGATCCTGCCTCAGGATTGCTAGCCGCACAAATGTCCTTTGACTAGAGACGATAGAATTGGGGATACCTAACTAATTCAAATAACTTAGTGGCTGTGCTAAGCGCAATGCGCATGTAGATGGTGATGTTAGTTCATTTACTGCGAAGCTTAATCGGCTTTCGTGAATCCACTCGATGAAGGGGATTCGCATACTCTTAATCGTCAAATTCGCAGAACCACAACGTGAGCTATTCTTCTCTACATCATCAGACTACCCATCGGTCTGAGAATCTGAGGCTCCTTCACATACGTGGCACCGACGTGTCCGAAACAGTAATGTGCGGAGGTGACTACTTGGCGGTAGTGATCAACTTCTTTGGCCAAATCAGCTATTCTTTGTTTTGGACAAGTGTTACGTATGTACGTCCACGGCTTACTGAGGAGGTTCTCGTTTTGTTTGCCCGAGCTGGAATTACATGTGATTCACTAGAAGTAATCGTTTACATGACTGAATTATTGAAGCGTAAGCTGTCTTCTCCTTGATAGACCAACGGTTTAAGTTGTTTTCGTTTTTTAGTTATTTATCGTTTAGTTGCAATACAAGGCGATGAAAGCAGCAAGGAATCTGTTCCATTTCTGCCTGGGTTTTTCTCTTAATCACGTTAGCCAGCAGTCCTTGACCCGTGGCCTTGACATTTCAACAAGCATTTTGGCCTGTGTGTGTTTTTTTGATGCATCTAGGTTTTACATCAGGTCCCTCTTCTCCACCAGCAGTGCCATTGTGGTTGTGCGGCATGGATACATCAACTTGCTGTTGTACCTCTCTGGATGAATGGTTCATGTTTGTTACCTCGAAGTTGACCTCAGTTACCTCGATGCGTCGGACCGTTTTTGAAGTGAAGCCAAGTGTTTGTTGATAAGTATCGATTATTATTACTTCATTGTCATAACCTCACTGTTGTCTGTTTGTCATGGTCAACTCTTCTGCATCTACCTGCACTCTAAGGGGACATAACTTCGAGCCTGGTGCATCAATGATGATTTGGCGCTGACTGTTTTGTGCTCTGATCTGTACACTCGACCAGTACTGCACAGTGTAATCAATCAATACGTCCGTGTTTTGTACATCACATAATTCGCTGACTGACGGATATCAATCACTAGTCTTAACGCCTTGCACCCTGTGATAGCATTTACACGGTGTTTGTGATGACGACCTCGTCTTTCAAAGAAGTACCACTCGTTGTTTCTTGATAGACACTTTTCCTACCACACCTTGTGTTCGGTTACTCGATTTTTGCCCTCAGCAATTCATCTACGTTTGCTTCTAACTCCCTTTTCCAACTTAGGGATAAATGGAACGATATCACATTGCTTCTTGTCGGGTTCGGTCAACAACAGTGTCTTCCGGTATCTCCACGATGTCACAGCTGCTTGAACAGAATGATTTGTCCGACGGGAAGAAAGTATAAATTAGCAAAAAAATGATCTATTTCTCTTACCCGTGTCCCCAATTTCATCCCAGAGTATAAAACTTTTTCTGACTTTCACTATTTTTGTACTCTCTCACTTATTCATCTATAAACTTGGTACTTTTGTTTGCGACTTTTTCACACTTGCTTCCTTACTGGATGCCACCGAGTTGCCTTCACTTAATGCATTAGTCACGTGATCCGTTTTCCATTCCAAACGCACTATGGTCATCACGACAAGCTTACTACCAAACAACTATCATTTGTCACCCATCGCGTGAAAGTTTAACGAATACTGGCCGTTGTTGTAAAAGCCCTTATTGCATTTCGAGCAATTTTCGTGATGTTCCGTTCTGAATTCAACTTCTGCGGACTGAGACATTCTCCGTTTGATTTTGTCTGCTGAAATTTGATGGCCAACTTATCTCTCGAAGCCAGTGTGCATGGTACCATTACAACTCGGTGATGCAGTCGATCACAGTATCTGCGGCACTTATCCCACCTAGCAATGTATCATTGTTGAGCAAACCTCCCTGGAAGGACCACAAAGCAAGTGTTCTGATGCGATCCTACGTAACCTTGACATAACCAGTTGCCTCACTTGACAACTAGCGAGTTTGCAGCTTCTCTACTGGTCCATATAATTTGATGACTCGTCATAACACGCTTTTAGAGCGCGACTTTCTCATCTTGGCGTATTGGAAAAGATCCCGGAACCTCGCTCTTATGCAGAGCTCAATATTTTATGGATGCATCTGATGTCCCTAGACTTCTCGCTCTTTTTTGCCACGCATCTACTTTAGACCAATCAGGAACATGGGACTGCGCAGATGTTTTGGATAGCGGTGATCTCATTGACCCCAGTATTTTGAATTGAGCGCTGAGTACATCACCATAATTCATGTAAATAAACAAATGGGCTATTTAATTTGTTATCCTCATCCTACTCACTTTGTTTGGGCTGTCATATGCCTGCCTTTACGACGAGTGGAATCACAGATGAACTAGGGAGGTTCTCGTTGCCACAAGCCCTCATCAACGCACTCCGCCACCGTCTCCTTCTCTGGCTGAACTCTTCGGGTGTAGGCAGCTCGATATGCGATTTCTTGATTTTACGGTAAACATCACTGTAAACTCGCCGAGCTGAGCAATTCGATTGCTCGACTCTAACTACCAATATTTTGCCTTATGAAAACGACTACAAATGGGGTTGTGCAGGGAACGTGTGCTGCAGTCGTTGGGATCACCTTTTTGAATGTTGGAGTATTCGATGTGTTTTTGAGCTGCCAAGTGCAATCTGGGGTGGGACAACGACCATTTACCACAATTTAGCCTCTTTAGATCACTGCGACTTTATCTGAAGTAAACTTATGGTACCAGTTGTTTGTCGCCAATTCTACCCTTCACTACCGGTTTCGTCAATATTGGGACTTGCGTTGAGAAAACTGATTGGTTGTTAGTTGAACCCGGTATCAACTGACTACCGGTCGCTATCGCATTATGCTGCTAGGCTCCATCATTAACGTTTACCCCCGCGGATATGTACTTACCTTTGGGTACTCGCTAGATCGCTCATCGTGCCCCATTGGAGCCAACGGCGAACATTCGGATAGCGTGTGATTTTTGTAATTCTGTTTCACCGGGGGTTCGTTACGACTGTTTTACCATCCGTATTGGGTCACGTTCCAACTGTGTATGTTAAGAAACATAAAAGCGTAATTATACGGACTAGTACAGCAGGTGGGACTTGAACGAAAGTTCACCTTCCTCGTTGCTAAAGCATCATCACAGCCGGTCTGTCAATTTAGTGTAGCGGTTAAGAGGCTTGCAGTCTCGATGTCCAAGTCGTCCCAGTGCTCACTCCCATACTTGTTTGCGTAACCTATCCATGCCAACCACAGCAGCGAAGCATCGATAAATAACACTGATGTACCGCTGCTACCTTGTAGGGTTTGCTGCCACATTTTGTCTAGTGTAGCCTTGTCCAAGCGTGTTGGTTCGCAGACCTCCCATGCATCCATAATTTGAGAAAGTATGGTTCATTGGATTCAGTCGTATCAAAGTGGCCTGCCGACATACGCTCCCTATTACAACTCAACGTTGGCTGCGGTACGACACACCACCGTTGCCGCCTTCGATGTCACTAAGGAATTTTTCTCTTATTTGGTAGGTTATTCGAACATCGGGAATACTTACCTTGGGAGTCTAGCAGTGAATTTTTCGCACTCAAGTTGGTTGTAGATATTTCGTTCATAGTCGTGGTGTGGACAATAGGTTTGTATTTCTCACTTTTTACTGGATTACTGCGATTGCACTTCGTGTCCCAGGAGAGCCAAATCCTCACTCAGCCCTGCTTCCTCGGGTGAACCGGACGATTTGGATTAGATGCGCATACTTCCTTACATCACCCGAGTCGGCCTGCAGAAGAAGAGTAATGATCAGGGAAATGACGAACTTATGCTAATGAACAAACCGTCACTTCATTCGCTCACAGAGAGTGATCACTTGACCGATCGGCTAACAGCACTGCGTAATTAACATGAACTTCCGTGTCATCTAGCTACCAAGGATGTGATTCCAGACCAACTAAGGTGTCCCATAACTCAAAGAAAAGTGGCTTAAATTCTAGTGCGGCTCCCGTTTGAACTTCGGCTAAGGAAAGCAAAGGCACTGCCAAGATTGACCAGTAATCCGCCGGAATAGAAAATCCAATAGATTCTCCTTTCTACAGCTCTGCGGAGAAACTTGCATATGAACGCTGTTAACATCCGATGAGGCATGATAGGATGTGATCATCAAGACCATGTGCACTTTTTGCATCTAGGTAACCTGATCCTAAGCCAGGGACTAAATTTCACTAAGGTCGCTGATGGACCAGGCAGTGGGAAATAGTACTCTTGTCGATGACGAGGCGCTGCTAGTCTGTCTCCCGTTCTACGCTGGAATCGACGCGATGTGCCCCCATCCTGGCTCAAGACCCTACAAAGCGTTACTTATGGCCTTTCGGCGTCGCGTATTTGGTGCAGGAAGAGCGTGTGAATCGTTCAACACCGTTATATCACACATCAGGCTCGGAGGGCTGGGCCACGTGTTGCGCATGTCATCCCATCTGTGATGGTAAGATACTATACTTGGATGCCCGTCGCTTAGCGATCGGTCGAACTTAAGGATTTTGGGCCAACCGTCTGAAAGCTGGTCGATTGTTGCAGTGGTAAACTAGAGGCTAGCGTGCAATTGATTTGGATCGATATTGAACGAAGCTCGAACGCTGGCCAAGAATGTAATAGGTAGGTGATTTGTTCTACAAATGTGAGCGATTCTAATTGACTCGAGATATGAAATGCGTTTGCGTTCTATGAATAATGAATTTCTGCTCGGGGCCCAGACTGACATTTTGATACACGGAGAGCTACTTGACACCACCGACTCCGCAACCGGAGTGTAGATGGAAGAAGAGAAGGGGAGGCCAAGCGATGACTTGATCAAGAGGAATGAGAACTCTTATTTTCAACTAGGTGTCTTCCGACTGGACTCCGAAACACTATAAACACGTTTGGTTAGACACACTTGCTAACATGGTGAAGAGCCGACCCCAGTGGCATTTGTGTTGTGAGTTACTTTGTCCATCCCCACTTTTTAGATTCACCCTCCAATTACGATTTCATGCGAAATGCATAATATCATATTTAGCATTTTATTACTTGCTTTTTGAATTCTTTGTACTGTAATTTTCGTTATTTTTCATTGCGGCACATTACCTGAGGTGTGTTTCACACTCTCAGCTAAGTTGCATTACTGATGCTTATGGCCGTTGCTAATATTACGTTTAGTATACTTTTGCTCGAACGCCCCTTGGCAGATTGCATGGTGTTGAGATGTCTATTGGGGCTAAAAATGCTTGTGACGTGAGACAGTGAGCACTCCGAGAAGGTTATTTTTCATTGTCTCTTATTTTCGCAATATTCAACTGTCAGTGACAGTGAGTTGTCGGTAGGCTACAGATCCGTTTTTCCCCGATGTTTGCTCTGACCATTTGGGGCCTTCTCCTCCCCCCTCCTGGCATTCCATATTAGAGGTTGTTTATTGTTGCATGGTTTTCATGCAACAGTATAGGGTATCGCTGTAGCTTAGCTGATAACGATGGGGTGTGTCTATCGTTCTCCTTCTCACGTACTTCAACAGATTTCAGGTGCATACGGTTGAGTTTATCAAATAACTAAGGTAGGGTTGACCTTGAGTGTCAAAACATTACGAGACAGGTGCTGAACTGCGGCAACGAAAATTACCACAGATAAGAGAAACTGAAAATTAATAATAATAATAATAATGAGAACCCCGTGTAAATGTGTAACTACCGAGCATTAGAGTGCACACGAACGAGTACTAAACACGCGTCTTGTGTCGGGTCATCTGCGAATCCCCCCGGTGCCACAATCCGTCACAATTTGATTGAGCCTTAACGTGGTGCGACCGTTTTGTACACATCATCGAGTTGCTTCCGGGATTTTGAGTACTACACCTGCCAAGCTGCTCATTGGTTAGATCCTACGAACTCAGTGCCCTGGTCCTCCAAGTTGGGGATTGGAAAAAGGATGGTGTCCATTTCTGTAAAACCGTCATTGCCACCATCCCGCTGCATTGCGGACAGGCTTTTGTGCCGAAGGCTTTGACTGAGCACTCTGATTGTCCTCTTGTCTAGGTCTGGGCGCCTTGGCAGTATCTCAGCCAACATACAACCATGATTATTTCTTCGAAATTCAATCACATCCTGCACTAGTCGTCAAGCAGTCGAGCAAGAGCCACCTTATCTGCCCCATACAGCAGAGTGGATAAGCGAAAACGTGCTACTGCTGGTTCCTCCCTTCCTTTATACCCGTTTCTCTTGGTTGGCGGCATCCAGTTTCGGATTTGCCTGTCACTGTGACCAGCCACAGGATGCCTGCGCATACAGAGAGACTATGGGTGGCTTGCGCTGCACCACCCACAGCTCCATCCACACACCCCATCTCCAGTGTAGACCCGAAGGAGTAACATCGGGAGGCATGTGGTTTTGGGGCCAGGTTTCATCAACGGAACTGGCTCACACTCCTTCACAAGCAAACAGAAGCACGCTGTACTCGGGGGGAAACAGGTGCACCCAAGGCGGTGGCTGGACTGTAGTCCGCTCCACACTGAATGCATGGACCGACTCTTCGAGCCTAACACTATCACAAGGACCGTACACCCCGTCCCCTCAAACAAGACCAACTGTCTGTTGGAGCCAGTAATCAAAGTGTAGGGTGTTAAACAGGTAGGCACCTTGTCTGCATGCTCACCAAGCACAGCCATCCGGAGATGTCAAACAACAGCCAATCACTTAAATTGACACTATCAGCGATTCGTGAGTGGCGTCGCTCTTTACAGTCCCGCGTAACCTAGTAGCCTTCAGCATGGATAGAACTGGGCTCAGCGTCCAAATGTGTGTTCTGTCACTCTTCCTTCGGTTTGCTGAGGCTGTCGCAGCAAGCCGGATGAAGCCAATACTATGCGTTCGAAAACAATTGTTTCTCGACCTAAAGTTGCCCTTAACATAGAAGCTGAACTCTGGGCATTCAATCAGCTCGTCATGCTTTTTTGGTCGCACCCATAATTATCTGTATCTACGCATATTGGTCATTAGTAATGATGTTGACAAACAACACTTAATCAACCATCAGTATTTGCCAGGATGATTGATGAAGTACACCTCTGATCAATCCCGAATGCACTAATTCAGTTTGAGGTGCACGCTGTCCCAAGAAATGCAACTCGCAGATTACGGGTTACAATGGAATAGCGAGGAGTAAATGTGTAAGCAAAATCGCGCTGTGACCAGCCGATTAATCACTTTGGTCGTCGTCATTCGCTGTGACCACCTTGGCTTTATCATGTACTACCCAGAGTAGGGTCCCCGACGCCAACTCAAATGGAGCAGATGAAATGTGCACAGCTGTTTTTCCCGATATTACGAGACAGACATGCGGTGCTTTTCTGAATGTGCAATGGCCATCTGACGAGGTTCTGTTGTAACAAGTTCAGCTTGGTGACTTAAGCAGTGTAGTGAGTTCAACATATCACGACACCAGTTGCTTCGGAAGTCCGTTCACAGAGCTAACAGCTGGTTAACCATAAGCGCATGTTAACTTTGATTCGGCTTTTGGCCCCCAGCAAATGTCTCAGAAAACTAGTAAGGCCCGCTGGGTATTCACTACCGATATTGCCATATGTGTGTGCGGTGTCTGAGTGCTGCTCTTCTGACAGGGGTGGGCGCACCCTTACTAAACTCAAACACAGCTGACCTAATTGATTATCCTCTCCCACTGAGAAAATAACCTCGGGTAAGACATTAGTAACAAAAGCCAGCTAAAGCAACACGCTTGTTTCCGGCGCCTCTCCTCATGTTTATACACCACACCAGATAGCTAGGAGAAAAACTAACACAGCATATGTGAACGTGGTGAATCAACGGAACTAATTGTCTTGTGATCGCGTTGCATGGGGAAACAATATGGGCGATGCTTCAGTCATCCCTCTTGGACGATGCGGATTGTGGCCGCGACATTTGAAGCGCTTGGACAAATTTCTTTTTCGCACAAAAGTCCGTGTCATGGAGTCAAATAGCAATTGCCTCTGCCGTCGCCAGCAGCTGGTATCTGACTGCGTATGGCGTCTAGGTTTCCTATAGATGGACTGCAAAGACTAGCGCGTTGATTTGATGATTGCGGTGGATCACGTGCGATAGCACAACGCTCGTTATTGACTTCTTAATGCCACTGCATAGCCACACTGCACCATGTTCCCGAACTATTCTGGACAGTAACCTGGTCATTTTCCAAATATAACTTGTTCGACACGAGCAGTAAAAGTTTTACACACAGAAAGTAAGCTTTGACGCCGGCCGATAGCCCAAAGGTAACGAGCTTGTCTTGTAATCTGAGGGCGCGGGTTCGTGCCTGTGTATGAGGAGGATGGCCCTCACAGTATCCTTAGCCCACGGGCGACCGGTGGTGGTTGCGCGGCAGCGAAGCATCGGTACTGCGTACCGGCGTAGTGCTGATGCCTTTTTGCCTATCTGTCTTGCTGGCTCACGATTAGCGTTGAGGTGATGACACAGAGATCATCTGCATGGTACGTTGTAGCGGACGCACTGGAAAGCCTTCAATTAATTCGATCCGTGGTTACATCACCCCTAAAGAGTAACGACAGGTAGACCATCCACTTTCCTGCATTGGCGGGTCTAGCCTTGCGGGCTTGCGGCTCTGTGCACCTCCAGGTAAATTTGCCTAGTTAGCAATGTTTAAACACACCATTCGTCTGAAAGTGTGTTCTGCATGCATATCTTCCTCACTGTTTCGGATGGACAACATCAAGTCAAGAACCTACCTTATGCACCCATTACCGCTGATTATTCAGCCGTTACATACACGCTTTCTGCGATGCGGCGTGGTATAAATGTAATTCAAGAAGGTGTATTACTAAATAGATAGACACAATACCATCATAACGTGAACTGGTTTGCAACTTCTTGGACAACTTTATCTTGGTCTAGCAAATTGGCGCTTGCTAACGGATAACTGACAAACCGTACGCTCGTGTACGGGCATGTATGGATTTGTACTTCTGTCTGGTTTACTAGGTTGACACATTCCGATAATACACAATGGATGGGGTGCCGGCAACTACTCTTGATACTGACCTTGCGAGAGCCAACATGAGTGAGTACAAGTATACCAACAGACATCAGCTTCGATACACCGCTGCATCGTGACAAGTGTTTTAACAGCCTGAAGCTTACTCTGACATCCTTGCCCAATAGACCAGGCAAAACCACTGGTGAGCAGTACGTCCTGTGTGAAAAGATACAAGCAGTGACAAAACTAAGTATCAAATCATGGGAGACAGGGGAAGCTTGCGGAGATAAGGCGTAGAATGATAATCTGCTAACTTTTGCGGACGTTCATATGATGTGATGAGGATGAATCATGGTTAAACTTGGTACCCAGGTACTTTGCGGATGTGGAGGAGTGCAATCTCTCGCCATCAATATGGAGTTCCTAGCACTGTGGATACCGGCCTCTGTGCACTGAGAAACCACACTTTTGCACATTGATAAGTTAAGCAACAGCTCTCAATTTTTCGACTAAGGTGGGAGATGGCTAAAACTATCTTGTTATCTGACTAAAGAGGCAGTGTAGGACTAGTAAATACTAGTCAGAGACGGTGCGCGAAGTTAAGCGCTACCAACGCAACAAAATTACCGAAGATAAGCGCAATTAGCGTAAACAACGTGGCCAGCTAATAGAAGACTATTCATTTGCAAAACAAACCAAATAAACTGGAATGAAATTTATGCAGCTTAAAGAGACCTAGTTTAAGTGTAAGTTGGTTTAGCCCAACTGCGCTGAAGAAGCATCAAGATTGCAACATCAGCCTCAGCATGGGGCACACGTACATACATGGTTGGTGGCATCCGGTTTCTGATTTGCCTCTCACTGTGGCCAGCCACAGGACGCCTGAGCCTACAGAGGGACCATGAGTGGCTTGCGCTGCACCACCCACAGCTCCATCTACACACCCCCTCTCCAGTGTAAACCCGAAGGAATAAGAGCGGGAGGCATGTGGATGGGAGCCACGTTTCATCAACGGAGCGGACCCTCACTCCTTCACAGACAAACACAAGCACACTGTATTTGGGGAATCAAGCGCACCAAGGCGGTGGCTGGACCGTAGTCCGCTCCACACTGAGTGCATGCAACTACTCTTCGAGCCTAGCACGGCCACAAGCACCGTGCACCCCATCCCCTCCAGCAACGACCAACTGTCTCCTGGAGCCAATATGGACGAGATAGTGGGTAATAGACAGGTAGGCACCTTATCAACATGCACATCAAACGCAGCCACACCGGGGATATCAAGCACAACCAATCACTTTCAACTACAAATGAAATAAAACAAATCCAATAGTGCATACACATACGGTGGCATAACTCTTCGCTATATTAGCGTATGAAATAATTTGGTTAGCAACGAATGCGCGATAGGTAAGAAATGTCCACGCGTTACTTAAAGATGTTACAAACGCAACCAAGTTACGGAAGATAAGCGCACTTAGCGTAAGCAAAGTGTCATTTATAGAAGCTTATTTAGGTAGGCAGAACAAAGCAAATAAAGTAGAATGAAATTTATCCAGTTTAAAAGCTTCCTGTTTGGATGGCTTGCCAACTATTTCTTCATGGTGCCAGCTTGGTGTTCCCGTGTACCCCTTCCGTCGGAATTTTCGGTCACATTGTTCCATCTTGTTGGGCCATTATACTCAAACATTTTGCTGATTTCATGCGGATTACTGGGTTGCTGTTTGGTGTTCTACCAAACGAAAGATTTATGAACTGAACATTCAGCCAGCGACTCCCAATCGGCGTTCTCACATGAATTTGCCTCGCTGACTTGCGTGTAGGTTATTTAGCCTAAGGTTCGGGGTGGGTTCGCTAAGTCAACTCCATTTTTCGGCTACGGTAATGGGGTATTATCACGCCCTCTCACAAATCCATGGGCTGTTCTATACCGTGCTAATTGGCTACCGTTTTTGCTTCTTACATTCAGCGGCTTCGACGCACGCCAATTGTTTGTTTGCTAGCAATCTTAAATATCCGTGACCAGATTCCTGTGTTCAGAAATCTGGTTGCGATTCCGGTTGCGCCGCGAACCCCGGAGTTCAACCTATGGCTCTCCTACGATCCCTGTCCACGTTTTACCTGGCGTGCTTCGAGGTAGGGACACTCATACTGATTGGACAGCAAGCCGGTCTAGCGCGCACCATAGCGTCCATGGATTTTGACGTCTGCTGCACTTCAGAAACCCGAGTGCAAGACCCCAGCACTGTGCTTACATAGACATCACCAACTGACACTAAAGCCAGATACCACCTATTTCTGAAGATCCAGAAGCAGCCTCAGTAAGTTTGGCTGGTGTTGGTATAGCACAGTGGCAAGGCCCAGGCAGCACTACTAGACTGGTTCCCGATTAACAGCCGACTGTGTACAATTCAGCTTTGGTGTTCATGTAGAATCAACAAGCACCGGGAAGAGAGTCAAAAGTTGTTTGTGATCTCCTTGAACGATCCAACTAACTGCACAGGCGGCTCGATCAATTGCAAATTCTACCGGGATCTACATCAGCCCTTGACTAATGCTAAAATGTAGGATGTCGTTGTCCTTCCTGGTATTTTAATGCACGGGTTAGCCGCCTGTTATCATACGAACGCCACCTTGGTGGTCCCCACATGCTCGATGAGGACCGCTCTGTTAACGGATAAGGATTTCTCACATTGTGCGAAGACAATCAACTGTTTCTCTCGAGCACTAACTTCAAATATACGAAGAAGCGTACCGCAGTGCAGCGTCGCTCTTCGCCAACACAATCGTGGTCTCAAGTTGATCACACTACAATCAGCTTCAGATGGCATGGCAGTGTACGGGACTGCGGATCTTCTTGGTCCATTTTCCTTGGCACAGATCATGCACTAGTCCGCGCGAAAATCTGCAGGTGTTTTTGGGGGTCCCGGAACACGAAGCACCACAAGATTGATGTAAACGGATTAATTGATTACTCTGTCCAGGCGAGCCATCAGCCTTCACTAGCATACGCATTCATTTGCAATCTACCGCAAGATATAGAGAAATATTGGACTTGTATACAGAAAGAGATGACCTTTTCCGGACAGTCAAGCTGGGGCTTTGCTCGACGCCCCTTAAAGGCTTGAATCTCTGCTCATTCTCAGGAGCTGTTCCACCGCTATAAAGATATCCCAGCGGAACCAGATTACAACAAGCGGCGCGGTTATGCCAACCGGCTGTTCAAGCAAAACCTACGTAAGAATCGCGAGCTTGCTTTAGAGATGGAGATGGCTGTCCTCTCTGGCAACACTCGCAAGCTTTTCCAACTCATTCGGTCCACTGGCCTTAGGAAGCCTGGTGTCAGTGAGGTTATTTGCGAGGTGGATGAGTCTCCGATCACTAACCAGCATAAGCACATGGACCGCTGAGCCGAGCACTTTCATAAGCAATTCAACCGGCCTCCATCGTCCATTATTACATGCAGTACACTATGTTATCCACCTAGGCTCGTCCCACTGAATCTACGCAACCGAGCGGAAGTCTGTCTTGAGATTCGACGCTTGAAGCGTTTCAAGGCTGCCGGTTCAGACAGACTTCCTCCAGAGCCGTTCAAATACGGCTGCGTGACGATAATTAACCAGCTGACTTCGTTATTTCTGAAAATTTGGCACGAAAAGAAAGCTTCTTCCTCTTAGGGCGAATCAGTGATTGTCCCGATTTTCAAGAAAGGCGTTCCCACTTCATATGCTAATCATCGCGGGATTAGTGTTATTTCGGGTGCCTCCAGGCCATTGGCATCCATTCTGCTCGGTTTAGACTATCCCCAATACGTGAATCATCGTACCGTGAAGAACAAGCGGGTTTCCGCCTTGGCAGCGGATACGTGGACAAAACATTCACGCTCCGCCAACTCCGCGAACATCGCCACATTTATCACAGGCCACTATCGTTGCATTCCTAGACATACGTGCTGCATCTGACTCCGTTGATCGACCTGCTTTTTGGCGTTGCTTGCTAAAGAACGGCGTGCCAGAGAAGTATACCGCCATCTTAAGTGTACTTTACCTTCAAACCTCAGGCAGAGTGAGGATCTACGGCAAACTGTCCTCTTCATTCGCAGTCAACGGCAGTGTGCAACAGGACTGCCCTATATCCACATTACTCTTCAACTTCGCAATCGAAGGCGTTCTGTCGAGTGCTCTATGCCATTTCCGAGTCAAGTTAGTTAATAGAGGAAACAAATTGGTTCGTAAGCATTTTCAACTTGGTTCGTTCGCATTTTCAATTTGGTTCATAAACATTTTCAAGTTGGTGCGTTTCAAAGTTTGGCGTAGGTGAACACGCATACCGTCGAGTAGCTTCCTCGTTGGTCAGACGCCGTCTGCCAACAGTATGCCGTGTGTCACTATAGAGCAGGTGTTCTCAAACTTTTCTGCACGCGCACCCCTTTGTGGTGTAACCTAGCACGACGGACCCCTGAGCTTTTCTTATCCACAGAACTAGGCTTTAATAACATAAGACTGAGGTGGACTTCATTGCTGTACACCGGATTTGCACAGCTGTTCATTCATGTTGGCAAAAATGAAGGCTGTTGCAGTTACATGCAAATGCAACTATGGTAAGATTTAATACCTTGGATAAAATTTGTTCCCACATGCAGCGCTGACTTGTTTGATGCTAGGTGCTATTGAGGAAACCTATAACCTCGTATCTCGTTGCGCTTCAGGTCTGTTTCGGTACTTTGTTGTGTGTAGATATAATGCGAGAATTCAATCTCACACAGTTAAGTTTGGGCAAATGGAAGAAGCTTGACGATAGCTGTCTACCATGTCAAGGTACACATCGTTCGCTTTGCATCAGAAATCACACAGACTGTGAAAAGCTTTTTGAAAGGAAGAGTTTTAGATTATCTCCGTGCATTTGGATGCATGGCCGGATCCGTCAGCTGTCAGCGCATTACGATAACTAACTATGTAAGATGTTTCCGTAGCTTTTTTACAGTCTGCGACGCGTGAAGCATGTACGTTTGGGTGTTCAATATTTCATCTGGCATGCGCTGTAAGTACTTTTTTATGCCTTTACAGTCCGTATAAATATTAGAAAGTGCTGCTGCATTTTAATAGGCACCATGTTCAGAACAACTTTGTTACACAAATGACCTTGTGGACAATTATTGGACTACATAAATCCGGAAATGGTACAGAGGATCCGGTTGGCAAAGACTTATACTGCATCACATCAGGTAGTACAGGAACATCGCACGTCTCAGTTGCTGCATGCTCAGAAGGCACATTAGATGGCCCAACTACTACTACATCTGGATTCGACGAAGAATATTCCTGTGAAACATTTAGCAGTATCCCATTGCTCATTTCATGGTCCCTCTTGGTGTTACATGTCTAACTACTACAATGGAGATAAATAATTAAATACAAGAGTCCAAAACACACCAGGAATTTGGTTACTATGCTAAGTTGGGCTTCGAAAGTAGTGAACGAAAGATCCACCCTTTTGTAACGTCGCTGATGTAGTTTCCCACAAATTCGCGGAATCGGATGACCACATTCGTTAAACACAGAAATATCCACACTTTCTTTCTGAGCTTTCGTGGACGCGATTCCGCAAACGGGCCTCTCCTTCCGGTTTGCTTATTTCGGAGGATAGTAACATTTGAAATGACCGCAAAGTTGGGCCCTATCGTATGGCATACTTCTCGCTGCCCCACGAGGGACATAAAATGGGTTATGTGAGCTCGAGCGGACTTAGAATGACCCATCCAGTCACTGCCCATGGCATCACAGTGAAATTAACACACGACCTTTCTGAACTTGGAAAGCCTCATTCGTTCACATTTTAACTCCCTGCCAAAACAAATTTCCTCCTTGGATGGGGTGTGTTTCCATGGACAATGCACAAGGCTATAATGGAATCGGTTAGATTTGATTTAAAAAATTTTCACAGCATGTTTATCATAAATTCAAGAAATAGACTGATCCCGTCCATAAAATTTCCTAGTAGAATTGTACCACTTTGAAAGATCATGCCCATTCAGACATGAAGAGGACAATTGCGAAAAATTTTTTTCGATAAATATCGTCAGGCGCTACGATTATGAAACAGATAACTAAAACGCAAAAAGCCGTTGCTAGCTATGTACAAGGGCAAGGACGTCAGATGATAGGGGAAACAGTTAAACTGGGAACTTAGTATGTACAGCAGTCGATAACAGATTCAGACGAGTCATGGTGGACCGGTGATCTTGAGGCCTGTTAACTGCGTGAGGGCCAGTTCAGAATTAGCGATTGCACGATAGCTCACTGCTTGCATAATTCCGGCTGAAGGCGTCCGATAGCAAGAGCTTCAGCTGTAGTCAGGAAGCGCCTTTTGAGTCCCTTTGAGCATCGCTATGAGGCAACTAGGAGAACCGTAAATGAGTCTTTAACACGGCATTGATGTCCAGTGTTGATCAGGTGCTCACAGATGCGATAACCGCAGCGCAATAACTCTTCTGACTGAATAACAGTGTGATTGTCTAACTATGAAAATGCACGCTGATAACTGCACACGGTCAATAATATGACTGTATTCGTGCATGTGCCACGACTGAACTGATTGCATTTTGAGTTAGAGGGATATATATATATATATATATTTGCAAAAGTCTGCTAACAGACATAATGCCATCAGAAACCATGGGATTCAAACGAAGGTACAGAAACAGTAATATAAAACACAACACAACAATGTCCATGGTTTCCTCAGAGGGCGAGATACTACCCGGTTGCCCAAGCCGAAGTAGGGTGTTGACTTAGGGGACACCGCCCCGAGCCTTTGGCTGAATAGCCTGCCCGCAAGGCAGCGGAGCGAATTGACGGAATCGTGCCCATTGAGAGCCGGTGACTGATTGCTCAGTTCATACGCGTTTCATTTGTTCCTTTGTCAAACAGGGGCCCAATGCTCCCCAGAAGTACAGCATAAGGTTGCTGGAATACAATGCTTCGCCAGGGTGAAGCAAGGGGCAGTGACTTTATTTAGTGGCGAGTCACGTCCACCACGTCACAGTGTTGTTAAGCGGATATATGTGGCTTTTTATAGGGAGAATGCTTGCCAGGCGAAAACTCACCACGTCCTGGAACACTGCCGCCGAACCATTTGCTGGAACGGGAAAATCCCGAACCACCCAGTTGGCACCACGAGGAGGTTGTTCGGCAAGCCAGCCGAGTTAGAGGGACAGATACAGGGAATAATATATTAGCAAGGGCAATGAAGAGAGTGCTTTGCAAATATCGTATTTTGTTAGGGTGCATGCCACAAGCACTAGTGCACAAATACAACGGTGATCCGTTTATGTACTATGTGAGGGGAGTATTATTGCAATACGCAAGTGGGAAGTGGGATTCACGGAAATGGTACAGGTGACCATCTTGCAGTATTTAACCTACCATCGTGACATATGAACTCAACTTGTCAACGTGGTAGGTATATGGCGTGAGAACGAAATTTATCGATGCACTATATCTGCTTGCGACCCTTCGTGAAGAATCGTACGGTTCGGGAAGTTCATGCTTTGCTGATTGCTGTCTCTCCTCTAACAGGCACATGGAACCCGCTTTATTGCCAGCCCGGTCTATAGCCCACCCTGCATTATTGACCAGTTTCTCAAAATACCAATTCTTTTCTCATAAATATGCGACATTTTCACCGCCTAATTGCCCATTGTCTGGGTCGTCCCACCGCTTAATTGCCCAGCTGCGTGAGCTGAACTCTTTAGGCTTTGTCGATTTTTCGCCCTCGTTCCGACTATCTTTTCTTATGAGTACCTCACAGCTAGCCAGTCCGAACGATTCAAGGACAACAAAGACGTCGGAAGCGTTTTTGACAGGTCAGAGAAGGCTACCTACGTCATTCCATACAGGAGCAACCTAAATGAACAAACGGCTGTGGGCAATAACCCAGCCTTAATAAAACTCGAGAGCTGAGCAAAGTGAAGCAATTTGTCCGCTTCACATGTGTCCCTGCTCTATTGGTTGCACACAAGTATGGTCAGTAACAAGAAGGATTTGTCCCTGACAAAAACGTTGGATCGCGCTGACATGATTCATGTGGACAATGTGTTTACAGTCGGATGCTCTGTGGCACAAGCAAGCAATAGTATTCCCCCAAAGAATCTGCGTCGACGGTTATGCACGAAACCGGAGGGCAAGAAGAAATTGCTTAACGTGGCTGTTGTAACGGAATGTCCCACTGCACAACAAAAGTTGATAACGTTGTGCATCCAACATTGATAACGTTGTGAAGAGCGGTCGCAAAAACTGTCTTCCTGCGTTATTCGCCTCCAAATCTTTGGATTTATCCTCACAGAGACCTACGTGCCATCATTCGATTTGGCTCCGCGACCTCCTCCTGCCACTGTTCATCTATTGGATCTATCATTCACGGATCACCAGCAACCTGTGCTCTTGCAACTTCGAAGTCAACCGTATTTGAACCCTATCGGAGGTTTTATTTTTCGTCGCATAAGAACTTTTGTGGTCTTATTTTAAAGATCTTTTTGAGTGTCACCCGATCAGCTTACTACCATTCCTTCAAGTCGCTCTACAAAGCGATAGCCGTCAATTTGATCCGCCCTTGGAACTGCCACTGTTGTCATTAGACAGTATTTTCCAAGTCGCCTTGCTTTGCCTCAGTCCTACGTCGCATCGTTGCCTACCCTCTACCAGCTGGATCGATAACACGCACGGCGCCTACCCTAAGGAACGTGTGACTCATCAGACCGCGACACGCCTGGACCCGCTGACCTCAAACCAGCGCCGATCATCACGCAACGGTGCGTCAGTACCTCCATCCTCTTTCCACTCCCTAAAACAGCACCCCTACTGAGAACATGTCTCGTATGAAGAGCAAATGCGAATCATGTGCTAAAGTGGTAAAAAATGGTCTGGTGTGTACCGTGTGTTTGAAATCCTATCATACTACCTGCCTTGGGAAGGGTCGACAAAACAAACACCGCAGAGGCGTTTTGGTTCTGCCAAGTATGCAAGTCTATTCCGTTTGTTATCTGTCTATCTGTGCTACTGAAGAGGTGTGGAAAATTAACCGAAGCGGTCGAGCTACTGGTGATCCGCCGAGTTACACCCATGGGAGAAAATAGACCTGCACTTGTGAGTGAAAATAACATCCCGAATTCCCTAGTCAGGCCGAAGAAGCTGGCCAGGCGTCCCAACCGAACCCCAACGACTCAGCGTCCAGCAGTATCAACTCCATTCTCTCTCCTCCTATAAGTAAAAACAGTGCCTGCAGCGCGCCTGCCTCAACTTCTGTACTGTGTGCTGCACCTAGTAGTCTGTTCGCTACACTCGAGACTGTAAGTTACAGTCAACCAGCAATAGTGAACAACCCGGAAACGTACACATCGGTTGCCGCCAAGCTAACACCGGAAAGAGCACTGGTAACCTTTGTGCCCGGACTAGTGCAGACAAAACTGCCGCAGCACGGATGGCGCACACCAATGCCGTTCACAAATTCAACAAAAACACCGGATACTCAGCCTCCAAATCCAAAACCAGTAGCCACCAGGCGCAACTATGGTGCCCTAAACATTGTGTGCACAAATGTCCCCGAATCCAAATCCAATACAATTAAGGGTAAGTTGACGGACGATCGAAAACAGTGGGGTTCCATCTGCACGTCGATCGGAGTCCATGCTAATCCCACGAAATTAAGAAGAATCTCGCGTCACCCCAACGCGTTGCACTACGGCGAACCCCGGTTACTTCGGGTAACACTAAACTCGGCAGACGAGACTGTGGCCGTTCTGCTGTCTGCGAATCGTCTCCGCAACGACTCAAGTGGAGTGCGCATACTACCCGAAATCCCGTGGAAAGAACGTTCAAGAGATCCCGCTAACAAAGATAGGTGCAATAAAAGTCAAGATAAGAAAAAAGTGATTGCTCACGGTGTTCCTGAGCTTACTGACCCCTCTTCCGACGATGCTCAGATGCACGGCCGCGAGGAATGGCACTACATCCGGGAGGCTCTTTCTCTCGAAAATGTGGTGGTCACCACGTTGACAAGCATCCCCAAATCACCAAGCTATAAAGGGTGCGGTCCCAGGCTGTTAAAACTCTGTTACAGTCAGAACTAATGGCACAAACCCTACTAGCGAACTGGATTAAATTCAGTGACAGATTGCCAACAGAAATTCGTCTGAAAGCAGCAGGAACACCAACACCTTCTAATGACAATTCAGTAGAGATACAACTCTTAATGAAAACGCCAACTGCAGGACCCGACTCGGGGACGGTTTCAAGAGTAGTCATACTATCCGGAGGGACACAGCAGAGTACGAGGATTCGAGGCATCTGATACCTGCTTATATATTAAATACTTCTCGAGAGTATGCAACCCATCCAAAAAAGATCAGTCGCCGACCCTTTATTGCTCGGCGTAAACTCACTTGCGTCATCCATCCAATCTAACACACCTTTGGTCTCCGAGAAGCTCTCATGGATGTACACAAATGCCCAAGGTCTACTCAGCAAATTAGCTGAATTAAGACTTCGACGCGCGTCTGCAGCTTGGGATCTCATTGCTGTCACCGAAACATGGTTGCGCTGCGAGATAACCGATGCTGAAATTGCACTAACGGGCATGTCCGTTGTCCGGAAGGATCGAAACAGCAAAGGTGGTGGGGTAGCCCTTTATTTTCGGAACAATATGCAATACGAACGGATAAACGATTCGGAAACTGACGTACCTGACGCCATTTGGGGTAATTTCCGGCTAAGGGGGAACGATCTTGGTCTACTGGCTGTTGTTTACCGCCCACCATCGTCTACTCCTGAGATGGACTGCAATTTGATGGCTGCGTTGGGGCAAGTGATAAAGAGGAAGTACAGTCACATTCTAGTCACCGGTGACTGCAACTTACATGCCCTCGAATCCCAGACCACACCAGGAGAGCAATTCAAAGCAGCTTTGCAAAATCTGATTTCAGACTACAGTTTTATGGCCACGTCACTACGCCAACCAGATTAAGGGGAACTGACAGGCCATCCATGTTGGACCGAATATTCACCAATGAAGAATTAATGGTCGAGAGAGGAATAACCGATACTCCTTTGGGCCGCAGTAATCATGCGACGCTATTGTTTCATTACATGTGCTACGCAGATTATCCTAAATATCATGCCCAGGAATATTCGGTCGTAACCAACTATGAAGACTTGTCCGACCTCATTGATGCAACCAGCTGGTCGTTCTTAGTTGAATTAACCCCTGAGATGGCCTGCGGTGAATTCGTCAACATATTTATCAAGCTCCTGGCAAGGACATCTGAAACCAAACACTGCCGGCCTAAAAGCATGAGGTCTTTCGTAAGGAGCAGGACACGTAAGTGCATGGCATTAAGGGACTTGGCATGGTGCACCTACATAGCCTCCCCGAAAGACCATACCTGGGATGTCTACACAATCCATAGGAATCACTGTGTCAAACTCGTCCGGGAGGATAAACTTAAGAACCAACAAGGTCTAGTAGAAAAGTTTTGCTCAAATCCCAAACGGTTTTACAGACACGTAAACAATTTGCGCCGTGTTAATCGCGTATTCCTGCTCTGCACACAGCATGCGGGTTAGCCCAAACCGCACAAGTGGCAGCCAACGTCCTTGGACAACAATTTGGCCGTACCTTCCAAAGCGCGCAATCATCATACCTTCTGCCTAAGCAGTTAACGTCGCAATCAGAGCTTAATCACATAGCATTCACCGCAGCTGTACTGAAGACGCTGATGTCTCTGCGCGAATTCAGCTCCCCGGGTGCGGACGGCATTCTCCCGAAGGCGTTGAAAGTTGCTGCCCTGAGTGTGGGAGGACCATTAGCAATTTTCTTTTAACGATGTCTGAACGAGATGCACATCCCCACGATGTGGAAGCACGGAATCATCACGCCTATCTACAAAAGTGGTAGCCGTGCTGAACCAACAAATTATCGCCCGATAATACTACTTCCTGTGATCTCCAAGGTTATGCAGTCCATCGTAACTGAGGCTTTAATGAGGTACCTGGAGAACAACAAAATTCTCGTTCCGGAACAGCATGGATTTCGCCAAAATCGCTCCTGTACAACTAATATCTTGATTGCTCGTGCAAAATGGACGAGATCTGTGGACGCTGGTGTAGGAGTCCACGCGGCTTACTTGGATTTCTCAAAGGCATTCGACCGTATAGATCATCGCATTCTACTCCACAAACTCCAGAAATATGGAATCGGCGATCCTGTTCTGGGCTGGATAGGAGACTTTCTCGTGCAACATCACCTGAATGTGAGGGTTCGAAGCAACCTATCAGAATCCATCGAAGTTCAGTGAGGCGTACCTCAAAGCTCGGTACTTGGACCCCGCCTGTTCCTGGTCTTCATAAATGATCTCGCGAGTGTGCTATCTTCTAACTGCTTGCTATTTGCTGATGACCTAAAGGTATGGCGCACTATAGCTGCAGTGGAGGATCACACAGTGTTACAAGAGGACCTGGACAAAGCGTACACATGGTCCATCGAGAACATGCTGCATTTCAACGTCACCAAGTGCAAAGTTCTCAGTATACGGCACAAGAGTTTGCACAACTACCGCCTAGGACCACAAATTCTACAGCGGGTTTCTCACGAGTGCGATCCCGGCGTGATAATTCAAGGTGATCTCGGTTGTTTGAGACAGACTGAAAGGCAGCTAAGAAAGCGAACCAGTACCTCGGCCTTCTTCGCAGAGCCTTCGGGGAGTTTGACCCTTCGATCTTTCCAAAAATGCTTAGCGCGTACGTGAGGCCGCACGCGGAATACGCTATCCAAGCGTGGCAATCCTGGCTCAAGCACCATCTCACCGCGCTCGATACGGCACAACGTATGGCAACGAAGAGCGTCAGAGGTTTGACCAGCCTCCCCTACCCACTCAGGCGGAAGAACCTCAAAATCTACAGTGGACGTTATCGGCGTCTAAGGGGCGATCTCATAATGGTGTACCTAATCCTGAGAGACCCCAACCACCCATGCCATTCCTTTCTAATACTCAGTCTAAACACCCCGCTAAGAGGTCACCAGTTTAAGTTAGTCACGCAGTACAGCCGCCTGGAATGTCGGCGAAACTATTTTTCCCTTCGAGTGGCACAGCCTTGGAACGCCCTCTCCGAACATGAAATTAATGCACCCACCTTATCCCTTTTCAAAAAACGACTTGACGATACCCTGTCACATTTACACTACGTGCTATAGCTCATGACCACCAGATGCTGGCACTAATGCACAACAGACAGGGGATAGTGCCATAACCCTTCTCGAGGATGAGTCATTCCAAATGCCTTGCACGAAACTTGGTAAACGCTACTATTATGGAAACTGGATTTCTGTATCCTGTGGACCCAGGATACCTGCACACAAGTAAGCGTTGTCCTTGCTATCTTTTTTTATTTTTTTGCCTATGATGTGAATTATAACCACTCTCCTTTTGCTTTGTGTGTGTACACTCTCATTTCAAACTCCATTTATACGACAGTGCAGCTACAGCAGTAAGCGCCTGAACTGACGGCTCCATTATCCCTTCGCTATCTTCTTTTTGTCACGCTAAACACCCTACGGGACAGGTCAAGCACCTGCTGTTTTACCCATTATAAATCATTGTTCATTGTACTGCTCCAGGAATCTGATGCGCCACTCGCATTGGCTGAGAACACAATCAGGATCCCCTCGGAGCATTTCTCATACCTGCGCCTCATCGCTTGCTTGACGTAAGTTTTGATTACACTCCAGATCCCTTTGATAGGGTTCAGCGCCAGAGTATGGGGATAACCATAACATCCTCCCTGATCGGTACTGTTCTCCTGGAACAAGTTTTCTAAATCTGTGTGGCACGGCGCGTTGTAACCAATCAGCAGGCACCGTTCGATAACATCTGCACATTGTGCATCTAACAACTGTCGCAGCCACTGCGTACATCTTTGTTAAATGTAGCTTCCAAGTAAAACGTTATCAATACGTCCTTTGTCATGGCTCCGACAAGGTGCACATTTTGTCCGCGACTGTTCGCCACAATACACTGTGCTCGGCTCCCACGTGGTGAACGGCCCCGAGTTCGTGTGCAAAAGAGATTAAAGTTCGTCTCGTCAATCCACATTGGTTTCTTTCCTTATGCTTGAAAATGTAATAACTACAGGAGGAACAATTTCCGTCGCTCTTTGTTCAGCTGCGTGTTTAGGGAATCAGGAATTGTATGTAACTTCTTCATCGTTATCAATCACTTGTCGAGGTATCTGGCGACAGTCCTGGTACAGACCTCAACGTCAAACTCAGCTTTCAAGAGCAAGCGCAGTTTTGCAAGGGTTATTGTGGGTTCCGCCGACACCCACTCAACCAGAGAGTCAACGTGGCTCACTGTCATCGCTCTGCGACGAGCACCCCCTTGTTGACCTCCTGGTTCGGTTGACTCCAGCACTTTTATCCAATTGCGGCAAGTGTTCAATTTCACGTGAAGTAAATTAGCGAGATGCTTCCAATCGTTTCTTTCTTCATACACTGTCAGTATCTTGTTCCACACTTCGAACGAGAGACGCACATACGGATCTATTCGTGTCATTTGGTGTTGGTCCAATGAACTTTCCATGACGATCTGGGAAAATATGTCATCATGGCTATTTAAACCAAACGTCAAATCCTCCATGCATTTGACAACATTCCGTGTGGTGAATTCGCTTGTCTTGTTGCGCCGTAATTTGTCCCATGATTGTGGCCGTGCTTATGTCTGGTCACGTCGCCCACATGTCCGGCACTTACGAATTCGGCTGTGGACATTTGTACCGATAGCGCGTGGGGCCTCAGTAGATGTCACCCGAACAATCCTAGTGGGAACACCGTGGCACACAGCTCAACCGCGTACTAGGCCTGTACTACGGCTGTGGTTTGCATGCCTGAATTGCCAGTCTGCGAATGCACGCCGAGTATCGTAGGAGAGTCACGATATCGAAACATGGAGGCCTGCTAGTGCCCTATCTTCTGGACAACCGAGACGTATCCTCACCTTAACAAAGCGACGCGAATCAACTTAACTATGTAGTGGTGAGCGAGTACTACAGACGCACGTCGTGTATGGGACCCAGGGTGCTGCTGAATCAGTGCTCTGATACACGGTGGTGGGACATTCACGACTGCGTGAGGTGTGGTGTGCGATCGATAATTAAAAATATTCAAAAACCAAAAAATCTAAACATGGAGATCAACCTTCCTTCTTTCTAGCTTCTGCGTG
This sequence comes from Dicrocoelium dendriticum, assembly GCA_944474145.2. NCBI lineage: Eukaryota > Metazoa > Platyhelminthes > Trematoda > Plagiorchiida > Dicrocoeliidae > Dicrocoelium > Dicrocoelium dendriticum. Next base: position 45,170,479 of record OX104065.1, read on the forward strand.
TATTTTTATATTTTCACGTCTCGATATGCCGTTACCCTCTCCTTCGATCGACTGGCCCGCACGAGCAAGGTCTTCGAGGACCGTCGCAGTCAACGAGGATCCTGACGCAAACGCGGGTCGTTTCTCCGTGGGACGAGGGTCACTTCCTCGTGGGAGGACGGTCGTTTCTTTGTGGGACGAGGGACGTTTTGCCGTGGGATGAGGTGCGGCAGAGGGAGAACACTCCCAAGTACATCGTTTGGCAGCAGCGGAGGTCGAGGTCCTGCCGGCCTTTTTCTGGGCTAGCCAATTTGTTGTAGTCCGATAAACCCGCTCCAAAGACTTGCCGAAATGCGCTTTGCCCTGTAACCAATAAAGCACAAACGACACTGCGGACTCCGACTTCCGGCGAACCCCATTTGATGCGAACGCCCACTCAGGGCACGATTTTGCCCTAGCAACTTCGATTCATCCGTCATTTTCGACTTCGAAGGCTTCTTTTGTTCAGCTTTCTAAGGGGGAGAGCTCTGTAGCGCCCCAAAAGATAAATATTATCTTTTGTGCACAATTTCGCTGATGACCGATTGTACAATGTTCTTGTCTGTTTTAATCTCCCTTACATCACGTTCATGTTGACCTACATCCGGTGCGACGTTCAACCGCCTTGTAAGCTCCCGCGCTAACGTGTTCCTCCTGTTTTGCTTCATCCGTCCGCGTCTTCTTGTATCCCATCGAATACAGTCCGCTGTGTCCGACTAAGATTGCATTCTTATATCCGCGCTTAATTTCGCGCACCGTCTCTGACTAGTATTTACTAGTCCTACACTGCCTCTTTAGTGAGATAACGAGATAGTTTTAGCCACCTCCCACCTTAGTCGAAAAATTGAGAGCTGTTGCTTAACTTATCAATGTGCAAAAGTGTGGTTTCTCAGTGCACAGTGGCCGGTATCCACAGTGCTAGGAACTCCATATTGATGGCGAGAGATTGCACTCCTCCACATCCGCAAAGTACCTGGGTACCAAGTTTAACCATGATTCATCCTCATCACATCATATGAACGTCCGCAAAAGTTAGCAGATTATCATTCTACGCCTTATCTCCGCCAGCTTCCCCTGTCTCCCATGATTTGATACTTAGTTTTGTCACTGCTTGTATCTTTTCACACAGGACGTACTGCTCACCAGTGGTTTTGCCTGGTCTATTGGGCAAGGATGTCAGAGTAAGCTTCAGGCTGTTAAAACACTTGTCACGATGCAGCGGTGTATCGAAGCTGATGTCTGTTGGTATACTTGTACTCACTCATGTTGGCTCTTGCAAGGTCAGTATCAAGAGTAGTTGCCGGCACCCCATCCATTGTGTATTATCGGAATGTGTCAACCTAGTCAACCAGACAGAAGTACAAATCCATACATGCCCGTACACGAGCGTACGGTTTGTCAGTTATCCGTTAGCAAGCGCCAATTTGCTAGACCAAGATAAAGTTGTCCAAGAAGTAGCAAACCAGTTCACGTTATGATGGTATTGTGTCTATCTATTTAGTAATACACCTTCTTGAATTACATTTATACCACGCCGCATCGCAGAAAGCGTGTATGTAACGGCTGAATAATCAGCGGTAATGGGTGCATAAGGTAGGTTCTTGACTTGATGTTGTCCAACCGAATCAGTGAGGAAGATATGCATGCAGAACACACTTTCAGACGAATGGTGTGTTTAAACATTGCTAACTAGGCAAATTTACCTGGAGGTGCACAGAGCCGCAAGCCCGCAAGGCTAGACCCGCCAATGCAGGAAAGTGGATGGTCTACCTGTCGTTACTCTTTAGGGGTGATGTAACCGCGGATCGAATTAATTGAAGGCTTTCCAGTGCGTCCGCTACAACGTACCATGCAGATGATCTCTGTATCATCACCTCAACGCTAATCGTGAGCCAGCAAGACAGATAGGCAAAAAGGCATCAGCACTACGCCGGTACGCAGTACCGATGCTTCGCTGCCGCGCAACCACCACCGGTCGCCCGTGGGCTAAGGATACTGTGAGGGCCATCCTCCTCATACACAGGCACGAACCCGCGCCCTCAGATTACAAGACAAGCTCGTTACCTTTGGGCTATCGGCCGGCGTCAAAGCTTACTTTCTGTGTGTAAAACTTTTACTGCTCGTGTCGAACAAGTTATATTTGGAAAATGACCAGGTTACTGTCCAGAATAGTTCGGGAACATGGTGCAGTGTGGCTATGCAGTGGCATTAAGAAGTCAATAACGAGCGTTGTGCTATCGCACGTGATCCACCGCAATCATCAAATCAACGCGCTAGTCTTTGCAGTCCATCTATAGGAAACCTAGACGCCATACGCAGTCAGATACCAGCTGCTGGCGACGGCAGAGGCAATTGCTATTTGACTCCATGACACGGACTTTTGTGCGAAAAAGAAATTTGTCCAAGCGCTTCAAATGTCGCGGCCACAATCCGCATCGTCCAAGAGGGATGACTGAAGCATCGCCCATATTGTTTCCCCATGCAACGCGATCACAAGACAATTAGTTCCGTTGATTCACCACGTTCACATATGCTGTGTTAGTTTTACTCCTAGCTATAAATAAATAAATGATATATTTCTCGACATGCGAGACACAGGCAGACTACGAGGCTGATCATGTGGTACAACTAAGTCGGGTAGTGCACAAATAAAAGTGGGTGGACGTACAGTAACGTGAAATGCTAGATTTTCGTCCGACGTTGTTCGATTCAGATTGTACAAGTTTCACTGGTAACTGATAACCTCAGGAATATACATGCTTTTTACAGAAAAGGAGAAGAATTTTCGGAGGAAATAGTGTGATAGCTCCAGCAGTTGTCGGAGATCAAAATGGGCAAATTGGTGATGCGAAATAATTTGGTATGGTACTGAGAAATGTTGTATGTACGCATGGTATTTTTCAGGGAGGGAGAGAAAACTGTACGCAAAGTAAAGTAAGTTAACCGTCGTTCCAACTGTTCAGCTGTGTGCGGTAAGAGGAGAAGCTGATTTTGATGAGGGGATTTGTTCAGAGTGAACGTAAGCGTGGAAGATCATGGTAGGTTTTCGGAAGGTGTTATCAAATGGATTCAGTCCAAAAGCAGAAGGATTAAATCAACATTGATTTCGCTGAACACGTAACACAGCAGCTCGTACCTAAGGGAGGGGGTCAGGGGAAGAGATAAGTAGAAGATAATTAGCGTTGCAGAACAAGTGCGAAATAATTTGCTCGAGAGGAACTCTAGGGCACATTTCCGTCTTGGTGAGTGTGAACTTCATTGTTAATCAGGATATTTTTGCCTTTAGAAAACACGTTATTGCTACTGATAAATTTGGGGAGGGCAGTAAGATCGGGCAACAGGAGAATAAAAAGATCCCCTGATATTGATACTATATCCATTTTGCTCCTATTTCGTATGGGGATTCACTTGTCAAGGTAGGTTGCAATATACCGATCGCTGTTTCGACGTTTAGAAAGGAATGTATAACGTGTCGGAACTTCATCCCTGACTGGATTGCACGTATCTCAGATGGAAGGCTGTTCCACAATATGGAGTATCGATTTAGGAAAAAGTTGTCAGACAGTTTCGTTCGTGATCTTTTCACTTTTACTTTATTGTGATTGTTATTTCGGGTGCGATAATTTGATAATGCTGCTCGTTGTACCGATGGGCGTGAAGAATGTATTTTTGGGTAATTATGTCAAAGATGAAAAGGTTAAGTTTCATTCTTCGCAGCCACAGTGGATCAAGTTTTAAGGCAACGCAACGATCCATGTAAGATAGAGTGGTGGAATAGCCTAGAAGACGCTTAGTAAATGATCTTTGAACACCTTCCAATGCCATACGATCACTCACTCTAGAATTACAGTAGGTGATGGAGCCATATTCAAGCAGCGGGCGCGTTTTTATTCTATACATGGTATTAATGGATTCTTTTAAGTTAAATGTTTTGAACAAAAGCCCAATGCTTCGGCGGGCTTGAGCTGCGGTGTGTCCTGCGTGTTCGGAAAAGTTAAGGGTGCTCGAGTAGTGGATCCCTAGGTCACGGATAGTGTGGCAGTGAGACAATGGTTTATCATCTATAGTTAGTGAACCTGGTGTGATGTCACATCTGTAGGGTACCACGTGGCATTTATCAGTAGAGAATGTCATCATCCATTTGGAACTCCATGAGTCCAGTGTACGTAAGTCATGCTGGATTTCGCTAAGCGTATCACTGACCTCAGTTGGATTAAAAGTGTAAACAATTTTGATGTCATCGGCAAACAGGAAAGGTTTGCCGGAGGCAAAGACATCAAAAATATCATTTACGTAAAGTAGGAATAAAAAGGGTCCCAGAACACTACCTTGTATCACACCACTGGTGACAGGCTTTGGCGTGCTTGTTTCATGCTCGATCTGAACAACCTGGGTTCTATTAGTTAGGTAAGAATCAAACCATGAAAGCAGAGGGTTGTCTATGCCATATGCAGTTAGTTTGGATAAGAGGTGGTTATGAGGGACACGATCAAATGCTTTGTGCATATCTAGGTAGATGACTATCGCTGATGAACCGTCATCGAGCGAAGTAGTCAGAAGACTGAGAAAGTCTATCTGACGTGTTATGCAGGATCACGTGCTTAGGAAGCCGTGTTGTGAGGTGTTGATAAGATTTCGCGACATCATGAAGTCCACAGTTTTGGACTTTATGTGACGCTCCATCATTTTAGAGAGGATAGAAGTATGGCTTATTGGGCGGTAGTTGCTCAGTTCATGCACAGAGCCTGACTTGTAGCGAGGAATGACTACAGCCGTCTTCCACTGTGATGGCACGGTACCGGTGTTCATGGATAGAGAAAAAAGATTCAAAAGTAGTACAGGGAAGTCAGATCCACCGTATTTTATAAGTGTTGGTGGTAATTTGTCAGGTCTGTTGGGCGGAACCTGGGATACTAGTCGGTAAGCAATGACACGTAAGACGTGTCAAATACGACAGTATAGAAGTCGGAGGCAACTGAACCCAACGTATATTGTACAGGCTACAAAAATAGGAAGCGAATCAGAGAGAGCGAGGAACGTGCAGCGTGGAACTCACCAAAACGGTTTGTGTCCATGGATGTGCAGTCAGTTAAACAAATGGACGTTTCGAAGGTTAAAACAACCATAAAATCCAATGTTATAAGATACTGAAAGAGCATGTTTTCAGTTGCACTACAAGGGCCTCCCCCTAGAAGGCTGAAGGATGGAAGCCTTCGATGGAGCTGTTAGTGGGGGGAACGGAAGGTGAGGGTGGATGCAAATGTTTGCAGGGGCTTGAGAATAGCTTCCAAATTGGGGTGTAGCGGATTTCGCTGGGTCCAGGCTTTTGTTAGTTTTATTTATGACGATCGTGTGGACCAGAGTGCATCATCGGTGGGCCGTCGGGGCGGGCTGGTCGGACTGCAAAAAAAACTGGCTAGTCCAGAAAAAAGGCCGACAGGACCTTCCCATTGCTGCAGACCCGACGGTGCGCTTGGGAGGTGTCACTCCCCCCACCGCACTTTAGTCCACGGTCCTCGTCCCACGAAGAAATCCAGGCGTGCTCGTCCCACGAAGGAATGCGGGGCGTCCTCGTCCCACGAAGAAATCCGGCGTCCTCGTCGGCAATGCCTAGTCGGCGTTTAGGGACCAATCCTTCGCGGGTGTCTGCGATCGAGGGCGGGGAATGGGGTGAGGATGGGGGCTGTGGGACGGCTGGCGAGTCACTCCAGGGTTGTGTTGAGCCGGTTGGCGAGTCACTCGAGGGTTGCCTGGGCAGTTCCGGCGGTTGAGTTTCTGGAAGATAGAACTCAGAGGGGGTTGGCAAGGGTCTGGGAAGTGGCTTGACGCCGGAGAGGGGACATGGCATGTATGATAAAAGCAAATACGCTTTTTAGGTTTTTTTTAAAATGTTTTGGGTTTTTTTTGTCGATTTTGCAAAACGTTTGTGGGTGAGACGCAGGATAACCATTAAATACGAAAAAGGCGTGTTAATGGAAATAGCAAACGCTTACAAAATCAGAAAAACGGACCGGACGTTTGACCTGTCTACCGCGTCGGTCGGTTGCCTGGGGTTGCGGCGGGATAGGTTGCGGGTCAAGGGGTACGGAGGGATCCGGGTTATCCAGTGCTCGGGAAGTCACCACAGGTGCGGGTGCTTGTGAGAGAGCATCAGGATGAGCTGCAAGTGGCTCGTCAAAGAAAGCCACTTTGAGGCGGTCGATGGACACCGTTGTTCGGTGACCATTCTGGTCTATAGTAAAATGTTTCGGAGTCCGTTGCAGAACTCTGAAAGGGCCAGTGTAGGGAGGCTGGAGAGGGCGCCGCACTGCGTCGGTGCGGAGGAAGACGTGAGTGCAGGTAGAGAGTCCGCTGTGCATTTGCACATCTCTAGTCTGTTCACGGGGCGGGGTCGGGCGTAGTGAACGCATGCGCTGAGCTAGGGAGGACGCAAAGTTAGGCGGAGGCATACCCGACGATGCGGGAGGTGAAACGAATTCTCCTGGTAACTTGAGCGTCGTTCCGTAAACCAGCTCTGCTGGTGCACATTGCAAGTCAGCTTTGATGCTGCTGCGAATGCCTAAGAGAACGAGCGAAATGTTTTCGCTCCAGCTAGGGTCAGCGGAGGCGCAGAGCGAGGCTTTAAGCTGTCTATGGAAACGTTCAACTAGCCCGTTGGCTGCTGGGTGATACGCTGTGGTATGGATGCGGCGACAACCTAAGAAGTTGCAGAACGTATCGAATTGTGAAGATTCGAAAGGCGTTCCGCGGTCAGTTGTGATGGTGGATGGGCATCCGTAGTGCGAGACCCATCGGTCCAAGAAGGCCCGGATAACAGTCTCAGCTGTGCAGTCTGTTACGGGGATAGCTTCTGGCCATCTGGTGAAGCGGTCGACACATGTAAGAATGTATACAAATCCGCGTGACGGAGGCAATGGACCTACCAGGTCTAAGTGTACATGCGAGAACCGAGAGTCCGGAGCAGGAAATGAACCAAGAGGACTGCGGGTGTGACGATGTACTTTAGAGCGCTGGCATTGAAGGCAGGCGCGAGCCCAGGTACGAACATCTTTGTTTACGCGTGGCCAAACGAAACGTTCGGTGACCAGTTTCAAAGATGCACGGATACCGGGATGTGACAGTGAGTGCAGTGCGTCGAAGACTGTGCGTCTGAAGGAGACGGGCACGAGAGGTCTAGGACAACCTGTGGACGTGTCACAGAGGATGGTTCCTTCCGTGGTTTGGAGAGGAACAGGTTGCACATGCAGCGAAGTGGACTGCAGAGTGCGTTGTATATCCTCGTCTTGAGCCTGAGCCGATGCCATGGCGGCAAGGTCGACGGTAGGCAAAGACTGCAGAGTGAGATTGACGCGTGAGAGAGCGTCGGCGACGGGATTGTCGACACCTGAGACATGACGTATGTCAGCAGTGAACTGCGTGACAAAGTCTAGGTGTCTTGTTTCCCGTGGTGAGTATTTGTCGCTAGCAGAGTTGAAGGCAAATATAAGGGGCTTGTGGTCAGTGTAGACCGTGAAAGCGCGGCCTTCGAGCGTGTGCCGGAAGTGACGTATTGCAAGGTAAATGGCGAGCAGTTCTCTGCCAAACGTGCTGTAGCGGGATTCCGCTGGCTGCAGGCGCTTGGAGAAGAACCCAAGGGGTTGCCAGCGTCCACCAACGTGTTGTTGGAGGACGGCTCCTACCGCGACGTCTGAGGCATCAGTCGTAATAGAAAGAGGTGCAGTCGACTCAGAATGAGCGAGGAGGGCTATGTTGGAGATAGCATCCTTGAGCTCGGCGAAGGCTGCCTGTGCTGTTTCAGGGAAAGCGAACTTACGTTCATTTCCTCTGAGTAAGTCAGTCAGTGGCTGCATGAGCTGAGCGCAGCGCGGAATGAAGCGTCGATAGTAGTTGACCAAACCACAAAATCGACGCAGGTGCTTGAAGGAAGTCGGAGCTGGGAAGTCCTTGATTGCCTGGATCTTATCAGGAAGGACTTCGATACCAGACGATGAAACGATGTGGCCTAGGAATTCTACCGTTGATTTGCCGAGTTCGCACTTAGTCGGGTTGACTGTGACACCGTGTTGGGTCAAGCGCTGGAAGAGAGCTCGAAGATGCTCGAGGTGCTCTTGTTCCGATGAACTGGCTACTAAGATATCATCGAGGTAGGAATATGCGAAGTCTAGGCCACGAGTAACATCGTGGATGAAGCGCTGGAAGGTTTGTGCGGCGTTGCACAGTCCAAATGGCATCCTTAAAAATTCAAACAAACCGAAAGGAGTGATTACGGCTGTTTTAGGAATGTCATTGTCTTCCACAGGTATCTGGTGATAGGCGCGAACCAGATCGATCTTGCTGAAGATCGTCTTACCTGTGAGGCATGCGGTAAGGTCCTGCATGTGTGGGATGGGATACCTATCTGGGACGGTTAGGCGATTGAGTGCGCGGTAATCACCGCAAGGACGCCAGTCACCAGATTTCTTGGGGACCATCTGTAGGGGCGAGGACCAAGGGCTGTCGGAAGGGCGGATTATTCCAAGTTCAAGCATGTGCTCAAACTCCGCCCTAGCTACCTTTAGTTTCTCAGGCGATAGTCGGCGTGGACGGCATGCCACAGGTGGGCCATTCGTCCGTATGTGGTGCGTGACTTGAGCTGCCACGGGCAAAGCTGCGTTCATTGGCTGAACGAGCTTGGGATACTGAGAAAGGAGATTAGCGTAGGCTGACGAGGTCTGGGGAAATGCATAGACCGGGGATATAGATGTCACATCGGCGGTGATGCCACGTACGCTGAGTTTTGTTGCAGTGTCGACTATCATCTGGCGTTTCGCATCGACCAAGAGGTCGAAATGCCTGAGAAAGTCAATGCCGATGATGGCAAAGGGGACTGCAGCGACAGTGAATACCCAGCGGAACGTGCGCCGAAGACCTAGGTCCAGGGTAAGTGACCGCTGACCATAGGTGGCTATTGGCGTGCCATTGGCGGCACTGAGGCTTGTCGACAGAGAAGCGGTAGGCTCACCTGGCATAGGGGGAATGACGCTGACTTCCGCCCCGGTATCAACTAAGAACTGGGTATCGGAGCCATAATCCCTAATGTAGATGAGACGACTTGGAGCTTTGCCGACACCGTTAGTCGCCATTACGGGCCGGCGTGGAAGTTTCCCTGCTTGGCGGCGGAGAAACTGCATGGCTGCTGGCACTTGCGGGCTTTGTTACCAAAATGCATGTGGTAAAAGCAAAAGCCTGAATTGTTAGGCTTCGTGCGGCGAGTCGATGAGTTAGAGCGGCTGCGCTGCTTACGATCTAGGGTGAGCTTCTCGACTTGGCGTTGTAATGACGCTATCTGCGATGATAAGGCGTCGATTGCCGACGGCTCACTAGTCGCGTATGTCGCCGGGGCTGTGACGGGGCTAAGTCGAGTGAACGTCCTAGATTCGTTCGCTGGCTGATGTCGTTCCATGACACGATCTGCTAGTTCCGCAACTGCTGTGAGAGGCAGGGCGCTTGCCACCGCAAGGATGGCTTGTGTGCTTTCTGGGAGACGTTGCATCCACATTTCGCGGAGAATACCTTCATCCATGCTGGATGTGCCTAGGAGCTGTTGCATCTGTCGTAACAAGGCTGAAGGCATCCTGTCCCCTAGCTGCAGATCCCTAAACAGTTGCTGAAGTCGGACCTTGTCAGAGGGCGTGATTCGCTGAATGATCGCCTGCTTTAAAGTATCGTATTTCGCATCGGGGGGCGGGCAAGCTATGATGTCCCTCACCTGGGAGGATACGCTTTGCGGAAGCCGGGACATAAGCTGATGATATTTAGAATTATCAGATGAAATTTTACAATTGTAAAAAGTGGATTCTAAATGTGCAAACCATAACAACGGGTCATTCTCCCAAAAGGTGGGGAGGCTAGCTCTACGGCACTAACCACGTACGTAGATGGTTTATCATCAGCACTATTCATCGTGAGAAATGAATAAGTATATGCGGCAAATGAGAAAACAAAACGATAGCGAGTAATGAATCAGAAAAGCACTGGAACGAGCTCACCAAAATGAAAATTCACAATGGCGGACGGCGTGTTCCTGACAGGGGGTCACCAATTGTTGGGCGGAACCTGGGATACTAGTCGGTAAGCAATGACACGTAAGACGTGTCAAATACGACAGTATAGAAGTCGGAGGCAACTGAACCCAACGTATATTGTACAGGCTACAAAAATAGGAAGCGAATCAGAGAGAGCGAGGAACGTGCAGCGTGGAACTCACCAAAACGGTTTGTGTCCATGGATGTGCAGTCAGTTAAACAAATGGACGTTCCGAAGGTTAAAACAACCATAAAATCCAATGTTATAAGATACTGAAAGAGCATGTTTTCAGTTGCACTACAGGTCCGGCATACCATGATGACTTCGTAGAGGTGATAAGTCGATTTATATCCCGAAGTTCAAAATCAACTGTGCAGATCTTGTCATCAGTAAGCAGAGGGATAATGTGCGAGGGAGCCGCAGCAGCGGTATTAAAAGTAGAACAAAAGTAATTATTGAAATCCCTGCTTATTTTAGCTGGATTGTTAGTTATTTGGTTACCAGAAATCAGGATGGACTGGTGTGGTGTATAAACATGAGGAGAGCCGCCGGAAACAAGCGTGTTGCTTTAGCTGGCTTTTGTTACTAATGTCTTACCCGAGGTTATTTTCTCAGTGGGAGAGGATAATCAATTAGGTCAGCTGTGTTTGAGTTTAGTAAGGGTGCGCCCACCCCTGTCAGAAGTGCAGCACTCAGACACCGCACACACATATGGCAATATCGGTGGTGAATACCCAGCGGGCCTTACTAGTTTTCTGAGACATTTGCTGGGGGCCAAAAGCCGAATCAAAGTTAACATGCGCTTATGGTTAACCAGCTGTTAGCTCTGTGAACGGACTTCCGAAGCAACTGGTGTCGTGATATGTTGAACTCACTACACTGCTTAAGTCACCAAACTGAACTTGTAACAACAGAACCTCGTCAGATGGCCATTGCACATTCAGAAAAGCACCGCATGTCTGTCTCGTAATATCGGGAAAAACAGCTGTGCACATTTCATCTGCTCCATTTGAGTTGGCGTCGGGGACCCTACTCTGGGTAGTACATGATAAAGGCAAGGTGATCACAGCGAATGACGACGACCAAAGTGATTAATCGGCTGGTCACAGCGCGGTTTTGCTTACACATTTACTCCTCGCTATTCCATTGTAACCCGTAAACTGCGAATTGCATTTCTTGGGACAGCGTGCACCTCATACTGATACTGATACTGTATTTAAGAGCAAGTAGATAGGTTTCTGTACAACTCTATTGCATTACGAATTTCAAAATTTACTTTTGAATTATCAGCAGTTGTGTCTGTTCCGTTAATCGTTTTTCCTTGTTCGGTTAGATATTTGTATAATGTCATTATTTCCGGGCATACAATGTCTTCTTTTGGCACTGTATGTGCATCGTCTCACAAAAGCACAGGTTTCCAAATTAATCGTCGATACCGGTTTTAAAACATTTCACAGAATCGGCCTCTATTAATCCTTGTGGTGGTGTATTCCCTAAGTTTACGATTCTTCTTTCGATACAAAGCTGATGGGATACTTTGTTCATACTGGGGACCCTAAGTTTGTAACGATGTCCTCGGGTGTTACAGGGTTCCTGCAGGTGAAATATTGGCCGCAGTATGGGGAAGTGATTCAAGTGTAGTACCCGATGGGTCATAATAAGGTCAATTCTTACTCGGCGATAGGATAGTGTGTAGAGTCCGAGCCTTTCACAACGTTTTTCATACGGAAGCTTTCGTAGGGCCGGTATCATTCTAGTTGCGATATGCTGTATTTTATCCAGCTTTTCAGTTTCCCATTGGGTTATCGGATGGTAAGCTGGGGCACCGTATTCAAGGATTGGTCTAATGAGCGAGGTGAATAGACGAGGGACGATTTCTTCGGACCATGTGGAGAAACTGCGTCTTAATGCCCAGAGCATACGAAGTCCCGCACGGTACAATTTCTCTGTATTTTCTAGTGATCGCAAATCATGTCGGGAGAGAACTAAGTCTCTGACAGATGTGTTGGGATGGAGCAACTGGCCGTCCAAGGTGTATGATCGAATGGCTGGACATCCGGTGATACTGATTAACTTCGACTTGCCTGCGTTAAGAGGTAGTTGCATTTCAGTGGACCACGTTGACAGTCGCTCTAAGTCATGCTGGAGGCGAGCGCAGTCGTCCTGGTTCTCAATGATCCTCCAGATTTTCAAATCATCTGCAAACAGGGCACATGGTGACTGGAGCTGCTGCGGAAGATCGTTGATATGAATAAGAAATAATACTGGCCCAAATACAGTTCCTTGAGGCACGTCACTGGTCGATGGGAACCAGTCTGTCAGATAGTCATTGACCTGTACTCTAAACCATCATCCCACAATAAACTCGTGTAACCACTGAAGTAACGTGCCACCGATTCCGTATGTCCTAAGTTTACGAAGGAGTACCTCGTGGTTCACTCTGTCAAACGCCTTACTAAAGTCGATGTAGACCACGTCAACATCCTTCTGTTCATTGAGAGCTCGAACCCACCGGTGGTATGCGTACATCAAGTTAGTGATACAGGATCGCCCTTTCGTAAAGCCGTGTTGCGCTGGCGTCAATATGTCCATCGATTCGAAGAACGACAGCATACACTTTTTCACAACCTTCTCGAGAACTTTGGATAATACCGAAGTCAAACAGATCGGTCTATAGTTCTCCATTTTATTCGGATCACCACCCTTGGGAAGCGGTTTCACTATCGAGCATTTCCAGTCGTTCGGGACGGATCCTTCAGAGAGCGATTTATTGAAAAGATTTGTCCCAGCTGGTGAGATGATAATCGATAGGGACTTGAGTATTAGTGGGTGAAGTCCGTCTGGTCCGGGGGGTTTTGCACCATCGAGGTTGACGAGTAGCTGATGTACTACGACTGCACAACATTGTAGGCTGTCGAGCAAGACTTGCGCAACCTGTGCCGGTACTGAAACTGCCGCCGGTTTATTGGAAAATACAGTGAGGAAGTGCGTAGCCAAGGCGTCCGCACGCTGAATTACTGCATTCAGGATTGATCAATCATCCTCATCATCAATCATCCTGGCAAATACTGATGGTTGATTAAGTGTTGTTTGTCAACATCATTAATAATGACCAATATGCGTAGATACGGATAATTATGGGTGCGACCAGACAAGCATGACGAGCTGATTGAATGCCCAGAGTTCAGCTTCTACGGTAAGGGCAACTTTAGGCCGAGAAACAATTGTTTTCGAACGCATAGTATTGGCTTCATCCGGCTTGCTGCGACAGCCTCAGCAAGCCGAAGGAAGAGTGACAGAACACACATTTGGACGCTGAGCCCAGTTCTATCCATGCTGAAGGCTACTAGGTTACGCGGGACTGTAAAGAGCGACGCCACTCACGAATCGCTGATAGTGTCAATTTAAGTGATTGGCTGTTGTTTGACATCTCCGGATGGCTGTGCTTGGTGAGCATGCAGACAAGGTGCCTACCTGTTTAACACCCTACACTTTGATTACTGGCTCCAACAGACAGTTGGTCTTGTTTGAGGGGACGGGGTGTACGGTCCTTGTGATAGTGTTAGGCTCGAAGAGTCGGTCCATGCATTCAGTGTGGAGCGGACTACAGTCCAGCCACCGCCTTGGGTGCACCTGTTTCCCCCCGAGTACAGCGTGCTTCTGTTTGCTTGTGAAGGAGTGTGAGCCAGTTCCGTTGATGAAACCTGGCCCCAAAACCACATGCCTCCCGGTGTTACTCCTTCGGGTCTACACTGGAGATGGGGTGTGTGGATGGAGCTGTGGGTGGTGCAGCGCAAGCCACCCATAGTCTCTCTGTATGCGCAGGCATCCTGTGGCTGGTCACAGTGACAGGCAAATCCGAAACTGGATGCCGCCAACCAAGAGAAACGGGTATAAAAGAAGGGAGGAACCAGCAGTAGCACGTTTTCGCTTATCCACTCTGCTGTATGGGGCAGATAAGGTGGCTCTTGCTCGACTGCTTGACGACTAGTGCAGGATGTGATTGAATTTCGAAGAAATAATCATGGTTGTATGTTGGCTGAGATACTACCAAGGCGCCCAGACCTAGACAAGAGGACAATCAGAGTGCTCAGTCAAAGCCTTCGGCACAAAAGCCTGTCCGCAATGCAGCGGGATGGTGGCAATGACGGTTTTACAGAAATGGACACCATCCTTTTTCCAATCCCTAACTTGGAGGACCAGGGCACTGAGTTCGTAGGATCTAACCAATGAGCAGCTTGGCAGGTGTAGTACTCAAAATCCCGGAAGCAACTCGATGATGTGTACAAAACGGTCGCACCACGTTAAGGCTCAATCAAATTGTGACGGATTGTGGCACCGGGGGGATTCGCAGATGACCCAACACAAGACGCGTGTTTAGTACTCGTTCGTGTGCACTCTAATGCTCGGTAGTTACACATTTACACGGGGTTCTCATTATTATTATTATTATTATTATTATTATTATTAATTTTCAGTTTCTCTTATCTGTGGTAATTTTCGTTGCCGCAGTTCAGCACCTGTCTCGTAATGTTTTGACACTCAAGGTCAACCCTACCTTAGTTATTTGATAAACTCAACCGTATGCACCTGAAATCTGTTGAAGTACGTGAGAAGGAGAACGATAGACACACCCCATCGTTATCAGCTAAGCTACAGCGATACCCTATACTGTTGCATGAAAACCATGCAATAATAAACAACCTCTAATATGGAATGCCAGGAGGGGGGAGGATAAGGCCCCAAATGGTCAGAGCAAACATCGGGGAAAAACGGATCTGCAGCCTACCGACAACTCACTGTCACTGACAGTTGGATATTGCGAAAATAAGAAACAATGATAAACAACCTTCTCGGAGTGCTCACTGTCTCACTTCGCATGCATTTTTAGCCCCAATAGACATCTCAACACCATGCAATCTGCCAAGGGGCGTTCGAGCAAAAGTATACCAAACGTAATATTAGCAACGGCCATAAGCATCAGTAATACACCTTAGCTGAGAGTGTGAAACACACTTCAGGTAATGTGCCGCAATGAAAAATAACGAAAATTACAGTACAAAGAATTCAAAAAGCAAGTAATAAAATGCTAAATATGATATTATGCATTTCGCATGAAATCGTAATTGGAGTGTGAATCTAAAAAGTGGGGATGGACAAAGTAACTCACAACACAAATGCCACTGAGGTCGGCTCTTCACCATGTTAGCAAGTGTGTCTAACCAAACGTGTTTATAGTGTTTCGGACTCCAGTCGGAAGACACCTAGTTGAAAATAAGAGTTCTCATTCCTCTTGACCAAGCCATCGCTTGGCCTCCCCTTCTCTTCTTCCATCTTCAAACTCCAGAAATATGGAATCAGCGATCCTGTTCTGGGCTGGATAGGAGACTTTCTCGTGCAACATCACCTGAATGTGAGGGTTCGAAGCAACCTATCAGAATCCATCGAAGTTCAGTGAGGCGTACCTCAATGCTCGGTACTTGGACCCCGCCTGTTCCTGGTCTTCATAAATGATCTCGCGAGTGTGCTATCTTCTAACTGCTTGCTATTTGCTGATGACCTAAAGGTATGGCGCACTATAGCTGCAGTGGAGGATCACACAGTGTTACAAGAGGACCTGGACAAAGCGTACACATGGTCCATCGAGAACATGCTGCATTTCAACGTCACCAAGTGCAAAGTTCTCAGTATACGGCACAAGAGTTTGCACAACTACCGCCTAGGACCACAAATTCTACAGCGGGTTTCTCACGAGTGCGATCCCGGCGTGATAATTCAAGGTGATCTCGGTTGTTTGAGACAGACTGAAAGGCAGCTAAGAAAGCGAACCAGTACCTCGGCCTTCTTCGCAGAGCCTTCGGGGAGTTTGACCCTTCGATCTTTCCAAAAATGCTTAGCGCGTACGTGAGGCCGCACGCGGAATACGCTATCCAAGCGTGGCAATCCTGGCTCAAGCACCATCTCACCGCGCTCGATACGGCACAACGTATGGCAACGAAGAGCGTCAGAGGTTTGACCAGCCTCCCCTACCCACTCAGGCGGAAGAACCTCAAAATCTACAGTGGACGTTATCGGCGTCTAAGGGGCGATCTCATAATGGTGTACCTAATCCTGAGAGACCCCAACCACCCATGCCATTCCTTTCTAATATTCAGTCTAAACACCCCGCTAAGAGGTCACCAGTTTAAGTTAGTCACGCAGTACAGCCGCCTGGAATGTCGGCGAAACTATTTTTTTGAAGGATGTTTGTGAGTAACGTAAGCTTCGTAGAGGGTAGAAGTCACGATTAAACTCCACACGAAAATCTGCCTCGACGGGGAATCGAACCCCGGTCCACGAATTTCCGGTCCGTTGCTCTACCACTGAGCTACCGAGGGCTGATGATTAGGTGCGGAATTTAACACGTGACTTCTGCTTGTTGCGCGACGTATTGCCAATGAGCTCACAGTAACTGTCCTGGTGTTGCAGATCGGCTCACTCACTCGTCACTTCCCAGTGGACCGAAGTAACTGTCCATCCGAAGTCCAAAGGGCGATGGTAGATTATTTGAAGGATGTTTGTGAGTAACGTAAGCTTCGTAGAGGGTAGAAGTCACGATTAAACTCCACACGAAAATCTGCCTCGACGGGGAATCGAACCCCGGTCCACGAATTTCCGGTCCGTTGCTCTACCACTGAGCTACCGAGGGCTGATGATTAGGTGCGGAATTTAACACGTGACTTCTGCTTGTTGCGCGACGTATTGCCAATGAGCTCACAGTAACTGTCCTGGTGTTGCAGATCGGCTCACTCACTCGTCACTTCCCAGTGGACCGAAGTAACTGTCCATCCGAAGTCCAAAGGGCGATGGTAGATTATTTGAAGGATGTTTGTGAGTAACGTAAGCGTCGTGGACCGGGGTTCGATTCCCCGTCGAGGCAGATTTTCGTGTGGAGTTTAATCGTGACTTCTACCCTCTACGAAGCTTACGTTACTCACAAACATCCTTCAAATAATCTACCATCGCCCTTTGGACTTCGGATGGACAGTTACTTCGGTCCACTGGGAAGTGACGAGTGAGTGAGCCGATCTGCAACTCCAGGACAGTTACTGTGAGCTCATTGGCAATACGTCGCGCAACAAGCAGAAGTCACGTGTTAAATTCCGCACCTAATCATCAGCCCTCGGTAGCTCAGTGGTAGAGCAACGGACCGGAAATTCGTGGACCGGGGTTCGATTCCCCGTCGAGGCAGATTTTCGTGTGGAGTTTACGT
>OX104065.1:45188116-45360832 GCA_944474145.2 Dicrocoelium dendriticum
GAAATTCCTGAGGGATGGAACCTCCTTCAGAATAAACATGGAAGTCAGCACGGTTGCGCTCCACTTCATCGCCATAAATGACAAAGAACACAAAGATCGCCAGAAGCAGCTAGACGGAAATCACCGTAGACGCGACATGTTCGACGTGGCAAACTGTTCAATAGCATACCGTCTAAAACTGCCAAGTGCTGTGAAAAACATTGTAAAAATCATCGTCCTACCACTTGGTATAGTCATCGTGTACAAGGAGAACATACTAGCAACGACCCCCTATCATTGCAAGTGCATGGGAGCTGTGCCCCGGTTGAGGTCACCCCAAGCAAGCACAGCCTATATCAGCAGTCCAAAAATATACGTATTATTATTAACTGTGATCAACTATTGGTTTTGATAATGTAACTGAGAAGCTGAGGGAGTTCCAAGAGGCGCTAAAATGTATTGATAACTGTTCGCTTTCATAAGCCGATTTAAGGTTGAAATTTATTGTTTATACAAACACACGAAACAGTGTACAGGAAATTGTTGCAAGCAAGTCTGCTGCCCTGAAACCGACTTTTACGCTGTTAATCGCAGTCATTGCTACCAATTTTCCATCCTCGCGTAAATAACGGGAGCACCTGGGACCGCATTGGATTGCAATTGTAGTGTGCCGGAAACCAAGCAGGTTCACCATTTTGCAACATTGGATTTTACGGTTGTTTTAACCTTCAAAACGTCCACTTGTTTTGCTGAATGCACATCCGTGGACACAAACCGTTTTGGTGAGTACCTTGCTGCATGTTTCTCGCTCTGGCTGATTTGCTTCCTATTCTTGTAGACTGCACAATATACGTTGGGTTCAGTCGCCTCTGACTTCTATACTGTTTCGTATTTGACACGTCTTACGTGTCATTGCTTACTGACTAGTATCCCAGGCTCCACCCAACAATTGGTGACCCCCTGTCAGGAACACGCGGTCAGCTAGTTTGAGTGTTCATTCTGGTGAGCTCGTTCCAGTGATTTTGTGATTTATTCCTCACTATCGTTTTGTTCTCTCACTTGACGCATATACGTATTCGTTTCTCACGATGAATAGTCCTGATGATAAACCACCTACGTACGTGGTTAGTGCCGTAGAGCTAGTCGCCCCACCTTTTTGGAGAATGACCAGTCGTTATGGTTTGCACCTTTAGAATCCATTTTTTACAATTGTGCAAGTTAAGCTGAGAATGCTAAATATCATCAACTTATGTCCCGGTTTCCGCAAAGTGTATCCTCCCAAGTGAGAGACACCGTAGCTTACCCACCTACCGATTTTAAATATGAGACTTTAAAACAGGAGATTATTCAGCGAATTACGCCAGCTGACAAGGTCCGACTACAGCAACTGGTTAGGGCTCTGCAGCTAGGGGACAGGATGCCTTCAACCTTGTTGCGACAGATGCAACAGCTCCTAGGCACATCCAGCATGGACGCAGGTATTCACCGCGAAATGTGGATGCAACGCCTCCCGTTAAACACACAAGCCATCCTTGCGTGGCAAGCTCCCTGCCTCTCGCAACAGTTTCAGAACTAGCAGACCGCGTCATCGAACGACATCAGCTGAAGAACAAATCTAGAACATTCACTGGACTTAGCCCCGTCGCAGCCCCAGCGACATACGCGACTAGTGAGCCGTCGGCAATCGACGCTTTAGCATCGCAAATAGCGTCACTACAACGCCAAGTCGAGAAACTCTCCCTAGATCGTAAGCAGCGCAGCCCCTCTAGCTCATCACCTCGTCGCAAGAAACCTAACGATTCAAGCTTTGGCTTTTACCACTCGCGTTTTGTTAGCAAGGTCCGTAAGTGCGAGCAACCATGCAGTTTCTCTGCGGCCAAACAGGGAAATTTCCATGCCGGCCCGTAATGGCGACCAACGGTGTCGGCAAAGCCCAAAGTCGTCTCATCTACATAAGGGATTACTACTCCGATACGTAGTTCTTAGTTGATACCGGGGCGGAAATCAGCGTCATTCCCCCTATGCCCAGTGAGTCTACCGCGTCTCTGTCGACAAGCCTCAATGCGGCCAAGGGCACGCGAATAGCCACCTACGGTCATCGGTCGCTTACCCTGGACCTAGCTCTTCGGAGCATGTTCCGCTGGGTATTTACCGTCGCTACAGTCCCCTTTGCAATCATCGGCATTTAGTTTCGCAGGCCGTTCGACACCTTGGTCGACGTGAAGCGCCAGAAGACAGTCGACACTGTAATGAAACTCAGTGGACGTGGCATCACCGCCGATGTCACATCTATATCCCCGGTCTATGGATTTCCCCAGGCCTCGCTAGACTACGCTAATCTCCTTTCTCAGTATCCCAAGCTCGTTCAGCCAATGAACACAGCTTTGCCCGTGGCTGCTCAAGTCACGCACCACATACGGACGAATGGCCTACCCGTCGAATGCCGTCCACGCCAGACTATCGCCCAAGAAAGTAAAGGTAGCTAGGGCGGAGGTTGAGCACATGCTCGAAATTGGAATAATCCGCCCTCCCGACAACCCGTGGACCTCGCCCCTGCAGGTGGTCCCCAAGAAATCTGGTGACTGGCGCCCTTGCGGTGATTACCGCGCACTCAATCGCCTAACCGCCCTAAATGGTATCCCATCCCGCATCTGCAGGACCTTACCGCAAGTCTCACAGGTAAGACAATCTTCAGCAAGATCGACCTGGTTCGCGCCTATCACCAGATACCTGTAGAAGACAATGAAATGTCTAAAACAGCCCTCCTCACTCCTTTCAGATTGTTTGAATTTTTACGAATGCCATTTGGACTGTGCAACGCCGCACAAACCTTCCAACGCTTCATACACGATATCACACGTGGCCTAGATTTCGCTTATTCTAACCTCGATGGTACTTTAGTCGCCATTTCCTCGGAACAGGAACACATCGAGCTTCTTCGAACACTTCCAGCGCTTGACCCAACACGATATCACAGTCAACCCGACTAAGTGCGAACTCGGCAAATCAACGGTAGAATTCCTAGGCCACCTCGTTTCATCGTCTGGTATCGAAGTCCTTCCTGCTAAGCTCCAGGCAATCAAGGACTTCCCAGCTCCGACTTCGTTCAAGCACCTCCGTCGATTTTATGGTTTGGTCAACTACTATCGACGTTTCATTCCGCGCTGCGCGCAGCTCATGGAGCCTCTGACCGACCTACTCAGTGGGAACGAACATAAATTCGCTTTCCCTGATACAACAGAGGCAGCCTTCTCCGAGCTCAAGGATGCTATCTCCAACATATCCCTCCTCGCTCATTTCGAATCGACTGCACCCCTTTCTATTACGATTGATGTCTCAGACTTCACGGTAGCAGCAGTCCTCCAACAGCATGTTGGTGGGCAGTGACAACCCTTGGATTCTTCTCCAATCGCCTGTAACCAGCGGAATCCCGCTACAGTACGTTTGGCAGAGAACTGCTCGCCACTTACCTAGCGATTCGTCACTTCCGGCACACACTCGAAGGCCGCGCTTTCACCGTCTACACTGACCACAAGCCCCTTATCTTTGCCTTCAACTCTGCTAGCGACAAATACTCACCACGGGAAACAAGACACCTAGACTTTGGCACGCAGTTCACTGCTGACATACGCCATGTCTCAGGTGTCGACAATCCCGTCGCTGACGTTCTCTCACGCGTCAACCTCACTCTCCTGTCTTTGTCTACCGTCGGCTTTGACGCCATATCATCGGCACAGGCTCAGAACAAAGACATACAGCGCACTCTGCAGTCCATTTCGCTGCATGTGCAACCTGTTCCTCTCCAAACCACGGAAGGAACCATTCTCTGTGACACATTCACAGGTTTTCCTAGTCCCCTCGTGCCCGCCTCCTTCAGAGGCACAGTCTTTGACGTACTGCACTCACTATCACATCCCGGTATCCGTGTATCTTTGAAACTGGTCACCAAACGTTTCGTTTGGCCACGCGTGAACAACGATATTCGTACTTGGGCTCGCACTTGCGTTCAATGCCAGCGCGTCAAAGTACATCGTCACACCCGCAGTTCTCTTGGTTCATTTCCTGCCCTGGACGCTCGGTTCTCGCATGTACACTTAGACCTAGTATGCCCCTTGCCTCCGTCACGTGGATTCGTATACATTCTTACATGTGTCGGCCGCTTCACCAGATAGCCAAAAGTCATTCCCGTAACAGCCTACACAGCTGGGACTGTTATCCGGACCGTCTTGGACCGATGGGTCTCGCACTACGGATGCCAATCCACCATTAAAACAGACCGAGGAAGGCCTTCCGAATCTTCACAATTCGATGCGTTCTGCAACCTTTTAGGCTTCCGCCGCATTCATACCACAGCATATCACCCAGCAGCCGACGGTTTAGTTGAACGCTTCCATAGACAGCTTAAAGCCTCGCTCTGCGCCTCCCCCGACCCTAGCTGGAGCGAAAACATTTCGCTCGTACTCTTAGGTATTCGCAGCGGCATCAAAGATGAGTTGCAATGTGCACCAGCAGATCTGGTTTACGGCACAACGCTCAAGTTACCAGGAAAATGCGTTTCAGCTCACACATTGTCGGGTATGCCTCCGCCTAACTTTGCGTCCTCCCTAGCTCAACGCATACGTTCACTACGCCCGACCCCGCCCCGTGAACAGAATAAAAATGTGCACATGCACAGCGGACTCCCTACCTGCACTCACGTATTCCTCCGCACCGACGCAGTACGGCGTCCTCTCCAGCCATCCTACACTGACCCATGCAGAGTTCTGCAACGGACTCCGAAACATTACACTTTATACCAGAATGGTCACCGAACAACGGCGTCCATCTCCCGTCTCAACGTGGCTTTCTTTGGCGAGCCACTTGCAACCCATCCTGATGCACAAACACCTGCACCTGCGGTGGCTTCCCGTGCACTGGATAGTCCGACACCCTCCGTACCCCTTGACCTTCAACCTATCCCGCCTCAACCCCAGGCAACCGACCGACGCGGTAGACCGGTCAAACTTCCGGTCCGTTTTACAGATTTTGTAAACGTTTGCTATTTTCATTAACACGCCAGTTTCGTCTTCATTGATTATCGTGCGTCTTGTTCACAAAAGTTTTGTAAAATCAACAAAGAAACCTAAAACCTTTTGAAAACCTAAAAAGCGTATTTGTTTTTATCACGCATGCCATGTTTCCTCTCCGGCGTCAAGCCACTTCCCCGACCCTTGCCCACCTTCTCTGTGTTTTGCCTTCCAGAAACTCAACTGCTGGAACTGCCCAGGCAACGTTCGAGTGACTCGCCAACCGGCTCAACGCAACCCCCGAGTGACTCGCCGGCCGACCCAAGGCCCTCTTCCTCACCCAAGGAAAAGGCAGTCGCCCTCGGCCGCAGACAATCACGAACGGATTGGTCCCCAAACGCCGCCTAGGCGTTGCTGACGAGGACGCTGTATTTCTTCGTGGGACGAGGACCGTGGACTAAAGTGCGGTGGGGAGAGTGACACCTCCCAAGCACACCGTCGGGTCTGCAGCAAAGGGAAGGTCCTGTCGGCCTCCTTTCAGGACTAGCCAGTCTTTTTTGCAGTCCGACCAGCCCCCCCACGGCCCACCGATGATGCACTCTAATCCACAAGAGCATCATAAACGATAACTAACCAAAGCCTAAACCCAGCGAACTCTGCTACACACCCCGCTTCGGAAGCCCTTACTCAAGCCCATGCAACTATTCGCACCCATCCTCACCTTCCGTTTTCCCCTACTAACAGCTCCATCGAAGGCTTCCATCTTTCCGCCTTCTAGGGGAGGCCCTTATAGTGTACCGGAAAACATGCTCTTTCAGTATATTGCAATATTGGCGTTTACTGTTGTTTTAACCTTCAAAACGTCCATTTGTTTTACTGACTGCGCATCCGTGGACACAAACCGTTTGGGTGAGGACCTTGCTGCACGTTTCACGCTCTGGCTGCTTCGCTTCCTATTTTTGTAGCCTGCATGCGTGTTCGGGTCACGTCGGGGTCACCAATTGTTGGGTAGAGACTGGGATACTAGTCGGTAAGCAATAAGACGTAAGACGTGTCAAATACGGCGACTGCACCCAACGTATATCGTGCAGGCTACAAAAATAGGGGCGAGTCAGCCAGAGCGAGAAACGTGCAGCAAAGTACTCACCCAAACGGTTTGTGTCCAAGGATATGCAGTCAGTAAAACAAATGGACGTTAAAACAATCGTAAAATCCAACGTAGCAAAATACTGAACGTGTGTTTCCCAGTACACTACACAATCCTATCCATTTGAGCGAGCCACGTTCATTATGACAGTAAGTATCTGCTTCGCTATTTATGGCCTATCCGGTCGTTAAAGTAACGATAACTTGAACGTTAAACTGCCATATATATGTTGTAGATTTCTTTTTATTTTATTATATATATGTAATTCAAGGGAATATAAGACGAAAAACTTAAAGATGCGACGTGGGGATAATAGCCCATTTATAGCGGAGACAATGGTGTAAAATGATGTTGGTAACCAGATCAGTAAGTTGAAAGTGAACGTCAGGAGCTATATGGCGAATGTGATGCCTCCAACCTTGTAGGTAATTTGTAAGAGTAAGTTGTAAGAAGTTGTAAGTTGTAAGAAGAAAACAGCCAAGACCATTTGAGAAGTGAGCAGCCAGCAGTGAAGCTAGAAGTACCATTACAGTTGGGTGTCAAAGGCCATGCCGTAGAAGAGGATACGTGAACGGTAGGGCATGAGTGAGTAGGGTGCTGCGTTGCACGAGGTTGTTAAATCTAACCAGATTGCGGGTTGTGGGTAGCATAGGCGTTTTAAATGATGGTATGCAAGTAGCAAGCTCAGCATCCATTTACGTCCAAGACCATAAGCCACGGGGAAAATAAGTCGGAAGCGACCTCGGAAGCATTATTGCTAGTGCGATGCGTCGCACGGTGTAGGTAAACCATCCTTGTGAACCTAAGAAAGACAGCTAATGCCCTGTGACAATTGAGCAGCGAGTACTGAATATTGAAGCCCTAGTTCAGCAGTGTATCAAGGGCTATGTTGTAGAAGTTGATAAATTACTTTAGTGCGTGAGTCTATATGGTGCTGCAACGCGCGAGGTTGTTAAGTCTAGCAAAAATGCAAGTTCAGGGTCGCAGAGCCAAGTTAAGTAAGCAAAAGCCAGTAGAAGACTGAGCACAGATTTATGGGAAAGCTAAGCAACCGTAGAAGCAGGGAATTGCAAAGTTCAGTGAGAGAAAACCAGTGCGTCTAGCTTTGGCGGAGCTCCTAAGCTGTAGCAACAAGTACTTGGAAAGTGAACCTCAGATGCAACATGGCCAGTGCGTTGCTTCGCGAGTTGTAATTGAGTCGTCTTGGTGGACTTGAGAAAGGGTGCTAATGCCGATTAAGGAGTGTGCAGCCAGTAGTGGAACAGGACTCTCCATTACAGCGGTGTCAAAGGCTTTGCTGTAGAACAGGGTACATAAGCGTCATTGCGTAGGTAGAGATGGCTATACGTCAGACGGGGTTAATAAATCTAGTAAGATTGGAAGATGAAGTCAGCAGAGGCAACTTGAGTGTTAAGAAGCCTTATCACGATGCGCGCAAGTCCATCACAAAGAGCAGAATTAATGTTGGCTGGTAACTATAAAATTAAGCGAAATAAAGTCTGTAGCAAGCCAAACGGCCAATTACGTCACAGTATCTAAGCCTTGGAAACAAGTACGTGGGAATGGAACATCAGAGGTACATAACTAGGGCGCTGCGTCGTGGGATGTTGTTAATTCATCTTAATGGACCAGAGGAACAGAGCTAATACCAAATAGAGAGTAAGTGGTCTGTGATGGAGCTAGACACCCCATTACAGCATTGTGACAGTGGCTTCACTGACAAAGGCGGTAGGTCATTGTCCGTACGTAGGTGGACAGGATCCTGCGTCGCTCGAAATTATTATGACTCAAAAGTTTGGAGAAGGAAAGCAGCAAATGCAAGCTAGCTAATGTGAAGCCAGTTGCAAGATGATCGCAAACACATGGCAAAAAGCAGTAGCAGTGTAGGTAGACAAATTCAAACTTCAGTGTGTGATTACCCCAAGACTCTTGCGCTGGATCGCCCCGTGTAACTAAGTTGTTCTGGTAAACCTGAGAAGGAGAGCCAATGACGTTTGAGAGATGCGCGGTAATAAGTGGAGCTGTGCACCTCAGTATAGCAGTACATCAAGGGCTATGCTGTAGGTGAAAGTAAGTGAATGTTAGAATATACGTGGATAGTGCGCCGCGTCGCCCGAGTTTATTAAATCTGTTGGAAGGAGCCGATCGGCTTTCGTAGACAGGCTGTAGTATGCCGCAGATCACTTTAACTTTCGTTAAGGTTTTTTGTGTCTCTGTTAGTTGGCTAGGTATAGTGGGGTTTGCACTGCTCTCACAGCTGAGGGATTATTTTGCAGACGTTTCGATACGAGACTAAGCTACCTTATGAATGCGGATTTACGGCCCTGTTTCACATAGCCTCGTACCCGACTTCGAGGTTTAGGTGATTGTTGATCACGTGCTTCTTACAAGGCTCTGCGCAACGGTACCTTAAAGCCCTACTAAAGATGTCGCCTAGTCTAACAGCGAAATATCTACAAAGTAAGTATTTAACTTGGAAAGCAGTGCAAAAGCCCCACCCAAGTCCTAAGCTACGGAGATGCTTGACTACGCATGGCATTGAATACATCCATAAAGTGGACAGGCTATGGCATAATTGGGCTAGGCGCAGGTTATCCCGTATTTTTACCCACTCGATAAAACGATTCCCAGGTCGCAACATGTCTTGGGCAACCATATTGAGTTGATGATAACGTGTCAATTAACAAAACTGTGACAGGAACGAATTGAGAGCAATAAGACTGGCCTTGTATTAGTGAAAAGCGCACAATCCCATTCTTCTTGTCTGTGAATGTTATCTACGTTGTCCGAGACAAGGAAACCGACAGGTGGCTTGGACCCAACACAATGCAGGTTATTGGAATTCTAACAGCATTTGGATCACTAGTAATCTGCGTTTCTTATCCAGCGCGTAGTGCACACATCGGGTACCACTACTTATCCGAAGCTTTATCCTCTTCTGACGTTGGAAACTAAAGTCACATGAGTGAGACCACTTGTTGTAATCGTTACTAATTGTGCTTGTTCTAAATAATGTATAGAGCTGACTGGCTGACCTGGCCGTCTAGTGCACTCAGCTTGCAAAGTGCATCGATTAGACAGCTACACTAACATATTGCGTCTTTGCTCGACATCGACCAATGACGGTACTTTAGCTCAGTATTTTCTTAGAAATGGAAGCCGATCAATGGAGTGTCTGGCCCGTCACCTACCAAGAGTGGCGCCCAAAAGGATGCAAGTAAGGTCAGAGAACAAAAAGGGGGATTAAACCAAAGTACACGGTAAGTTCGCCAGAGAAAAATGCTGCAAAAATTCATCCTTCAATATTCAGCGTCTACGGGATTTTCTTGCACCGATCAGTGTATAGCAGCGGTTGGTAAAGCAGCCTACTTTTACTTAATTCACACTGCTTTTCGACCGACAGCTTTGTAACTCCTGAGTCGGTGTGAAACACAGTTGACACAGCCGGTAAGGGCAACAAAAATCTAGACGAACGCAAAATCTGTTTTGAAAATTTCAGCTACAATCTAACTATTCATATCCTACGCAGAAAATGCATTTTGGGGACGCGGTTCTACGGTTGTTACAGCCTTAAGTTAAACGGTAAAATTTCGGGGTTTTATGCTACTACTTCTATCGCTGTTAGGATCTGATCCGATGGGATAGTAAATGAATGTGGGATAGATGACGAAAACTCGGGGTGTTTAATTTACGAACTCCGTCAAAACAATATACATTTAACCTTTCCTTCTTTATGACACCAGCGGAATGGAATT
Organism: Dicrocoelium dendriticum; assembly: GCA_944474145.2. NCBI lineage: Eukaryota > Metazoa > Platyhelminthes > Trematoda > Plagiorchiida > Dicrocoeliidae > Dicrocoelium > Dicrocoelium dendriticum. The sequence continues at coordinate 45,198,004 of OX104065.1, forward strand.
GTGCAACTTCCGGAAGTCGTTTGACTATAAAGCCACTTACTAATGTGTGGTGTAAATTGCTGGCTATATATGCAAGCCCATAGAGATCACGTCTTTGATCCCAAGCATGGATCCATAAGTATGCGCACCACTGGCTAGCCAAAATAATGCGAAACGCTCGTAATGCTGGCTGAACAACCACTCTAGGTGGATCGGGTTTACCACGTTCCAACAAAAAGTTCGACGGCAGTGGTTTAATAGGTAATGGAATTTTGCCTGGTAAGCGATCTTTAAAGAAAAGACCACAAATGTATGTTTAACAACACGGTGACGTAACGGTTGAAGCACGCTAACAAGTAAATTCACTGCTCTTGCTTATCCGGGATATTAGTACTCAATTCACAGACGTCCAGCATCCCTTCTAATACTGGTGATGAGATCAAACATTTACAAATGTACAGCAACACATTTATGAACCGAAGTAACAAAGCTACCCACGTATGCACCTACACAACCACATGCGTTAGTGAATCCCCATATTTGACCAACCTATCTTACTTCACCACATTGATCGGACACCCGTTATACTCATAGAATAATCACGTCAATACAGGCATGTCTCGCGTAGTCGAGAATAAACATTTTATTTATTTATTCGTTTGATAGCACAGCCTTGCCGCTTGTGCTCTAAATGCAATACACCAGCTAGAATTAAACTGCTAACTACTCGTAACGCGCTCGGGTCGGCTTAGCATTTCAGTTTTTTTATTGTTAAGTAAAGGGAGCACATAACAGCAACCAAAAGCAAAAGAACAACAAGACCATTGAGTTTGATGTTTAGGCCATCAGGTAAAGAAGTTACATAAATAAATATCTAAATGTTTCATTCTCGATAGTACGTAAGGTCGTCCGACGCAGTTGCGCAATATACTCTTCTCTTCAAATTCGAAGACCAAACAACTATTGATGGTCTCTACCTTCACCACAATAGTACGTTTTGTATGTGAAATCTGATCATCTGTTCGGGAGTTGTTGCTGGTCACATTTGCCTCAAAGCCTAGCAAGGATATTTAATAGCAATCTTTGTCACCATTAAATGTTAATAGCAATCACCTAGGGAGACAGGACTACGTATTCATACCGAAACAGTTTCATTTAGGTTTAGGAAAATAATGGCGGACAGTCTATGGATACCAATAAAGTTCTACTGCACAGTTTCGAACCGCGGAACACGCGAATACTAGCGGATCGTTCAATAGTGCCAGCGGCGACAAGCAGCGGACGTAGATTGTAGGCTTAAGAGAATATGCTCGAATAGCAACCTCAGAAGGACGATGTAGTGGTCGATGAAATACGGAAAGGATTAAATAAATAAATAAACCAAATAGTTAGTCCCGAGCACGCGAGGCACGCCGGCACAGATTTAATCAATATAAGAGTATAAAATGGGATCATTTGATGTACAATGAAACAATAGGATTATCACATAGGTTGGTATAGGATTGCATATTTGTGTGCATGTGGTCGTGTGCAGTTATGTTTATGGGTTTTGTAAATGCTTTCCTGCACTTTTGTTAGTGTCGTCAGCGCTAAAGGGCTGCTTGATGTTAGTGGACTTGAAGCGATTTTCCGGGCATGCAAGGGTGTGAATTTATTTGGTGGCGAGTCACAGCCGCCAGTCCCTTAGGAAAAGCAAAACTTAAGGAAATTCTAACTCACAGTTAAATCACAGTTAAGTTCCAGCTGTGGTGAACTTAATAGCTGTCGGGGAGGTCAAACACAATGGAAGCAGACGTTCAATTATAATTCCATAGCAAATAGGCGGTTTGCACACAGGCAGCGTTCATAAGCACCATCAGCGCAGCCGAAAAGCATCACGACAGGAGCGCGGCTTTCAAAGATGTATATTCGAGTAGTTTTTCGTTAATTCAAACAAACTGTACAAACTGTCCTGATATGATGATTACGCGAAATAAATGTGTAACCGATAATAAACACTTTAAATGCCCCCCACCTTGTGGGGGCTACCAAGTTGTCCGTTCACTAATCGGGTGCTCCTAGTAATGTTGTGACCAAAGAAAGCAGTCTCGTTAAACTGATTAGCCTGCAATTGCAAACCTATCAAGGCCGACTGCAACCTTCATCTGCGGGTCTCAGTGTTTCTAAGTTTCCTTGCAGTAGTAATATCAAAGGCAACACAATAATAGTCAGTATCAAAATCAGCAGGCAATATCGCAGTATTCAACAATGTAGCACCTATACGAAGCCTTCACGGACGTGCCTCGCACAGTCAAAATAAAAGCAATATTTATTTATTTATCGCGAGAAACGGAACAGGAAATATTTTGCCTAGCAAACCTATATTATACGCACGGTCTTCCCAGAGGAATAAAGTGTGACTTCCTGTTACCATGCTTTTATAATTGAAATGAATTCAATAATCAAGTTACGTGTGTTTTTGCAATCATAATGTGATAGAACAGAGTATAGAAGACGTGCGGCAGCTTGCAGAAGCGGTACAAAGTAGCAGCTTTTTATCCGGCAGCCAGTTAGGTGCAATTATTCTAACTCGAAGCGCCAAAGATATGCCAATGGAATGAAGGGATAGGGTAAAGTATTTAACGGTAAAGGTGTATGAAGCCAAACCGTGTACATAAAGGAAAAAAGGAAGGCTTTGGGAATAGAGAAGCCGTGTCATGAAATAATTAATCCAGTTTGGCTGACTAAGCAAAGCTTTCTTTTGACCTTACAGTGGGAAAGACGTCAATGACATCCACCGCCAACTAACACATCTAGTTTAACACTTGTAAAGTGTGCAACAATGGTATAGTGCTGGCGTCTTCTACACTCTAATCGGGAGAACTGCTTGACTGCGTAGACCTTCTGTGTAAAATAAATTAAATTAAATTAACTTGTGGCACGCTTGTACAAGCACGATCATGTTATGATAACAAAGTGTAAACAAAAATATACAAGAACACAATATGCTTGTCATAGCAGTGAATGTGTGTGTGGATGTGTGCGTGACTGTGCATAGGTGAAGCTTTGTGGCTTGTGTGTGTAAGGCTGCCGTTGTATTTTTGACTGTTTGACAGCGTCGGCTGTGTAAGACTAGACGATTGATGTCCGTGGATGAAATGTACTACTGCAGCTATCCACGTTGCAGTGACTTTAGTTGGTGGCGAATGAGATTCGCCGCCTCTCAGTGTTGTTAAACGGACATTTGTGGTTTTATAGGGAGAATGCTCGCCAATTGAAAACCCACCACGTCTCGGAACACTGCCTCCCAACTATTTGCTGGAACGGGTTACATGCAAACCATCCAGCTGGCACTACAAGGACGTTGTTCAGCTAGCCACTCGAAAGAAAAAACGTCTTTTTATAGACTGGATCCTGGTTGAAAATTAAACACCTACGATGGTTACCTACTATAAACTGTTATTTGGTTTGGCGGTGCTGTCCTCTGCCTGGTTGGAATCTCGTGATTACCAAACGCCTGCCAACCGACATTTGCATCCAGTAAATGAATATGAGGCTGTTGTACAGGTTGATCTTTCTCTTACTGGATTACTCTTTTTCTCGGGAGTATGAATTTGTGTATTTATTCCCTTAGTTGCATTCTACGTCATTGGTATACAAACACACCAGTAGTTCATCCACACCGGTGGCCTTAAAGATACCTATTTTATTAGGATATTGCTTTTGGTCAAAAACGTGTACAGGGCCTACGAAGCCTGACAACATACGTATCAGGTAGCTGTATCAGAACTTCGCATAGAGCGAATCAGATATGGCTTACTTTGAACAGTAACGAAGACAGGAAACACCGTGGTAGGTACCTTCCTTGCGTGTGTAATTATGCTTCCATGCAGTTAACAGGAAATATTTTTCAGTCACACGACTCTGTGGCAGACGCGGATGTTATAACATTGGCTCTCTTCATAGTTCGTCGCAATAGCTGAACAGGCGAATTATCCGCTTTTGTAGCATCCATTTCATGGTGCATAAATGTGCCTTAAATAAGTGGGCGGAAAAGTAACCAAACGCCCATGATTTTTCCTATTTTGCACTCGGAAAACTGGTTTTTAACTTTTAAAGTCATATTCTCAGACCTACAATGGTCAAAGTAACTTCATATAAATAATTGAAGGACAGATTCCGCATAGTCCACAAGATTTACGTGCAGTTTAAATAAGAAACCTTATATTTTACCATGAGTCGGTATGTTAAATTCTTGTGAGATTATGGTTCCAGAATAGTGCGCAACACAGCAGTTCATGTACGCAAAAGAAACTGGCTGAATTTTGCGTCTATTCAAGAAAGGATAACTTTTATGCCTCTACAGCGCCTACTAAATTGCCTTGTCTATAAAATACGATTGTAAATATGCACGACCAACCAAGATACGAGTTGGGGCTTGATCAGAGTAATGCAACGGTAATAATACCAACTCCGAAAGTGAGACTGATATCGTATGTTGTTGGATCCTGTGTGGCCAAAAGCAATAACGTTATTTTCGAGCATATCGAGACACGCCTCTGCATTCATGATCAAATAGCACAGGCAAAGCGGTTCACAGGGAATGAGTGCGTTTAAAAAACATGTTACAGTGATCATAAGATTAGAAGACGTGTTAGTGAGGAACGGGTCCGTTGATAGTGTGTTTGCTGTTTGGATCGGGTGGGTGTAGCATGAGGACTAATCTGTAAAAACATTATAAGAGTAGCTGTGTGCCACTAGTAAAACATTCACGTGGAGATGGATGAAAGCAAGCTTATTCATAGAATTTGTGAAATATATCACCTGTCAACTTGTCAAAGTGTGGTAAACGACACTGACTTTATTAAGTGCCGCGTCACATTCGCCAAGTCTCGGTGCTGATAAACAGCCACTTGTGACTTTGCGTTAGGAGTAGGCTGGCCAGATAAAACACACTACCTGCGAAAATACTGACGACGACCGCGGTTTGACAGGTGATATGACATTGCCGAGGCTGCCTCCTGACCGATTGCTAGCGCGGTTGTTCGTAACCATATTTCGTCACTTTGGGTTCCTCAGCTATGTGATTGGCTTTGTCAGGCTCGAACGCGATTGATTGGAGGTAGGGATGTTGGACGAATCGGGTGAATTTTAATTTGTGAACTCACTCCGAATTTCATTGGTGGATCCTACTTCTGAAGTATGGAAGATTTTAATCTAATGGGTTGGATGCAAGGCCAGGTAACCAACGCAATTAACTCCTAAAAGACGTGTTTTGTAATAGTACTAAGCGTTAGAAAAGTGAGGAAAAGAGAACAAGACAGAGCAAACTGCCTAGCAAATTAAGCAGGACTTTGTCAACGTTTGAATAAAGGCTGTTTATTACCAGTGTGATGGGTAGAAGCATTTTATGGGTCGAAAAATGTGGTATAGCAGATTTGATATTTTGCGTAGAAAACCATGATCCAACATTTGTTCAATGACAGTGAATGTCGGACGGAGAAGCGAATAGCGGCTAAGTAGGTGCCTGGCTGGATACGGCCAAATGCTACCCGAATCGGTCTAGCATAAGCTGTAGTAAATAAAAATAATTAGCAAGCATTGTGAAAGTTGAATAAGTTAATGGGATCAAATTGCGCAAAACGTAAGTTGAGGAGTCGACCACGAGGCTAGTGCTGGAGCTTGTCACGTGTATATAGAGAAATGCCAGAGCAGTTGCTTAGACTTGAGTGATTAATGCGCAGTGTCTCGCGGAGCAACTATGCATGGACAAATTTCAAATAAACCAATGTGAACTTAAGTATAATCATTGGTTTACAGTGATATATCTGGGCGTCCATGTAGGACGAAGTGTCCTGCAAGTTGAGACGAGAGTTGCATGAACATACAGGGTAAGCTAAGGAGAATTGACGAGCGTAGCAAATCGCACATAGTATCTAGCTAGTAGACGTATCACAAAGTCGGTTTATTGTTGGAAAGCCGACAGAATCTCAAGATGCAAGCATGCAGAGGTAGAAGGCTAAGACACAACGACTAAAGGGATTTAGGTCTTCCCAGGTTGCCAAAAGAGTAGAGCTAAAGAAGGCGTGCTGCTGGTGAGAAACGCAGGGTAATGATGCAAGCGCACAGCGATATTGCGTAATCAGCTACAGCGGCCAAAACAAGGTTTATCCACTGGGACGGGCTAACACATTCGCAATAGCCAGCTGGCTTAAACACTTGATGCTTTCTCCGGGATATGAAGAACCCACTCATCGTTCTAAACGGAAAGCTTTGCGCCATTCTGGAGACGCCACTTTAATGGAGTCTAAACAAATGGGTTTAGCTCGCCTCATACCCACAGGATCACAATCTACTCACCTGGAATCATAGGTTTACATGGATCCACTGTTCCCCAACGGAAAACAAATGATTCTGTCGTGATTACCTTCACTGCCATGGACAGGTTTGCTTATTCTCCCTGGCGTTCCAACATTTGGTTTCGGTTCCTTACATTTCCGGAAGAACATACTGATTCTCCATTCAACTTGAGCTATTTCGATGTCATTTCACGGACAGCTATGCTGCTCCCCATGGCGCTCGAATAAATGGCTTTTCCGATGGCCTTTCATGGTGTTTTTACTTGACCATGGAGACAATTACACTCACTTATTACATACATTTGAAGGAATTGTGATTCCGTTTTGCAGAGTAAGAAATTCGTAACGACTCCGAGTTGGACAGAGGAATGGCATTTTCGCCTGTTATGGACGTATTCAGTTACAAGAAACAACTGCACTCACCATACCCATGACAAGTCCAGCCTGGATAGTTGGACACCATCTGCGTAACCGGACAAGTATATAACAGCAGAAGCCAGCCTCTATTAACGATATTTTTACCCACCTGCACCACTCATCATCCGACCCTACGACTCTTTTACTACGTTGAATGCTTTCAACGACTACTGCCGGATCATTACCAAGCCAATCGGTCAACCAACGAAGGAATTTGGCCGTCAACCGACTGCGCATAAGAGAGTGCAAAATCGGTATGTACGATGCATCGCCGGCTTGCACTACTGTTCAATAGAAGTTACGGCAGTGTTCCAGGACGTGGTGGGTTTTCACCTGGCAAGCGTTCTCCCTATAAAAATCCGCAAATGTCCGCTTACCAAAGCTGCAACGTGGCGGGTGTGATTTGCCACTAAATAAAGTCACAACTGAACATTTCACACTGACGCAGTCATGAAACTTCTACATACAACCTATGCAATGGATTTTACTATGGAGAATGCTTTGATGGGGCACCGAACATTCCGAGTATTTAATGGACAGTTATTGTACGGAAATGTTGCTTTGCCTCCTGTGTTCATAGTTTACTAAATAGCGAAATCACGCCGAACTCGAATATTGACACAACATTTATGAATGATTTGTACGCGCCCCAGCGCCGTCATATTCCTGGGTCGGACTATTACCTGACAAAATGCTCACTCGTATGAACTAGATTATTTCGGTTATACCTTTAATTGAAAAGAATTGTTTTACTATTCCAAAGCAGCTATGCCTGTATGCATCTTCACCGATGTGCTTCGTTTCACCGAGAATATATTTTTATTTATTTATAACGCAGGGGCGTTAACAGAAGTAAGACATCCTGTCAGGCTAGGAACCGGTTTTTACTTGACGAAACGACGGAGCGCCGGTAATCTGGCTGTAAGCCCATTGCGACGGTGAGCTTCGTGCGAGGCTGAAGTGATACGATGCTTAGTTGAGGCAGATCATCTTAGTTAAATGTTATGTATATAAAGATTAGACTCGGGACGTTATGGCATCGCATAATAAATAGGTTACATAAATTTCCGTTTTCAAAACCGTAAAGGAGCTGTTAGGAGGCAAACACTAAAAATAAGCAATAGGCGGATGCGTCTAGTGCGAGAATATGTAATAAAAGTGGTACACCGTGGAGCGAACTGAGGTGGACAATGTCAAACACAGTACCTACTGTTTTAGATTGTCGGTGTGTGATTAGAAGGTGTGAGACTGTCATGTTGGAAGCGTATATAGTGCTGCGTCTAACTGTCATGGAGGCCGGCTGAGGCAATAAGAGGGTGGAAGGCATTCTGACTCTTATACTGGAGGTGTCCTCGTTTTAAGCGTTCTGAAAGCAAGAGACCATTAGACACGACTTGGTACTGTTGCTGTGGCACACAGACAAGCGGTCATTTTAGGATTCTACACTTGAGACAGCAGGAAGCGTTTAGAGTCAACGAGATTAGGAATATTATGCTGGTCAAATAAGGAGCCCTTGGTCTGATAGCTGAGTGATGTGACCAGTGCAACGAACCTTTTAGTCTTAAGGGATAGTAGAATGAAACCAAATAGCAAGTCAGACATTTAAGGACTAGGCTGTGAGGTGCAGACGCGAGAGGGAAGTGAAAACGTTGTTAGGGAGTTTGAGCCTTAGGAAGTAAAATTCGATGATGATAGATAAAAGGGGACTTTTTATTAAGTTATGGGTTAGGAGAGCCTCATATGCAGGGTCCTTAAACAGGAGTGAGAAGGATATACAAAAATGAAAAATGAGCCAAATGGGGACAGCGATCTGACGGTTGGAGCTGAGCAGATATACGAGATTGATGTTGGAAAGCTAAGTGAGGTACCATCTGTGGAGTCGGATGAGTGTAGGCGGCATTGAAGGGCTAGACGAATGAGATCGAAACAGGCGAGGACCAAGCGGTGAAAATTAATACTAGTATAATAAAGGCTGCATTGGTCTACTAGCTGGTGGGTGTAACCATTATAGAGTACAGTGTGGTCCAGAAGATGTCATGAAATGATGCCTGATAGTAAAGAAGACGGGCGAGGACTAAAATGTGAGAGGTAGATAGTAACAAGTAATGGAAACATTGGTAAGAAAGCCGAGAGACTACGAAATCCATGGCCGGCGTATTCAATTAGGAAAGGGCGGACTAGGCATTTAATGTATGAATCAAGCGAGGCATGAAGTTGCAAGTATGGTGCCTTTAGTACGGAAATGGGGAGAGTGTCAAATACTAAAGAGTTTCGATCACTACGTTGGCTGTAGAACTAAGGTAGAAGAATCATAGTTCAGCAAACAGGAGATAAGTCTGACGAGCATCGGGAAGTGAGAGCCAATGCTAATAAAGAAAAGAGACCTTGTTTAAAAAGGTGTGGGCTAGTGAGACTTACAAGTCGGACCGGTCCAAAAGAAGTAAGAAGTATAATCATAATAAAGAAATAAAGCAAGCGAGGAATGCGATAGGTGGGTTGGGCGCCAAAAAAGTAAAGGAGACCATAAGTGGTAGTTAGGAGATGGAAATTACGTGGGGCTGAAATAGTGCATATAATAAAGGAGGGTTAGGCAAAGTAGTGAATTAAAAGGCTTAAATAAAACGCACAAATTTACACCACTTCAGCTTACATTTCATTGTTTTTAAAGCCATCAACCGTTTTGCATTCTTCCGAAACATAAACTTCAGCCACACAGTGTGCAATAAACTAGCATGAATCACGTGCACGTGAGCTATTCAAACAAGATACCTAGGTACTCTCGACGACCCGAAACACATCATGGATCAGTGGTTAACAGCAAGCTTCTGGTAGAGTGGCCTCAAGTTCAAGGTACCTACCTTGCTGATACATCGGTTGTAACCTAATAGAACCTTTGCTCTTTTACGGAAAGCTTTTGCTGATGCATCGCAACTAACTGCAACCGAAGAAACATCAGTGACGGAGCTGTTTTCAGGGCGCATCCAGCTATTCATATTCTAATCAGTGGAATGAAAAACTGCCGGACATCAAGCGGCTAACCCTAACTCCTTATATCCCCACAGTATTTGGAGTAGAGATTTGGTAAATTTTGTCGACAAAGAATAATCGTTATTCAGCGTTGCGACAAAGAGAATAGAAATAATCCTTCAAGGTGCACATGAATGAACACCTGCTTACCGGACGGTACCTTTTCTAGATTGCGACAGCGACCAGAGCGTCAGGCAAACTACGGGGTACGCAACTTCCGGGGTTTCACTTGATGGTCTACGTCGGAAGTGGTGTTTTCGTTCGGATATGTTAATCTTTTGACAAACCAGAATGGAACAGACGTATAAAGGATCGCAAACATTTCACAGCATAGTCAGATATACATACTCGGACTATGCAATTTCAAAAATGCAACTTTATGGTTTCATAATCTCTGTTATGCATATTCGACGCGTGCACCACACGGATGACCTTAATTGAGGAAGAGAAATGATCACCTGAAAGCTATGAGGTTTGAAATATGCTAACTTTTAAACGAAGCCTGATAACAGTCGGATGTCTTACTCTACATAAGAACCATGCACACGTGAGGTAACACCTTCCAACTAGGGTCTACTAAATAAAGTGAAAAAGTTCTGGGCACCGGTGTCTATTTCCTGAGGCGATGAGAGTGCGCTAAGGATTTTATGAGACATCAAGCCAACTAGTAGTTTTGTTCTTCATGGCCAGTAGTACAAGCAGCGTTGAGAATGAGGTTGATTCCCTAGCTATCAGGCATATTGATAACGAACCCAATCAGAATGTCACTAATCGCAGTAAAGTGGGATCTGAATGACGACAAGGGCAGCAGACACAGATTGTATCACAAACATGATTTGAAAGAAACGTTGCCAGTTAAAATGCTGGCATGCATAAGTTAACGCAGATACCACGGCTTCTATAGTTAACTCCGCAAATATTGTTCAGTACTGATCCCTTAGTGTTTATATGCCTGTTAAATAGAAGGCTATATTGAGGTGTGGTCCAGTCCCGCAGATGGTTTCGCATAATAGTAGAGTATACATAAATTGTCAACGATGCACTAAGAAAAATCATGGCGCTGTGCTGACATGGTAATAACTTCAAGGAGTTGCTGAAATGTCTGACCCATATGGGTTGGGAAACGTTATCTGGAATTCCAATGCATCAATTTTTCAAGTTGTGAAGCTTCGGAAGGATGAACTTATATCATCATAAAAGCTCCACAATATAAATTGGGGATACCTTTTGCTCTTATCAGACACGCAGGTATTAAGGACTGGGCTTAAATAAGACGGCCTCTATTTTACCCTTAAATAAGTTAGCAAACTTAAATACCCTATATCGTATTGATTACCTCTTAGTTTAACAGCGACTTGGGTATTTTTGTTCAAGGCGACGTTCGTAAAGCACTATTTAGGTAAATAGAACCGAACTAGTATTTTTCTACTTCGACGTTTGGACATCTTTACTTTGGCGCCTGGCAACGCGAGTTGGGATGCTTGCACACATGAAAAGTTGTAGGCATGGTTACTGGTATGTGCAGTTCTTTGCCTGCATTTCACAACTGATTAGCGGGGAACATGTTTTGGTGTCCTATTTCTCTCCGAAAAACGTCTAAATAGGACGCAAATCGGACGCTGGTCTTACGCTCATTGTAGGCCAATCGAAGATTTGTGCCAACAAGGAATATTTTCCTCGACTATTTTCGGTTTTTCTAAGGCCGAACTTGGAATACTGTCTAATGGCTTGTTCCCATATCTCGTTTGTGATGGAATGGCGGTCGAACGGGTCTTGCGGTCTGCAACAAATCTGGTGTGTGAGTTAATGAGGCTGATCTACCAAAGACAAATATGTTTTCCACGTATTACAGGCTATTTCGGGGCGACATGGTCCTCACCTAATAATGGGTCAGATAGGCCCTGCTTAGACTGGGCTGTTCCAAACTACTCCGGTGCCAAACCTTCGTGACCACCGATGAAGATGTTTAAAGCTATTTCCGGTTGTCGTGTCGAATCACAGGTTATCGGACGTTCTGATGAAACAAACGGTGAACGAGGTTAAACAACGACTTGGCGCCTTCGGTCTGCAGTTTAAAATCCTATTCATATCTCATTGCCTGTAGTTAAGTCGACTGCTGTTAATTACATTTAAAAGCCCATAAGGTAACTACACCCCATTAACGTGAAAGTTTCATGGACAGCAATGACAAAATTCGTGTCGAGGAGGAATCCACTGCCGCTCCTCTTGCTTAACACATGCTGAAGACCTTCAGTAGTTTAAAACGTGTGTGGCGAAATTTTTTCGCCTGGGTGTCTAGGCTTTACTTGGTGGAAAGAGACTCTACTGGGTAGCGTCTCGGTTAGCGCACCAAGCTCTCTCCAGCGCTCGCTTCTTGTGGTTCTATCCACCTTGGATTACGCAGCACACTGTTGCGGTTTCCTTTCGAGCTGAATGGGTACTAAGTCCAGCATTCAGCCAGGTTCCCTGCTAGCAGAGCGGCTAAAGACAAAAATCGGCCTTGAAGGACCTCAAAAGCAAAATAGCGGCCGCTGAACTATGTCTCCAGTTGGTAGGTTTAAAGGTAGCTGGCCTGTTGTCCTTTACGGCACTGCCAGTGCCCGTTCTGTTAGCGCACGACCTATCTCATATCATTGGAAAGGTTATCAGATATAGCTCAGCAATATGCGCAGCCTAAGGAACAAATTGTGCGAGACAGGCCTGCTTGCCGAAGGACTTGTTCTGATATATCAGCATTCACTGAAACCTGTCTGACTCATGACATCACGGACGTTGATGTACATCAGTCTGGCCACTTATTATTTGAACGTGATAGCCCACAAGGCAGGGTCGTTGAGCTTTTTGTTAGCTGTGCCAATGACATTTTGCCTACTTAAACGTTTCAGTAAGTAGACAAGACTGCTGTAGGTCTGTCGGTAGTGTTTTGCACTTTTTCGGCTGAAGTTACAGTTGTGCTTGTGTATAGAGGCGCTGGGGGTGTATCCAAAGAGGTGTTTGTATTTTTCGCTCCAAAGCAGCTAACTGGTGTTTGATACTGAGTCTGTTCTACCTACCGGATGGATGCTGAGCAGTGCCTGCTTGCAACTTGGCGTCACTTACTTTCCGTGCAGATCTTCTTGCGCTTTCGCTACAAGCACCGTTGCATCGGTTCGTAGACCTCTCAACTAGGTACATGGAAGCTAAGGTATCGCCTATTTTAGCCCTTGTATTTATCAAGCAACTAGACTTCATAAGTGACATGGCTTACGGCCCTCTCTTGCGTGTTAGTGTTCATGTCTGCTTATTTTTCAGCTGTACTCTGTCCAGGAGTCACAGGAGCAAGGTTGAGCCGTATCCCAATATATGGCGTGCGAACCATCAAGCGATGCGTACCAAGACTTCCGGTATAACAGGCGGACTCTCGGTGGCCGATACGGTTAAAGTATCCCGGGATAAAGTTAAGTCTCGTCACACGGAGGTGTCCGTTATTTACAATGAGAAACGGGCATGTGCATGGCCCCGTGTATCGATAGCACTGACAATTACCTGCTCTAGAAACCTTCTAGGTGCTGGAAAACCTACGGTGTCGCTCCATCAACTAGCACCTATAATAGTTACCGCGAAGGTAGAAGCAGATGTAAAAGACAGATGAGAGAATCACGGCTGTTGTCGGAAAAGAGATCCGCTGATGGAGTTTCTGAAAATCAGAATAAGCTCTTCGCTTAACTTAAGAAGCGCTGTGGTTCAGCTTGGGCAATTTGAAGTTGGATGCGGCCAATGGAAGTCATGCGGTTGGGGACTCAGACAAGGCTTGGGTACGTGATGCGCAGTATGCGGACGCTTTCGTGCATGAGGCTGCGTTGGCTAGCCTTGAGGTTTCCCGAGAGTTATAGGGCGTACTTATTGGACTAAATTTACCGCGATCGAAACGCAGCTGGGTCTGTTTAACTCCCCCGAAGCTTCCGCATGAATTGGCGGCAGAACTAAGTGGACCACTGACAGCGATGTTTCAAATGTCAGTTGACAGCTGACAATACCATCTGAAGGATAGCAAGATGTCATCTGTCCTATCTTCAATAATTTAGACAGGAGACTGGTAGGCAATTATAGGCCAATCCGTGTGACCGGCGTTGCAATCAGACTTCTTCAGCAACTAGTGCGAGAATAGCTTTAATAGACTAAGTAGTGAAGAGCACGGATTCAGGAAGGTGTTCCTGTGTCTGAAAAACAAGTTGGTTACTCGTGAAGATCGAGGTGAAGCAGTGAACAATAACCAAGTATTGGACATGCTTTTCCTCTACTTCTCGAAAGCACTTGACACCGTAGCCCACTTGAGTGTATCACAATGCTAGGCTTCTAAGGTTTATCTGGCCGCACCCTTTACTTGGTAACTGTATACTTGCAAGATAGAGAACAATAAATAAATTATTAAATGAAATTTGCATTCGGGAAAATGCGTGGCACGCGTTCGCATGTCTGTTGATAGTAAGCCAACGAAGCGTGGTTAAACATGTAGAAAAGTGCAGCGCGTCTGACATAACAGTGAATGTTTCTGTGTTTGTGTCCATGTCTAGGTAAATCCGTATGTGTGTAGCTTTGTGGTTTGTGCCTGTAAGTTTGCAGCTGCATTCATGGCGGTTTGATAGCGTCGGTAATGTGCAAATGGCTGAGTAAGAGACGTGAGTCGGGAAGGATTATCCGGATATTCACGGGGTACTGGCTTTAGGTCGTGCCGTGTGACTACCGTCAACTCGCAGTGTTGAGAAACAGGCGTTTGTGACATTTTATAGGAAGAACGCTTGTCAAGCGAAAACACACCACGTCCTGGAACACTGCGTCCAAACCCTAGTTGGATCGGGTTGTGCCCGAACCACCCAGCTGGCACCACGAAGAGCATGTTCGGCTGGCAGCTTCTCCTTTAGGCCAGTGGTCCTTAGCGGTGTCCTTCTGGGCTCGGTTCTTGGACCGACGCTGTTCTCCACCTATGTCAAAAAGTTCCCTAGGGAGCTTGGGGTATCGTCATTAATATTTGCTGATGACTAAAGCTGTGGAATGTTGTAGATATCCCTGGTGTTCTAAAGCCAGTAAGCACGTTCTACTAACGCTGTGGGCTGGTCTACTTTGAGGCTACTGCCCATTGATCGGGCTACGTGGTCCGTTCTTTACTTAGAAGTAGCTCTCCCACCTTCAAGGACGTGCCTAGTGGGGTTGAAGTCCCCATTGTCTACGACCAAGTAGACAGGCCTCGTCCATTCATCCTCTTTGCATTCGGGTGATAAATGGTTGTAGACCGCAAGTAGGTGGTATCAAATGATTTGGTTAAGACGCCATTCATTTGGAGTCGTAACGGACGATATTTATGTCAAAGTGTTCTCAGCTTAAGTTCGGTCCCATTTGGATTATTGCCACTACGTTTGCCCGCCCTGCCTCGTTCAGGGCAAAATGGACCTCAATAGGGATTTGCTAGTCGGCTCCAAGTAGGTCAATAGGTAACGGAGGAATACGTACCCCGCTCGTCGGCTTAGCTCGAGTACGTAAGCAGTGCACCGCTAAAGGCTTCGAGATGACTTGGTTCTTACTTTCCGCATCTTAACTGGGATGCTGGACTGGACGCCAGCTGACTGTTTAGTCCGGCTAGGTTGCCTTGTCTTCGCGGTTGACACAGGACAGTACACAAGCCGCCTTTCAATGGGATCGTGGAGGAAACTCGGTTATTGCGTATTATACTGGCGCGCCGGAACCGGCTTCCAGAAATTATAGCTAGTGAACCCAGGGCTAAGTGTTTTTAGCGGCAGTAAGACGTCGGCAGCGTTCTACTATTCATTACCGGGAAATTTTCCGTTTTGACCCTAAGAAGTTAATTTGGTTGCGGCAGGAAATCAACTCTTAGGTATCGTGCTTGTTCTCTACTTAACATAGCCAACCATACATTCAGTTCTCTGACTGCATTAATAATGAAGAAAAAATAGGCAATATGGCAGTCAATCTTTGGTCACCCTTTAGAAGCGTTTCAGTATTCGAAATCCCCTGGTAACTTGACAGGCATACGTGTGCCTCAATGCACATACAAATGTAAGGGAAACAAAAAGCAGAGGTTCCCGCTAAATGTAAATAAGCAAACTTCAATGTATACATATGCATATAAATGTAAAACTGCTGCAAGCAAATATGAATGCCTTTACACAAGTAAAATGTTTTATAACTATACAAGTATACCCAATATTTATATATTTTCCATGTACACACCTATACAATACAAGTACACATATTTGAGAACGATCCAAACCTGTGAACGCACATGAGTTAAAATTCAACTTAATATATGTGTTATAAAATAAAAAGCATACTGTGTATATAATGCGCGTACATGCTAGAGGTACTATCATAGCATATACACATAAGTATATAGGAAATCATGTATGCAACAATTTCATTAATAGTGCATTAGTTTAAAAATATCACTTGCAAATATATATAAAATATAATGATGTAACAAAATACCCTAGTTAAAATTACACGGATTCCAGTAGTAATGCTCAGTTCAAAGCAACTGCAAAGGTATTATTAAGCAGTATATATATATATATATGTATGTATATATATATACGGCTTAAGGTTGCCTTCCTAAGTGCCTTTGTATTGAATGTTACTAAACAGAACCAGTGTGGACGGAGATGTGAATGATGCAGTGCAAGCCGAGGCGCAGGCTTCCTGTGGCTGTCCCCATGGAGGCCGTATTGACAGGCAAATCCAATGCCGGATGACGCCAACCCTATATGTATAAATATATATATACATATATATACATACATATATATATGTATATATATACAGGGTTGGCAGCATCCGGTTTCGGAGTTACCTATCCTTGCGGACTCAGACGAGTCGCCGATGACGCCTTCACCCCACGACCGCAAGAAGAAGTCCAAATACGAGCCAGAAAGAGACTTGTATACATGAAATCACAGTTGTTTATATAGTTTTGAAGGCAAAATCAAGGGAAGCTACTAAATAACACTTGAGCCAACCAACAGAAGAGAAAACGTCAAACACAACAGCGAATAAGCAACCGTGTACTCAAGACCGAGTTGCATATGTCCTAAAAGATAACATCACGGGACTCCAAGCGTAAAGCGAACATCCATTTACAGTGACGGGCACTGGCCAATCAGAATAACGAAATGAAGCGTTTAAACAAATGTCACAAAACAAACGAGAACAAGAAACGCAGATCCAAAAAGTAAAAACTAGTACAACAACCGTGGGACAAGTAAATATTCCTTTAATCAAACCAAGTAGAACAGTGATGAGAAGAAACACCAATGGAACGTGCTCTTGCAAATGGCAGTTCTGAAAAGGACTTGACGATGAGCGTCCGTTAACTATGACGTGGGTGTACCGATCGGACTAACTTAGTAGAGCGTTTACACAACAGTCAAGAAGTAGAAAACGGAAGAGTAAAAAACAGCTATTAAGCTGGTTCATGAAAAATTTATGTCTAATGGCTGGTCAGCCACACCTGTACAGCCGCAGAATGCCTGCGCATTGACTTGCGCTTCACCACACACAGCTTAACCCACACACCTAATATCCGGTGTAAACCCGAATGAAGGTGACTGGGAAGTAAGTGTTTAGGAGCCACGTTTTGTCAACGGAGCCGGAAAACACACTCCTAGAAGGCAAAAACAAGCGCACTGTATTTGGGAATCAATGGCACATAAGGCGTTGGCTGCACCGTAATCAGCGCCCCACTGTATGCATGTAAACAAGTTGTTAGTTTAACGCGGTCACGAGAAGCATGCACCCCGTTCCATCTAGCAAAAAGCAACTGACTCCTGTAGCCAGCATGCACGGGGTGGTGGGTAATAGACAAGTAGGCTTCTTGTCAATATTCATCTCAAGCGCAACCCCCGATGATGTCAAACAAAAGCCAACTACTTGAAATGACAATAACAAATAACGTTTACCCTAAAACGTGCGGAAATGACAATGTAACTCTACGCTATATGAGCATAAGTAAGAAATTGTATATCAACAAGAACGCACTATTTTGTTTTAAATGTCGCAAACGCGAAAATGTTAACGAAGTTAAACAGACTTAGCTTAAACGACATGTGCAAGTTAATGAATGCCTATTTAGGTGGGTTAAAATTAAACATCAAATATAGACAGTACGACTAGATAGCGAGCTCACCACCTGAAATAACGTTCAGCACGCAATCACGTAGCTAGTAAAGCGAACGCAACCTACTTATCAATGCTGCGTCATTTCCTCTAAGTTCTCGGCGACACCCGTCGTTTTTTCGATGTTGTCCCGAGTGGTATTGCTCGTGGCTTACTAGGCTTGCCTGACGCACGCACTCGCAAGCGCATGCGCTACAGTACCTTACGGTGGACGTCGACAGAGTACATCCCATCGACGCCGGTCGCTTGCGCACCTGTAGTTTTTTGCACGCACAAGTGCTTTATCATACATCTCGGCAACCACCTTCGTGATTAGACCGCACCATGTATGCCAAACAACCGCCTTCTCTTCCCAACATCAGCAATCGACATTAGAACGTAATTGGTGCGCTTTGATAATATCCTGGTTTCCCTACCTGTCGCTTCCTCATACTCACCTGACGATGTAACAGCTGCTTCGGTATCCACGTTGTATATGTACGCCACACATGACGGTGCCAGCACAAGTGTCTCATCAAAATTATGCAGGCTACTGCATGCATTCCACATCGGCGCATAACCACCATGTGTGTAACTCTGCCTCACCAAGGGACGCGCAGAATCCATCGCAGACGCTGATGATGAAACCGCTCAAAATCTCTCATATCTTGTCGCTACAACGTCCAGGTTTCGCTGCCGTATAAAAGAACACTCAGCACTATGGATTTGTAAGTCATCAGCTTCGTGCCAAAGATAAGTTGGTGGATCTTCCATCCTCGCTACTCTAGATTCCCAAAAGCCGTCGCTGCCTTTGCTACGCTGATACGCAGCTCACTGTATATCTGCTGGTTAGTCGGAAACACACTCCCAAGGTAGCAGAAGAAGAGGTGGTTTCCAATACTTCGGCACCACTGCTGATTTTTGGAAACATTACAGACCGCACCTCCGGTGAAGGCTGAAAGAGACAGTTTTGCTTGCGTTGCTGGTGAGCCCGAATTTGACCGTTTTCAAGGCACGAGCTACAAATTATCCACGTTGTACGCAAACAGTGGACAGTCGTCAGAGAAAAGCAAGCACACGGATAGTTGTCTCATAAGCTAGGGTTCTCGCACCACAACGGCAGATGTTCAGCTACCTGCCTACAATACGGTGCTACACATGAAAACGGTCAGCAGAAATGGCATTAAAAACACAAAACATCATGGCATAATGCTAAATATTAAACAGAGCAGGAGCAAAAGACACAGCCTTGCTTCACATCAGAAACATCTGGAAAGTCATCCAAGGTCTGTCCACTCAGTTGCACCCTCACCCGCATACCAGTGTGCAGACATGCAATTAAATTGGCAAAGTTAACCGGACAGCCAAACTTACCCAGCAGCGGCCAAAATGCCTCGCAGTTCATCGTGTATGATGCTTTGGTGAAATCAACAAACCGAGGGTACAAATGTTGGCGTCGTTCTCTGCACTTCTGCAGCTGACGAACAGCAATCAACATCGCCTTTTCCACATCAATAGCTACTCCATAGTATCAAGGCAGAGAATATTAACTTTGCGCCGGTTCACGGCTGGAGTGTAATATGGAGGTTTACCAAAGTGTATGGACCGTTTGGTCTGCACCAACTTGTGATCAGAGCCACACTCAACTCCACGCACTACACGTATCATGTACCCTTTACGCAAGTCACGCTGACGTACGACGGCACCGTCCAGCAGGTGAGCGTAGTTCCTCATCTTTGCAACTTTGGGATCGTGTTACTGTGCCATCTCGTTTTAACGAGATGACGCATCCAAAAACGCAGACGTCTCCAAATAGCAAGCATGAGGCATTTTTGTCTCCGGGTTACTTCAGTCATACCCTACCCTTGTAACATAGCACGGGATTTTGCGACACTTAGCAGTATCACCTGCTCATAACGCAGGTTATTGTCATTGGATACTAAAGTCCGTAACTTGCATCGTCCAGTTGGTCGTGGACAGTTATGTCGCACTGACGCTTGCGTATTCAATATGGCGATCAGGGTGCTCATGCACGACCGAATGGACACACTTAGCGTGAGGCGATGGTTTAGCAATAGGACGCGTTGACTTCTGGCCTGACCACTGAAATATGCAGACCTAGTCGCAGTGAGCATGGGGTGATTGTTGGCCAGGCAATAGAACGTGGCCGATTGAGCATCGTTTAACGTCGATCACTTATAATGAATGCGGAAGGTCAGATACGATCCGTAAAGTATGGGAACTGATTCTCATCATTTGAATGAAAACACTGCGCAAGAGATACTTGTGATTTGCTACCTGCATGAGAACAAAGCACAGGGTTGCGGTGCCCATAGCCAGTGCGAACTAAAGCAATATCTGTAGGGGGTGCGTTAAAGTGGTAAAGTCCAGAATGAAACATGAGGTAGTCAAGAGATGCATTTGAAACACTGCTTCACAACGCTTGGTGGTTAACATCGATTGTTAGCGGGAAATCGAGGTAGGGAACAATAGAGGAACACAGAAACCTGACAAGGCTACAAATCATGGAACCACTAAGAGGCAATGTTGCGAACCGTAGGGCGAAAGTCACGGTCGCCCTTTACAAGGTGTACACTGACCGCAGGACATGTAAGCGCATGACCCAGATCCAACCTGAGTGTTGAAATGACATGACACTGTGCAAAGTAACCGTACATCACACTGAGCTCCTCGTTATAGGTGTCTGCATACATGACTGCGATCATGCAGTATTTGGTATGCCATTATGAGGTCTCCCCGTGGCGTCCACTGAGTAATCAGGTTCTCTGCAGTCGTTCGGATAGGGAAGGTGCCGCAAACCCTTGGAAATCTTCCTTGCCCCGCATCCTTTCAGCGCAGAGAGGTCACGCTTTAACCAGCGTTGACAAGCCTGGGTAGCTTATTCGACTTAGGACGTACGTAGGCGTTCAGCACCCGGGAGAAGATGGAGGAATCTACACCGCCGAGTACCCTACGCAAGAGACCAACATATTGGTTTCCTCTTGTTATATCAAACTCTAACTGTCGGGAACAATAACGGATAGTTAAAATGACATGCCATGTTTCTTATTCTCTGAATATAACATAACATAACATATAGCATAACATAGTTTTCTACAGGCCTCGTTAGATGTGAGTTTCTAAATGAGCGTTCTTAAACACACAACAATGGCTGATGAAGCTGCCAATTGCGTTGTAAATATATCTCGATATGCGTAAACCATTGAACCAAGTTCCAAACTTTAGATTGCGAAGGTGTTACAATTGGTTGGCATCCTGTAATCGATTATATCTACTGACCTCCCCGAGCACCCCACCACGAAATCTAGCATCTATTATATGCTACCTACACAGGATTTAGCACTACGTACAAGTCCAAACGTATGTTGCGCCATCAAACACATGCGGTCTCCACCATTCCACCCACAATAGAATGGCCAAGCGGAGAGGTTTGTGCTTACATTCAAACGCGCTCTGCTCAAATCAAGGAGGGAGGGAGACATAGAGGAGGTGATCGACTGCTTCCTATTTCTGTATCGATCTACACAAAATTTACAAACACCGGGTGGAATATCACCAGCAGAGGCAATGATGAAGAGAAAACTTCGCATGCCGTATGATGCAGTTCGGCCATCCTCAGAGTACATAGCTGGTGAAAGAAACATAAAGATGGAACGTGATTTTAATCGGCGGTTTGGTGCCAAGCAACGTTCGTTTAGACCGGGTCAGCCAGTACTTGTGCGTGATTATCGGGGTGGACACGCGAAATGGACGCCAGGCACGATCCAGCGCAAGCGCAGAAGCGTCATTTACGACGTGCTGGTTGGAATGCAGGTATGGGTACGCCATGCAAAACAACTGCAAACAACAATGTGTCAGCCACAAGCAACAGGATCCGCCAAGCTTCCATTTGACCTGTTGACAGACAGCTTCAACTTGCCTACAGAGCCAGTAGAAGAACCCTGTCATCAGACGAATAGTACCAGACCGCAGAGCACGGAATTCGTATCCGGCACACTACAGCCAAGGCGATGCACCGGTAGGCAAAGAATCCCTTCCAGGAGGCTTCAGGTTAATCCACGGCTAGCTTCATACACAACGGCAACAGCTTCAGGAGGGGAGGTATCCGGGAATCAGGTAAAAAATAAAAGAAAAAGGGAAAGTATATAATGGTGATTGAAAGCTGGGATGAAGGGAATCGCCTATCCCGTGCGGTCGATCAGGCAATCGATCGAGCGGACGAATGCGTTTTCAAACACTCGGCTAATTGGACTTTTGCCTCAGAGTTGAGAGGACGGTGTTTTCGGCGGCATTTATCTGGCTACGTTGGCAGTTTTGTTAACACGTTTTTCGTGGTCAAGGCTGTTGGAATGTTGATTTTTATTCGGCTGGGCTAGAATTTTTGCGGAGAAATTTCTGGGTGGTTAATTCGGAATAGCGAAAAAATGTGAAGATCTAACAATTTCCATGCATCACAATTCAACTTCTTACTTCCTGCACTTTCGGTCTAAACGCGACTATGCAACATGTTTTTCTCTATTCACTTCAATAGGTGCATCACATATCAGTGGGCGCACCGGGAATGCCAATACCTTATATTCAGTATTCACCATGAGGATCGATTCCACTTGTGCACTTATTGGCAATCCACCACCGGGCTGCAACCACAACATGGCGTTTTGTACCGTGAACATTGAATGAATTAAGCCACTCCGGTACAAAGTTGCAACCCACACATTACATGCACCGAATTGACTGGAATGCATTTAGGGAACTTATATTCACTATGAATTGGGCGTCATCATTCTAAACCAACAACCCGACTATGGCTGGCGGTGAATTTGTCAACAACGTTGCTGAGTGTACTGATGTACTTGCAACTGTGGTAAGGAGCCGCACCTATAGGCAATGCGACAAACATACACAACATGGCAAACTGAAGAAACTTAGGGCCTGATGAAAGAATCTCAAATAGCAGTAGTGATGTGTCCAAAACTAAAACTACCAACAACGCTGAAAATACAACGACGCAGACACCTGCTGACCACACACACAACTCCCCTATCCCTTCTCCAAACTGCGAGTCCTTACAACAGTTTACAGTAACTGTACCTGAGACCTATCATGAGCGAGACAAAAAAGCAGACTGTAACGTTGGCAGCCCGAAAAATAAATCTCAATCCGACCCGAATGAACTAAGCTATAGGTTATCTCCGACCAACCGAGGCGTGGGCAAAAACAGGGGAAAGCGCCCTGCCAGAATTTCTCCCATAAACGCTCAAAGCTCATTAAGTCTGAAGCAACCATCACCAGAGCGCAGGGATGTGCAGCTAGGCCAACTGAGAAAAAGTATACGTCCTCAAGCCTATACATACAAAACCGACACTGTTGTCGGGATAAGTTGCAGACAGTCGGCCCAGTACCTACCCACAATGCCTCTGACTACGTTTCCAAATCCCGCGACCTCAAGCTGGCAAAGTCCTTATGTATGCGACACCGAATTAGCAAACAAAAAGTTGGTAGGCCACAAAGACTTACAGTTAAGAGGGTGCAACCCCTATCTAACTCAAGTCAAAATTCACCCACCACCACCCGCTGTATTACTCAATTGGCAACAATACAAACCGAAGCAAAATGAGTTCGTCGACTTCAGCATCCCCCACCCCTGTATACTACGGATGTCAGTCCTTTTTTAGACTATCGCACACCACCAGTTCCTCCCCCACCAATCCTGCCCCTATCACGTACGATTATGAACCAGAGATTAATCAAACTACTAGAGTATGTACTTCATTCAATCCAGTACGATCTGGAGCTCAGTGTGCCTCAGCTACCTCACAACACACAATTCTCAGATACAATGACGATGAAACAAACATTACCCACCACTTTCATTCCATGTTAACAATGTCTTTCAAAGCTGTTGTCATTAACCTACGTTCCCTTTTGCCTAAATTAGATATACTTTCAACACTTATGTTTATGAGATCCCCCGATATCGTTTTTATCACTGAAACTTGGTGCACGTCGGATATTAGTGATTCTCAGCTTAACATCCTAGGCTATAAGCTTTTCCGCAAGGATCGCTCGCACAAACGTGGTGGTGGCTGTGCCATATATCTTCGAAATAACCTGACTGCCATTCCTGCAGATCAACCTGTGTTCATTGACTTAGAAGATACACTATGGCTAGTGATCCCATCTATTGATCTTCTAGTGGGTTGTATCTATCGGCCGCCCCGAACTACACAATTTGCAACCCAAAAGCTAATCGATATGATCAATGTTGCTTCCAGCACCACATACAAATCCAAAATTATGTGTGGAGATTTCAACCTACCACAAATTAACTGGACGCTGCCTACACTCAGAAACACGGCAGAGATTGAGGAAATTATTGCATGTATCCACTTCAATGGCTGGACTCAGCATGTTAGAGAGCCAACTAGAAGTGCTACTACCTTAGACTTTGTATTCACGATGGGAATCGCGAACGTTTATACATTCATTGATAATCCACTGCCTGGCTGTGATCACAAAACGGTGTTTTGTGATATGACTATTGATTTACCTAAACGACCAAGTAAAATGCTAAAACCCATTCGTAACCTCCATCGTGTGGACTGGAACGCATTTAATGAACTTATCGGTACCATGAATTGGAATACGTCATTCCTAACCCACAACCCTACTGTGGCTACAAATGAGTTTATAAACAACATTTCCCTTGTTGTGGATCTACTAGCACCTACTGTAAGGAGAAATACCCATGAACATAGGGGTGAACTCAAGCTTCTGTCTAAAGCCAAAATAAAACTAAAGAAACTCAAATCGCTATACAGCAGGAACAACAGCTTCGCAACATTGCTACAAATACACGAGAACTTACTATATTTACAACGTCTAACCCTAACAGTCAAAACCAAAGAAGAAAGCCGGGTACTCAGAAATCCTGAGAAAGTACGTGCATTGATGCAACTACTCAAAAGAAGAAACCCTAAACCACTTCAGGAAATTGAAACGTTGGTTCTAGACGATGGTTCAATAACGCGCGATATCTCCTGTATATGCGAGGCCATGAACTCTAGTTTTGCCTCCTCTTTTGTCCCCAACATTCAGCCATTTCATCCTCCACTTCCAAAAAGAACGACCGAACTATACTGCAATATCCCTGTGACGTTAAGAGAGGTGAAAAGTGTCATCGCAGCCATAAAACCATCAACTCATCCAGGCATCTCCCCAACTGTTATAAAACTCGGAGGAAAAAACCTCGCACTATTGTTACTAAACATTTTCACACTTTCACTCACTACCGGTTGCTTTCCAGCTCAATGGAAGCAATCCATTATAATACCTAAGCACAAGGGTGGACCGAGAAATCAAATGTCAAGCTACCGCCCAATAAATCACACCTCTGCTGCTTCCAAAGCCCTAGAGCGAATAGTCAAGAAGAACATCGTCCAATATCTAACAAGACTGGATCTGATCAACCCTTCACAGCACGGCTTTCTCTCAAGACGCTCCTGCGTTACATGCCAGCTACAATTTCTCGATCACATCAAGACTATGATTGACAGAGGAATGGCAATTATCATAATTCTGTTGGACATGCAAAAGGCTTTCGACCGCGTGCCACACCAGCCACTGCTGTCTGCTCTAGAGTCATATGGAATTGGAAATCCGCTGCTTAACTGGTTCGACTCATACCTAAACGGTCGAACTCAGGTCTTTAAAATCGGTCAGCAACATTCTACACCGAAGCCAATAACCAGCGGTGTCTTCCAGGGAAGTGTGCTCGGACCGCTACTTTTCTTAATCTATGTAAACAATATATGTGACCCAATCAAACATGGACATCCATTTCTGTTTGCAGAGGATGTCAAACTGGTTTACTCATTTCATTCGGACCAACTACACATGTGTTTAAGAAATATCTGTGAAGACCTATCCGCACTAAATATAGCTAGTGAGGAGGATCGGGTAGGGTACGGATGAACAAATCCGAATACACGCTAAAGATGCACGCTATTTTTCAGGACACGACCGAATGCATGCTTGATCCGACACAGAAGGATAGCAGCGCGAAGGATGAAATTAAACTCACTAAATTACTGAAGGAATTGAAGCGCCGAAACTATTTTGGTGACCGTTTACTCGGACATCTAACTCCGTGTGGCTCGCATTCACCTCGCTTCAACGGGCTGCCAAAAGTGAATAATCCCAACGTACCGACGCGCCCGATCATGAACAGGTCTGGCTCAGCCGTGCACACAGTTGCTAAGTGGCTGATTGAATTACCCGAGCCACTTCGCAAAGAGATATCAGTCCACACGGTAAGGGATATGTTTGTCTTTGTAAAAGGAAGAGAAAACCTAAATGTAAAGAACCAAGTGATCATTTCATTTGACGTGGAGGCAATTTTTACGAACATACCTTTGAAGGGACAATCAAATTCATTTGTGAGTACTTAGCTGATAACAAGACTGCTATTAGTATTGCTATCCAAGTAGTGAAATAGCTACTTCTGCGCTGCACATTCAACAAAAATTCTTGTTCGATGGAAGGCATTACCAACAAATAGATGGAGTTGCAATGGGTCCCCTTTAAGAGCGATGTTTGCCGATTTCTTCCTTGCGAAAATTAAGCGCGGCGTACTCCGAAGCCTTATTGCGTCTCTTCATACAAATTGGCGGTATATAGACGATACATTCATGATGCGCGACTCCCAAACTGACCACCTGCAGATACTTGACCAGTTTAAAAGTGCAATTCCATCGTTAAAATTCATTTGTGTGTGGAAGGTGGGAAAATCCCGTTTTTGGTTGTGTCATTACTGCGGCGAGCTGACGGGTCGCTTGAGAGTAGGGTCTTCCGGACGACTAGATGGGTTGGTTAGAATGCGCACTTTTTTAGTTGTGTCAATGAAATATAAACGAAATTTCGCGCATTGTTTGTACTATCGCACCGCAGAAATCTGCAGCCAGGAAACGTTAGACGCTGAGAAGAATTTCATTCATACGACCATACAAGCAAATGGGTATCCCGCTTCGTTTATCACAAGACATTCTGCCATTTGTAATCACCCTAAAACCGTAACAACTGTAAAATAATGAAGGTTTTCCTGTTGGTTCCTTTCAAAGGGGATATCCCCTACGAGTTACTGAACAGAAAAATGTCGACAGTCATTAGCCAAACATTTCCAAGTGGTAGAGTACCTATTCTTGCCGAGACAGTTCCGCTCCTCACGAAAAGTCTCAAAGACTGAATCACGGTTCTTTTCGAATCAGTTGTATTATGTCAAATCACCTGCACCTGTGATGCAAGGTTCCTCAAGCATACGACCAGGCGTTTGTCTAAGAGGATAGCGGAACACTGTCCTGTCTCTCACATTCTTATCATGGGTGATTTCAACGTACATTGTTTAGAAGCCCCTGCCACGATCGGAGAACAATTCAAAACCGATCTACAAGATTTAGTAACTACTGTTCCACTTTACAACCACATCAATTTGCCCACTCGGTTCAGAACTGGTAACAGGCCATCTGTGCTGGATCTTGTGCTTACCAACGAGGAGCATACGATTGATGCGTTGGTTTTAGACTGCCCGTTGGGTCGCAGTGATCACGCAGTCATCAGTTTCAACTTCGTCTGCTATGCAGAATATCTGATTGAGAACGATGTGACTGTGTGAACCAACACAAGATACGAACGACTCGCCCAGCTAGTTAGCGTCACAACGTGGTATTTCCTCGAAGAAGAACCCCCGGACGTCGCCTGGCTTGAGTTCGTCAACACATTCAGTCAGCTGATTACACAGGCTTCAGAGATAAAAGCTTGCAATAAGTGCAAAGCAGTTTCTTTCGTTAGGATCGGAACTTGAAAAAGGATGACAGTACGAAACGCAGCATGGCGAGTGTACAGAGAAGCTCCAGCACCAGAAATTGAGACAACTACGTAGCCCAACGTAACCACCGCTTACAACTGTTAAGAGAAGACAAAGCCGCCTATCAGCAGAACATCGCAAAACCTTCAGTGCTAACCACAAACTGCTGTACAAACACGTTAATAGCCTGCGAAAGTTGAGGCAAGGATTTCCTCCATTCAATACGGATGGTGGCCCAACAAGAACCTCTATGGAAGCCGCAAACGCGCTGCAGATATAATACGCCCCCACGTTTCAAATAGTCTTACCACCAAGCGATCTACCAAGCTCTGTATTCCGCTCACCAGGACTAAGCCACATCAATTTTACCGCAGAGGCTGTATTGCAAAAGCTGACTTCTCTACGCAAACAGAGCTCGCCGGGTGTCGACACCATTCGTCCAGAGTCATTCGGAGCCGTGGCAAACCAACTGGCTGGACATTTAGCTCAGTTTTTCCAGCACAAACCTCAGAGTAATATCAGAATATGCAAAGTTAAGATTGCGATTAGTAAGCAGTTAACCGTCCAAAACGTGATTCAATAGTTCACTAGTTCAATAGTGTATGATGGGATACAAAGCGTAACTTTACAAGACCCAAATGACGGATATGCAAAAACAAAGTAAGATCAAAATGTTTCAACGTGGAACGTGAAGCATCAGTTGTTAAACCATTGCACTTTATCAAACCGTAGTGTAGCGTTAAACATTAAGATGAAAGTCTGAGTCTTTCGATCGTCGTCATGTCTTGTGCTTTCACCACATATCTTGGTACGCCGTTCCAGGGGGAACAGATCCTAAGTGAGTAAAACACTATCTACAATTCTGACAGGAGTGTTGCGTCATTAGTTTCAGGTGGTTGCCTCGGCTTTGTTTGTAAGGGGCTAGGGTCAACAGTGATGTACATGGATGCTCGCTTTCAGTTGGTACCCGGTATGTGAAAGTAAGATCTTTGCGAAGCCTTCGGTATTCTAATAAACACACACCGAGTACACGACGACGCAGTTCGTAACTTAGACCGGATAGTCGACACTTTGCCTGTGTGGTTCCTCATTGGGGCCTTTCCAATTGGCGAATCTTGTTTTAACCATGGAAAAAAGACCTGAATTGTATATTCAACGTGAGGGTGAATATAAGAGTTAACCAATATTGGAAGTAGTCGTCGCACAAAGGTGCCGAGAGCTCGCGTCAATACTCAAGTTCAAATTCGTCACACTTGCTGCATTTGAAAATTGGAGCGAATTATCAGGACACTTGCACGAGTATAACTAAGTCGCGTTCACTAGTCACGTGTTGCAGGACGTGTTGCCCCAAAAAACTTGTGTTGCCGTAGCTGCTGCACACCCTCTGCAGGTGGCAATTTGCAGGGATCAGTGGGGGCCGGTTCCTTTCTGCCCAATGGCTAGTTCGAGTCAGATCTTCCTATAGGTAGACACGGTCGGATGCCGAGCGAATTGCTCTCCATATTTTAGCAACGTCTGCAAATATTTGCATCGGAGATAGAATGTCTGCTGGAAGCTTATTAATGTAGACTAAAAACATTAGCGGGCCGAGGACGGATCCTTGTGGTACACCACTGCAGACGCACAGGCTTGCGGAGTGAGTGTCGGCTACTCTTGCTATGATTACTCTGTCGTGTAAGTAGTCTTCTCAGCAGGTGAGCACGGAACCGTTGATACCGTGGGCAGCAAACTTTTGGAGGAGAAAGAAGTGATTGACTATGTAGAATGCTTTAGAAAAATGTAAGTATATCACATCTATGGGGACTCCTTTCTCAGCCGTCCTGGTCCATGAGTCTTGAGTAAGCAGCAAATTAGTGGGACAAGATCTCTGCGTCTGAAACCATGTTGGACATTAGAAATCTTTGATTGACTTTCAAAATAACGCGTCATTTCTTCTGGACCGTAGTGTGGTGCGATGGTTTGAGTGCCGCAGCCATCCATTGAGCTATACTGGGTGGTGCTTCTGTTTTGCACGTTCAGAGTTACTCATACCAGATTGGTCAATGGTTAGAGGCCAGACAAATTCAGCCACCTAGTCCTCTAGGTTGGGGGTTGCAATGAGGTGGCTGCTTATTCCTTAGAACGGACTCCTTGTAGCCCAACGCCAATCCCGTTGCATTGCGGTTAGGTTTTTGAACCAAAGGCTTTGGTTAAGAAACCTAATCGTTCTCCTGTCTACGCCTGGGCAACCTGGCAGTATCCTGCACACGCTATACTATGAATTTCTCTTCAAAGAGTTTCTTGATGCTCTGGCCAACGAAGAGGATAATCAACGGTGCACTATCTGCTGCATCGAGCAGGGTGGGTAGGGGGTTGGATGCTAATGCTCAAGACTTCCCAACTTCTTATTCCCCCTCATACGAGTTCGCACACCTATCGTCCCATAACACCTTCACTTTGATCCCCCACTGATTTCAACCCCCAATTCTTGGCCCTCCCCAATCTTGCTTCGTCGGGCTTTTACCATCTATACACTTTTACACGCATATTAGCGTATTGTACCAAGCTTTCAGCGTGGTTCATTTTCGAAAAAGCGTGCGGTACTTTCAAGTTAGCGAGGCTGAGAACGCCGATTTGGCGTCCTTGACACTCTCATTGGTTATGGGACGTAAACCAATGGGACACCGGTTAGAAGCTGCCAGCATAAGAGACAGACAGTCCAATGAAAGTGGTCGAGCACCACCTTCTGTTCTGCCTTGGTGCCCCTTTGGAGTAAACCTCGATGCCCCTCGAGTAAACCTCGATGATTGGTCTTCAACCTGAAACAGACCAATAGGCAAATTGTGATGCGTGTCAAAGGAGGAGATGCTAGCTACTACATTATCCAAAGCTTAAGACTTAATCAGTGTGGATAGACATACTAACCAGCACATGAAGCGGTCTATGGCGATCACTGGCGGCTACCTAATAGTGGCTTATTCAGCGGCCTAACCATAGTGGCGTAGACAGGCAACCATCTAACTGGTATTCCACGGTGCAGCGTTGGCTGCTAGGCGGTAAGACAATTGTGCGCGAATGTCATAGCAACGCTCCTGGGGGACATAGTTCCCACAGAAGTTGTTAAACCAACCTGAAGCTGAACAAGGACAATTCTAAAGTTGCATAATTCGATCACAGTTGATGACTCAACAAAAAATGATGGGATTGCAATTGTGGCGTTGACACGACGTCAGTGAGTGTTCGTTTGTCTCCATACCCATGGGCGAAATGTTAATCAGTTGTCGCTTCAGCGTCTGTATGTATGGCGTTATGTAAAGGTCATAAGAACCTATGAATTCTTAGGATAATTAGGTTTCACTTCCATATGGTCGCCCATGGTGACGTAGACAGAGAATAATCTCACTGGTATTCCGCACGTCAGCAATGGCTGCTAGGTAGTTATACAATTTTGTGCGATTGTTATTGCGACGACCATGGGGACATTGTTCCCATTGAAGTTAATAGACCAAGCTGAAGCTGAACAAAGGAAATTCTATGTTTGCTAACTTCTATCACAGTTGATGGCTCAACAAAATGTGAGAGGATTCCAAGTGTGGCGTTGACACGACGTTAATGAGTGTTCGTTTGTCTCCTAACCCATGGGAAAATTTGTTAGTCAGTTATCACTTAAGTGCCTACATGTATCGCGTTATGTAAAGGTCATAGGAACCTATGTACTCCTAGGATAATTAGGCATCACTTCCATATGCTCGCCCATACGTGTTGAGACGCTTTAACAAGTGGCTCTCCAAATGGAAACATTATAAGCACAGTCAATGCAGAGGGAACCTCCCTGTTACGTCAATGGACTGGCATGCTCTACTCAAAGAATCGGTATTACTCAACAAAGTAACACTTAAAGGGGCCACAATGACTACGGTGTTTATACATGCCACATCGTCCTGCTAGAAAGAACGCAAGACTTGTGATTAGTGGCGACGCAAGCATGTTACTCTGGTACTTCAGGTGAGTACTTGGAACAGATAAACACTGTTGTCTCACCCACGGGCGTTCCTACAATGTGTTTGCAATCATTTACAAAGGCAACCCCGCCCACTAAGCCTGTTATGGATCACTGTTTCAGCTAGTCTTAGAAGCATTCATGTATGCACGCCGTGACACAGGTTGTTAGCGACTAAGCAACTACTGGGAAACATTTTGTCATTGGGAAGTAAGTAATTCCCGAGACGTTGTTGAAGGAAGAAAATTGCTCCAAACTCTATGCTTACTATGCGTATGCAATGCTCGTAGGCACCTCATAGCAGGGCCGTAGAGTCACTTGAGTTTTAAAGCTTATCAATCACGTGGAAGTGAAGGGTAAATATCATGTTGAAACGCAGGATTGACATGCATCTTACGACCTTAACATAACGGCAGGACCATGGGTCTTGTAGCGGTACCTGATTACCGAAGTGGCCCACAGGTGTGGCGACGAACGAACACTCACCAATGTTGTGTCACCGCCACACTAGGATCCCTCCTCTCTGGAACAATGGCTACAGATCCAATAATGATCTTACCTACACAGCGAACTTGAACTGCGTGGAGCTGAGTGTAGCACAGATCACAAATTGGTGCGCACCAAACTGTACCTACATTTTCGTAAATCTATGTATTGCACTCCCGCCGTGAATCGGTGTACATTTAACATTCTCTCCCTCGGTGCTGTGGAGTGACGTATTGAGCTGGAGAAGGCGATGGCTACACGCCTGTGTGATGTGGAATGCAAAACCACACTGGGCGACCTGTGGTATTAAAAACGCGACCAGGTGACAGCTGCTGCCGAGGAGACCATCAGGCGCGCAAACTGTAAGCGGCCTGATTGGTTTGATGAGAACAATGCGACGATTGGCGCATTGGTGTGTGAACAGAATGCAGCATTTGCTGCACATGTGGTAGACCCCAGTGACCTGGGGAAGAATACTCAGTTTCGGAAACTTCGACGGCGACTGACCCGAGAGCTTTGTCGCATTAAAAATGCATGGTAGACGGAGAAAGCGAAGCAGATGGAATGCCACGCCGAACATCGCCAACACAAGGAATTCTTTGACTTCTTGAAGGCGGCGTATGGACCGAGATTAGAGCTAATGAGGATGCTGATCGATGGCAGCTCAGGCGCTATCTGCACGCAGACTGCAGCCGTAATGCAGTTCTGGCGGAAACACTTTGACTGTCTCTTGAACAACTGTTCAGAGATCGACTGGCCTAGCTTAAACAGCCTGAAGCGCCACGATGTGGAGGCTAGTCTGGCGGACACGCCGACACTGTATGAGACGCAGAGAGCACTTTCTCAGCTGCGAAACGGCAATTGTGCCGGTGCCGACGGGACCCCACCTGAATAAATGAAACACAGCGGACCAGCGTTGTTGACTGCGCTGCACCAGTTGGTGCAGCGTTGTTGCTGAAGTATTGGAAACCACCTCCCGCTTCTGCTACCTTGGAAGGGTGATGTCGACTGACCAGCAGCTTCACAGTGTGCTGCGTATCCGCGTGTCGAAGGCAGCGGCGGCAATCGCGAAGCTAGTGTACCGAGTGTAGAACAACCATCAGCTTACCATTGGCACGAGGCTGATGGTATACAAATCCATGTCGCTGTTCGTTCTTCTATACGGCAGTGAAACGTGGACGATGTACCAGTGGAATGTGAGATATCTCGAGCAGTTCCACCAGCAGTGTTTTCGACATCGGTTGGTGCGACGGAGTTGCGGACACAGAAGTGTTGCGACAAAGTGGAATGTATGCAGTGGACTGCATGCTTATGCTGAGCCAATTGAGGTGGCTCGGTCATGTGAGCCGTATGGGTTCGACACGAATACCGAAACAACTCGTATATGGTCAGCTGAGTATTGGGAAATGGGATGTGGGGAAACCGAAGCTTCTTTACCAGGACATGATCAAATTGAGCCTCACCCGTTCTAGTTTTGATTGCAGGTCATGGGAATCGGAGCTGGTTGCGCGGCCTGCATGGCGCGATCTGATCACGGGGACAGTTGCCACGGTGCATGAGAAAGACCTAATGTATGCTGAGAAGAAGCGGCAAGTGCGGAAACGCCAAGCGCCGATGGGTTGTACTCCATCGACATCCAGCGCATGGTGCTGTAGCGCATGCGGTCGTGAGTGCCTGAGTCAGGCAGGCCTAGTGGGCCCTGAGCGAGGCCACTCGGGAGCACCACCGAAGCGACCACGGGTCCTGCAGCGAACGTAGACAGAACGGGCGCTGCGTTTGTAGGTACGCTGCATTCGATTTACTAACCGCGTGTTTGAATGCTGAGTCTCTTTATTTCAAGTGGTGGGTTTGCTATGTGGTCCTAATACTTTTTTAGCTCATATTAAAGTCTACCTGAACTACCTTCTAAGTTGCATACATCGCTTAAGCTAATTATAGTTAACTTCGATAGCATTTTCGTGTTTGTGACATTTTCTTAAAATATATTCTCTGACGTCTTGAACTTATCGCAGATCTGTTCGTAATCACTTTCTTTTATATGCACATTTAATGAAGAGTTATCTCAACTTATCTGTATGCATTATTCGATTTCTGTAATTTGATATTGTCTTTTTGATTTATTGGGTGTTGTTTGACATCCCCTGTGTGGCTGCGCTTGATGTGTATGTTGACAAGGTGCCTACTTGTCTAGTACCCACTACATCGTCCATACTGGCTCCAGAAGACAGTTGATCGTTGCTGGAGGATACGGGATGTACGTCCCATGTGGCCGTTCTAGGCTCGGAGAGTGGTTCCATGCACCCAGTGTGGAGCGGAGCACGGTCCAGCCACCGTCTTGTGTGCGCTTGCTTTCGTAATACAGCGTTCTTGTTTTTGCCCTGAAGGAGTGTGGGCCGGCTCCGTTGATGTTATGTGGCTCCCATCCATATGCCTTCCGATCTTCTTCCTTCGGATTTTCACTGGATATGGGGTGTGTGGTTGAGGCTATGGGTGTTGCCGCGCAAACCACCCATGGTCCCTGTGTAGGCGCAGGCGCCCTGTGGCTGGCCACAGTGATAGGCAAATCCGGAACCGGATGCAACCAACCATCCATTCACTGAAGGATTCGTTTGAATTCTAGGATACACCCAAAGACCTGAATGTAAACAGTAAACTGAGGCTTTCTTTTGTGGTAGAATCACTTTTCACAAACATTCCATTGCTAGAAACCGTTAATTTTATCTATGAGTATATAACGGACAAGAGCCTTAACGCTGGCATTCTAGTGCCTAAGCTCAGAAAGCCAGTTTTACGGTATACCTTTAATACTCATTTCTTGTTTGACGGGAGGTATTGTAGGCAAGTCAATTGCTTGGCGATGGGGCTTCTCTTGGCCCCCTCCTCGCCGGCATCTTTCTCGCAAAGTTTGAGCGTGTTGCTTTTCAAACAGTTATTGCCTCTTGATTCTTATTAGAGGTATATGAATGACACTTTTATCATCTGTGTTTCTCGCACAGATGTCAACCGTGTGCTCGACCAGTTAAAAAGTGCAAATCCCTCAATATAGTTCACTAGCGAAATGGAAAATAAAGATAAGCTGACTTTGCTGGACGTTTTGTTGAGGAGGCGCGAGGACGGATCACTTGAGCAAAGTGTCTTCCGCAAGTCTACATGGGTTGACAAATACACATACTCTTCGAGCTTCGTCCTTCTGAAGTACCAAACCAACCTAGTACTCTTTTTGTATTACAGGGCCAACAAAATTTCTAGTCCTAAAACATTCGAGGATGAGAAGGACCGAATTGTGAAACGCTTCTTTCGTTGGGTTACCCCGAATCTTTCAACAAAAAGTACGCCATGATCCGTGAGCGCCTTAAGCCCGTAGCAACGGTTGCGAAGAAGAAGGTTTGTCTCTGTTCCTTTTAAGGGACATAATGACTCCGAACTCCTGAACAGGAGACTTTCTAACGGCTTTGTAAGAACCTACCGGGCCGAGCGTCCACACGTTCTTTCGGAGACCGCACCATTTATAGCTCAACATGTTTAAGACAGACTGCCAGTGTCGTCGGAATCATACATTGTTTACCAGTTTACGTGCACCTGTGGCGTAGAGTATCTCTGGCATACGACCTGGCGTCTTTCGATACGGATAGTGGAGCACTATCCAGGGCCACGGTGGCGAGACACACTCGGAACTATCAACAGAACGAGCTTGAAACATTTGCTTCAAAGTTGGCATCAGATTTTGACCAGAGGTGCCTTCAAGGTCTACTACGCCGTAACTAGGTGATACCCGAAAGCGTCAAACAAAAGCCTCTTGCAGACAGCTGAAGGCAACACGACCAGGCTAACACGGCCAAAGCAATGCAAACACATGGCACTTGCGCAATCCTGAACTTTGAAATGACCCTGATGAGAAATCGTGCCCCCGTGGTATTACACATAACCAGGCGCCATTTATTTATGTAAGTATCCAGCTTTTATATTTTAGGTAATAGCTTTTACCTCGTCTGTTTACACAAGTTGTTTCGCTGTCAATTAGTACTGTCAAGACGCCACCCGATAAAATTGATTTGCGCATCGAACGAACGTGCTAAATCTGTTCAAACCGTATCATCCGCCCTCATTTTTGCCTTTACCAGGTTATTGTTGCATTTATCAGTCCTGTAGCTGTAATTGCCGTATGTGCAATATCGAGGAAATATCTCCTTCCAACACTATGTTTCAATCGGCATTACACCTTCGGACATAGACTATACCATTTTACATGCATGTTAGTGCATTGTACCAAGCTTTTAGCGTGGCACATTTTCGAAATCGCGTGCAGTACTTTCAAGTTATCGAGGCTAAGAACGCTGTTTTAGCGTCGTTGACACTCTCATTGGTCATGGGACGAAAACCAAAGGGACAACGGTTGGAAACCAACAGCATAAGCGATACACAATCCACTGAAGGTAGTCGAGCACCACCATCTGTTCCATTTTGATGCATATCTGAAGGAAACCTCGATGATTGGTCTCCAAACTGAAACAGTCCAATGCGCAACTTGTAATGCCTGTCTAAGGAGAAGATCCTAGCTACCACATGATCCGAAGCTTAAGACGTAACCAGTGCG
Source organism: Dicrocoelium dendriticum (assembly GCA_944474145.2). Classification (NCBI taxonomy): domain Eukaryota; kingdom Metazoa; phylum Platyhelminthes; class Trematoda; order Plagiorchiida; family Dicrocoeliidae; genus Dicrocoelium; species Dicrocoelium dendriticum. The sequence continues at coordinate 45,234,849 of OX104065.1, forward strand.
GACAGACATACTAAGCAGCACATGAAACGGTCTATGTTGATCGCTAGCGGCTACCAGGTGGTAGGTTATTCAGCGGCCTAACCATGGTGGCGTAGACAGTCAATCTTCAAACTGGTATTCCGCAGTACAGCAATGGCTGTTAGGCGGTTAGACAATTGTTTACGATTGTCATTGCAACTATCTCGGGGGACATAGTTCCCACTGAAGTTAGTAGAACAACCTGCAGATGAACAAAGAAGTTCAATGTTTGCTTACTTCTAACAAGTTTGTTGACTAAACAAAAAATAATAGGATTCCAAGTGTGGCGTTGACACGACGTTAGTGACTGTTCATTTGTCTCCACACCCATAGGCAAAATGTTAATTAGTTTTCGCCTCATCGTTTCCATGTATCGCCTTATGCAAAGGTCATAATGAAAATGAAATAAAGTGAAATGTGTCAGCTTATACGCCGTAACGGCGCTTCGCTGCCGCGCGACCACCACCAGTCGCGCGCGGGCTGAGTATACCGCAAGGACGCCCACCCCTACGCGGATTCGAACCGGTGGCCTTATGGTTAGAAAGCAAACGTGCCAACCACTCGGCCACCGGCAAAGGTCATAGGAACCTGTATTCATAGGATAATTAGGCTTCACTCCCATATGATCGCCCATCCGTGTTGAGAAGCTTTGACAAGTGGCTCTCCAAATGGAACCAATAGAAGCACAGTCAATGCAGATGGAACCTCCCTATTATGTCCATGGACTGAGAGGACATCCTCATGGAATCGGCATTACTCAACAAAGAAACACTTAAAGGGGCTACAATGACTACGGTGTTTATACATGCCACATCGTCCTGCTAGAAAGAACTCATGACTTATAATTAGCGGCGACGTAGGCATTTTGCTCTGCTAATTCAGGTGAGTACTTGTAGCAGATAAACACTGTTGTCTCACCCACGGGCGTTCCTACAATGTGTTTGCAATCAAGGGCAACCATGCCCACTAATCCTGCTATGAACCACTGTTTCAGCTAGTCTTAGAAGCAGTCATATGTGCACGCCGTGACACAGGTTGTTATCGACTTGGCAACTACTCTGAAACACTTTGTCATTAGAAAGTAGGTGATTCCGGAGACATTGTTGAAGGAAGAAAATTGCTCCAAACTCTATGCTTACTATGCGTATGCAATGTTCGTAGGCAGCGCATATCAGGGCTGTAGGGTCACTTGATATTTCAAGCTTATCAAGTACTTGGAAGTGAAATATCATGTTGAAACGCAGGATTGACATGCATCTTACGACCTTAACATAACGGCAGGTCCATGGGTCCTATAGCGGTAACTGATTACCGAAGTGGCCCACAGGTGTGGAGACGAACGAACACTCACCGCCACACTAGGAACCCTCCTCTTTGGAACAATGGCTACAGATCCACTGATGGTCTTACCTACACAGCGAACTTGACCTTAGTATACAACGCGCCGACTACAGCAGTAATACCTATCTACCCTATTCACATGAGTGTACGGCCAACTGAAAAAACACAGCACGAGAAATTTGTAGCTGTAAAGCTTTTAAAAATTCTATTTGCGAAGAAGTCCTAGCTTTACCTCCTTCATACGAATTACTGCATTGTTTCTGATTACCTCACACGGCCTTAACAATCACACGCATATCCTAAGCGAAATCGCATACCTATCGATTCTCCTGATTGCTCGCGGTGGCACGATTACACTATGCATACCGCATCACATGTGGCCAGATAGGCAAGCGAGCAAGGAAGGCAAGCGTGCAGTCAGCCCGTAAGTCTACAAAACTTCGCTTCCAACAGCCTGCAAGGGTTCCAACCGCAACACAATCAACCAATCCGCTTCTTATCACTACTCAATTTGACGTTATCTCGCTTGTGTAAGCCTTCAAAGCTTCTCTTCCAACAGCTTGGAAGGGTTGGAACCTCAACATAATCTACCAATCCACTTCTTATTACCACTCACTTAGATGTCATCTCGCTCGAGTGGTAGTGAAACTTAACGCCAGATTGCCAGTATGACCAATCACGCATTATGTCTCCCATTGGCTGATCACCCTCGACACGACAAAGAAACCGCTGGTGAACCAGTACTAATGATGGCTTCAGTTTGTAGTTTACTCGTACTTTGGCACTCGTAGCCCGGTAAACTCAGGTGCTCTGGACAACATTTGTCCGCTGCGTATCACGCGATGCACTTTGGAGTCGAGTCTGCGGCAATACCAAAGGGAAAACCAACAAACGTGACGCTGTGCGCGCGTGCAGTCGTATGGACGCTTTCGGTCATGTCCACTGGACGGTCTGACTTCAGAGAACGCCTCGGCTTTCCTTCAGGCGCGAATTGGTGCGGCCAAGAATGTGCTGGTATCATTAAACAAGAGCATATTTTGGAACGTTGTTTTGTTTAAAACTACCTGCAGGATTGTAGTAGGCCAGCGAATTCGCTTTATCATTCGCTCCGTTTGTCCGTCGTCTAACTGTTGATCGCAATCGGTGTACCAGCACAATTCAATGGTGTCGAGCGTGATCAGCCAATGGGAGACATAATGCGTGATTGGTCATACTGGCAATCTGGCGTTAAGTTTCACTACCACTCGAGCGAGATGACATCTAAGTGAGTGGTAATAAGAAGTGGATTGGTAGATTATGTTGAGGTTCCAACCCTTCCAAGCTGTTGGAAGAGAAGCTTTGAAGGCTTACACAAGCGAGATAACGTCAAATTGAGTAGTGATAAGAAGCGGATTGGTTGATTGTGTTGCGGTTGGAACCCTTGCAGGCTGTTGGAAGCGAAGTTTTGTAGACTTACGGGCTGACTGCACGCTTGCCTTCCTTGCTCGCTTGCCTATCTGGCCACATGTGATGCGGTATGCATAGTGTAATCGTGCCACTGCGAGCAATCAGGAGAATCGATAGGTATGCGATTTCGCTTAGGATATGCGTGTGATTGTTAAGGCCGTGTGAGGTAATCAGAAACAATGCAGTAATTCGTATGAAGGAGGTAAAGCTAGGACTTCTTCGCAAATAGAATTTTTAAAAGCTTTACAGCTACAAATTTCTCGTGCTGTGTTTTTTCAGTTGGCCGTACACTCATGTGAATAGGGTAGATAGGTATTGCTGCTGTAGTCGGCGCATTGTATACTAAGGTCAAGTTCGCTGTGTAGGTAAGACCATCAGTGGATCTGTAGCCATTGTTCCAAAGAGGAGGGTTCCTAGTGTGGCGGTGAGTGTTCGTTCGTCTCCACACCTGTGGGCCACTTCGGTAATCAGTTACCGCTACAGGACCCATGGACCTGCCGTTATGTTAAGGTCGTAAGATGCATGTCAATCCTGCGTTTCAACATGATATTTCACTTCCAAGTACTTGATAAGCTTGAAATATCAAGTGACCCTACAGCCCTGATATGCGCTGCCTACGAACATTGCATACGCATAGTAAGCATAGAGTTTGGAGCAATTTTCTTCCTTCAACAATGTCTCCGGAATCACCTACTTTCTAATGACAAAGTGTTTCAGAGTAGTTGCCAAGTCGATAACAACCTGTGTCACGGCGTGCACATATGACTGCTTCTAAGACTATCTGAAACAGTGGTTCATAGCAGGATTAGTGGGCATGGTTGCCCTTGATTGCAAACACATTGTAGGAACGCCCGTGGGTGAGACAACAGTGTTTATCTGCTACAAGTACTCACCTGAATTATCAGAGTAAAATGCGTACGTGTTGTAACGATTTACCCGCTCTCGCCTGGTTGATTCACGCCTGTTGCTAAATCTGCGCCTTCACGCGTGCTCTGATTTACGCCTTGGCAAACCCGACCGGAACGAAGACAGAAGAACACTCAGCAGACCAGAGTTGTATTAAGGTAAAGATCGCTCATATTTATATGTCACTATTACCAGGCGGATTTGGCTCTAAGCCCACGCTGTACACCTACTTGTCCGCTGCATCTGTTCAATTCACCGTGTTGCTCGGGGACTACAGTCTTCATTCGCCTACCCGGCGCATGGCAACGCACGTGATGTCTGACGCGTGATTTCATCAGCTTCCGGGCTGGCCTTGGCAACACACCTTGTGTCTGATCAGATTTCGGCTGGGCCTTGGTAACACGCTCGTAGAGTCCTTCCCAAGCACGATTGGTGGTAAACGCGCGAGCGTCGGCTCTCAGCTTTCTCGCCCTGCTGTCACTACGTCGCCGCTAATTATAAGTCTTGCGTTCTTTCTAACAGGACGATGTGGCATGTATAAACACCGTAGTCATTGTAGCCCCTTTAATTGTTTCTTTGTTGAGTAATGCCGATTTCATGAGGATATCATGTCAGTCCATAGACATAATAGGGAGGTTCCATCTGCATTGACTGTGCTACTAATGGTTCCATTTGGAGAGCCACATGTCAAAGCGTCTCAACACGTATGGGCGATCATATGGGAGTGAAGCCTAATTATCCTATGAATACATAGGTTCCTATGACCTTTGCATAAGGCGATACATGGAAACGATGAGGCGAAAACTAATTAACATTTTGCCTATGGGTGTGGAGACAAATGAACAGTCACTAACGTCGTGTCAACGCCACACTTGGAATCCTATTATTTTTTGTTTAGTCAACAAACTTGTTAGAAGTAAGCAAACATTGAACTTCTTTGTTCATCTGCAGGTTGTTCTACTAACTTCAGTGGGAACTATGTCCCCCGAGATAGTTGCAATGACAATCGTAAACAATTGTCTAACCGCCTAACAGCCATTGCTGTACTGCGGAATACCAGTTTGAAGATTGCCTGTCTACGCAACCATGGGCGACTATATGGAAGTGAAGCCTAATTATCCTATGAATTCCCAGATCCTGTAAAACTAGTTAATACTATTCCGAGACGGTGCACTAAATTTAGCAAGGATATCAGAAGGCAATCCGAGTCGGACACAGCGGACTGTATTCGAATGGCTACAATAAGAAGCGGACGGATGAAGCGAGAAAAGAGCGAAGATGTGAGCGCGGGAACTTACAAGGCGGACGAGTGTCGAGCCGGTTGTAAGGACGATTAAAACAAAAAAGAATAATGTACAATCGGTCAACAATTAAATTGTACATGAAAGATAAGAGTTATCTTTTTGGACGCTACAGAGCTCCCCCCTAGAAGGCTGAACATAGAAAGCCTTCGATTTCGAAAAGAACTGTTGAATCAAGGTTCGTAAGTCAAAATCGTGCCGAGTACGAATGAGCGAGCGTTTATGTAAATGGGGTTTCGTCGGAAGTCGGAGTCCGCTGCGCCGTTTGTGATTTGTTATTTATGGATTGCAGGGCAGGATGCATTTCGGCGAGCCGTTGGAGCGGGCTTTTTGGACTATCAATAACTGGCTAGTCCAGAAAAAGGCCGACAGGACCTCAACCTCCGCTGTTGCCATACGATGCGCTTGGGAGTGGTCTGTCCCCCCGCCGCACCCCGCCCCGCGTCAAAACGACCCTCGTCCCATGAAGAAACGACTATGGTCCCACGGAGAAGTGACTCTCATCCCGTGAAGAAGCGGCACTCGTCGCGCGGAGAAGCGACCAGCGTTCGAGCCAGGGTCCTCGAAAACATTGCTGGAGTGGCCCATTCGATCGAAGGGGAGGGTTTGGGGCATGTAGAGACTAGAAAATAGAAAAACACACGCAGAAAACGCCAAAAAGAACAAATGAATGATCCGCGTGTCCAAATGTTTTTTGGTTTTTGAATATTTTTTTCGGAAAAGGTTTTACGGGGTTTTCTGATATTTCCGTTTGTTTTCAAAACGTTAATCGACCAAAAATGGGGCAAATATATACGATATCTACAAAGTCAAAAGTATTTACACTGTACATAGTCGAAAAAACGAACGGGCTTACGCACCTCTTGACCACGGCGATTGGTCGTGGGAGCCGGCGGACTAGGTTTGGGAAATGTGGAGATGGCTGAAGCTTGTAGACCGAGATCGTGGTCTGGTTGAACTGCACTAGAAGGCTTAACGCTGGTGCGGTGAGTTGTGACGCCACACGAAACACCACTAGACGAAGTAGGCGAGGTGGTTTCTTCCATAAAGGCGGGTTTTAGACGGTCGATGGGGACGACTTCGCGTCAACCACCGCGGTCAATAGTGTACGCCTTACTCGCACGATATAGCACCTTGAAAGGTCCTATGTACGGCGACTGAAGAGGCTGTCGAACACCTTCTGCGCGAAGAAGGACGTGCGAACACGAAGACAGCTTCTCGGGCACGTACACTGATGTCTTCTGCGATCGAGGAGCGGGTGGACGTAGCTCACGCATCTGGTGAGCCAATCGATCAGTGTAACTTCCGTAGTCAAAAGTGGAAGTACATGGGGCTGGTGCTACCAGCTGTCCAGGCAACCGCAGCGTGCAACCGTAGACTAGCTGCGCTGGTGTGGCGTCGAAATCGGTTTTAACCGTGTTTCTTAAGCCTAGGAGAACGAGGGCAGCGTTTCAGACCATGAAGGATCTGCGTGCGCACGTAGCGCTGCCTTCAACTGGCGGTGAAAACGCTCCACCATGCCGTTAGCGGCCGGATGATACGCTGTCGTCTGAACGTGGCGACAGCCTAAACCTTAAGCAACGTAGCAAATGTTGACGAGAAATGTGACCCTCGATCGGTGGTCACGATGGCGGGACAGCCGTATTGAGCTACCCAGCGCTCCATAAAAGCTTTCGCTACTGTTTCCGAAGAGCAGTTAGGTATGGGAATTGCTTCGGGCCACCTAGGGAATCGATCGACACAGGTCAGCAGATACACATAGCCTTTCGAAGGCGGCAGAGGACCTACGAGGTCCACGTGCACGTGATGAAAACGTGCGTCTGGCTTGGGAAACGTGCCTAATGGGCTTCTCGTGTGCTTGTGCACCTTCGCGCGTTGACGCGGAAGGCAAGCAGCTGCCCAAGTACGGAAGTCCCGATTAACATTGCGCCAAACGAATCGTGCGGTTACGAGTTTAACCGATGCACGAACGCCTGGATGAGACAAGCCGTGCAACGTGTCGAACACGGTCTGCCGAAACTCGCGTGAGACGACTGGGCGCGGCGTGCCCAGAGATAAATCGCAGAGTATAGTGCCGTCTGATGATGTCAGCGGAACGAGTCGTATGTCCAATGAGGTAGACCTGCGTAGTAGATCAACCTCAGGATCGTTGAGTCGCGCTGTGGCCATGGCTGTCAAGTCAATAGCAGTGCGGGCGTCAACGGAGATAGCTTGGATGCGAGAAAGTGCATCGGCGACGGCGTTGTGCACACCTGAGACATGCCGTATATTGGTCGTAAACTGAGCGATATAGTCAAGGTGACGCGACTCTAGGAGAGTATCGGTCGGTAGTCGAGCCGAGCACGTAAGTCAGGGGTTTGTGGTCGGTGAAGACGACAAAGGATGGGCCTTCTAGGACGTGTCGAAAGTGACCTATCGCTAGATACGCGGCTAGTAGTTCTCTACCGAACGTGCTGTAGCGAGATTCGGTAGGTTGTAGGCGTTTGGAGAAAAACGCCAAGGGCTGCCACGTGTTGGCTACTCGTTGCTGCAAAACAGCGCCGACTGCCACGTTCGAGGCGTCAGTACTGAGGGACAGTGGGGCGGCCGGATCGTGATGCGCTATAGAAGTTATGTTGGCGATAGCCTCTCAGCGACTTAAAAGCAGCACGTGCTGCGGCAGGAAATGCGAATTTCCTGAGTTTCCCTCGGAGAAGGTCCGTGAGGGGTTGCATCAGCGAGGCGCAGTTGGGTATAAATCGTCGGTAAAAGTTGACAAGGCCATCAAAACGCCTGAGTCGCTTGAAACAATGAGGCTCGGGTTAGTCGATGATGGCTTGAATTTTATCCTGCAGTGGCACGACGCCTGCAGAGGAGATACGATGGCCGAGGAAGTTGACTGAATCTGCACCATACGAACACTTTTCTGCGTTGATCGTCACCCCTTGTTGAGACAAACGATCAAAAAGTATTTGTACGTGGCGCATACGCTCTTCTCGTGAAGAGCTTGCGGTTAATATGTCATCGAGATACGCGTAAGCGAAGTCTAAGCCGCGACAAACTTGGTCGATGAAACGCTGAAAAGTTTGCGCGGCGTTCTTTAGGCCAAATGGCATGCGCAGAAAATCGAACAAACCAAATGGAGTCGTCACGGCAGTTTTGGCGATGTCCGCTTCGGCTACCGGAATTTGGGTGTATGCGCGCACCAAGTCGAATTTGCTGAAGATATCTTTACCCGCCAGACTGGCGGTGAGATCCACTATGTTTGGGATCGGATAGCGATCGGGCGTGGTAACTCTATTCAAGGTTCGATAGTCGCCGCAAGGACGCCAGTCCCCCATGACCTTCTTCGGGAACATGTGCAGAGGTGACGCCCTTGGGATGTTAGACGGTCTAACGATACCGAGCTGAAGCACGTGGTCGAATTCAGCTCGTGCTGCACGTAGTATGTCAGGAGCTAGCCGTCTTGGTCGTGCGCTAACTTGCTGACCACGCGTGACTATGTAATGAGCGACCTCTGTCGTCAGCAATAAATGGGAATACTTGTAGCTGCAATGATCTGTTCAGATTTGGTTCTGTTCTCCGAGCTGAACAGTTTCGTTGCAGACGTTTCATCACCAGTCGTGGTGACTTCCTCAGTGCGTTATAAGCAAACTGATTTGTTTTGTCGATTCTTACCGGCGAGCGAGTGACATTTGAACCTGCTCAGTTCGATTCAGGTCCCGTGACCATTGCTAGTTCCCAGTGTGGGCGCCGCCTCTTTCCGACTCATGTGCCAGATGATCCACGTAAAATCTTTTCTCGCAGCTGCCTGTATATCGGATCTAAATCGATGCGTTGGTTTATTGAACTGACTGTAGAAAACCAGGCTTCAAGGAATTCTCTTCCTCTTTTGGTCTCTCCTTGCGCTAGTATCTCTGTTTTCTCCCAATCAAATGCGTGCCCTTCTTCATCAACGTGTGTCGAGACCAAGGATGATGGGTAATGGTTTCGACAGGCTCGCTTGTGTTCTTGTATCCTTGTAGACAATTTTCTTCCCGTTTGGCCCACATAGTTCTTATCACAATTTTTACACTGTATCTTGTAAATGACGTTCCGGCGTTCGTGTGCTCTCGTCTTCCCTTTCGGTCTAGATAGGGTTCCTTTCAGCGTGTTGGTGGGTATGTGAGCCAATAACAGATGGTGTGGTTTGCGGAGTCTAGCAGTCAGTTCCGATACGTCCTTGATGTATGGTAAAGCGATCCGTTTGGTTATTGTTGGTTCAGGTGTGGTGTTTGTACTCTTCTGGTTCATGTATCTTCGGATGAAGCTGCGTGGATATCCGTTGCGCATGAAGGATGTACACAAATGATTTTCTTCCTCGCGTTTTGCTTCAGCAGTATTACAATGTGATTCTATCCTACGGAACAAGGTGCGTATGCAACTGATTTTGTGACATTTTGGGTGGTTGCTGTTGAAATTTAATATTTGATCTGTATGCGTATCTTTCCTGTAAACTGATGTTTGCAGTTCTCCGTCCGTTGTTCTAGTAACCAATACATCTAAGAAAGGTAGTTTGTTCTCCATTTCTGGCTCCATAGTGAAGTGAATACCGTCCATTGCATCGTTCAGCAGGCTTTGTGCGGTCTGCAACTGGCTGCGTTTGAGTATGACAAACGTGTCGTCAACATATCTGACCCACAATTTCGGATTCACGACTGGGAGTAGATTTTCTTCTAACGTTTGCATGACAACCTCTGCAATGAGTCCAGATATTGGTGATCCCATTGGGGCTCCTTTCACTTGTTCATACAGTGCTCCATCGAAGTTAAAGTAGGTCGTGAGACATAAGTCAAGAAGCTCGCATATACTATCAGTCGTCAGATTCCCAATTGCTCCTTCGCCAACATTCAGGCGTTCTCTGATGTTTTCTTTCGCCACTTGTAAGTTGACAGAAGTGAACAGTGCATTAACGTCGAAGGACACCATCATTTCTTCACGATCAATCCGCAGCCCTTTGAGTTTCTCCGAAAACTGCTGAGCGTTGTTTATGGAATACCGCGAGCCACTAATCAGGTGTTTACGGCGCCTCCATAATTCTTTAGCTAAGTTGTAGGTGGGCATACCAGGGAGTGACACGATTGGCCGAAGTGGTACACCAGCTTTGTTCACCTTCGGGAGTCCGTAGAATCGGGCGATGTTTGAGTCACGAGCTTTCATCCTATTGTGCTCCTCCTTTGTGAGTTGCTTTGAATCCTGAAGTCTTTTTAAGGTCTAAGATGTATTGGTTACTAGAACAACGGACGGAGAACTACAAACATCAGTTTACAGGAAAGAGACGCATACAGATCAAATATTAAATTTCAAAAGCAACCACCCAAAATGTCACAAAATCAGCTGCACACGCACCTTGTTCCGTAGGATAGAATCACATTGTAATGCTGCTGAAGCAAAACGCGAGGAAGAAAATCATTTGTTTACATGCTTCATGCGCAACGGATATCCACGCAGCTTCATCCGAAGATACATGAACCAGAAGAGTACAAACACCACACCTGAACTAACAACAACCAAACAGATCGCTTTACCATACATCAAGAACGTATCGGAACTGACTGCTAGACTCCTCGAGCCACACCATCTGTTACTGGCTCACATACCCACCAACACGCTGAAAGGAACCCTATCTAGACCGAAAGAGAAGACGAGAGCACACGAACGCCGGAACGTCATTTACAAGATACAGTGTAAAAATTGTGAAAAGAACTATGTGGGCCAAACGGGAAGAAAATTGTCTACAAGGCTACAAGAACACAAACGAGCCTGTCGAAACCATTACCCATCATCCTTGGTCTCGACACACGTTGATGAAGAAGGGTACGCATTTGATTGGGAGAAAACAGAGATACCAGCGCAAGGAGAGACCAAAAGAGGAAGAGAATTCCTTGAAGCCTGGTTTTATACAGTCAGTTCAATAAACCAGCGCATCGATTTAGATCCGATATACAGGCAGCTGCGAGAAAAGAGTTTACGTGGGTCATCTAGCACATGCGTCGGAAAGAGGCGGCGCCCACACTGGGAACTAGCAATGGTCACGGGACCTGAATCGAACTGAGCAGGTTCAAATGTCACTCGCTCGCCGGTAAGAATCGACAAAACAAATTAGTTTGCTTATAACGCACTGAGGAAGTCACCACGACTGGTGATGAAACGTCTGCAACGAAACTGTTCAGCTTGGAGAACAGAACCAAATCTGACCTCTGTCGTGACTGGCGGAGGCTCTGCAGCTGGTCGTACCGGTCGCGGGTATTCGGACAGTAGGTTTGCATAATTTGTTGGTACACCGGCTATTCGAAAAACGGTACTGATTTTCGGGGCGTCCGTAAGAACCCTTTCAACCCCTAGTTTAGTACGGTAGTCTAAAAGCCTGTGGCGACCAGCATCAACAAGCAAGCCTGAATGTCGGAGGAAGTCGATACCGATAATTGCGAAGGGTACAGACGCAACCATGACGACCCACTACAATTCTCGGTGAAGATTGAGGTCTAGGTTCATCATGTGCTGACCGAATGAAGCTATCGGAGAACCGTTGGCAGCACGCAAATTGTACGTAGACTCTGAGTGCTTGTCGTTAGCTGTCGCTGGAATGACGCTGACTTCCGTTCCCGTATCGATGAGGAACGTGATGGAAGAACGTCGATCCTTAAAGTAAAACGGGCGCTTTGCTTGGTTATTGTCAGATACGTTGATCGTGCTAGTATGCGGGCTATTCGATTTCCCTGAGGCAGCTGGGCCGTGCCTAATGCACGGAGATCGACAACGTTTAGCCCTTCCACCGTATTGGCGATGATATCAGCATACTTCTTCGATGGGTTCGGTAGTATCTGACTAAGAAATTGCAAGGAAAATGTTGCGCTTTTGTGCCGAAGGAGACGTATTCGGTGCAGGCACAGATGAGCCGCAATGAACGGTAGCCAAAACGTGGTCAGCATTTAGCCGTGGCACCCGGTGCTTCGAAGCCTTCATTGCTGCTATCCTGCTGCGAAGCAGCGCAATTTCTTCGTCTTTAGAGTCAGATCCGTCTGACGACTGGGAGTAAATATAGGATTCGGTTTTCATCGGTGAGAATACGTCACCGGAGTTACTGGTCGTCTGCTGCGGAAAACGTTCGAACGCAGCGTCTGCCTTGTTAGCTAATTCTTTCAGGGGTGTATCTATAAAAATGGACAGCAATACCGGCAGTGGCTCTGGGAGACGTGCAACCCACAGCTCCTTTATCCCTTCTTCGCTCAAGAATAAGGGACCAGCGATGCGCTGAAGTTCGCGGAGCGACGCCGACGGTTTGTGATTTCCAAGCTTGAGACCAATGAGCTGTTCAAATAGAGCTCGTGCGCTGGGCCGTAACTCTTTTAAAATCGCTTGCTTCCTCGTTTCATACTTTGCCTCATTTGATGGGCAGAGTAGTATGTCCTCAAACAGCGTCACAACCGACGAAGGAAGGCGTGGGACGAGCTGATTGTACCTCGGACGGTCCGCCGTTATGCCCTTATTTTCCAGTTCAAATTCGAATATCGTAAACCAAACCTCTGGACTGTGTTCCATGAAACTTGTAACAGCCAAAGTAAGCATGGTTACGCTGTGAAACGACTCAGAAGCCACTCTCAGAATGTGAGTCGAAAAGATAAAGGATGAAAAAACACGATAAAAGTACTAAAATTACGCAAGAAACAAATAAATACAGGTTTATAATCGAGAACTCACCAAAAAATATAAATGAGAAAAAAAGTTGAATTCGCGCTTGCGAATGGGGGTAACAAATTTGTAGGACTAGTTAATACTAGTCCGAGACGGTGCACTAAATTTAGCAAGGATATCAGAAGGCAATCCGAGTCGGACACAGCGGACTGTATTCGAATGGCTGCAATAAGAAGCGGACGGATGAAGCGAGAAAAGAGCGAAGATGTGAGCGCGGGAACTTACAAGGCGGACGAGTGTCGAGCCGGTTGTAAGGACGATTAAAACAAGAAAGAATAATGTACAATCGGTCAACAATCAAATTGTACATGAAAGGTAAGAGTTATCTTTTTGGGCGCTACAATCCCTATGGTTTTTATCTAACGCCATACATGGAGACACTGAAGCGATAACTGATTAACATTTTGCCTATGGGTGTGGAGACAAACGAACACTCACTGACATTGTGTCAACGCCACACTTGGAATCCTATTATTTTTTGTTGAGTCATCAACTTTGATCGAAGTGAGCTAACTTAGCATTTTCGTTGTTCAGCTTCACGTTGGTCTACCAACATCTATGGGAACAATGTTCCCCGAGATCGTTGCAATGACAATCGTAAACAATTGTCTAACCGCCTAACAGCCATTGCTGTACTGCGGAATACCAGTTTGAAGATTGCCTGTCTACGCCACCATGGTTAGGCCGCTGAATAACCTACCACCTGGTAGCCGCTAGCGATCAACATAGACCGCTTCATGTGCTGCTTAGTATGTCTGTCCGCACTGGTTACGTCTTAAGCTTCGGATCATGTGGTAGCTAGGATCTTCTCCTTAGACAGGCATTACAAGTTGCGCATTGGACTGTTTCAGTTTGGAGACCAATCATCGAGGTTTCCTTCAGATAAACAGCAAAATGGAACAGAAAGTGGTGCTCGACTACCTTCAGTGGATTGTGTATCGCTTATGCTGTTGGTTTCCAACCGTTGTCCCTTTGGTTTTCGTCCCATGACCAATGAGAGTGTCAACGACGCTAAAACAGCGTTCTTAGCCTCGATAACTTGAAAGTACTGCACGCGATTTCGAAAATGTGCCACGCTAAAAGCTTGGTACAATGCACTAACATGCGTGTAAAATGGTGTAGTTTAAGAGGTCAGTTACGGCAGGTGTGATGATGGTCGTTAAGGTTTTGTGAATCAAATGGTGGAGCCTATCAGGCCCAGCAGGCTTACTGTCGTCAAGATTGTCTGGTAGCTGACGCACCTCTTCCACCGCACAATCCAGACTGTCGAGTTCGGTAAAGGTGGTGCACGCCGAACTATTTACAGACACCTGGTCATTTACAAACACGCCGACCCGTAGCCTAGAGCTAACGAGCTTGTCTCGTAATCTTGCGGCGCGGGTTCGAGCCTGCGTAGGAGCAGGGCGACACTCATAGCATCCTTAGCCCACGTGCGACCGGTGATGGTTGTGCGGCAGCGAAGCTTCCGTACTGCATACCGGCGTACTTCTGATGCCTTTCTATTCTTTTTCTTTCCTTTGCAAACACAGAAACAAAGTACGCAGCTAGTGCGGACGCATGCTCAGTGTTGGAGGTTAGGGGCTGTCCGTTCTCGTCCTCTAGCACTGGTAATTTACTTGTTGGCCGCAGACACTACTTCATGAACGAAATGATTCTCTTCGGAGAGGTTTTGCTGTGGTTGCAAGCTCCTCTTCGAAATGCCTGCGCTTTCTGATTTTCATACCGTTGAAGATATTTCGCTGCCAGAGATATGGAATTTGTCCCATAGCCTGCCCCGTTGCCGAGCCGGCTTACCATATTCCTTGTCAAACCAATATGGTTTGACCTGTCCGACTTTCTGACACTTGGGTGGCATCAATTGGTTACACAATGAATTTAGTTCATTCTTTATAACTGATAAACAAGTTTCAGCGGATGTAGGGTGAGGCAGAAAGCAATCTACTTGGCTCGCTGTTCGAGTCAGGCCGTCGAAATTCATTTTCTAGTAGATGAATTCTAGCTACGATCCGTGGGAATGCTGCAGCGGCAACTCCATGTGAGCAATCGGAACTGAGAGATCGCTTGCTGCCACAGGCTCCAAAATCCAAATCTCGTACACAGGTTGTTCACAACTGGTTATCATCAAGTCTAAGCACGATGAAGCACGATAGACGCGCGGTGTTATGCGCGCCGGTTGGCAGATGTGTTGTGCTGCCACAGTTTCAAATACAATATCAGCGGACTTTGCTTCGACCTCACAATAACCGGTGATAAATTCAACTTCAGGCCACCGTATTCGAGGACGACGAAAATCGTCTGTGAGTTAAAAAAGATAGCGGAACCTTTCGTTGACGCCTTCAAGGGTGCCCTCTTGAAAGCTTGTGGGGAGGGGACTGTGGATGATTTTCTTCAAACATTACCGATCACTTACTGGACGACCATAAATCCAGCAAACTCAGGATGTCAACCCCCTGCAGAAACATTGAATGGTCGGAAGGTGAGCACCACTCACGAAGTGCCCATCCCAGCCAAAGCAACTCCAACATGGCTTACCGTCCTAGCCAGTCGCAACGGTTACGTCCTTGGATCCCCGGTAAACGTCCGCTACTACGGAGCCGGTCATGCACGATGAATCGAAGCAACAGTGACGGACCACTGAGGTGATATGGTGCATGAGATCGCCGTGGGTAAGGACATGTAGGTTCGTCGTCCTAATCAACTCCGACGCGATACGGAATAATCTCCACGCAAACCAGTTTGACAGCGCATGTGCCATTGTGCAGCTTACTGGATACTTTCCAGATCGTGGCTGAACACTAGATAGCCTTCCTCGCAGCCGAATAGAACGAAACAGAAGGTCGCCAAAATCGCTGCAGGTCAAGCCTTGTCAAAAACGATCTAACCATGATTCAAGGCAATGAATTTGCAAATGTTAAGTGATTCCTCAAATGAACAATGAACAATGATTTATTAAGGGTAAAAAAAGAATTTGTTTGACAAGTCCCGTAGGATGGTTGAAATAAAAATACGAATTTGTAGGACCATCGAATAAGTAAAGCGTTATTTCAAGCGTCCACCGAGTTAAATGCACTACTGCATAACGATAGTTTCAAGTGGGAATGGGATGGGCACACGCACAATAATACAGAGAGCTGCTATAATTCAGTAAATGCGGGAACAATAAAATGAAAACGACAAGGCTCACATTTTGGTTTCTTTATTTGGCAGATGTGGTGAGTTAATCCAGTTTAGATACATCCAGACAAATCACATGGACACTACCACATGTATCCTCACTGCTACGTGGTGGAGAGGGCCGTTAAGCATATGGATAGGTTTGTGTTGTTTCGTCCTCTAAGTGGAGCGGACTATATCAAGTAATGCAAGTTTGAAAACGTTTCATCATGGCATTTTTTGAAAAGCGTTAATGTAGGGGCAAGGATAACGTGAGTCGGAAGGGCATCTCAGCCACGCAACAAACGGAAGGAGAAAACGTTTCGTCGACCATCAAGTCGACTGTAGTGCGTAGCCAGTTTGAGCTGATGGCCTCTCAGGTTGGTATTTTGGCTCCGCTGCAACAGATTGCGACATGGGTATTAAGTAAAACATAATTAGGTCTCCTCGCTGACGTCAATATTCACCATTGTACAATCTCAGGGACTGCAATCTGTGTTGGTAGGAGCGATGAGACAATCCTGTAACTAGTTTGGTCGCTCTACGTTACGAAGTTTCAAGTGCATCGATGTCGTGCCTGCACCAGGGACACCAGGCCTGGATCGCATATTCCTGGAGAGGCCCCATGTAGATGCTCAGCATTTGCGGAAAGACTGATGGTTCAAAATCGCCGAAAGCCGTCCGTAAGAGTTCAAGATGTTGACTGGCTATTTTAGATGTTTTTTCAGCCTGCCTCGAGCAACCAAGGTAGTCCTGCATGATCACCCCGAGGTCGTTTACTTGGAAAGCACGTTATAACTGCTTGTCTCCAAGTCGATATTCATAGATAAGTTGATGGCGTATGCTTACGACTTTACACTTAATCACGTTGAACTGGAGGCGGTTGTCAGATGACCACGTATAAGCTCTGTCGAGTTCGCTCTGCAATGCCGTGTGATCATCCAATGGCATGATATCATGCCAAATTTCATCATCATCTGCAAATAGTAAGAAATTCTACTGCAGTACATTGGCAAGATCGTTAATAAATGTGAGGAATAAACCTAGCCCTAGTACCGATCTTTGAGGCAAGCCACACTGGACGTCAATTGGGTCGGAAATGGAGTTGCGGACTCTCACATTCAGCTGACGTTCAGCGGGTAAGTTGCGATCCAACCGAGTATATGGTCACCGATTCCATAGTTTCGAATTTTGTGCAGGTGAATGCGGTGGTCCAAACGATTGAACGCTTTCGTGAAGTTCAGTTAGATAACGTCGAGTTCCATTCCGGCATCGGCTGACTCTGTTCGGCTTGTTGGGGCTAGCAGCAAGTTTGTAGTGCAGGATCGATTTCGGCGGAATCCGTGTTGCTGTGACACTAGGATGTTGTTGCTCTCAAGATATCTCATGAGCGCCTCCGCAATCATACGTTCCATTACTTTAGATAAAACTGGGAGGAGAATGCTTGGACAGTAGTTCGAGGGCTCCGAACGATTAGCACTTTTGTAAATAGGAGTGATTATTCCATGTTTTCACATTGTCGGAACCTGCATTTCGTCGGGACAACATTGAACGAACCGAGTTAATGGTTCGGCAAGGTTCCCGGCCGCTGTCTTCAAGGCTTTCGGTTTGATGTCGTTCGCGCCAGGTGAGCTATGCACGCGCACCCGGGACACGGGTTCCAATTTTCGCTTGCGCAATCAAAGAGCTACGCCGCGTGGCACTCTCAGTGTGACAACTTGACTCCCAGACCACAACGTAACGGCATTTCATGATCCAACTCGTCTCGCCGAAAGTCGCGCCCGGCGTGGTGATTAACTTGTGCCATTATGCAGAGGGTGTCTTTACGTGCCTCGCCTTCTGAATTAGTAAGGTACTGGGTGAAAGGTTTGTCTTTTTCGCTCTCCCTATTGTCGGGGTAGGGTTTTGGGGGTCAGGTTTGTCTAATATTGTCTGCAGCACTCGGTTGATAGAGTTCCGCTAATATCGAGGTTTCGCACAGGCAATATCGCGTAATTGTTTAGAATTGTGTAATAGTCTACTCGACGCGCGGGAAGGACCCTAAGCAAACATTTCATTTGAGCCCGTCCATCGAAAAGGCAATCAATAACATTGATTCCTAGGGGAAGTTTTAGAAATTACGTCCTAAAACTAGGAGCGGTTGAGCTCATCTTATGACGCACTCTGTTACGATGAATTACCAACTGTCTAATAGCACAAGTTGCTTTGTCGAGGGATTCTGCAAGGGTGAGATGGGACATAGAGGCGGGACATGTGTGTTATCCAAACACCGAAGCCGCACTGGACTTGGCATGCTTCGATCGCAGACAGATCAACAGGACCGAGGCTGTCCGGCTGTGGGAAGTGAGTGTTGGTAAAACGTCGAAGCCTCATTGGACGTGTCATGCTTTCATAGCTCGGTATTAGGCTTTCAAGCAGGTGAAAATCCAGCGAAAGGGATCCTGTGATGAGGTTATTGGCCCTCTGTTATAGCAATGGAGCAGGATCTTACAGCGTGTCGTCGATGTATCCGCAACGGCAGTCATGTAAAATGCTGATCCATCAGTGTGTGATCATTGTGCAGCCGCAGGATGAGTGTGGGTCTAAAGCGGCGGAAACCGAAAGACACTACAACACCATGCACTGTTTTGCGAGGCTTATTAACAAGCAGTATATGCGTCACGTGGTGAAGCAATTTGCAGCAACTCGTAGCGTATGCAACATCAAACAAACCGGACGGCCTCGCACTGTCACGGTTGTGCAAGAGGTATGCAGTAAGAGCCACCTCAGCATTCAGCACTTCGCACAACATTAGGAAACCCTATCGTATGCTGTGTAGTGGATATTGAAGGAAAAAATTGCGATGGTACAATGCACTGAAGGTACAAGTGTTGAACACTTGCGATTCACAGAAGCTCCTGGGATTCGTCCGTTGGTTTTTGACAGCCTGAACGTATATTCCACTGTTTTCACCGATAAGGCGCTTTTCCAATTGCGTGGTGAAGATACGCAAGATATTTGGACAATAACCAACCCACGGCAACATAGGGCTTCACGTGTGCAAAATAGGGTGAAGCTCATTGCCTGGGCTGGGTTGACGGGTCGAAAAATCATGGGAACTATTTCTTTTCCAGAAGTGTGTCCGGTAGGTTGCTGTTTAACAGTACTAATGTCTGACATTTCTTAGTATCATCGTGCTTACTAATCTTGCAGACCAGCGTCATTTCACAGCTACAGTCCGAAGGGTTACTGAATAGCGGTTGGTGACAGCAAGATGATACACTTGCACGTTCGGCGCAATCGGTCTGTGTCTACCTGAACGAGACTTTCGGTGAGCGTTGGATCGGTCGCTGGGGACTGATAGATTGACTTGCGTGGTCACCGGATCTGAATCCCATGGATTTTTCCTATGGGGATACTTGTAGCGTAGAGTTTATAGCACGAAACCCAACAGCCTGGATGCACTGAAAGAGAACATTTTGAACGAATGTAGTCAGATTTCTTTGGAGACATTGCAGAATGTGCTCGCCAGCACCATCCGGCGAATGCTGCTATGCAGCCAAAAAGACGGAGGGCACTTGGACCACCTAATTCTTTGATACTTACAGACATTTCACACATTTCATGTGAATATGAGTAAGTAAATAAGTAAATTTATATTTTCGATGACACACTAAAAACACCATTGAACTCAGGGCAATAGTCATATTTACGACTGAATTGCTGTGCTGTCTAATGGTGCCACTAGTGCGTCGTGGCAGACTCAAATCTATGAGCATTGTCAAGGGAAGTCAGGTAGTCGCTTTTATGCACCCATGAAGGGTGAATGTTCAGCCATAACACACATGCGATCGAAACGGTAACATTAACTAGACTGTAACCTTAAAAAGTGCTGCTAGCAGTATGCTACCCCTTAGCAGATAAAGCAGCCTAATGAAAGCTTACGGGTTTGCTAGAAGCCAGTCATGAGGCTAAAACAGCCTTTGTTGCGATTGTCTTTTGCCATGTATTGCGATAGCAACCGACGCCCAAACGTCACGGCATAAGGCCAGACTGTGCTATTCAATTGCAAGAACAGCGAGCCACTAGGCATTTCGCAGGGGGCACTTTTGCTGACTTTCCACCTGAGTGAAAGTCGCCTACCAATCGATTGAAGCATGACACATCCAGTACGGCTTCGGCGTTTGGGTAACACAGAGATCCCGCCTCTGTGTCCCACTTACCCTTGCAGACACCTTCGGCAAAGCAATTTACGCCATTGGATAGTCGGCAATTCTAAGTGCCGGGGTATCTCAGCACGTAAGCGCAGCCTCTCCTAGTTTCGGACGTTATTTCCAAAACACTCTGTAATCGGATGAAACATTTATTCACCGATGGCACCCCACGCGCAGATTAGCCAATGTGATTCGGGTCGGTACGGCCTAAGTTGCCTAGCAGCCGGACATTGTACACGCAATCTGAGGCTGGAGACAGAACGCGTGCACTCGCACCACTGCGCTGAGAGACAGAAAAGGAAGACCGGCTGATAGAAGAGTTTGTTTACTGGCACAGCCATGGGCAAATCTGCCTTGTGCACCTTCATGCTCATGGCTCAACAGTATTAAAGAGTGACACATAAAGTATGGAGGAGGCTGGATTTTCTTGAGGCACATGGGTTGCCCCATGGGGTTAAAGTCATGGAGAAAACTCAGTCGAATTTAGTATGGTTTGAGATGGTAGCTGCTGCAATGTCCTGAGGAAGGGTCGTATTTTGTTGTAGTCGAGGCGATAAATACATGAATGACCGTAGTGGAGATCAGTTATCAACTGTGCAGTTTTAGTCGCTGCATGGTGACAGTCTGGCTGGGGTGAGTTTGGCCAACTCTGCTTCGGAAATATATGCAGCCAAGATTAGGAGGTCGGAGAACAACCGAACACCTTCATCCCAGTTATCACTCTGCTTGCTTGGGTTTGCGGACACCCCTTTTCGCATCTGAAACGGAAGTCATTCACCATTTGAAGTGAACTTTCTGCTTGCTTGGGTGGCATTGTAAAGAAATCATCCACCATCACTTATATCTTTCATAGTTTGGAGCTCCTCAACCAATTGTTGTATCGAAATGGGATGTGTAAAAACTGATGCAAAGTGTGACCAATAATCACAACTTCGTCAGTTAGCAGGCAATTCCATGCATTTGCGCAGCAACCAGTCACAACTGCTGAGATTTGCGGTACCGTCACTTAAAATGTGACTTCGCGGCGCATTAATCATCATCGCCGGACATCGCTTCAAGCCCTCCATCAAGAGTTTTACATGGCCAGCGTTTTAACAGTCAAGATCCACGCAACGAGTTCCTTACAATGAGCTTTATTTTCTTTACTTACGCTAAAGTTGAATTCGGATTGTTGTAATCCTGATGTCAACATTTGAAAAACTACAGGTGTTTATCCTATAACTTGGCATACTATTTTCCCTCAACAACATAGCTCTTTGGCTAACATGAGCACCCAAGTATTTATATAAGATTTTCCATTGCTATTCATTGTATTGACTGTTAATTGCCTCCGTACTCGACTCCTCCTTTTATCCGATATCTTCACCCTCATCACGGCTTGTTTACACTATTCTATTTCCTTGGAACCGAAATATCCTACAGCCGGTCACAGTTATATGGTATCCCACTGCATATCCTCGGAAATAGCTCCGGCACTTTCCGTGATATTCAATGAAAAGAAAGAAAACGGAATTAAATTAGGTAAGTGAGTTTACCGCGCATCTAAATTTCTGTACAAAAGCATGGTTTTGCTTCCAGGTGCCAACCTCTTCTACCATCGTCTACTACTAGGAAAGAGAACATCCGTGGTGTGCACACGCCTAAGGAGAGTCCATATTTGACTGGCAGTGCACTAAACGCACATTCACACAAAAACACAGTGGTTACAGAAAACTAGACTAAGTATCCCACTGAGACGTGCTGAGGGCAGCGACTATCACTCCAGAGTCGGCCTGTGTCCTGTCAACATGTACCGTTCCTGAGTTTTCCGTGACCTAGATAAGACTAAACGGTATGGGTTGCTCTTGGGCAAAGATAATTTTCTCTCCCAATTAAGCAGCATGAAAATATTAGGTAGATAGGGCATAGGCATATTACTTGAGTAGCCGAATTGCTTGAATTTCATGGCGGCTGTTAGTTCAAGCATACTGGAGTGACGTAAGACAGGGACTGGCACCGCCCTATTCCCCGGTAGAACAACTATTTCAACTCAATACTACCATGATTGCTGCCAATATGGCTTGGGTAGTTTTGATAGAATTGCTGTTGAAAAGCGTCATCAAAAAGCTAGATTGTAAACCTCATATAAACGGAAATATCGCATTTGACCGCGCTGAAATAAGTGAGGAGCACGTGATATGTCCTTGGGCATTTGACTCCATATCATAAAATCAGAGTGCTTGCCAGGGATATCTGTTCGATAAATAGTATCAGCGCTACTGCGATGATTATGGGGTGTAAATTTCCTTTCAACTGCAGTGTAGCGTTGCTGAGACCGGGTAACATAGAAGCAGATGAGTGTCCAAGCGCAAGCATCTAACACAAGTTAGCAACATACATAAATACATAAAAATAATGCGGAGCACTGCGACATAGTTATGTGGCACCCAGCCCGATGGGTTTATTAACCAAGCGTGATGGTGACTCGGTTTCATTGACTTTAAGTAGATTTTTCCTTTGCTATCTTATCGTACGCTGTTGCGCTTAGACTCTTTCAATTCGGATTCACATGCTGTACTCAAGTGACCCAGAAGCAAGGGTTTAATCTCCGTACCTCACTGTTTATCTCGCTACAGCATTTATGACAGGAGCTCTTCTAAATCACATGCACAAGCCCAAACTTTTACCGACGTTCGAGAGCAGGCTTTTGGAGCTGTACATCCAACTCTACCTGATAGCAAGCAAACTTTGTGTATGGTAACTGGAAAACATTTTGTAATCACTGGCGTCACATTTAACTGGCCATCTCAAATCTAACTTCCTTTCGCGCCTACAGATTATATTCGTGCACGCATCTACTCTTGTTCTTCCAACCGTGCTGCCACACTGTCCAGCGCCTAGTAATCCTCCAATCGCTACCGGCTGACCCAGCTCGCCCGGCAAACCAGCACCAAGTAAGCCGAAGTACCACTACATGAACGCGGACATCAAACGACTGCTGCTGACCAACCACTCAGAAAGACTCGACTTTCGTTTTTATTTTTTATTGATAACTCAATCGCCATTCAAGCAGCAACCCTTCGTAATACTCTCCTCAACTCAATACAACTAATTAGTAAGCTCTCTTGTTTTTGTAGTTACCCGAATATTTCCCCTTGGATTTTGGCCTACAAAGTTTAATCTACATAGTGCTCTATGGCTATTTCATTCCCTTATGTTATGCGTTTTCAGACCTATAGAGATTGGAATAAGACCTGTAAAGTACCGACAACATCTAAGACAGTGAGTCACAGTAAATCAACCGAGGCAACCCCACCGGCTCAGCTTACTAATTTACTTACTATCCACTACAATCTTACCCAGTTTAAGATCCAAACGTCGTCGAGTGATAGCTGCCTGTCTGCTATCGGAGCACTAGAACTTATAACCGCCATAATGAAAGTGACTACGCCTCCTACAGTTGAGCAGATGCTACATGCAAGTGCGTTTATTAAATCGATTGCCGCGGAAGTAGTCGGCAAGATGCGTCGGTCTAATACTGCTGTGGTTTTTAATTTTCCAGATAATATTCCTCTCGTTACCTTATGAAATATTTTATCGTAGACTGTAAATCTGGTTAGTACAGAGTGCAATTGAATACGGCTTAATAAGAAAGGCCAGCACCACTCAAGTCCAATCCTATTCAGCTTTCATTGTGCAATAACAGCCATGGAGTTTATAAGCAAACTTGACCAAATTGTTGTCAACGCTACTTTCATGACTCTGAAACTAATTACTACCAAGACGCCTTTACACAGAGTACTTTCATCTATACAATCGGACTCTATTCTGCGATGTGACCAACTGCTCTCCAATGTTTCCGCAACCACAGCAGCTACCGGACTCGTCTCCAACTGCATAACTGACGCACTTACTTTGGATTTACATGTGAACCAAGTCATCCAGAGCCAATCTACGAGTAGAATAAATTTAACTGATTCTCCAACAAGAATAATGGGTGCGGCAAATGTTCTAGGAATTCGGACATTCAGAATCAAGCGCAGTCGCCGCTATGAACCTGAGAAATGTCAGTCAGGAGAATTATACCTGCGGCAGTTGCAAAACACCGACATTTAGTTTGTTGATCTGGACATGTTCATCGCATACTTTACACTTAGACGGCTTTTCGTGGCAACAAAAGACCCCATAAAATTAATCCGCTGCTTACAAACAGGGCAATACTATGTGGCTATAATCCGGGGCCCGGTACTTCACTTTATCAAATATTACGTGCTCTACTGAACATGAAGATGAATCAGCAGATCCTCAGGTAATTTATAGCCTCCACGCTGATGAAGCCTACAGTTCTCCCTTTATTACCAACTCAAGCAAATACACCCACAGAAATCACTAGGCACGCCACTGAGCCCAAAAAACCGTCAGGGGTTCACAGTGTCATTCTTCAGTGTTCCTGGCCCTGTTGGTCTCAAAGATCCTCTACCTACTTTCGTGATTCATCCAACAGTAAACAATGTTTAATGCCATTAGATTGCCCAAAAGGATACATGCTTCCCCGGCACCAGTCAGATTTAGTTCTACAGATCAACCCACCTTGGAGGTGGTAGTTGAAGAGTTTAGTACCATTCGAAAACTTCCGCATTCTTCATCAGATTATTATCTTGACCTTATGTTACGTCCTTCCAAAGTCGTCTACTATCTCCATTTTTGGTGCACCCTGTAGACCTACTGATCCCTTCCGAAATAGCTCTCCCACTCACACCCCTGAAAGACCGAGGGAACGGTCGCTTTTAAGAGCTCTTGAAAGGCAACTCAGTATTATCCTTCCCCAACAAGTCTTCAGTCTTCTCGTGACCCAAATGGAGTTAATGTCCACGCACAAGGCGGCAACCCTGCACTATGTCTGCCTTGCGCATCAGCTTGCCGGAGAACACGTGACCAGTCAACTGCGTGTGAGGGCCATGCGCAAAGATGAGAAATCACGTTGGCCTACATTGGCCAAATTTGGTAACCGGGCAAGAATTGATTGCAAATAAGAACATCAGAAGACGGGTGTTATAGGATGACACTGTCATTTCATGCATTCTCATTGGCAACTTGGTTGCAAATAACGGAAACCAATTTAAGACCACATAAGTCCAATTGTTGGTCAACAGAATTATGATTGTGCGTCACTCTCTACCACGAAAGCCTTAACGTCACAGTCAGCCGTTTTTGAACGTAGAGACTTGGACCCTGTCGATCGATAACAGTTGCCTCGAGAAGGTTGAGAATGTGAGGACTTGGGCTGCGCATGATGAATGTCAATGATTTATCCGGGTTTGCTTGGTGACCGTCGTCCAACAACTACCTCGTAATTGCTAAGGCAGCCTTGATTCACCCGGTGAAATCGTCGCATCTCCCATCCTTTTGTGGAGCCACTTCGGCATGTGTTCGTTGGTTCGGACACCTAGATTCCGATCAGTGTGCCTGACATAGCTATCCCGCAGCTGCATGTGAATTTATATAGAAAATGGGACCTGCACTGCTTTGACACTGATGTCTTCAATGAACAGCATCGGGGCCTTCAAATTTGGCCGTGCTCTACGTTCCTCTTTCAAGGAATTACCAACACTTGCACCTTCAACGGTACTATTTATAAACCTATCGTTTTACTCCCCTGCTGCTCTATCCACCATTAGTGTCATGATTATTTAAACTCGTGCACTTTTAAAATCGTTATGGGTTTCCGCGCAAGTTATAGTCATTTAGATTTATCAGAAGCAAAGGGAGAAAAATTTGAAAAAACTTAATAAATCTGCAAAGAAGCATTGTGCTGGACGGAGAGTTGCTCTGCGGAAAAAAACTTTCCCGAGTATGAGTATACCTGATTTTCTCAGCACCAAGGTCCGCTTACTTCTTGGAAAAATGGAAGACCTTAAGAGCAACATCTGATGTCGCGAATACGCGCTGCTGGGAGTGGTTATGCTACAGGAGATACCACATTTGTAAGATGCCAAGTGATATTTGCAAACGCAGAATGACGTTTTCTACTTGGAAAAACCTGGATCAAGCTTATGCATGTCACGTCGGATTACACTGCAAACATCACTGACAATAGTGGGAGTAAACATGTAATGAATCTTTATGTCACAGGCAAATAGAAAAAAGTGTACCAAAGCAAAAGACGTCAACAATGTCATTTACAAATATCAGGAGTAATAACCGGCCCAGGACGCTACCTTTCATCACGCCATGAGTGACTGGCTTAGGCGTGTTTGTTTTACTCTGAACTTGAACAACCTGGGTACTGTTCATGAGATAAAAAACGAATCACGACAGCAAAGATTTGACTATGCCAAATGCACTTAGTATGGAGAAAACAGAAGTATGCGGAACACGATCAAATGTCATTTCCATGTCATGCTAGACGACTATAGCTGGTGAATCTCAGTCAAGCGAATTAATCAGCAGATTGTGGTAGTCGATCTGACATGTCATGCAGAACTGCATGCTTAGGAAGCCGTGTTGTGAGGTGCCAACAGGACTTCGACTCATCAAAAGTGAACAGTTCTGGACTTTATGTGAGAGGATGAAGGCATGGCTGAGTGGGCGGCAATTCTTCTGTTCGTGAACGGGGCTTGGTTTATAACGCGGTGTAATTGCGGCATTCTACCAATGTGATAACACAACATCGCCTTTCGTAAATAGAGAAAAAATATTCGAAGGTAGTACGGAAATATCAGAGCACTCATTTTTCGTTAACGTTGTTGGTAACTTGGCGGGTTCAGCATACCAAGATAGTTTGGTGGAAGAAATGAGGCTAATAATGTCACGGAATGCATATTCTACTATGTAGACCTTAACATCAATAAGTGGAGGGATAATCTGTGCACCAAGCTCAGAAGTGGGGTTAAATTTGGTAATAAATTAGTTGCTGTTTGTGTGAGTTGAATCGCCTGTTAAGGTTATGCGTCCCCTCGCCATTGCTCTCGTGAATGAGAAACATCTACTTGTTACAACCTGCTTTTACAGCAGAGTGCCTGAGGTTCATATATATGTCGAAGTGACCTCTTCCCTAGTGCTGCGATGGCTCAAATACCTGTTCATTCGCTTCTAGATACCAGAGGATGTAGTTACGGGTAATGTTCCACAACTCTATAGTTATGATTTCGAAACCTTCCTCCAACTTCATAACTAAAGCATTCCCAGGCTGCCCTTTACAATCCTGCAGCTAATGACATGGTGGAGCACATTAACCGGGCGCTCAAGAAGGAAACACAGACTAACCAAATAGGAGAGTAGAGTTGGAAAAAGCCGCTATCATACAGAACCTGTGAACACAGCCACAGGAAAAACTCTTGCCGAACTGATGCTAGGAAGACCTTTACTCACCAAATGTAACGCTGTACACAACGTGTCCTCTTCTGTAAACCCTGAAGTGCTAAACCGCATAGTAACTTACCGATCATCTTAGGATAAAACCACAATTCCACTACAGCCGTGATCATTCGTTCAGATAGTAAATAGTGCCAACTCCGCACCGCTGAGAATCACACGGGCATTTGAGTCTGGCATGATTGTGTAGGCCCGTCGGCCTTACAGAGCAACGGGACCTGCCTCGCAGTTTAGCAAAGAAACGCGTGAATATCAGACGGGGCCGGATCCGTCGTCTCATGAACTACGCAGGTACAGAGATACAACAGAGTCAGTTGATCTATACCAACTCACATGAAGCAAGTTTTCCGCCGATTGAACAGCGCCCAATGCTGATTGATCCATTGGCTGACTTTTAACTTGATTCCGTCTCGTTCCGAGAGGTTGTATTTTCTGCGTGCCATTGCAATGTCTGCCACATCTGCGTTCTTTTGATACAACAGTTCTTCAGTCGCCAAAAATCAAAATGGAGGGGATTTCTGTGGGGATTGTTCTGATTTTCAACAGCTTTGTGGCTTTTATTATGTCTGTTGAGCGCGTACCTTAATATATTTAAGCATCAGTTTTGCTTAAATTGTTCGAATTCGGCAACCAACTCTTGTTGTTGTAATACTATTGCGAATTCTTACGTTTTCAGATAGAAACTGAGAAGCTGCGTGAGTGTATGAATAAATTTATAGTGAGTGGAGATGGATTTTACTTTACAACTAAAACGCTGGCACTTAAGTGGGATGAGAGCGTTCAGAGAAATTGCAATATTCGTGTAGAATTCGTCAGGGCCACTTGCGTCCCACTCGTCAAAGAGAAATTTTCCCAATGCTAACAACTCAAATGGGTGGAACACGATTCTAAGTGAACAGTTTTCTGGTCTATATAGGACTGCAGATTGTGTCGTGGTAGGATAAAATTATGGCCTTTCGAAGCAGAGTTGGACTATCTTATCCGCTGTCGGCAGCGGATTTAGGTAAGCCGAATTTATAGAACTAATCAAGGATGCAGTTACCATTGGGGGAATGGATGTGTCCGTCCGTGCATATGTAAGGGAGAACATAGGGTCAAATATGTAGCAGGTGTGGTAAACAATGCCCATCCAACATCTGGCAAATTGGAGTCCCAAACAAGTAGTTTACTGTTGACGAGTATTTCTCTTAAGTGGCAAAACAAGTGTTCCAGACTTGTTAGATCATCTGCACTGAGATTCGTAGTGGCGTAAATACAGCCCAAAATTATCGAAGTAGTTTCTGCAACGATACGTAAAACTATGGTGTCAAAGTTTCTGTCTTTATAGGGAGTGTGTAGCAATGATGCACGACAGTTTTAGGATACATGTTTGATGCAACTACCGCCAGACACTGAGATTCCGTAAGCGAGAAAACTGCTACACAGTTCAATATGGAACCCTGACTGAGGAATATCATTTGTGAACCATGTCTCTGTCACTAAGATGAAGTCTGGATCTTAGTGCGATACCATGGAATGAAGAGTGTGCATCTTATTATGAAGCAAACGGACGTTGAAGAGAAGAGTTTTGTGAAATTGCGTCTGCATAGGTAGGTTCGCCAACAGTTTTAATACCTTGGGATGCTTCTCTGGCCATGAAGTATTAACATTTGAGTGGCAAGAATTACGGTAGTTGTGGCACGGCTGGATGTCGTTGATGGATGGTGTACAGCATTCGAGCGTGTGGCGAGTTGTCCTAACCCCAAGTAGCCTGAGGAGCACCCGTGGAGGGGTTCAGGGAAGAGAATGAACATCACATCACATCGGAAGGCCGACCGCTGTCATCTGCATGGCAGGTGCCTGCATGGCAGTGGAGGATGCGTCGGGCTATATCGCATTTAGCTAAACAATTCATGATAGTCTGATACCGTCCTCCATGGCGCAGTTGCATAAGCTGCGGGCTAGTTGGCAAGAGCCACTAACAGTCAGGGGTTCAATCCTCCGCACAGGACCGAAGGATGCGCACCACTGATGAGCCCCAATAGGACGAAACGGCCGTCTGGTGCTTTTCCGGATAGCTGGTCGATAAATCTGAATTGTCGGCTGATTGCGACGAACAAAAAACATCACATCATCCCCGCACCCTTCGTTAACAGAGCTTACGTGTGTGACCTTGTAACGCGGACCACTTGTAACCGTTCCATGCATTATTTGGAGTGATGTATTGACCTGCAACACGATTGACCTTCTACCTACATCCTATTCGTAGCGTTTATCATCCCAGTTCGCTATAATTGCTATACCAATCATCGACTGGTTCAACTGGCCTGATAAAGCTTTTGTGTCAAAAGCGAAAAGTCTCCCACAAACTATACCAACCGGTTGTTTTTAAACTTGTCTGAAAGTTGGTCTTTCTTCGAAGCTATAACGCAGCCTTCTGAAAAAGCTCACAGACTTTCCCTTTTGGTCCTTAGCAAGACTTTCCGGCATAATTTGCCGTTAACAAGGTGGCCTACTTTTATGTGCAAGTGTTCTGGCAATGAGGGGATGCGATCACTTCATAAGACAGCTATTCCAGGGAATACTGCCGAAATTTTCACTGCCGAGGAGACAATTACTGAAATATGTCATTGTAAATTGTTAATAAGTTATATGTATATACTGCTTTTGTTTTAATAGTCTTACAGTTATATCATGAGCATTAAATAACATCACGCGACAAGGTGTATAGTGGCACTACCTTTATTCTTGATTGCCCGTGAGATTACAGAAGATTTGGTAAGCATACTTTAACATCTGTTGGTTGCTACAATGTTAAAATTTTATAGTGTAGAAATATTGTTAGAGGTAAGCAAAGGTGGTTTCTGAGAATCGCTTTGAAAATACCGCGGATAGCTAAAACGCCTGAAGAAAACTTCTTGATTAAAGGGCGTTGAAGGAAGGAAATGGAACTCAGAGAATGACAGTGATCTCCGGACACACATGCTTTGCAGAAAAGTTGAGGCAAACAGTGTTAATAGGTAAAAGAAGGGACCGAAGTGACGAACACGAAAGCAAATGCCGGATAGTTCGAGAAACTGGCATGAAAACGTAAACAAGGAAAGTAATAACGTACATCGGTTATTGCCAAACATGGCCCCAAATGAGTGCTGGGAAGGCATTTGATTATTATGAGTAGTTAGTGAACTCTCCTCACGTACACAGTGTGCTATAGCTGCGTAACAAAAAAATCGGATATCCACACGCATTTGAAAACTTCAGATGAACTAAATGTTAAGAAAGCGTTGTAACACGTCCTAAGTGTCTCGACTCTTAGTCTGAACCAACGAACGTTCTTCAATGATTGTACCCCTACTCGAATTCGGAAGGTTCCAAGCTAACGTGACCTAGCCGCCAGATGTACACGCGAGCAGGTACTGGCGAGGAAAAGCACCACCGCAGGGAAACCCGAACTAGAAAGACTGACCAGCATTTGAGTTCACACAGTCTCAGTGTCCTGAGGAAAAAGCAGTGTCAGTGGGGCTTTGTGTCGTAATTGTCGTAGTGTTCTGACGAGAGTTCGCTAGGTGCACTGCACCTTGCACGGTAGATGCATCAGAGTCTTGAGTAAAGCTCCGTTGCTCCACTGTGGATAGGTAATCAAATCGTGAGGACGATTCGCTTGTTTGTTTCGCAGCCTGAGTAGTCGAGTGGTGTTTGTACGTGAGGCCAGCCCCGCAAAATCTGCGCAACTTTTGCGGAATCACGCTAGCTCCGCAACAGAGTCTCCCGGCTTGGCTTTATTACCTTCGGAAACGGCAACTTGCGAGCGCGTACTTCAAGTCACTGAGCAGTAGTTACCAGGGGAGAATAGTGCGCGGAGAAAACTACCAGAAAAGTTCGTAATTGATTTTTGTTATCTAGGTAATGACAGCCAAAATTGAACAGCCAGCCCCATGGACCCCTAAATAATTTTTCATCACAGGGCCACCTGGAAGTTTCTATGGTCCCCAGGTGGGCCACATGGCCCCCGCTGAGAACGGCTGTTCTAAGCGATCAAACGATTTTGAGAAGGCCAGGTAGATCACATCGACTCCTGCTCCAACATCAACGGCTTCAATCCAGCTATTACCTGCAAGTAATAGGTTAGTAGTACTTGAGCGCTTTTGATGAAGTCATGTTGCTCTGGGACTATTAATTTGCGACTTTCTAGTTACTGCATCAGTGCATCTGCAATGCTTGATTCCACAAGTTTGGATACTACAAGCAGAAATGTTTTTGGACGGTAGTAGGAAGGGTCAGTGTGGCTACCTCCGTTATGTATAGAAGTGAAGACCTCTCGCTTCCATACTGATGAAATATGGTTCTCTTCTAGACATCGCTGATAGAAAACAGTCAGTTGTTCTGCTAGATCCCTAGCTAACGCCTGTAAGACCTCCGGCTGGATGTTGTCGACTGTAAGAGAACTGTGGATACGCAAGGATAACAACTTCAACACTGCTTCTGCAGTGAAGGTGGTGTTGTCTAAACCTGATGGTGGAGTAATAGAAACGAGGAGCAAATGTGGATTTTGTATCTGCGGGAACATTTGGGAGTAATGGAGCCGTAAAAGATCGGCTGCTTCAATTGCTGCTCGCGTGCATCCATCACCCGTGACTAGTGCTGGAACCCCGTGCTTCACCTTACGAAGGCCATAAACGTGCACGCACAGAAGTTAGCGGTTATTGCAGAATTGCTTCCTCAACTCCTGCTGTTGCGTGACCTTGTCCTCGCGGACCAAGTTCACAAGGAAGTTAGCATGGGTCATGCAGGTAGTCCAGGTTTCGGCATTCGGGCAGTACTTGTGAGCGCGCCACCCCATATCCCTCAGGGACATACATTTATGTGTTCTGCTCCTCAGAAATGAATTATATTTCTTTCAGGTTGAAGGTAGTTTGTTCAGATGCGTGCGCTACCAGTGTGCTAAACGTCCATGTGAACGTTTCCCAGGCAACGTCTGGGAAGCATTCGGTTAAGAAAGTCCGAGATATATACTTAACAAGTGTAGAAAACAGTTTGTATTGTGTGACAGTATGCACTTTATCTTTCTCCATTTCTGGATATTCCGCATAGCATACACAGTCACAGAATATAGTCACATGGTCACTGCAACCCATTGGCGTGCTTGTAACTATCCTGGCGACCATGAGTTCTTCGTTAGTTAGCACAAGATCCAGTATCGACGGATTGTTTGCAGTAGGAAATATGGTGGGAGAGGTTGCGTGGTCGTACTAAGGGTGGCTAGCAATTAGCTCTTGCAAGCAGGCTTTATACTGTGCACCATCGGTTGCTGGTGTTTCCATGTCATACACGTTAAATTCTCCAGTGATAAGAATGTGGGTGTAGGACTTGTTCAAAACCAACTGAAAGACGTTGTTCTGTTTGTAGTCCCTTTCCGACGTAAAGTTTGGTGGGTGGTAAATTACGGCTAGTAGACATGAGTCCTTGTTTCGCAACCATAGGCGGCACCAAAGCGAATCAGGAGCGCGGATTTCCGGGTGGTCGATCACATCGGTGGTTTGTATTATAATAAAGAATCAAACCACCACTCTTTCCAGTTCTACCGTTCCGAAGCAGTGACATACCCGGTAAATGGGGCTCAGAATCGGTTATCTCAATTTTTAACCGTTCCTGTAGTCATGACGAGGTCCCGCGGATGAGAGACGTGGAGTACTCAAAGTTCGACCAAGTTACTTAAAAGGCCTTGGGCGTTTGTATACATATAAGCTAATGTTTTCCTTCTTAGGAGTGTGTTGATGGACGTCAAATTTATGTTTGTTTTTAAGCCAACCGTTAGGTGGCAGGCTTTTAATCTTTTGCTGTTTTATGAATTTCAGTCAATTTGCATAGCATTGTTGAGCTTACCTGAACAGACGTTTCGTTCGTGTTGCGCTCTGTCCTGTTGTGTGTCGTGGGTGCAGTTGTGTCTGTCTCTCGGCAGGAGTGCGCAGAAAAAGAATTTACGGCGCTTGCCACTTACATCGAAGTGCTAACGAATCGTGGCCGCGCGCCTGCTGCCTTTAGCCGGATCGATGTTGGCAACCTGGTTCGAAACTTTGACCAGTTATCCAAGTGATGTTGGGTCACTCCATAGGAGCATAATACTACTTTCATTAGTCTTGGATTGCAGCCCTTGTAGTTAGGTGATGACGGAAATGTTGTCAAGGATTTGACAACAACATGGTCCAAAGAGAGTACTTCTCGAATGTTGCACCAGTGCTCTCGCTCATGCGATTGCGCTTCTTGATCAGGCGAATGCAGAAGCTCGGGAACACCATGAACAAATATAGTTTTCATGGTATCGCTAATAGAAATGCCGCGTTGGTCACCTACTTATTTTGAGCGATCTTTCCAGAGCAGGTGAGTAATATGCGCAAGCCGCTCGGTGAGTTTAGAAGGCGAACTGCTGAGAGCAGGTCAGCCTCTGTCTCATCTGTTGAGTTTAGTTTTATTCGAAAAGTTCAAGGTTCACTAGCGTGTACTGAGGTCGGGTGTCGCTCTAGGCGTCTCAGCATAGTAAGCTCAAGTCTAATACCAACTGCATCACAGATGGACCTTCACTGATTGTGATCGTCTAGCAACTTGCCTTTTATTGTGCAAGATTTGGATTCGGGCACATTGGTGCACACGAGAGTTAACTCAGGGTGGTTTTGTCTAGCGAATGCTGGCTTTATACTTTTTGCCGGCAATTCGGGTTGTTCAGAGGCCACCACTGGAGTTGACGGTAAAAGCTGCTTTGCGCCACGCGTGCTCGGTACAGAAGATGGACCTATGTGTGTCGCTCCCGGTGTGTTTGTCGAGGCAATCAATACGTACGTTACTGGCTTGTTATCTGCATCGGATTGCCTTTGGTTCTGCACTGTCGGTGACATGACTGAATCGCCAGGTTAAGTGTCCATGCTTGGAGGAGTTGTACCAGGCATGTTTGAGGCTTGTCCGCTTATGGGAGTGAGGTGGACCGGAGGGTTTGGTGACATAAACGCTGCAGCGCGGTTGGAGAGTCTAGCTCTCTTCTTCGGCTCGGAGTCAGAGCTTACGTTGGCTAGTTGAAGTATTAGCGCGGCCATATTTACCTCCGTGGGAGCAATCTTAGTAGTTACAAAATGCGCGTTTGTCTCAATAATCTTAGCGCACATTTGCATAAGCAAAGATAAACAGTTGACAACTAGAAGGACTTGACATGTTAAACAAAAGCAAAATGTGTCAGCAACTTGGTTTGTCTGTTACACTTCTTGGACTGCCTTGCCTATACACTACTGTGAGTACGATCTATTGCAGCTAGAGCAGCTTACCTCGATTTTGAGGGCTTTACTGCAATTCGCTGCTAAACGTATGCAATCTTGAACCATTGGAAGGCTAGTCGCCACCTTATTGTCTGCAGCAAGGCCTATGCAAGTGATGATGATGATGATGAATGTTCTGTGCGCTAGGCGTAACACACAAACACGGCAAAACACGCACACGCGTTGAGAGTTGTTCAGCCGCACCAAAGTCAGTCGGCCGCGACAGATGGATATCTTACCGAGCAGGCTGTCGGGTTCAGCGATCAAACGACTCGTGGCTGAACGCACACACCCACACAAAGCGGCAGCGTGTATTGAGCAGCCTGCCTCAAGCGACGATATAGGTGGAGCGCTAGTAAGCATCGCTAAGTGCTTCGGACAAGAGGTTTGATTTATGAGCGAAGCGAAATGACTATAATTTTGTTATGCTCTAACTTGCAGCGATGGTTACCGCGTAGTTGGAGAGTTCTCAACTTCTTCTTTCGAATGGGACCAAAATATTTCCCGAAAAGCCCCGGTTTGATGTGATTACTCACGTAGTACCCGACAAAGAATATGCCAAAAGAGAGAACTGAGAGAGAGTATAATCCGCACAGGTTAGATCCAAGAGGTAGGAAGCACTGAGTAGAACTCGTCGAACTGGATCGAACCGGTGCACGCACAATGTTGTGTGATGAGAATCAGAGGGACAATGGAGGGCGAATAGAGAACGAGGTTAAAGTGCGGCCGTACTGCAGGTGTCTGTGACTTGGAGTGAGATTGAGTATTGCACTGTGCCCACACAGAAGATATCCCAAACAAGCTAACGATGGAGCTGAACATCATTTTCGAAAACTGATCTTTGTATGAAATCTCCCAGGCTCCAGGGATTTTGGAGTACACATTATCCTTTCAAGGAGTTCCCGGATTTATAGATGAACCATGAGATTTAGAACCATCATATGGGTCGAGCAGTGGTCTACCTATTTGATGAACTATGCCATACTCTCTTATTTTTTCTACTAAATGCTCTCTTGACTTTCAACAGGCTCCAGTCTTAACCCATAGGATGAAGGTAAGGTTTTCATGGTCGTTTAAACAGTGCGTGACAAGGAGCAACCGACATGGTTCTAGCACCCGTTAACTAAATGGACAACCCGCTTGGTGATCAAGATGCATTTGCTGTGGATGTGGCCTCTGAAAATCATGAAATAAAGTTTGGCAAGATGACAACTGTGTATGGCGGGGAAAGCTTGAGAGTAGCTGATAGTCGTTGCTGCAGTTCCACATTAGTTTTGGCTCTTATCGGTTTGGGTATTAGTGTTTTCTATGCAAGCACCTGGGTTGCGCCATGCTGCAGAAAATTAGGGCGTTATTTTGCAAAACAAATGTAGTAATTCTGCTGATTGTGGCATTACTTTGTTTTGTGATGAGTTCCGCGGTTTCTGGCATGCCCAAGGGAATCCTATGAAACTGACTTGCATTGTCACACTTCTTTTAACCAGTTCCTCACATTGTTTGATACAGCTCAGTCGCTGAGAGCTGGCCGTGACCAGCTGTTCCAAACGTTGATAGTCGCCACGGTGAAATTGTCCGCACGACGCATCAAAACCAATGTTGACCCGGGTGAGTAATAGAGGGCGGGATGCATGTGGGAGGCACTGCCACCTCAGAACCAGTCAAGAGTTCCTTAACAACAACAATTTATTCCTTCTGGCAGCAGTTCGTGTTGCACGTTTTTCCTTGGCAATTAACGAGTGCCTCTTGGATTGCTTCTGGTTACTAGATCATGGACTTCAGGAAACATGCATACTAGACGCACCGGAACGGTGACTGGTCTGCATCAGCTTACGTGTTGAAATCCCCCAGTGCCATAGAACTATCAAGAAGCTTTAGGGTTGTATGTTTAACAGCAACGATAGGTAAACTGTTGGAAGAACTCATCCAGGTGGTGGTGCAAAAATATAAAAATAGCTTAAACATCAAGCAGTTAGTTTCCAGCTTACATTGATGGTAAATAATCAACAGCGATTCAGTTATTTTCATGTAGCCCAACCGCAAAATTGGATCGTCATTACGGAACTCAATGTCAGTAGCCAAAGAGCAGACTTAAGTAACCCTCATGAAAGCCTGTTTCTTGAGCACAATCGATTTGGCTCAAAGGTATCATTGTGAGTGAGCATTCGAATCTTGAATAGGCCATTTGACTCCGCAACAACCAAAGTTAGTTGTTGCTTTCAATCGGAACCCTTAGTAATAGTTTGTTGTTTGACCTTTCATCACTCAGCAAACCCTTTTTCGACTCGGATAATAATCCCTGTCATTCTTTTGAATATTTTGCCTATCTTTCTTGGACCTGATGAACGTCACCGATCTCTTGGGTGTTGCCTACTCAATCAACCTTGTTAGCTGAGGAGACGGACCAGGGGTGTGTTTGGCAGTCTAACTAGACCGTTACTTACCTGTTTAAGATCCTATGAGCTGAGTACTACTCACCGCAGGAGAGCAAAAATGAAGAAATCGTTTGCACTTATTCAATGCTATTCAGAACAACAGTGTTAACGATGTGCAGGATGAAATATGAGTTTGTGCCACGGAGACCTCATTACATTGATTCAGGAGGGAACGACGCATAGGGTCCAGTCTTTTTCACAACTTTCTTCAACGCTTTTCCTCGGAGATAATAGTAGCGCCTGGGTTTCTAAATGAAATAACAATGCAAAAGCATAATGTCAGTTGAGCAGACCACGATTAAACATGACAAATAGGTTATGCTAAGAATCAAGCAAAGTGCGCAGTGGGTTAAAAAGCTCGCTGCGTGTGAACAGACCAGGTACATGAGAAACAGTCAGTTCAGGATAAATGTGTCAAGCAAATGTATCATCCATGTTCTGTGACCATTGGAAAGTACGACATTAACTCGATCATGAGATCTGTGAATGACCAAGGGAAATATCAGACTAAGTGATATTGCGACTCTAACCTGTCAAGCTAAATCACGAACCATCTTGCAGGGAATTCCTGTTGATCGCAAAGCACCATAGAGTGTTACACGAGCACTGGGTGGGCAACCAACCGAACAGGGCCGGTTAAAACTTACAAGCAATTTCTCCAGGCTCTCTATTTACCAAGCATAAAATATCCTCAGGACATTAATTGTGTCATCCTTCCTAAAACCGATATCAGAAAAAGACTTTATTCACCCGCTTTCCATATATGTTAAATGGTATACCTCTCTTCCATCATGATTTGTACGCAATACACAAATAAAGTCCGTACCAAGTAGAAGCGTTCGGACCAGTGTGAATGCTAACCCATAATGAGGAGGCGGATGCTCCATTTGCTTGATTACATGCTCCTTCTTAATCCAAATAGGAACCAGTAAAAACTAGGCCTAAACGAGATTTGATGGATGTGGCTGGCAAATCTAAGTCGGAAAAGGGAAAGGAGCGCTCGAAGTTAGTGAACATAGTTTGTCACCAAAACTTGACTCAGCTTAAAGTGACCCCCAACCAGCCAAGTGGCACGGCGAAGCGCGAGAGAGGTAAGCGAAACGCTACAATAAGCTGGATAGCACACAATAGAATGCTGACAACTAGTGGTAGAACACATGTTGCTGACATTCTCAACCCACTAAATGCAGCGGGAAGAAGCGAGGATGTGGCGGTAACTGAAAGTTCGAAAAGGTGAGAAGAACAAAGGTTTTACCGAGGACATCTCCAATCTAGCATTATTAGCACATCGGTCAATGATGTGTTCAAGCAACTGCGGACTCCTGGATTGGATCACTGGTAAACGATTAGCTCAACTCGCTGTGGACAATGCGCAATCATCTCTGAAGGACAAAAACGCGTTCGTTTAGCATAACAACAATGAACAATGACTGGTTAATGAAATTTGCCTCGCAGCGAGGCGATGAACGAAACGGATGGCAAGACGTGAGCCGTGTCGACAGTGAATCACCACAAACATCGGCACATAATAAAGAGTAGGTCACTGTGGTGAAGAGTGATTTATCGAGGTCAAGCAATTATTCTGGCTTCGACAGTTCAATGGAGTACGATGAGATAAAAAGCATAACTTTACAAGACCCAACAAATGGAAGGTGCACATGAAAATTAACATCAAACATGTTCCAAGGTGGAACGTGAATCACCAGTAGTAAAAACATCACACTTTATCATACAGCTGTGTTAAAATGAAAGTCCAGAAGTCTCGAATGTCGTAATATTTGGTACGTTCACCACATGTGTTGATAGTGCATTCTAGTGGGAACAGATTCCAAGAGAGAAAAAAGAATACTTCCTACAAGCAAAACGGGAGTATTTTGTTACTACTTTCAGGTGATGGTCCCGACATTATTTCTGAGGGGCTACAGTCAGCACTGGTGTAAACAGGTGCTCGCTTTCAGTTAGTATCCGGTATGTGAGAACGAGGTCTCTGTGAAGATGCCGGTATGCTGAAAAGAACACAACGAGTAAACGCAGACGCGGTTCGTAACTTAGACCGGATAGTCGACGAGTTGTCTTGGTGGCTCTGTATTGGGGTTGCTCCAAGAGACGAATATCTCGTTTTAACCATGAGCGCCAGGCCTGAACCGCATGTTCAACATAAGGACGAAGATATGTGTTGATCAACAGTGGTACTAGACGTCGCCCAAAGGTGCTGAGAGCTCTCCTCAAGGTCCAAAAGTTCAAGTTCGCCACATTCGTTGCTTTCGAGCATTAGTGAATGGCCAAGATTTTCTTGAATGATGATACTTAAGTCGCATTCACTAGTCACCTGTTGCAAAACTTGCTGTCTCAGAAGATTGTGTTCATGAAGCTGCTACTCACCGTCAGCAGGTGGCACTTTGCAGGATTCATTGGAGCTGGTTCCTTCCTGACCATTCGTTAATCCGGTCCAGATCATTCTGAAGATAAGTACGGTCGGTTGCTGAGCGAATTGCTCCCCATGTTTTAGAAGCATCTGCGAATATCTGCATCAGAGATATGTTTGCTGGGAGGTCATTTATGTGACGTAAAAATAGTAGCGGGCAAAGGACGGATCCGTGCGGTACACCACTGGAGACGCACAGACTTTCGGAGTGAGTGCTGGGCATTCTTACTTTGATGGTTTTGTCGTGTACGTAGTATTCCAACCAGGTGAACATGCAGCCTTTGATACCATAAGCAGCAAGCTATTGGAGGAGAAAGAAGTTATTTGCGTTGTCGAACGTCTTAGAAACATCTACAAACACCTTCATCATTTGCCTTGGTCTATGAATCCTGAGCAAGGAGCGGACTTGCGAAATATGATCGTCTGCGTTTGAAACCTTATTGGCCATTGGAAATTATTTGCAGGCATACAAAATATTGCGTCAAATCATCTGCGATTACCGATTCCGTCAATTTTGTAAAACAGGTAGGAGAGTGATAGGTCGGCAGTTTTCAGGATCCGATGGCTAACCCCCGCCTTTGTATATCGTAGGGATGATTCCACGTTTTCAATCAGGCGGCAGTGGATGGAGAGTTAAACAGACCCTGGGAAAACGCTGCAAGATGTACTGTTATGGTGGGGTTAAGAGTTTTAAATACCTTTGGGCAGATCTTGTCGATTCCTGAGGCACTGTTTGCATAGAGAAACTGTACTTTTCTTACGACGGCCGTTGAAGTAAAAGGGACGTTAAATCAGCCGACGACTTTTGTTGGGAATTGATAGGGCAAAGGTTACATGATATTTACAGCCACTGAGCCAAACTGCAGTAGTAGTGCGTTTTCGGGACTCACATCAGTAGTCGTTAAGTCACTGGCCATCTCTAGTGGTGGTAGTCCAGGTTTAACCTTTGGTTGCCATTCACATACATGTATATCAGTTTGTTGCTACTAGTAAACTTGAGCACCATGCTCTTCTGCCATTCGTACTTGTCGGCTCTAATGAGTGACGTGTAGTATTTTCTTATTGTAGAAGTAGAATTCATGATTAAATTTCACTCACAATAATGTGCCTCGACGGGGAATCGAACTCCCGTCGCCCATTGGACATTTGAAGGACAGACACTTCAGCCCATTGGGAAGTGACGGGTGAGTGAGCCAATCTGCAACACCAGGACAGGTACTGTGACCTCATTGGCAATACGTTGCGCACGAAGCAGAAGTCATGTATTAAAATTCGCGCACCGAATCGTCAGCCCTCGGTAGCTCAGTGGTAGAGCAGCGGACCGGAAATTCGTGGACCGGGGTTCGATTCCCCGTCGAGGCACATTATTGTGCGTGAATTTTAATCGTGACTTCTATTTCTACAAACTTTACACTACTCACAAACATCCAAAATTAATTTTTTTGAGTGTTTCGTAATTCTGCCATGTAGTATCACATGGGCTAGCGTGTTATCTAAAATCACATCATTTTTGTTGATCCATTTATGTGTATTGCCTCGGATCCAACTGTTGGTCCGGGGTGATACTCAATGGTACAACTTTCGAGGCTGTTCATATGACCCACTAAACTTTACCTTTCAATTAATTCCATGCCTCGTCCGCCGTATTGTGTTGCTGCAGGCCCCAGTCAACAGCTGTCGCTAGCTTATGAAGCTTGGATTAGTCAGTAATAGTTCGTCGGGTTTCGCGTTCTTTATCGACCATACTGGCATAACACGCATAACCAAATGTTAGGACTGAATGCTCGCTACGGCCTAGTGAAGGGTTGTGTGCGACTGACTGAACCACGAACTCTTCCTTTGTCATGATTAGGTCCAGTAATGATGGCGTCTTTGAACCGCGGTGTCTGGTTGGTCGATGCACGTCGTTATACAAACTGATATGTCCATGAATTTAAGGAGTTTTGATTTAAATGATGGCCCATTAGGGGATAGATATACTATTGCATGCATGTTGAAATCGCTCATTATAAGGTAATGAGAGTACTTTTTGAAACAGCATAGTGGAGGGCGTATACCAGAATGTCATCACCGTTTACAGTGGAGTTCGGTGGCCTGTAGACAATTGATAAAACGTAAGAACCCCGCGTCCTTTTGTGATCCACCATCTTGACTTGCTAGCTGTAGTCGGTATAATGACACGTCAGGAATAACAAGGGAATGTTGAGTAATGGTCTCACATTTAAGGTAATCTCGACAACAATGGCAACACCGCCACCGCGAGATGGACGATCATCTCGAATGACTGACATCCCACTGAGTTCAATCTCTGGATCAAGTATGTCGTTCGAGAGCCAAGTTTCAATCACTGCTACGATGACTCAGTGTAATTTTGCTTGTCGATGGCACACTTCTGGCAGATTAGAGTAGAGTCCCTGAGGGTTGGTGTAGCAGTAATTTATTTGTTGACGAGCTCCGTTAGCTGTGAATGACCGGCACAAATAGTGCCTTGGAGACGTGTTTTTGATTTTTCAGTTGGGACCATGGATTCACGTGTATCAGATATGGTATGATCAACGGTGCAATTTTACGGTTGTGTAGGAGTTATCCGCACTGGGCTTAAAGGGCGTTAAATATGACATAACCATATCAGCCTAAGCTTTTCAGTTCTTTAGGTAGCTCCGGTGCTTGATAACAATCGGTTTAACAGGAAATATAGCTATAGTTTCTCTGGTTTTTATGTCCCAAAGCTACTGTTTTCATTTCGGTGTCGCACCGTACTTAACGGTAGACACGAGATTTTTCGTTTTCTGCCCAGTGCAGATTTTATAATTCTTCTCGAGCAGATTCGGCACGCTGAAACACCAGCAACAATTATGTGATTGTCAGCAGCGGAGTTCTACGCAGCACAATGCAGCTACATTCAATCGGATTTGCTTCACATTTTTCAGCGAACAGTAGCCTCTGTAACGCAAATCTGCGCCCTTCAAAAGAAGCAGTTATACGTTTGTCTGTTGCGTCCAGCATCGCGACTGCTTCCATGCAAGGTGATGCAGTTTTCTAGCTCAGTCTTCTTCATAAATGCTCCGGAAAACCATTTATTTGATTTACCTGAGAACGGACCAATTGTGCACCACCTCAATAATTGTCACACTAATAGGGTCCTTTCTTGGGTCAGCGTTCCGGAAATGTTTAGATAATACGCTACCAGTAATCATCCTTAGCCTTTACTTGGACCCCTAATGAAGCGAGGTATCAAGGACAATAGGAGTGAACGTCCAACGGGATTTCAAGCAAAATTGAAATCCAGTTTGGGATGAAAGGGGCATATAAGAAACCATTCCAGTCGGCACGTAGTTCATTCATATCCTTCATCAGTAACAGATGACTATGTGGCTCGCCTTGACCTCACTGCCTTCACGACTGTCAGGTTCAGATGACGAGTTAAAACCTTGAAGTCAGCTGCTTCATTGAGGCTGCGGTAACCAGTTAATATGATCACTGGGATGTATCTCACGCAACCTTGCAGCACTATTTCTCAAGCAGCTCACTTTAGACTGCCTACATGGTGCGCCGTTATAGGCTTGACTTCTGCGATTAGCCGCACTCAGGTGACCATTCTCTGCGCTGCGTTAAGTGCCGGCCGTTTCCACGGCTCCATGACATTGACTACAGGCGCTATAGAGGGCTTGCGCTGCGGCATCCACAGCCACATCCACTTATTCCGCACTTAACGCAAAGCAGATAGGAACAAATTTGCGAGACATATGGATTGGAGGAACGATTGATTTACTGCCGGAAACAGTTTTTGACGAACTTACCGACGGGGTAAAATTTGTGGAGACGTGTGTAATAGACTACAGGACAGCAGCTAGCCCTATCCCCTCATATATACAATGGAACCACGCTCCGAAAGCTTGTCATTTGGCCTCCCGGCAATGAGTAAGCATCTGGAACGATACCTCAAAGTGGTGGTATCGCAGGATCACGTACCCGTCAAAACCCGTATCAGACAAAATCGAAGTGGATAGTTTGGCCTGAAATCAACTACTAGCGCGCATCACCAATGCATATGCATTTCGGCTAAGGAGACACGGTGCAACTCTTGTCTTCTCACATGCTGCCCCAATACTATCAGTTTCCAGTCCTGATTGAGCATGCCCAATCAAGGGGATTCACATTCTAAGCAACAGTGCTTTAAGTGGTGTGCACATCCAGTATCCAGTTGACGATGATGATTTGTATACTTGGTGCTTTGGACTTGACTCAAAGCGTTTCTAATGAGCAGGAAGATACTGTGAATGACCTGGTTGAGTAACCAAGTAGACTTTCAGTTGCACCATAGAGTGTTTCGAGTACTGGCGAAACCTACAACTTCGAAAAGGTGTAAATATTAACAATAGTTGGCACATTTACAATCAGTGGGACAGACATATAGGGAACGATACTGGAAGTTACGCTTTCAAAGTCGACAGCAGTAGAAGATGAGAAGTATAAGTCAACACTGGCCAAAGTGTATTACTGTTGGTAAAGTTATAACTCATGTCCTGAGTGCCATTTTTAGAAGGAACATCTTAACTTCCTAAAATAACTAGAGGGAAACCAGAATGTTGTTATCCAGATAGAATCAACTAACTCGATTCATGCTGATGCAGACTTTAGTTAAAAGGTGTATGCCGGTCTTGGCAACCAGTTAACATTTTGTACGGATGTCGAGTATAAAAAGACACATACAGTCAAGAAAGAGATCCGTAACGAAGGTCTGCGCTGCCGGAAACAGGAAGATGTGACGGGCTTTGAGGTGTGTGAATGCACCAGTCCAAGTAGATCAGGGCTTAAGAAACCTTATGACCTGCCCAAAGTGCTTAGGGAAGGACTACTGAGGCACGTGTAACTCGCTGTATCATTTGACCGACAACTGCTCTATCGACCAGCTGAAACCACTAATAAAAATGCAAGCCGGTTACCGTCTTGCGGATGCGTTTGCTTTCTCGACTAACCGAGCGGAGGATATTTTCACGAGATAAACTGACACTATTCAATTGTGTTTCGTTGGTTAACCGTAGGCTATGATCTCTAGATAATTAGCTATG
The DNA here is from genome assembly GCA_944474145.2 of Dicrocoelium dendriticum. Lineage (NCBI taxonomy): Eukaryota > Metazoa > Platyhelminthes > Trematoda > Plagiorchiida > Dicrocoeliidae > Dicrocoelium > Dicrocoelium dendriticum. Next base: position 45,279,482 of record OX104065.1, read on the forward strand.
TGGATTCTTCCGGTGACATTACGTCGACAACGGTACTTCGCAATATCGATTGAGATAAATACCGCTGACGCCTAGCAGAAACATATCATTTCAATTTTGACGGAGCGATAGAGGGAAGCGGCGGTCATGTTTTTGCTACCGGCGTCGTTACTCGCGGAAGGCTTATGAACAATCGGAAGAAAAATCAATTGAACGAATTTATTAAAAAGCTGATGTGTTATAGCCGAACTCAACATCATCGTCAGTACACGCTAGATGAGGGTGAGAAACACACCTCATCTATGTGCCGCAACAGAAAAATGATAAAAGATTAAGCATTAGCGACTACAAAAGCTAAAACTGAACATAATGTTAAAATTATATGCGTTTGATGTAAGATCGTTGTTAGAGAAGGAAGCCAAACGGGAGGAGAGGGACAACAAGACTCACAACCCACATGGCACTGTCGGCTTCTCGCCAAGTCAGCAAGCGTATCCAACCAAATGTGTTCGCCGCTCTTCGGATCACAGCGCGTCAGTTTGGAAAAACCAACCAAGGCCAAGTTCGAAGTGAGGGACTTCATTCCTCTTGACCAAACCATCGCTTGGCCACCCCTCCTTCCCCTTTTCAATCCACGCAACGACAGTGCAAAAGATGCACGTTCGAGAGTCGGTGGGCTGGCATGCCCAACACGTAGGTCAGCCATCGGAGCCTGCTGCGTGATATACAATGCTGAGCAGTTCACTCCCACTTCCTGCACCAAATACACGACGCTGGGCACATTTATTGCCCCCTTGGTGCTCTTACTGAACACGAGCTAAGCTGTGAAGGCAACGATGGTCAGACGTAGCTAGCACATTAATGTATGTCGACCTGATGGACCAGGTTCCACAACCCTACAGGATGGCAGAATGGACGAACGCATTGTTAACCCTGCACTTCTAAGCAAGGGTGATGTCACACCGGCGCCACAGGTGGCAAAGATTGGCAAAATCGTCTCGACCTTTCGCTATACTTTTCGTATAGCTACGTCTTCAATCCCATGGGCGCTAATATGGCTGCTCAGATACTTAAATTTCCGGAAGATTTACAGCTGTTCCCTGTCAAGGGTCTGCACAGGAGTGTACCCCTGCCACTATCGGTGAAGTACTTTGCACTTCGAGCGAACAGAGCATAGACCAAAATAACTGACAGCTAGAGCTACTTTTTCCAGTGTTGCTTGGCGTGTTTGGGAACTGTCACAGATAAGGGCAATGTTGTGGGCATAGTTCAAATCAAGAAGTCCGTCGCGTGAAAGCAGTTCCATACCTTGTAAATCATACTTTGGAAATACCGTTTCCATGACTTTGTCAGTGGAGTAGTTGATGAGGAAAGGTGACAGCGGGCAATCTTGGTTCCCACCGCTGTACCTATTAAAGGGCGGTGACAGCTTGTCGTAAACCCTTACTCTGCCCAAACTATGCGCGTACAGCGCTCTGGCACCGCTCCATTGTAATCACAACTTTCAAGGGATGCAGCCAATCCGATACCGGTAAAGCAGAATGGTGGCAAAATGAGTTCTAGGCGTTGACAGTTTTTCCCACAGTGGATGCAGCGTTTTGTTTGGTGAGAGATGCCTTTAACAGTGTCTACGATCTTTATCAGTGTCATAGTACGCGGCTTCCAGTAGCTATGCGCATTTCACTTAACTCTGCAGGCTGATTAGCGATGCAGAATCCTCTCAGCCGCGTCAAGCGAAAACTCTACAGAAAGTCATGGGACATTCGGAGCCAAAGCTATGTGTACCAATTAAGTGATACGCAGGTACATTTCCATCGATTGCCGAGCATGACATCAGTGAGTGTTGCTCAAACTCAAGCAGTTCCTGTCAGCCGTGCATGCGGCAGTCACGCAAGCGTAAAAATATATCTCCCACGGCGGCTACCGAACTAGTTCAGGGAAGCGGAATTCTTTCCTCTAAGTTGCATGGTTTGGAAGATATGAGTTAGCCAATGAGGGCAACACTTTTGTGGCATATTCTATACTTTTTACACCATGAGGAATATGGCAAAATATTTGCTGACACGTCCTACTTGTCTTTGCTGATTTACTTATCCTGTTCACCAGGCGCGCGCAGTCTGTTCACATTAAGACGCAGGGTCGACGCTTACAGCGAATGCATGGGCCGCTTCCCACCCCGAAACATGTGAGTGGGTGGAAGTGTGTGATTGATTGGGACCAATCGGGTCACCGTCGTAGGCGAGCAGGTGGGAGAAACTTGTGGGTGGCGCAGGCCACACGAGTAGCTGCGCTGACATCGCATGAGCAAGCGCTGAGATAAAGCAGGCTTATCAAAACGGTGATCGGTGTCAGGATCCGTCAAAGTCGTTTAGGTTGAATTTGACGCCCGTGGAGTGCATGAATGAGCATTCAGTGAAGCGTGAAAGCCGTTCGCCGAATACCCATCCAGCCAAAGAAGCGTTCGAAGCATTGTCTATGCTAGGATTTAAGCATATAGTTTGTAACGCAGCACATAGATTTCCAAACTGTATGCCACCGACACGTGTGAGTTAGATTCTAAATTGTTTTCTTAGTTAGTTGAAGGAACTAAAATCACCATGTGGCCAGATTCGTCAGCGACTGTTGCCCCTTATCACTCCCACAAATTTTTTAACTCCATACGAATATATCTGAAGAGTTCGGAATGCATATCATCTGTACCTATTCAGTTAAACATGAAATAAATTCCTGGTGTAATGGGGATAATGGTATGCATTTCACTGCACTCTTTAAGTTAGGATTCAGTTTTATTTCTGATGCAAAATGCATATCTCTCAAAGTTTCTAACTTAAGCACTTAGATTAGATGGACCAAGGCAAGATTTCCATCAACGTTCATCACCGTTGATTTGGTTGGGATGGCTGTATTGCATCGGTTTACACCATCCTCATAATTGGGGCCTTGGGATTTTGCACATGTTGAGTATGAAACGCTATCTCACATAACGCAGTCGCGAATGTGATGGGATGTCGCATCCAATGCTCTTGTTGAGAAACGGTAGTTCATTCATTCGGTGGTTGCAACGTGTGTGCAATAGGTTGTTTATTTTCTACTACTCCCCACAATTTTCGGGGTACATTCCCGTTCTCTACTCACGGTAGCATGGGCCAGAGTAACGGGGTCCATCACAATTTGGCACTAGGATCATGGCTAGCTAACACAGTGTAATTAAACCCTACCGCATAAGTGACATATCATGAAACGACAGTGTGATCTAAGTAAGCTGACATGCAAGCAAACACGCAAACGCCTAAGTGTTCAAATGAAAGTAATCGATTATCCATGCCCTATCTTCAGTGAAAACTATTGCTGGGGTGCAACACGCACTTTGGGACGTTGTTAGTTAGTGCATACATTCAGCACTACTGACGTCCATCTGTGCAAACTATCCCCAGCCGAGTTTCTCCCGGCTTTGCACACGATAAACAACTTCACCTTCAGCACAACCTTTCAGATGTAGGTGGCGGGTATAAAGATTCGAACATGAGATCGTGGAGTTACTGACAGTACTCTGATGAAATGCAGCCTTGAGAATGAACAGAACGTAATTCATAACAGCTTATGATCTGATATAAGGTTTCGATCGATATCCGCGCAGCTAGGTGGTGTATTACAAGCGTTGCGAAGAATTTGATTTTTTCGCCGAAACTTCCGACGAGTCGACCAACGATTGTTCTTCTGATATGAAGTTCCTGTTCTCAGCGAACAAGCAGATACAGAACGGACTTGCATCATAAACCGTCCGAACATACTGACCTATGCGTTAGCTTTCAACACAGAAACTGACAGAACGGAATTCAGTCCGACCACGGCTAACAAGCCCTAGATAATGAGTAACGTTAAAGATCGATGTCCACCAGAGTGGCTACACATGCGAAAAGAAACGCGGTACATGACGACTGGGCCACTAATCCTAGAGAGTGTGAGAGGAGTGGACTCCAGAGCTAGTGATTCAGCCAAAAGTGAGCATAATTAGGACACAGTTTATTTGGTAACGTTAGACGTGGTTTGGAGACGAAGTTGAGCTTCAGCGCGAACACTTGGCTTTTACCTAGTAACTTTGGGCCTACATTTGTGTGCGGTTCGCAGGCGTAACTCGCGCGAGCATGTTACATGTGCACCAGCAATGGCATACGCGGATTCAGGTGCGAACATTTTCGCGGACGTGTGAATTGCAGCGCAGTAATAGTACGCACCGAGACTTGGGCACAGCTGAATCGGTTTTGTGAATTATGTGGGTTCCCACAACCCCCTCGTTTGAGATAATGTTGAAACTCTGTCTGTAAAGCGGGTATCGATGTAAGCGTGCAGCGTAACTGGCAGCTTTAATTAATCATTTAATCTATGGTAAAAATCGATATAAAGTTCCATTTAGGCTGTTGACAACCTTGATATTTGGGTTGCATTGCCTTGGATTACTGTGTTTATGGACTGGTTGACCTTCAGGACAGGACAGGACACGATCCAGGGACGAGACAAGCTTTCGCTTAACAAACGTCCCATTTCGATCGTCAGTAAGGGAACAGAGCTCCCAGCATTTCAACTGGATAGTACATACAGTCAGACCTGCACATTGCGACCACTCATGGGACCGACAAAAAGTGGTCGCCTTGGACTGGTGATCGCCATGGACATGTTCATGCACAGGCGACACTACTCATGATCGACTCCAGATGAGTGATAAACTTTCAACTCGCGAACTAGATCTGTAAACCAAAGGTTAATACAAGCAGCTTAGCTTCTAATTAAGGCAACAACAGTAGTAGTGTATACTATGAGATATATGGGTAATAAGAAGGCAATAAAGTTGCAGTTTATGAGCCAAGGTGTTAAACACTGAACTGCAAATCATCGAAACCCACTAGCTTTGGAAAAATAATACACACACATTTCTATTGGTATAATCATTTTCCACCAGAGAAAAATGATTAATTATAGTGCTCTGTTGCTTGGCAGTTGAAATGAAAGGTATATTTCGTTTTTCCCTCACGTTCATGATAAGTTCAAACATGTCAGTGTGTCCCTTACGTATTGCGTAAGAGCGCAAAATATCAACAACACCCTGTGCGTCTATGAATGTACACCTTTTCAGAACGCCTGCAGAATCCTGTTCATGCTCGTCGTCTGATTAACTATTTGCATTCTCAGCTGCTACAATTGATGTGACAGTAAGGTTCCAGTCTATTTCTGCTGTGTCGCAGGTTTGCAGATAAGAATCAACCGTACATCCAATTCCTTTGGAAGACTACTTAAAGTAATAGCGATTGTAGGTAAAATTTACTCATATGTCTCAGGTCCAGATTGCACTGCTCTCTCAGAATCTATTTCTGCAGAACAAGGAAACCCCGCTTTACAAAAACACTTGGGGATTGTTGAATTCTCAACCTCCTTCCACGTGGCCGCCATCCAGAACATGACGTCCAGCAAACTTACTCGTTTCATGAGTTCGTTTCCTGACATATCGTTGTGGGGTTCCAGGATCGTATTAAGATACAGAAGTTATATTTCCTAAACTTCAATTTAAGCGCCTGAATGACACCCTGGTCGAGGGTTTGTACTAACGCAATGGTGGTGGGTGGAAGGAACTGCAATTTGACGTTAAGTAGCTGGAATATGGGATGACAAGCGGCATTGACAACAGACAGTATGATGTTGCGCTTTTTTTTCTGCATTTGGCTGTTGAAACTTTAAGCCAATATACGAAAATAGCTGCAATTATCCACGGGTTTTTATCATTCTTGTAAACTACTGGTAGTTTTTTCCTATTGATGTTGCTAACAATTTGAGGGTGGACTGATTTCACAATCACTATAGCTGGTTCTCGCTCCCCAACATGTAGCGCACATTATAATTGTGATACGCTCGTTGTTTCTTTTCCCACATGCGCATTTCTCCCAGTTGAGAAAAGATGTATTGTCTTACGTCGCTTTGAATAACAAGCCAGTTTCAGCTAGAGTAAGAATGTCTAAATCTGTGTAGCCAGAACATAGGGTAATTTTGCTGTCTAGTCGGATGAAGCACACCGATCTGAGTCATCACTTTCGCCCGATTGCTTACCAAACACAAGGTAGTGTCTACAGATGAGAGCCTGTAGCCAACCGTTTGACGCTTTAAATCTGGTTTTGCAATTCTTTTGCAAAGTGTAATGCTCGTCCTTGAATCATGGATCCAGATAATGGGAGTATTCTCGCCAGTGCTGACTGGAACCATTTCCAGCAATGTGCGTTTGTCTTCGTTACCCGTTATTCTATTACTCTTTGTTTTCAGTCTTGGTGTGTTGTTCCCAGGCATTCAAAAACTCGGCTTTCCTCTTTATAGTTAAAAGGATTTACGTCTTTCCTAGTCCCATATTTTCCGCCAATTTTCGCGAACGTTTTCCTTCTTTACTTTGTCGAATCACTGCTATTCTTTCTTCAAGTGTTAACGTCTTTGGCTCTACTAATTCGGAACTAACCATTTTATCCTTCGTAAGAATCTTTAGAAAGAACTATAAAAACGCGCATACATATTCAGCAAGGACGTACCACAACAGTACCTGCTCAATGCTGAAAACCGACTGGTTACACAGTAAACAAATACACACAGATAGTGATAGCCCCCAGTACTTGCAACTGTACAACGGTATCACAAAACCCAGAGTGCGCGAGAGGAGTCCCACGGCTCTTTTGTTGGATAACATGGCTCTATCCAATTGGTTCATTGCATAGCCCATAGCGGGATACATGCTTTAGTTTCACAGTGTGATATGTGTGTGTGTGTCACTGGACAAGTCTGGTATGGAAGCAGTGTGACCCCTGGGGTGAGAATAAACCAGTGGTATTGGGGGAGTTACACAACGTGGACTGTTCAATTGCGACAGCGAAATCGAGTAAGAAGACATAGAATACGTGAACCTGAGCAATAATGAATCAGTGCAGGGTATATGGTGTGGTTTCTGAGGCAATTATTACACCTAGAAACGAAATCTACGCTCTCTGTGCGATACGGTGGCAGACTTTCATGAAACTTCTACTCGCAATCTCGATCAGTCGTGCTAGTGGTGATCGCCTTGAGTAAGTGCTAGAACGCATGGGGACTACGAAAGCTTGGTCGCGGTTGCGTTAGACAAGTAGACGTCATAGACAGGTTAAGACCAATCATAAAATATAGGAAATTCGTTGGGGATATTTTTGGCTGGTCGCCATGGGCAGGTAGTTGCTATAGACAGGTGGTTACCATGGCAGGTTGGACTACACTTGCGTTTATATTGGAGAAAGAGAGGAGGAAGCGTAAAAAGCCATAACCTTTTCATGAAGTTACATAGGCTAATTGAACCTGGCTAGAGGTTGACATGAATTCGCAGAAGAATTCGGAGAACAACGCCAACCAGTTTTTGTCCAGGCATCACTTGAGGCATTCTACCTTCTTATGTTCTAATAATACAGAGTGGAATTTATGCCAGCTAGGCGCTACACGATTTGAGAAGAACATCGCTTATATCGAAACTCTATTTTGCTGTTTCAACCTTAGACGTCGCAACTGATCCTACGTAGCTGGTTCAAAGCGATCAGTGGGTCTGAAGCCGTTGAGACCTTTCTTAATTTTAACTGTCGCTATTAAGTTCGCTCTCAATCTGCGTCTACTCATTGACAATAATCTTAAGTTAGCCAGCTGCCTTTCATACGGCAACTCCCGCTGGTCTTCTACCATTCGAGTAGTTAGTTTCTGCACATTTTAAAATCAACTGACGGCACTTCTGAGAGGAAATAACTCCTGTCGTGCTAGGTCAGCAGTATGCATACATTGCGCCGACGGCTTGAAGTTATTCGTCACGAAGATGTCAAGTTTCAGTGCTTCGGCGGCATGTTGGTGTCAAGGGCCCATGAGGTGCATGCAATACAACATATCCACCACTCTGAGTCAAGATTTGGCTGGTGTTCGAGCGTAAATTCCATGAGTGTGACCACTTAACGACAGTATGCAAATTTTTAGACCGTGTATCCCTGTTGTACTTACTTAAAAGCTTGAAATCTTCCCCAAAAATATAGAAGTGGTCCTCAAGTAAAGAGGCCAAGCCAATTGTAAACAAGAAACAGTTTCGGACCAAGTGCTGAATCCTGCAGGACTCCACTATGAGCAGTATCTGCGCCCGGAACACTATTACCAAACTTAACACGAACTGTCCTATCGTACTGCAACGCGGAAAACCAAGAAAGCAGTTGAGGGTGGAGTCCAGACCAAGTGGTGTGTTCTAGCAGAAAAAGGCGATTCACCGAATCAAAGCTTTAATGAAGTCAAGATAACATACTTCTACCGGAATCCCTTCATCCAGACACCAAGGTTTGCATCAAGAAAACACAGGAGATTAGGCATGACTATATCCTGACAAAATCATGCTGTTCCGCTTTGATTGAGTTGTGAGCAGTCAGATGCTCACAGGTTCCATCACTGATCAGCTTTTTCAGACACTACAAACGTAAGCTAGTCATACTAATATGTTCCCTCTCCGTTTCACACTTGTTTTAATTTACTGGCACCAAAGTTTTAATTTGTTGGCTGGTGTCCGAGTGGTCTGTGTGCCTGGTTTGCAACCATAGGGTCACCGGTTCGAATTCGCATAGGGGTGGGCCTCCTCACGGCACACTCAGCCCACGTGTGACTGGTTGTGGTCGTGTGGCAGCGAAGCACCGTTACGGTATAAACTGGTGATTTAATTTTTATTCAAAGTCTTAGTTGAAAAACCACAAATTGAGCGCAACCCCCATTGACTCTAGCTTCACTTGTTACCCTTCGGTACATGTTCAATGTCTATACTTGCTGTAGACTCTCATTCGTTGACATACTCACGGCATGTTGTAGCGCTTTTATGGACACGCACACCCACATGTATGACCGCACCGTGAATCTCCCTCACTTCGCACAACCACGCAGACAGCAGACAAATTAATTAAACTATCCATCCTTTTACTTTAAATTGTGCCTGGTTGGATCGCTTGGTTGGTGTTCAGTTGTCTAGTGCTTCCATCTCATCATCATCATTATCGATAACAGTCCTACCTCAGTCATTTGAACGGATGTTTCGCTGCCATACAACCATGATGACCTAAGGAAGAAAGAATGATAAGAGGGAAAGAAGGTGACTTACCAGAAAACCTTAATGTTCTAAGCAAACATTCAGGGTCAAGGCGCCTACACCTTGTGTTAACAACATACCGTCACAAACAGCTGGCTATCGTGCAAAGATAAGGCGGCATCGGCGAGACAGCTTCCTTGCGGCTTTCACTGCCACGCGTCATAATCAGCCATTACCCCGCAGATAACTCAGCACCAAACACAATCTAAATAGTCACTCCGACTAAGAAACGGAAGCAAACGCGTCACTGGTGCCGACTGCGAGCCATGTCCTGTAAAGTCACGAGCCAAGCACAAGGCGAGTCACGTGGACTCCCACCCAGTTGGCGAGACGAACCAACGGCAGTCAGTTTGGTCGTCAGTGACTTCATTTCCCGCTGCCAAGTCAACTTCTGTCCACCTCGAGCTTTGCGCCATCCTACACCTGGTAGACTGAACAAGGCCCTCCTAGGTAAGCGGTGACCAGGCATACGTAGCACGTGCCCAAACCAACGCAACTTATTCAGTGCTATCTGTTGTTCTAGGGAGCTAGCATGCTTATCATCACCTAGTACTCGCCTACGCACATCATCTTTGCGGACACGCTGGTGCCATCCGACACCAGCAATGCTTCGCAGACAACGGTGATCGAATACTTGAAGGCGCCTCAGATCATCGGATAGATGGGCTGTCTCACTACTACACAGCAGGACTGCCCTCACTGTGGCCTTGTATACACGGCCTTTCAGATGGAGAAAGACTCCCTTCTGTCACCAAAGATTCCGCAGGTTCAGGAAGACAGTTCTGGCTTGTGCAATGCGTGAACTGACTTCAACTTCCACGTGTCCAGCGTTGTTGGTGCAGCTGTCAAGATAAGTGAATCGGTAAACCAGCTCGAGTTCCTCGTTAGCAAAGGCCAAGGGGTAATCAAGTGACTCGTTGTCCTTCAGCAACACAGCAATTTGACGTTGCGAAGCGCATAACAAATAATGGGACCACTCTAGACTGGCTATTCAGGGTTGATTGTGCCGCCGCGACTTCGTCGGAAAACAAGACGATATCGCCCGCATAATCTAGAACAACTAACCTTGCACCAGGCAGCACTTCAACGTCTACATCATGACATTCCGCAAGTGAATACTCCATGATAGAGTCCACAATGAAATTGAACAAAAATGGGGAAATCCGACAACCCCGACGAACGCCACTTGTGGTCGGAAAGCTATCCAACAGGTCACCGTAGACCCTGACGTGGCCTGCAGTGTTTGAGTATAGAGCACCTAGGATGTTCATATATTTCGTGGGAACACCTTTCCGCCTAAGTATTTCGAACAGAGCGGATCGACCGACTGAATCGAACGCACTCTTTACATAGAGGAACATAGCTATTGTCGGCCTGCGGTATGCGTGGCGCTGCTCTAACACTTGCCGCCAAGTGAATATATGGTCTATACAGCCACGCCCTGGGCGGAAACCTGCCTGCTCGTCCTTAATCCGATTCCCGTTCCACAGTGATGCGCCGAACGATAATCGAGGCCAGTAATTCTCTTACAACTGGCATTAGACTTATACCCCTTTGGTTAGAACAGTCTGTGCGATTGCCCTTCTTGTATATTGCCACTATAATCGATTCGCTCCAATTAGCCGGGATACTCTTTTCCTTCCAGGCACATTCGAATAAGGAGGTCAGTGCTTTGCAGAGGACTTCACCTCTAGCCTTAAATAGTGCATGTGGGAGGGAAGCTGGGCCAGCGGCACGAAAACGATTGAGGGCTGTGATCACGTTTCGAACTTCGGCCTCTGACGGAGGCTCTAAACTAACCGTCCATGGATCGTTCTGCATCACCTGATTAGGTAGAGGTCCGGGAGCAGGGGGCCAGCTGAACTGATCTTCAAAGTGTTCCGCCCAACGAGCCATACGGCGCTCCTTATTGCGTATCAGTGTATCTGCGCTGTCTCTGATTGTCTCACTGACAGCTGGTTTACTGGGACCATTGGTGCGGATCAGCTGGAAGAGCTTGCGGTAATCGCCTACTGCACCTGCCTCCTCCATTTCTTGAGCCCGACTGGTCCACCAGGCTTCCTTGTCAGCACGTAGGCTCCGCTTTAGTTCACGCCTAATAGCCCGTCTGATCACATTGTGTTCAGAGCCAGCCGGGAGGTGTCTTCTAGATTCCAACAGGTTCACGGATCTCTCGGATTTCCAGTGACTGGTGCGGTGACGATTGATAGTGCCACAAGCAGATGCTCCTGCGTCGTGCATGGCGGCCGGCATCCTATTCCACTGAAGCTCAGTGTCATTAGAACAAGGAAGCGAAAGTTTGGTATACAGTGTCTATTGATAGGCTTGCCTGATCAAGGGCTGAGACTATTTCAGTTGTCAATCGGAGGGGACGCTTGGTGCGCCTCCAGGTAAACTTCATGAAGAATCGACAGGGTACCAAGGCATGATCAGAGTCAAAGCAGGTGTTCCAGTACGAGCGCCAATCCAGGATGGAACCAACCCATCTGTAACTTATGGCAATCTGGTCAATTTGGGTCCATCGCTGGCCAGCTGCAGAAGGACGCCATGTGGCAATTCGACGCCCACAGTGTCGAAAAGCAGTGCTACTAAGAAACAGCTGGTGCTCTGCACATAGTTACAGCAGACGCCTGCCGTTGTCAGTCCGTTCAAAGGTAAGCCCTTAATTACCACCCAGTTGAGCTTCTGAAGAGCTCAGACGCCCTGCTTACGAGTTAATATCCCCTGCAAGTACTACGATATCGGAACTAGTAGCACTGCCTAGTAGCGCGTTCAGTTCGTAATAGAACGTGTCCTTGACAGTACTAGGAGTGCAGCCGGTGGGATCATAAGCGGAAATCACAAGCCAACAGCGTTCTGCACTACTTCGTGAATCAACCTTGGTCAATGTGGTCAAACGAGATGCACAAAAACGGCTGTTTACCGGAATACAATCAATTAACGATGGCTCTGCCTTTATGCTTAGAACGATGCCTACCGCAGCTTGTCCCGTGTGTTGCATCAGCGTCTCCAACTTACAGGTTGGGGGTTGGAATGAGGTGGCTCCTTATTCCTTAAAACGGACTCCTTGTAGCCCAAAGCCAAACCCGATGCCTTGCGGACAGGTTTTGAAAACAAAGGCTTTGGTTGAGAAGCCTAATCGTTCTCCTGTCTGGTCCTGGACAAAATGACAGTATCTTGCCCACGCATTAATATGAATTTCCCTTCAAACAGTTTCATGATGCTCTGGCCACCGCAGAGGATAATCAACGGTGCCCTATCTGCTGCATCGAGCAGGGTGGATATGGGTTTGGATGCTACTGCTCAAGCCTTCCCATCTTCTTATTCCTCCTCCTACGCATTTTCTCGCTTACTGTACCGTTCCAGCTTCAATTTGATCCCCTCTGTTTTCAACCCCCAATTCTTGGCCCTCTCCAACCTGGCTTTGCTAGGCTTTTAGCTTATAGCTTCAACTCACATGTGAACACGGAGCGCCATTCCTGTCCTGTCGACAAGCCCGTGTCCAACCAACCGGCCAAGCCCAGTTCACCGACTTCCATTTGGAGCACTCGATCATCCTTCAGGTTGACATGTCTCAATGTACGCACATTGCTACAGATCGGACAATAGGCAGCACTTGCCCGAACATTAGAGACCCTCCTGATCCATATCTGCTGCTTATCTGATACCCGCCTACAAGACTCGAGCTCTGTGCTCACTCTGCGATCCCCTTCAGGTGACACCAGCAGCACTTCCTCATTGCGCCTATCCGGTGACGAGACAGCTTCGAGCACCGGCCAAGCCAGTGTTGGTATCGCCCTGAATCCCCGGGCTGAGGCTGTTCTGGTTGACTAGATTCCAATCAGTAGCCGGATGTGTGCGGTCCGATTGGCTGGCTCGTTACAAGCTTCGAAGTCGCGCGGGATTAACAGGTGTCTATTCGTCAGCGCTGTCTATGTACCCACAAACTCTAGCGATCATTCGGTAAAGGCTTCTACCGCTAATTGAACGAGCTTCTTCTCCACAGAAGAAGCTCGGACACTGTTGTGCTGGCTCGGGATCTGAACGCTCAAGTTGAAACATTATCCACTGATGAACTGCATCTGGGCGGCAAACGTGTTGTGGGCTCCCGTAATGATAACGGTGAGCGGTTACTTCATTTGTGTGAGGATGCTCGCTTATTTCTTGCGAGCACTAATTTCCGACACAGCACCCGCCGGAGGGTGACTTCATGCACACCAGCCTCGAACCAGCTATCGACGCAAATCGATCATATTGCGATACTTTACCGATAGAGAGGCTGCGTCCAGAATTGTCACTCGATTTAGAGCACAGGTGTTGACACTGATCATGCACTTGTGTGTGCTGACCTGCGGATGTGCTTTGGCGGACGCCCGCGACGATGTTGTGAGCGCATTAACACCAGCTAACTGGCGAAACCAGCTGTTCTCAATGCCTATCAAAATACGCTGTCATGCGAATTGAGTAAGCGCTCACTGGATACAGTTGAAGCTCACTGGTCTCATATTCACCAGACCTTACTTGCAGCAGGAAAATCCTCATGTGGCAAGTCTAATCACCAACATGGACATTGGGTCTCTTCGCAGTCTCTAGAACTTATCGACGCTCGCCGGCATATTCCGGATGGAAGCGAACACAACGAAACTCGCAAAGAGCTCCGGGCAAAACTTCGTGCTAGCCTGAAGAGAGACCGCAAATCCTGGTGGTCTCAACGTGCATCAGAGATGGAAATGGCCGCTGCCCTTGGTAACCATCGTAACTTATTCCGGCTGATACGGGAAACGGGCAGCAGAAGACTTGGTGTTAGTGAAACTATACGTGACGAGAGTGGACAGCCTATCCACAACTTGTCAAAACGCTTAGAGCGTTGGGCTGAGCACTTCGAAAGGCAAATTAATCGGTCGGAATCGTTTGGTTTCTCGCCGGCCACTGATCGCCTCGCTCCCTGGGCTGTCCCTTTAAATCCACTCTCTCGCTCAGAAATCGAATGTGAGATCACACTGTTAAAGTTAAATAAAGCCGCGGACCTGATGATCTTCCTCCAGCCCTCTTCAAATTCGGAGGACCTGCTCTTGTGAATAATTTACACGAATCGCTATTTAAACTATGGGAGCAGGAAACTGTCCCAACTGATTGGAGCCGCTCCCTCATAGTCCCAATTTTCAAGGGAGGCTCACTATCGAAATGTGGCAACCATAGAGGAAACAGTCTGGTTTCCATCGCCTCCAAATTGCCTGCCTCTGTCATCTATCACACACTGACTGACACTTGTGAAAGCCATATTCGTGCAGAGCAAGCCGGGTTTCCTCGAGGTCGTCGCTGCACTGACCACATCTTCAGTTTGCGTCAGTTGTTATGTATTGTATGTATGTAAGTATTGCCTTTATGTAGGTCGGTACAATAGCGGAGGTGTTTACTCACCCGTAGCTTACGTCTTAAAAAATGATGATGATGACAGCTGTAAATCCGTCGAAAAACCTTCAACTTCATGGTTTGGACAGTCGGGGACGATATAAACATTAGCTAATAAAATCAAACGATAACCGTTTAGCAGTCTTGGTTTACACTTTACGATTAAACAGCTGATGCGTTGCGAACTGTATTGAAACATGCTTTTAATCGACCGGCACCATGGAGACTGTGTAAATGACGACAGCACCTGTGCCGTTTTTCTGTGTACTTTGGCGGTCAAGACGTAACGACTTCAATCCGTCGAGTTTCACAACTGCATCCTCAACATCAGCGTGAATCCAGATTTTCTGCAGCATAATGATGCCCAAACAAGAATCTTCCCGACCTTTTATAATACTTTGAGGTCTTCTGATGTTCCAAGTAGCGATTGAACATTTGCACTTTATAAAACTGGCAAGCTTCCAATATGTTTCCTTCGAACTGCTACGATTAATCCCGCGTGGTGTATTTGTGTAGAATTCCTTTGCCACTTTTTCATTCTTTTTATTTTGTTTCGCAAAGCTTGACCAGGAAAAGGTGCCCAGCTCGTTTGCTTGAAAGCGTGCAAAGATTTCAGTGTCGAGAGTGTAAACAACCCGGTTCATGGTTACGGTCCAATGTGTTGTGTTGTTTTCTTTTACGATTTCTGTACCTTCCTTTGAGTCCCATGATTTCTGATAGCTATATGTTTATTCGTAGACGGTTGCAGATATATATAACGGAACAAAGCGTTGCTAAATTAAAATAAAAACTTTTGACTCGGTGCCGAAAAGCACGTGTGTTAGTAAATCCTTTGGATAAAAATTATAGGGCAGGGTCAAATTTGAAGGGCCCGCTTGGTTATTTATCTGTGCTAAATCATTGTTCATCGATTTATATGAGCGATTGTGGCGCGACAAGCTTTCCTAGTCCGCAAAGCCAATGTTTTGATTGGTTTCTGCATTGCAAACAAAAACGGTACGTTTGGCCTCACCAATGAACCGCTCCAAACCGATCGCACACAATCCATTTCTAACAGCAAGGCTTTTATTACACTCCGCTCGCTCTTCAACCTAGCTACTTGCAATGTTCGAACGCTTGTGTAGGTTGCATCACCTTGGAAACCCTCTCCATCGACGTTTGATGCCTAATAGAAACGCAACAGTACCCAAGCGCGCCGTCGGAAACTGCTTGGCACAGAAATGCTCGCCGCCCAAATGTTCTCGGCGCATTTCAGAACACATGACTTCAACCTGCGTTCTCTATGCTCCGAGGTTGATACACGCTGGGCACAGATCCATAGCGCCTTACGGAAGTTCGGTACCTTGGTCGGTGGCTTGACTAGACGAGCTGCTAGTCATTGGATCTCCGCACAGTCTCTTCAGTTAATGGAAAGCCAGCGAACAATTTTAACCGGAGTTGAGTACAACGCACTACACAGAACCACAGGTGCTGAGCTCAGACAGGTTCTCAGGAAGGATCGTGGGGTCTGGTGGACACAACGTGTTGATGAGATGGAGTGCGCAGCCTCCCGCCAACTCTTCCAACTTATTCGGTCCACGGGAAGCAGAAGGCCAACAGTGAGTGAGGTTTGTAAGAAAGTGACGGCAAACTAATTCGCAGCCATCACCGTCGTCTGTTACGGTGGGCAGAGAACTTTGAAGATCAATTCAACTGACAACCAGCCCAACCGAGTCCATCTTCCGGGATTCACAGTGCTTCCTAGTGGGTGAATGTTTCTCCACTGACTAACGCTGAGGTTTCCTATGAGCTTCGTCTTTTAAAGCGCCACAATTCACCCGGCTCACATGAACCTCCTCCTGCTTCCTTCAAATGTGCTGGTCCTACCATCTCTCTTGCATCTTATTTGGACTACTGAAACCATCCCATCCAACTGGAAATTAACCGATGTTGTACCCGTCTAGAAAAAGAGATAGGACGGTTTTCCGCAAACATCGTGGCATCAGTCGCATTTGTATCGTATCCAAACTGCTCACTGCGCTACTCTTGCGGAGGCTCAGTTGCGTACGGGAACAGCAACTATGTGCACATCAAGCTGGATTTCGACGGGGCCGCAATTGGAGCGATCACATCACGATCAGCCAGATAGTTGAACATCGCCATACTTTCAGTCGACCAACCATAGTCATATTCTTGTACATTCAAGCTGCTTTTGACTCTGTTGACACAGTGGCTCTTTGGGACTGCTTACTGAGTAGCGGAGTAGCCAAGAAGTACATCAGCATTCTACGTGTCCCTTACCATCAAACTTCGGGTAGCTTGCAAGTAGACGGAGACTTTTTGGCCATTTTCAGTATCACTAACGGTGTTAGACAGAGTTGCCCAGCCTCGCCATACTTGTTCAGCTTCGCCATGCACGAGATCCTGGACACTGCCCTGGAAAACTCTGAGTACTGTGGCATTGAACTGCTCCCTGGGAACCGCCTTCGGGACTTGGAGTACGCAGATAACATCGCTGTGGTTTGTGAGTCCTCCCAGGCCGCCCAACATGTGCTGCTTAGACTGGAGACGTCCACCTCTCATTTTGGGTTGACCTTTGCCCCTTCCAAATGTGAGGTGCTGTTACAGGACTGGCCAAGTGCATTTTCTTTTCTCACCCTTTCGGGGCATCCGTTGGAAGTGGTCGACAAATTCATTTATCTTAGGAGTTGTCTTAGTATTGGCGGGTTGACGGATGAGATCGTCCTGCGTGTATCTAAGGCTAGAGTAGCTTACGCTAACCTTCGTCACCTGTGGCTTCGTCGTGACGTCGGCCTTGCTCTCAAGGGATGAGCCGACAATGCTGCGGTACGAGCGATTGTGCTGTACGGCTGTAAGACTTGTAACGTTCACAAAAGTGATGTTCAGTGGCTATCTCTCTTCGATCACCGCTGCCTGCTGGTGTTTGATAGTAGCATCAGAACAGTAACGAGGAAGTCTGTCGGAGAGTCTTCAAATCTGACAAACTCCACAAACCGGTTGACAGCAGCAATTAATTGCGAACTCTTAGCTAGCCGACCCAGCCATTACCACGACGTGCTCTATTTGCGAGTGAAGGCATGAGATGGGAACAGCGACAAGGAGGCCAGTGTAAAACTTGCATCCAATACGGTTAAGGTGCAAATGTCGAAGCGGACCGTTGTTAGTAGTTCCCGACTCTCGGGTTGTGGACCGAAGGATCCCGAACACATCTGGTTGCAAACACTATTGGCTATGGCCAATTGTCGTATGCAACAGTGCACTTGCTGTGAGACCCTTCTTCCCTAACAGGCCTTTTCCCTTTCAACCCATTTTTTCTCTCCTGTGTTGTGGCACTCAGCCAATTGTAATGTAATTGGTGAGTTTCTATATATATATATATATATATATATATATATATATATATATATATATATATAACCTCACCAATATATATAGAACCTCATCTCAACTTCCGTGAAGGATCTCGCCGTACTCTCACGCAGCGGTTTGAAGTCCGTAGACAACACGAACAAGCTATACGGAACCGGACTACACATGCTTTGAGCGCTCAAACAGCCTTCGTACTTGCTCTGAAGTAATTGTCATTTGCCTCTTCTGTTGAAGCAAAAGAGCGATGCTAAGGTAGGTAGCACTCGCCTATTGTTCAATCACCCATGGCTAGATAGAACACTGGAAGGAGTTCGGCATGTGGTTAACAGGCTCATCCCCAGTTCACGGGTATGCCGTGAAAAGACCGCTGCAAGCGATTGGGACTGTGCACCCTGTCGTATCGTCGGTTTAGAGTTAACCGCAGTATGGCGCACCGGATATTGCATCTAAGTCACTTCGCCATGTTGAGGCCACTGCTTCAGGTGTGCGCACTAAGCAGCACACGCGGGCACCGGTACAAGGTTGCTTTGCCGGACCGAAATCAACTAGATCATCCTCTACGCTTCGTGCGTCGAGTGGTCTAATAATGGAAGAAATTGCCTGAGAAAATTGTCGAAGAGAAGTTGATGTCGGAATTCAAACAATTCCTAGGCGCCCACTATGCGAATTTCAGACTCATAGAGTGCATTGCGCTTGAATAGCATATGGTGCAACTGGAATATGCTGCAAACACGCAGCAACCAGTGACTTGATCCCTTATGCATGCTGCATGTGGAGACACAGACGTATGCCTACCAGCTATCTGTTTTCAGTATTTAGTATTCATATCTATGAGGGAACAAAGTGAACTCTCACTGTGGCCTGTACAAAATGCTTTTAAATCAGGAAATGTCCTTTCGGGTACCAGTGGTCTCAAGGTTGGTGGCATCCGGTTCCGGAGTTAAATGTCACTGTGACCACCATTAGACAGCCACAGGAGACCTGCGCACACAGAGGGACCATGAATGGCTTGCCCTGCACCACACACAGATCCATCCACACACCTCATATCCAGTGTTAACCAGATGGAATAAGGCCGAGAGGCAGGTGGATGCGAGCCACGTTCCATAGACAGAACTAGCACGCACTCCTTCAACAAGCACCGCAGAAGCATTCCTGTCTATCTATGTGGGAAATCATGCTTCCCAGACCCAAATAAGGCAGCGGTTTGGCTGCAGTCAACTCCAAACTTGATGCATGGAACCACTCTTTGAGCATAGCACGGCCACTAGTACCAAGCACCACCGTCCGCCGCAGCAACACTTCAGTCTCCTGGAGCAAGTAATCGGGTTGGAGTGGACTATGATGAATTATCGCTGGCTTATACCCAATTCCCCCCCTACTCTTTAACAGCTAGGCACCTTGTAAACATTCACACGCTAAGTCAAGCCACATCGGGGATATCAGTCAAGGTAGAACTTGAAGCAAAATAATCACACAAAATTGGCACCGAATATGCAGCAAAATAACAGAACTGAAAAACGCGAATAAAGAGGAATAAAGTTTATGCAGGTTAAGAAGAACTACGTAAAGTGAAGTCAGTGTAGCCCAACTGCGGTGAAAAAGCATGATAAATGCAACATCAATCTTATCATGAAGCACATCAGAGGCCTCATATGATCATTAACTCCACCATCATCATCAGCAGCAGCATTTTCATCCTCCTCCTCCTCATCCTCATCATCATCAACAACAACAACAACGACAAAAACTACCAATGACCAGCGGCATTGTGACCTCGAAGGCTGGAAACCAACACGTCGGGCTGTTGCGACGAGCGTTCAAACAAATAAACAGCTCCATGCTTCTACAAATCCTCAGTGCGTATGTTCGTCCCCATGTCGAATACGCAATTCAAGTCTGGCATCGATGGTTGAAACACGACGTTAACTTACTGAAGCCGCCTCAACGTCGGTCATTTAAGCACATAATTGGAATGTGCAATCTTTCACACGAGCAGTCTGAAACGATTGGAGGTATTCAGCGGAAGCTAACACAAGTTACGAGGCGACCTGCTTGTGGCATAGTTGATTCTGCAAGACCCACATCATGTGTGTCGCTTCTTACTGCAACTCAGCAGAAATACAAACCTGAGGGTCACTCATTGGAACTCGCAGGACACTATGGTCGTCTGGAGTGCCGCTGGAATTTCTTTACCATTCGTGTATGTCACCGGTCGAATGCTCTTCCAGAATCGGTCGTCATTGCACCGACACTAACAGTATTTGAAAGACGGTTGGATGATGCATTCATCCACTTATACTTTGTAACTATGCACTACGTCTCCATCCTACACTTGGAGTTTACCATGGAATTATTTGATGCTAACTGTGGGTGCCGTGAATCTAAGGGTATCACTGGACTACAGAGGAGCAAACGATAAGTCACTATTTTCATATTTACATTAATAAGTGTTTTACTATCATTAATATCATCATTGCTATGTCGATATCCCGACGAACTATCCAACGGGACTTGTAGTGCAACGATACTTAACCTGTATAAATTCATTGTTCATTGTACAACGTGCATATGATATTCAGGTCCTGGAGCCTCTGGCAGCCAGTGACCACTTGATGGTATTAGCCAGCCTAGAGCTGTTGCTGCCCTATTTCAGTCCACTGGAGCTGTCTTATAGTTATTGCAAGACGGACTTGGATGGTCTCAATCCAGCCGCCAGTGAAGTGGACTGGTCGCGACCGCAGTATTCATCAGTTGAAGCCTTTTGGTATGTTATAAATGGAAATGCTGGAAATGCTCTGTAGTGAAGCCGATAACAAAGGGTGGTGACGCGACTAAAGTGGACAGCTGTCAACCGATGAGGGTATGCGGGTGTTCTCCGAGCTGGCTGATTTGGCTACAAACGTTTCGTTGTCAGGCTAGACGACATAATCAGTGCGATTTATGCGGGTCACTTACAGATCCAAGTGATTATTCATCACTTGCTTCGAACATCAGAAGTCGATTGGTCCACGTGAGCTGACCGTGTAGTCAGCTCTTGCGTACTGTTGGCTAGAGTCCGCCTCAATGACGGTCCTTTGTCCTGTTGATCTGGGGCGAAGTATTGATTTGACCCTCAGTGCTTCATAGGCAGTTTCTAGATCTGTCTGTTGATTGAGTTCTTCTCCGAGTAACATGCCTCGATGAACTCGTATGCTTTTTGACTTTTTGCCTGCCTATGATCCTGACATTCTCCAAATCAAACTGATGCTTCTCAGCGTTCATATGTACCGACATCAGGGAGTTCTGGTCATGTCGGCGGATAGCTAGGCTATGCTCATGTAGCCTAGTGCCGAGCTTCCTTCCTGTCTGACTCACATAGTATTTGTTACAATTTTTGCAGTGGATTTTGTAAATCACACCACTTGTTTCTTCGTTGTCAAGCCGGTCCTTACCATTGAAGAGCTTGTCTCCGATAGTTTCTGTCGGCTTGTGGGCAACTCTGATTCCGTAGGGTAGTAGCAGTCTCGCTGCCATCTCAGAGACGCCGCTGATGTATAGTAGAATGGTTGTCATTTTATCCGTTTCTGATGTTTGTTCATGCGTCGGTCGTTTTATTGATGTTAAACAACGTAGAATGAAATTCCTAGGATACCCATTCCCTGTAAACATTTCGAACAGATGACCTTACTCCGCATTCCTCAGCTGCGGGGTGCTGCAATGTCTGAGTTTTTTCTAAATAGAGTTGTTACGCAGCTGCGTTTGTAGACTGTTGGATGATTGCTGCGTTAAATCACAATTTGGTCTGTATGCATCGCTTTCTGATGAACTGTTGTCTCCAGTTGTGCAGCAGCATGTCTTTTTACTAAAACATCCAAGAATGGTAGCTGACAATTGCTCTCTTCTTCTTTAGTGAAACGGATACCAGCAAACCTGTTGTTTATTAGCTGATATGTCTGTTCCACTTTCGAGCGCTTTACGATGACAACGGTATCGTCTACGTAGCGTAGCCAGAGTTTAGGTTTTGCGACCGGGAGTGCGGTTTTTCCAATGCTTACATCACCGCTTCGGCCACCAGTCCAGATATCGGTGAACCCATTTGCAGACCTGTTAATTGTTAGTAGGTTTGGCCGTTGAAACTGAAGTAATCTAATCGGAGTTGTACTGAAACCTGTACACGTAGTGTGTATTACACGACACCCCAACTCCAAACATTTCGGTGAGCCAAGACATCTGCGTGTTGTGCTGAACTCCATCACTGAAGTAAAATCAGTACTACTCGACAGGTAGTCTCAGAAATGAACGCTGCTCCATCCGTATCTTTCCAGACATCTCATGGGACCAGCGTTATCGAGTTAACCGCACCTTAGAGGACTACCGGAAGGAAACTTCAACCAGAACCATACTGCTTCACGGAGTTCCTGAAACTGAAGCATGGGATGAGTATGATGTAACAACCCATGATAAAGAGCAGTGGTGTTATATTTGTGAAACACTGCTTGGATGATGTTAGCAAAATCCGTGTCACGACTGCGTACCTCACCGAACTACAAAGGGAGTGGCCCGAGAGTGTTGAAGGTGGTCCTACAGTCAAAGCATATGGTAGCACGGATGCTAAAAAGCTGCTACATGTTCCGTTACAGGCTACCATCTGAGGTTCGGCTGAAGACAATCAGCGATATACATCCTAGAAATGTTATGTCACTCAAAGAACCAAACGCGTTAGGATCTATGAAAGAACAATGCACCAGTAGTGTGCCGAGTGAGCCCATACAACCTGTAGAAGATGATATTGACCAGACACCTTACACTGTACGTCGAAGATTAGACACGGGACTAACAACACGGATGATGAATAAGACGTTAAACCCTTCACCAAGTATACATCGAAAATCGATTAGTCGCATGCCACTCACTGGTCGGCGAAACTTCACATATGAGTTGCAGAACCTCCGAAACATTGCTTAAATCTGAGAAACTTTCATGTATGTACACTAACACCCAAGGGCTCCTCAGTAAAATCACCGAACTTTGACTAGGTCAGGTTGCGAATGCTTGGGACCTAATTTCTATTGCCGAAACTTGGTTACATCAAGAGGTGACTGATTCTGAGGTTGAGATAGCCGGAATGTCACTCATCCGGAACGACCGCCCCAGCAGAGGAGGTGGGGTCCTACTCTACTACCGCAGCGATCTACAATGTACAATAGCTGATGATCTGGAAACACACGTTACCGACTCACTCTGGTGCCGTCTCCGACTGAGACACAACGATGCATGTCTCGTAGCTGTCGTTCACCACCCCCAACGTCCACTCCGGAAATGGATTCCCGCTTGATCCGCGGCCTGAACAGAGTAACACGCATTAGGTGCAGCCACATTCTCATCTCCGGGGACTTCAATCTACACAATCTAGAGGTTTTGGCATCGCCCAGTGAACAGTTCAAAGCAGACCTGCATGAACTGATCGTTAATATTCCTTTGTACAATCATGTCACCATGCCCACTAGATTCAGGACAGCAAACAAACCGTCCATATTGGACCTTGTGCTCACAAATGAAGAGCTCATGATTGACAAGTTATTGATGGATAGTCCATTACGTCACAGTGACCACGTAGTAATAACGTTTGACTATGTGTGTTATGCAGAGTATCCATCTGAACACTCGGAACTAACTCATACAATCACACGCTACCAGGTATTAAAAGAACTCGCCGACGCAGCTGCTTGGGAATTCTCAAACAAAAGTCCCCTTGACAACATTTGGGCAGAGTTCGTTAATAGACTCAGCGACATGGTCAACAAAGCATCAGAGACCAAACCCCTTCGCCCCGCAAAAATGTCTTCAGTTCTAAGGAGCGGGACTCGAAAATGCCTGGCGATAAGGGATGCACCATGGCGTGCTTACAAGCTTAATCCCGACTCAGAGACTTGGGGAAATTTCCTGACCCATCGCAACCACTGCACTGCACTTGTCCGTGAGGACAAAGTAACTTATCAACAGTACCTAGCCAAAAAAATTCATGGCAAACAACAAACTACTATATAGGCATGTCAATAAGCTTCGTAAAGGGAAGCATGGAATCCCTCCACTTTTCACGACAGGCGGTAGAGTACAAAGCGCCGAAGAAGCAGCTAATGTCCTGCGGCTGCAATACGCTCCAATTTTTGAACTCGCAACCTCTACCTGTCCCATAACGTCATGCACATTACCGACTCCATTGTTTACAAATGTAATTTTCAACCCATCAATTGTGTTAAGGAAGTTACTCTCACTGCGTGAGCATAGTTCTCCGGGAGCAGACAACATCCGCCCGAAGGCACTGAAGTCTGTGGCTAGTAAGCCAGCTGAACCACTGTCACAGTTCTTTCAAAGGTGCTTCGATGAACAACAAGTCCCCGCTATGTGGAAGTGTGGCATTATCACCCCTATTTTTAAAGGCGGTAGCCGTTCAGATCCTGCAAACTATCGTCCAGTGACTCTCTTCCCTGCACTCGCGAAGGTGATGGAAGCAGTCGTCGCTGAGGCTTTAATGGACTACCTGGAAAATGCAACATTTTGGTGCCGGAACAGCATGGCTTCCGTCAATATCGGTCAAGCACCACCAACCTACTAATTGCACAAGGTAGTTGGACGGAAGTGGCCGATGATGGGGTCGGAGTCGACGTCATCTAGCTGGACTTCTCAAAAGCTTTCGACCGCTTTGATCACCGCATCCTACTTCAACGGCTACAGAGATACAGAATCGGAGATCATGTACTTGGTTGGATTGGCAGCTTTCTTCACCAACGGAAGCTTCAAGTACGTGTTAGGGGATCACTAACCCAACTGAGGTGGAATGTGGTGTTCCACAAGGCTCATTGCTGGGACCGCGTATATTCCTGGTGGTTATCAACGACCTGGCAAGAGTCATCTCCTCAAACTTCCTGCTTTTCGCCGATGACGTCAAGATATTGCGGGCGATCGATTACAAGGCAGATCAGGATCTGCTCCGACATGACCTAGATTGCATTTACGAATGGTCAAACAGGAACCTGCTTCAATTGAATACTGCTCAGTGCAAAGTGATACATCTGCGTCACTAACCCGTGAGCGCTTACAAGCTTGGAGACCACACCTTGGAGAAGACCCCTCAGGAACGTGACCTAGGTGTATTGGTACAGGAAGATCTTGGGTGTTCAAAACAAGCAGAGAAGGCGACGAGAACTAGCAAGCAATCCTTCGGCCTTCTTCGCAGAGTCCTCGGTCGGTTTGAACCCTCAATCTTTCTCCAAATGTTTAACGCCTACGTGCGACCGCAAGTGGAATATGCTATTCAGGCGTAGCAGCCGGGACAGAAACAGGATCTCGTTGCTCTCGAGACTCCTCAACGAACGTCAACCAAGAACGTCAGGGGCCTCTTTCATCTGCCCTATCAGCTAAGACTGAAATCTCTCAGAATGTACAGCAGTCGATATCGACTTTTGCGGGGGGATCTCATGATGATATACCAAATTCTGAAGTATCCAAACCACATCTCTCGTCTGCTGTTGGAATTGAACCACGGCACTAAACTAAGTGGTCACCCTCTGAAACTGACAATTCAGTATAACAGGTTTGAATGCCGGAGAAATTTCTTTTCCCTCCGCGTGTGTCAGCTTTGGAACGCCCTCCCTAATTATGTCGTATCTGCTCCCAATTTGGCGAGATTTAAAAAACGAGTTGACGACGCATTGTCTCACTTACATTTCATTTTATGACTTGTTAGCCAGGTGCTACAAAACTCAATCAAACGGTGTCATGCCAAACGCCTAACCAATGGATTTATGGATTTATACCTTTAATACGCGAACATCTCCGCTATTCCACATATTCTATGGTGAGTCCACCACAACGCTTTTCACTTTATCATGCAATTGATTTTCGCAATAATTTCTATCCAACGAGACAAGTCCCATAGGAAGCAATGCTTTTTTACCCGTAATAAACCATTGTTCCATTGTTCCATTGTGTCGTGAGGCATAAATCCAACAACTCCATCATGTGGATGGCATCTATTTTATTGTTCGTGTCTGAGGGTCCGCGTTGGCCCAGTAGTGTTGCCATCGTTTGCTTTGCCAGCTTGGTGTTGATTGAAGCGAACAAAGCTGTTACATCAAAGGAAATCATCACGAAGGCGAGCTTTGGGTAGACAAACCTGACCACAAATACGCGTAGTTTCAATCTGACCTCACCAAAGCCCAAGAAAAAGGACGAATGTTTTCAAGTCGTTGTTAGAAATCTTTCCTCCTCTGATCTCTCCTTCTTACCTCATGACTACCATCAGGCCTCTGTGACCATGCTCTAGGGTACCTGCCTCTCATAACAGCTCTCCTGTCCTATTCCTTATCCTGACTAGACTTTCCCATCTTTTGCAAGACACCAGACTCTGCGCAGCGTATGGCCCTCTATACCATGCTATACTATTTCATCTCCTGAGTGCTCCTACAACTTTTATGTATGTCTACATTCCGCTGTTCCGTTGGCCACTCATCTCTCATTAATCCTTAGCTCGCTAACAGCGATTAATCTTATCTCAACTGCCAGCGCAAAGTCGCATCCTAACCTTCCCTTTCCACATGTTCAGTTTTCCCACACACACCGCAACGTGTTTGCCAATTTTCCCATGTACGTGTTCAGCTATCTCACCGGCTTTTCTTGGCTTAATTTACCTTAGCATTATTAATTAGCACCCTAACGTGATTGGAGTATCTGCGCGCCGCTGCGCCTTTTCTTATATCTTGTGTCGTCCTCAGTAACCTTAACGTGGGCTTGCATTCCGTCTGCTCACATCCCCTTCTTCAAGTAAGCTTCCTTAGCTCTCTTCTAGCTATCAATTTTATCTCATCTGGTCAGGGCACAGCCGCTCCTTAGCTTCAGCTTTCTAGAGGCTGTTATCTCTTTCTTGCGGCCACGTCTGTGACATGTTCATCTAGAAGTCCAGCTCTTTTCCGGACTTTTCCCTGCTCAGTCTAACTTGGTACTATTCCCATAGCATCCTAGATGGCTTGAGTATCTGCGCGCCACTGCGATTAGCCTCTGGTGTTCTGACGTATTTAACAACCTCAATGTTTGCTTGCATTCCGCCCGTTTGTTGCCCTTCATCAATTAACCCTCCTTCGCTATCTTCTAGCGAGCAAACATAAATTAAGTTGTCAGCGCACAACAGCTGTTTAGGCTCCGGTTTCTAGGTGTCCAATCTTCCCTTACTTCCTGTCTTTGACACTTGCTCATGTAGCAGTATAGCTGTCTCACCGGCTTTTCTTGGCTCAACCCACCTTAGCACCCTTGCATGACTTGAGAATCTGCGGGCCGATGATTCTTACGGTTTGTTATCCTCAGCAACCTTAATATATGCTTGCACTATGCCCGTTTGCTGACCACCATCATTTTACCTTTCTTAGCTCTCTCTAGCCATCACACTCTGATTTCAGTATTTCGTATGCTTCGTCATTATCATCACCATTAACATTGATCAGACCACATAGTTGGACTGCGCCTCACATCGCCGATGAGTATACCATGTGACGAATTTACCCATACCATTTATTTATTTATTTATTTTCCTCCTCCTCTTTCTCATGGTCGTTGTCATCATCTTCATCATCACTGTAAAGACGGAACGAGCTAAATAAAATTACGTCGCATGTATGGTATATCAATATTGCCATTTTCAGATAAAAAGCTAGACTATAAGCACGATCTGGATAGAAAATGGTCGAGACATAATTTTTATTATACTCTTGTAACCGTGGTTCTTAAGGGCAGAATAACATACAAGGTAGAACTTACGTCTATGTTTGCAACAGCAGCGGAAAGAGATAAGAGGAACAGTGGTGTTAATAGCAGACTGGCAAAAGCGTGACCTTGAGAAAACTGCATGCAGATGAAGTAAGCATAAAACGACATTCGCTTGCGTCTGTAATGGTCTAAAGCACGAAAAGCATGTTATTAGCTCGGAAGGTGGAAAGAGGTGAGCATAGGATCACTGAGCCATCAAGAGGGGATAATCGATCTGGCACAGGAAATAAAGTTTTTTGGACTTTACGTTCCTCATCAGCATCTTCATCATCATTATCATCATCAGAAGCAGCAGCAGCATCATCATTATCATTAATCTACAAGTAACCTGCTGATGTGAGAGACCTCGGCTACTCTGTCGCAGTTGACAGTTGACAGTTAAAGGAAGCATTTTCTATACTTAGTCGCGTGGGCGCACTTCATACTCCCGGTACTTTGAACAGGGGGCATTTTCAATAGCGGTTCATTGTTTTACTAAAGTTGTCTTTTTCGCCACTGAATTGTGCTCATGCAGATATGATAGACATGATTTCATTCTGAGATCGCAGGGTCATCAGTGGTAAAGAAAGGTTTGCATCCAGTAATATCAATCAAGATAAATGTGCGTCAACTCACGGAGTACTGTGTAGATTTCTTTGTGGATAGCTGCTTTCTTCTTGGGCCTTTCAGATAAGGATTCTCTCTGTTTACCTGAATTGTAAAAGGTTCAAGAAAGAGTTTATTACCAATCAAGATCCAGTTCTGAATCCGAAGTAATTTGAAAGACAGGTCAACTTTTCCGCTAAAGTTATGCTCTTCTGGTTTCAGGTATCAAGGGTTTTCATCCGAGAACTATTGTGCAGCCCCACTAAAGTGAAGCCAAATCAGAGCTAAGTGGCATGTGTCATTGATTAGTGGATTCATGGAACCTGGTGTCCATCAATTCATCACTCCGCAGAAGTAGCCGGAGATATGTCCGTTTGACCCGATTTACCGATCGCTGAGCCTACACAGACGCCGTAGGTGTGAACAGGTCACCCGAGGTAACGTGTGCATTTTACGCTCACCCACTATCAATGCTACCGAATTTGCAACATTGTGATAAATACACGATCGCGTTCCGTCTAGTGACCCCGAAATTGTTGCCGGTATCACCTACCAGAATGGCGGAGTTAGCGAGATCGATTACTGCTAATGATTGGTGGAGACTACGAGAATGGTCAAAACGCAGCTTGTTAGTACAAGGTTTGGTGCATTGTTTGCATTTGAAATGAGATACACTGAGGTACTGTGCTCTCTAGGAGAGATCAGCAAGGTTTTCCGCCACATTGGACTATCGCTCAAAAGTCATCGTTTAAGGTGATTAACACCATCAATCCTGCCTTCCATCCAAGGCCTCCTCCTCTGGTTCAACCCCCGATCTTAATATGAGCGACTATCCACGTGGATATCGATCGAAGGGTGTATTGACAACCGTTCAAAACCGCAAAGTTCTTCAGCTTATTGACTGGATGCGAATGCTGGAGTGCATGAATGAGGTGCGTTCTGTATATTTTTCTAGTATTAAACTGCGCCACATTTTTATTCACGAGTTTACTTCACATTTATTAAACTTCGAAGCACATCATTAGCATACCGTCGGCAGTCCAGGGTTAAACACATGTTTAGGGCAAAACTATTCTACCCCCTTTTAAAGTAAAAGTGCCATATGTATACTTCGTCGATGCGTTGTTGGTTGTTGCTCACAGTAACTGAAAGATTTTAACTGGAGGGCAAAACCAACCGCAATAAATCTGCTAAGTGGAATTAACTTTGATCGGAAAGTATATGAGGTCTCCCAAGCATCATTTAACTTGGACGATGCAGACACTGGATAAAATGCTGCAAACAAACTACGCTCTGGATATTTAGCATGATAACGTTCAGTGTATTATCAGATAGAATGAAAAACTCTGGGGAGATGAACACTGTCGCCTGACGTTCATCTCTTATTTCTGGTTATCACCGCATAATGTAAACATGTGTGCAGCTTCCTTTAGCCCTAGTGTGTGCTCTCTTTACAGGTCAATCCATTTAGCCATGTGTTCTCTAGCATCAGAAGGTTAACATAATGCGGCCATATAGAATGTGTTCCAAATTTTACAGGACGACATGGCTTTCGAAACAATTAGATGTATTTTCGTTGACTGCATGGCTTAGTAGAGACTGGTCTATGTAGTGGTTCGGAGAATTCCCGGTTTTGCTTGCGTTACTCGTGTCAAATACTAACGAAACTTGTTACATTATACTCGAGGCGATCGGTGCAGAACCTTGACTAAGGGATGATGATGCTTTGTCTGAAACGTGAGCACAACACACATACAACCCCACTGCTGGATCCCTCGCAAAGTTGCGCCAATATAACTCGCAGCTGTTTGTCCCCAGCCAGCATCGCCTTGTCATGTTATTAGTAAGTTCATGGGATTATTGTACGCTTTGTTAATAGGCGTCCTACTCGGTATCACGCCGTCCTGTACACAATTCTGGATATCTGATAACGCATAGGTGAAGTCTGAAATCCCATCGCAATGAGGCGCGATGGGTGCGATGGTTTGAGTGCCTCAGCGATCCACTGAGCTATGCTGGGTGGTGCCTCTATTTTGCGCATTCACAGTCACTCATACCAGATTAGTCAATGGTTAGAGGCCAGACAAACAGCCTCCTGGTCCTTCAGGTTGGAGGTTGAAAAGAGGTGGCGCCTTATTCCTTAAAACGCGCTCTCTGTTGTCCAGTGACAAAACCCGCTGTCTTGCGGTCAGGTTTTTGAACCAAAGGCTTTGGTTGAGAACCCTAATCGTTCTCCTGTCTAGGCCTGGGCAAAATGACAGTATCCTGTCCACCCAATACAATGAATTTCTCCTTAAACAGTTTCTTGATGCTCTGGCCACCGCAGAGGATAATCAACGGTGCCCTATCTGCTGCATCGAGCAGGGTGGAAATGGGTTTGGATGCTACTGCTCAAGACTTCCCATCTTCTTATTCCCCCTCTTACGCTTTTTCTCGCTTACTATCCTGTGCCAGCTTCACTTTGATCCCCCTGTTTTCTATCCCCAAATTTTTGGCCCTCTCCAACCTGGCTTTGCTAGGCTTCTATCCATTAGTTTCAACTCACATGTGAACGCGGAGCGTCATTCCTGTCCTGTCGACAAGCCCATGTCCAACCAACCGGCCAAACCCAGTTCATCGACTTCCATTTGGAGCACTCGATCATCCTTCAGGTTGGTATGCCTCAATGTACGCACATTGCTACAGATCGGACAACAGGCAGCACTTGAACGAACATTAGAGACCCTCCTGATCGATATCTGCTGCTTATCGGATACCCGCCTGCAAGACTCGAGCTCTGTGCTCACTCTGCGATCCCCTTCAGGTGACACCAGCAGCACTTCCTCATTGCGCCTATCCGGTGACGATACAGCTTCGAGCACCGGCCAAGCCGGTGTTGGTATCGCCCTGAATCCCCGGGCTGAAGCTGCTCTGGTTGACTAGATTCCAATCAGTAGCCGGATGTGTGCAGTCCGATTGGTTGGCTCGTTGCAAGCTTCGAAGTCGCGCGAGATTAACAGGTGTCTATTCGTCATCACTGCCTATGCACCCACAAACTCTAGCGATGGTTCGGTAAAAGACGGCTTCTATCGCTAATTGAACGCGATCCTTCGCCACAGAAGAAGCTCGGACACTGTTGTGCTGGCTGGGGATCTGAACGCTCAAGTTGAAAAATTATCCACTGATGAACTGCATCTGGGTGGCCAACATGGTGTAGGCTTTCGTAATGATAACGGTGAGTGGTTACCTCATTTGTGTGAGGGTGCTCGCTTATTTCTTGCGAGCACTAATTTCCGACACAGCACCCGCCGGAGGGTGACTTGGTGCCCACCAGCCTCGAACCAGCTATCGACGCAAATCGATCATATTGCGATACTTTACCGATAGAGAGGCTGCGTCCAGAACTGTCACTAGATTTGGAGCACAGGTGTGGACACCGACCATGCACTTGTATGTGCTGACCTGCGGACGTGTTTTAGCGGACGCCCAAGACGACGTTGTGAGAGCATTGATACCAGCCAACTGGCGAAACCAACTGTTCTCAATGCCTATCAAACTACGCTGTCATGCGAATTGAGTAAGCGCTCACTGGATACAGTTGAAGCTCACTGGTCTCATATTCACCACACCTTACTTGCAGCAGGAAAATCCTCATGTGACAAGTCTAATCACCAACATGGACATTGGGTCTCTTCGCAGTCTCTAGAACTTATCCATGCTCGCCGGCATATTCCGGATGGAAGCGAACACAATGAAACTCGCAAAGAGCTCCGGGCAAAACTCCGTGCTAGCCTGAAGAGAGACCGCGAATTCTGGTGGTCTCATCGTGCATCAGAGATGGAAACGGCCGCTGCCCTTGGTAATCATGGTAAGTTATTCCGGCTGATACGGGAAACAGGCAGCAGAAGACCTGGTGTTAGTGAAACTATACGTGACGAGAGTGGACAGACTATACACAACTTGTCAAAACGCTTGGAGCTTTGGGTTAAGCACGTTGAAAGGCAAATTAATCGGTCGGAATTGTTTGGTTTCTCGCCGGCCACTGATCGCCTCGCTCCCTGGGCTGTCCCTTTGGATCCACTCTCTCGCTCAGAAGTCGAACGTGAGATCACACTGTTAAAGTTAAATAAAGCCGCGGGACCTGATGATCTTCCTCCAACCCTCTTCAAATTCGGGGGACCTCCTCTTGTGGATGATTTATACGAGTTACTAGTGAAACTGTGGGAGCAGGAAACTGTCCCAACCGATTGGAGCCGCTCCGTCATGGTCCCAATTTTCAAGGGAGGCTCACGATCGGAATGCGGCAACCATAGAGGAATCAGTCTGATCTCCATCGCCTCCAAACTGCCTGCCTCTGTCATTCTTCACAGACTGACTGGCACTTGTGAAAGCCATATTCGTGAAGAGCAAGCCGGGTTTCCTCGAGGTCGTCGCTGCACTGACCACATCTTCAGTTTGCGTCAGTTGTTGGAGCACCATCACATATATTGGCGGCCCACCATTGTTGTATTCCTCGATATCAAAGGTGCATTCGATTCGGTGGATAGACGTGCACTTTGGGACTGTCTACTCAGGGAAGGTGTACCTGAGAAATATGTAAATATTATCCGATCATTATACGCGCGTAGCTCGGGCAGAGTGAGGGCTTACGACAAGCTGTCGTCGCCCTTTAATATCTCCAGCGGTGTGAGACAAGGATGCCCGCTGTCACCTTTCCTCTTCAACTTCGCTATTGACGAACTCATGGAAACCGCGTTCACAGGACACGACTTAGAAGGTGTGGATTTGCTCCCAGGAGAACAACTTTTTGACTTGGAGTATGCTGACGATATTGCCCTAATCTGTGACAGCTCCCAGACGCGTCAAGCGGCACTGGACAGATTAGCACTAGCTGTCCGTCACTTCGGGCTTTGCTTTGCACCATCGAAGTGCAAAGCGTTCCTCCAACATTGGCCTGGACCGCCTCCTTCGCTGACCCTTGGTGGGGATTAGCTAGAAGTCGTTCAGAAATTCAACTACCTAGGAAGTTGTGTCAGCGCCCGTGGGAGCGAAGATGAGATCATGAACCGTATAGTAAAAGCTCATGGCGCTTTTGCTAACCTTCGCCACTTATGGCGTCCGCGCGATATCACTCTCGCCCTGAAGGGTAGAGTGTACAATGCAGCCGTAGGTTCGACCCTATGGTACGGTTGTGAAATCTGGCCCCTTAGATCAGCGGACATAAAGAGGCTGGTTACGTTCGACCACCGGTACCTTCGCAATTTAGCTCACATCCGGTGGGAACACCGCGTGAGCAACGAGCGTGTTCGACGCCTTGTTTACGGCACAGGAAAAGAATATGAACCGCTCAGCACCGTTATTTCACCCACCAGGCTCCGATGGCTCGGCCACGTGTTACTCATGCCAGCCCACCGACTCTCGCGACGTGCATTGTTTGCGCGCCGAGGGTGTAGATGGAAGAAGTGGAGAGGTGGCCACACGATG
The DNA here is from genome assembly GCA_944474145.2 of Dicrocoelium dendriticum. NCBI lineage: Eukaryota > Metazoa > Platyhelminthes > Trematoda > Plagiorchiida > Dicrocoeliidae > Dicrocoelium > Dicrocoelium dendriticum. The sequence continues at coordinate 45,313,242 of OX104065.1, forward strand.
ACTTGGTCGAGAGAAATGAAAGCCCTCATTTCGAAGCTGGCCTCAGTTGGAGCACCCGGGCTCCCTGGTTGGAGTCCGAAAGACGTTGAACACGTTTGGCTGGATACACTTGTTGATATGACGGGGAGCAGGCCTCAGTGGCGTTCGTGCTGTGAGTTTCTTTGTCACACCCCATCCCTGTTAGCCTCTCCTTCTAACCATGATCTCATTATTTAGTATTTTATAATTTTGTTTGGTAAATTACATTTTTTGCTGCATAGTAGCCGGCAGGTAGCTTACCGGAACGATGCCCATCCGTTACCGGTAGCTCAGCTGGCTTGCACCTGTTGCATTTTATTCCCTTTTTTCTTTTAGGTATTGCGGCACAGTAGTTGAGGTGTTTCCCACCTCTAGCTAACGTGTATAGTGTGTGTGTGTGTGTGTGTGTGTGTGTGTGTGTGTGTGTGTGTGTGTGTGTGTGTGTGTGTGTGTGTGGAAGTCTGTTAGCGCAACCTAGCCGCCTCACCAGTCGTGGGCTACTATTAGGGGAGCAATCTAAAATTAAGTCTTCTGGAGATTCACTATGTCTGCACTATTGACTCCAACAACATTAGTTTCCATATTGCTGATGAGTCACCTTTCACCTAGTTCCGCTCCCTAACGAACAGCGTATTTTGTCGATTTAATATTGCATGTGTACCGTGTCTAGTTTTCCATCTTACCTTGATTGCAGGTAGCCACAGAAAGTATGCGAATTGGACGGGGCAGGGGTTTTTATGCTTCACTAATTGCATCGAGTTTACACCAAAGAAAATAAAAGCGGTAGGGAGCCACGGTGGTTTAGGAGTCAGAAAATACTCCATCATCACGCAAATCACCTATGTATACTTGGATAAACCTGTGCACCAGGCGTAGACCAGCTGGCGGTTGGCTGACAACTCTAACCAACAGAATCAGTGCTTGATAAAATCGCTGTCACAAAGGCTGCGCATTCCATCTTCTTTAATAACATTCATGAGAATCAGCAATCTAGGTACTGGTTGTGAATGGACAGTCAAGTTGGCGATATTCACGTCAAACGGTACTAGACCATTCCATTTTCCATTGAGACGAATCATTAGACAAAAAGTGAGCCACGGACCCAAAGTAGCGGAATCACTTATCATGATACGTTACCGAAACATACGAATTATTACACCGTGGAAATAAAGGGTTAGTGATTGAGGCTGAATGCGTCCCTTTTACTAAGCAAGGCTTTACTGTGCAAGATAACGCCGCGCTGTTTAACTTATTTCGGCGATATCAAGTTCGGGTGGGACTGGAACGATAGGAAAATCCCGCGAGTGTTCCATCTTGAGTGAATCGTTGAACCAGGAATTGATGAAGTGCTCAGTTATTGATGCATCTAAAACGGAACACCCGTATCGCACTCTGGCCAACCAGTTAATGCCCACGTTTCCTGCCCTAGCAGTCCCTGCTGTGGCCGTCACGTGAAGTAAGCAAAGGATAAGAAGACAAATCGAAGGTGCAGAATGCGGACGTGCAGTTGAAATAAGAAAATACCACAAATGCATGAAGAAAACTAGATAAACGAAAATCGAAGTATGAAGATGCTAGTTAGTCATAAAAAATGAAAGGTTTCGTGTTGCTACCCAAGAGCGTCAAGTTGCCCCTCAAACCCCTTAATTGTAGATTCCCTGATAACATTTTCCGGAAGCATGTTCCAGCGCTCGATGACTCTGCGTGACAGCCGGATTTCCGCCATAATCCGATCGGACGCGGTTTTTCCAGCTTCAAGGAATGACCATGTAGAACAAACAGGTTAGCGGGACTGAATAGCCCAGATATTTCTGGACCAACCTTCCCAGTTAAGATACGGTAGGTTAGGATTAGGTCTCCTCTAAGCCTTCGTTAGTGCATTGAAAGCATCCCAAACTAAGTAGACGGTTGGGGTACCTCCGTACCCGTAATCCCTCGACTAACCAAGTACCCACTCGTAAAACCCTCTCTAGCTCCATTTTGTCCCGCTCGAGGCATGGCGGACAAGCCTGGATGCAGTATTCCAGAGGATACCGAACAAAGGCCGAGAACAGTCTCCTAAAGATGCCGCACGTCAAGACTCCGGAAGAACGTCGTATTAACCATAACATGCGGAAACCTCTGCTTGCGGCCTTCTTCCAGTTGTCGCCGGAGTGTGAAGCCGAAGAGTATACGACGCCTAGGTCAAGATGGCTGTCGACTTCAATTTGGCTAGCTAAACTCAGTTCAAGCGTTGCTTGGGGTTCATCTTATTCTCGCATCTGGTCCACGTATTCCCCACCACATTGTGACGCGTGCTTCGTTAACTATCCGTTCACTTGCCTTCAGTGCGCTTTCTCTCGCTGGCATGTCATTTACAATTCCGCATCACTTAATATCGCAAGGTTAAAGCTTTGAATGCCTCTTGGTCGGTGTAACTTCTCGGGAAATCTATGTGTGTTCAAATACGCTTCTGGCATCCACTGCTCTCAGTTGTTTGTACACAAATACCCAAAGGCTTCTCAGTAAATTGGAAGAACATCGATCTCGTCAAACCCCATTGTTTTGGGACTGCATCATGATAACCGAGACATGGCTGAATGATATAATTACCGACGCCGACGCTGGTACCTCACTCTTGTACAACGACCGACTCACAAACGCTGTGTAATTCTCTACTGCCGTTCCGACCTTCTCATCGAGCGCGTAAACGACCCTGGGATTCAAACCGTGGACGCCCTATGGTGCTGCCTACACCTAAGACAGGGCAATAGATGCTTAGTGGCCGTTGTATACCGCCCACCAATGTCCACTTTAGTAATGGACCAGGTCCTATCTTCCGCTGCAAAGAATCTACTGAAATGATCTTACAGCCACATTCTTTTGGTAGGGGACTTCAATCTACGCGGCCTAGAAATCTCGGCCACTCTGGGTGAACAATTCAAGGCGGATCTGCAAGAGCTAATCGCTGGTTCACCGCTGTACAACCATGTCACTTCTCCAACGCGTTTCAGGACAGGAAACAAACCGGCCATCTTGGACCTCGATTTTACCAATGGGGAACCGAGGTCATCTCGTACTGGTGTATCAGATCCTGAGAAACCCCATCCACACATGCCATTCTCTGTTGAAACACATTTCTAAGCGGCCAGCAGTTTAAGCTGGTCACGCAGTACAGCCGACTGGAATGTCGGCGACACTTCTTCGCCCTCCGAGTGTCACAGCCTAGAACCGCCCCCCCCCTGCAAACGTAATTAGTGCTCCTACTTTATCCCTTTTCAAAAAAGCGCCTTGACGATACACTGACACATTTACACTACCTGATATAACCCGTGACTATCAGATGATGGCATTAGTACACAACGAACAGTGGACGGCGTTGTAACCCCCGTATAATTATAGGCAGGAATACTCGCTTATGTGCTGCTCCAAACCCCTTGCTGAGTCATGTATTTCACACATTCTTTTATTGGCACGGTCTTTTTTCGTTTTTTACCCTCACCATCCTACGGGACATGTCAAACATTCGCTTTTATACCCGTCATAAACCATTGTTCCATTGCTCCATTGGTGTAACAAAATAACCATACAAATTGTCCACACCATTGTGGAAGTCGATAATTTGAGCTTCAAAATTGTAGATTTTACTCATCCATCGGGTCAACGAACATCACAATATAGGTTTCACTGTTCGTCTCTTAAACTATTCTCAGCTACTTCCATGATGGTCCAACTTTTCGTCCATCAGAGTGTAGATATGTGGCAATAAAAGTTCATTGATCAGATTTTAAAGATTTTTATGACTACTCGAAGCAAACCGTTAGAACTGCCGATTGAACATTGTATTAATCTTTCCATTGATTTATCCTTTGACGAGTATGTGACACAACCAAGACTTTTAACCTGCAAGTAACATTCTGACACTCAGTTTACTGCTTTTCCTGCATAGCTTCCTTTGTTATTTTATCGGCGACTGCCTAATTGTGGCTGTTGGTCAGCGTCTGCCACAGTGACCAGTCAGCTCATGTATTGCAACAGCTAGAACTGCATTCCTGAATCTGCGACATCTGCGGCGTCAGACAGGAGTTTCCACCGGTCTGCAAGTCCTTGTTTACAAGACCACAGTAAGAGCCGTCCTACTCTATGGTAGTGAGACTTGGTCCCTCCAGTCTGAGGATGTGAAGCGTCTGTAAGTTTTTGATTACTGCTGCATGTATTGCTAGTGTTGGATGGCAACAGCGTGTCCGCAATGATGATGTAAATAGGCCAGTGCTAGGCAGCGATAATCAAGCCAGTTCCTTAGAACAACGGATAGCACTGAATAAGTTGCGTTGTCTTGGACATGTACTACGTGTGCCTGGTAACCACTTACCGAGGGAATATTGTTTTTTTGCCAGATGTAGGTTGGCATCTGGCTTAAGATGGGCGAAGGTTAACTTGGCAGTGAAAAGTGAAGTTACTGACTACTAAACTCGATGCCGTCCATCTGTCTCGCCTTCCAAACTGGAGCCGTTTGTTTGGCTCCAGTTTTCCAAACTTACTCAAAGAGTACCGAGTACCAAATGCGTTAAACTAAGATGGATTTTACCCTTCTAACCCTTTTGATTAGCTTGAAGTAGAAAATGAACATGTTTGCATGTGGCTACGGCCTAAGGGCTACATTTCATATGGCTAAGTGCTCGGGGCACTGAACGGCCATCAGCATCAAATTGTGCTGGGATGTTGAACTAAGAACATTTATCATTACCTGGGGGTTCATGTAAAAATAAGAAGTTATAATTAACGGGATATAAGAAAATATGGAATTCAATCACACCACCGGTGACATTCACATAGCCATGCAAGATCATAGTTGGGATACAAGTAGTATGGGGCATCAGTCTATTTTAATGGGAGAGAGTGCAAGCACACCGTACAACAAAGATATCCCACATTCCCATGTCTTCCCCAGATCACTACTTGGTGAGACTGCTGTTACTGGAATTTCATCTCTGAAATGACAGTTTACTCTTGCATCACTACAGTATGTTACCTAGCTGAGAGTGATTTTACTAGATATGTGGGAAAGTGTAGTACCCATTGCAACTTACTTTATGTTGGTAGCGTTCTCCGCTGAACATTGGACTAGTCCCCGAGTCGCAGTAGAACATATGCTCTTTATCACAGCTACATTCTCCATCGGCAACTTTGCTGCGAACCCAATCACGATTGAATTCCATCGTGTACACGACGTTTTCATCACATGGGCTGGGTAATTTTTCAGGGTCATACCCAATCGGGCACGGGTTGGGTGGGTCACAATATGAGGGCAGGCTATCGTTTTTGTATTCAAAGTGTCTCCCTGGTACCTCTTCATCCCCCGTCCCTTCCGTCAAATCTTTTTCCTCACCGTCGTCGTCTTGCAACCCGGCTCCCATGACTGCATAGTTTATCCACTCACCAGTTTCGCTAGAACCACCGCTCACTTTATGTGTGCCCCAGAGCGGATTTGGATAAATGAACTCTGTCCGCCTAGACGCCGTCTCGTGCGTATCCGGATAACTGTCCCTAGTCTTCGATAAACTCGAGGAGTCACCACTGTACCGAGGAGGTTCTAATACGGGTATTTCCGTTACCGGAGACGTGGCTTCTCGCTGGTCTTGCTGCATTTCATTCATGAACATAAGCCAGTTCACATTATCAATCTCATGTGGATACTCCGGATGATCATCATCGTCGAAGTCAGGAGTAGAGAGCTTTTTCAATTCTTCATGCGCACTAGGGTTGGTTCGAAGAAAGTCTTCGTGCAACGCCTTGCTGTCGGCCACTAACCGGGCGATATAATCATCATAATTGTTCGCCACAGTTGTACCAAGCAAGCTGGTGAAAATAACGATTATGGTGATCACCTAGAAAAGAGAACGACCAGTCAAGCGAAATGCCTTGTTTGCAAATGGCGGAAGAGAAGTCACACATCGTAGCGAAAAACAAATCTAGTTAACTTACACTGTATGGTACCATCACACTATCATCCCGTCGGGATAGTTCACCCAACTAGTTGGTCACGTTCGATATGTATTAGCCTCACAATTATCAATACTTCCCGTGCCTTCGAGCTGCCCTCTGCATTTTTAGGTCGACCAACCAGATGTCCGTGCGCAGCCGTATGGAGCAAGGTGGGTGAACTGACAGGCTGCCTTGTCTGTCCGTCTTCCTACTCGACCTTGGAACATATGGGAGAACAGGCGCTCAGATGGCTGAGATGAATGCTGATGCGATTGTTTTCCGTTAGTGGTGAGGTACATTAGCCTCAAATCCCCACTTTTCCTCTAGATGGTGACCAGGCAAGAGGAATATAATGATTTCTTACGTTACCGGATGACATTTTGGAGCTGGTAGGATTGAAAATTCACTTGACTTTCTTAAATATGAACATAAAATGAAAAAACACGCTAAATCAACAAAAAATTAGCCATATGTACCCGAGTTACTGCCCTTTTAGCATCATTATACTGTCGTCGCGGATGGGGAAATCCTGAAATGGATATTTAAAAATCAAATGAAGTATCTAATGAAAAATATCGACGCCTATCTTTAGGACAAACACTTGCACACCATACTGGTGATTTTCTTTGTGGCAACGCCTACGTGTGACAAGTACAGAGAAATGGGATTATGGTAAGATCCAGCGATAAGACAGGACACTAATTTTAGGCCATGTGGTGAATGGAAAGCGTTGTTCAAAACCCTGAGGGAAGACAGACGTGAGCATCTATCCGCTTGTTAACAGTATACTCAAGGACACTTTCTCTAGGCAATCTGCTGTATAGAGAAACATTTTTTATGGACAGCAAAATTAATGTGTAGAATTGAGTGTAACACGGAGAAATTTATACGGGATTAGTAGAGCCAATGCGGCAGAACGCACGAAGTCGCAAACCAAAGTATTGAAACACCTCGTGCTGAAATCATTTTAAGTCTGGGAGCGCAAAAACTACTTTTTTTTACCTTAAAACTAGTTTTGGTGACGTGCGTAGATCAAGGTAACCCATGGGGTTAAAAGGCTGACAAATACCTAACAGTCGACGGCGACGATGACTTGGCCAACTACTACCAGATGAAAAGTGATAGACAAAGTGGCCATGATCTTGATTTTTGGGTTTTAGAGTGAATGCTGCAGCTTGACATGTAAAGGGTCTACGATGAAGAACAGGAGCAACAATCACTGAACAAGTCTATCAAAATCTCTTTGAAGAGTAGAATGGATATCAGTGAACAAAGCAATACAGCTCAAAACGTCGGCGGCTTACTTGCAAATAACAAATTTAGGAGGCATTAGAAGAATTAAGTATATAAAGAAAACTGGGGGTTTTCGGCTCGAGAAACATCGCGATTAAAGCGAGTTGCAGAGGAGCCTTTTCTGTTCGACTGAGTGCATTTAGTGCATTTAGTGCGGTTTACAAGCAATCTTACTTCAAACTGCAGATATTTGTTCAAACACCATTAACAACCAGTTGATTGGGAACAACTTATCTGTTAAAGATCCGGTAAGCATCTGCTTATTCAAGAAAAGAAAGCATCACTGCTCCGCAGTTGTGATCCAGTACAGTTACCACGAAATATGCAAGGTGCGATAAAGTATTCAGAGTAGAGCGACTATCAGTAAACATATAGATGAAAATACTTATTCGGGTTACCGAAAAACCGTATCAGCGAAGAGAACGGATTATACTTACATCAACAGCATGCTCATCTATGCCAAAGGTTTTCAGAATTGAGGCGGATATAAGGACACATACGAAAAGTTTTTATCATACATCTTCTTTCACCGCTTGTATTTACAACTTGCATCAGACCCCCAGGTACACTTGGTAGAGCCATTTTTATCTATGACGTAGACCGTAATGATCATGACATTATGAAATGTAAGGAAATTGGAAGCAACAAACAAGTGAAACAAAGAAAGTATTACAACTTGAGTTATAGTACAAAAACTAAAAAAGTCGTCAAGTGATGCAATAAGTACCGATGTCCTCCTCCATGGACTATAAATCGTTTCACTAGCTTACTCTAGCAGCTTGAATTATTCTTCTCGGTTCAACGTATGTAGCAAACCGAAGGAAATGAACATTCCGGAACCGCAATTAAAAGTGGAAAATTGGGGTTTACATTGTCCAGAGCTAAGAGGAGATTGCAGTTGCCTGAGGAGAATTAAAAAGAACTCCGTATCTCTTTTTTGATGCGCATTCTTCGGATTGCAGCAAATCATACAATGGCCGACCTTGGTGTAGCGGCTAAACGAACTTAGCCGGAATTTCCTTTTAGAACGCAATTGCAAGGGAAATCTTAGCCTTCGCGTAGTCGCGCAACACGTGAAGTATTGCTGTGATTGGAAGAAGCAAACCGAACAGGTCAGAATTCAAGAATGAAAGGAAAGTCATCATCATCATCATCAACAGCAGTACATCAGCCATTTGAACTGATGCTTCGCTGCCATACAACCATGAGGACCTATGAAATAAAGAATAAGAAGAGGGAGAGAAGGGGGACTTACCTGAAAACCTTAATGCCCTAAGCAAACATTCAGGGTCAAGGCGCCTACACCTTGTGTTAACAACATACCGTCACAAACAGCTGGCTATCGTGCAAAGATAAGGCGGCATCGGCGAGACAGCTTCCTTGCGGCTTTCACTGCCACGCGTCATAATCAGCCATTACCCCGCAGATAACACAGCACCAAACACACTTTAAACAGACAATCCGATTAGGAGACGGCAGCAGACGCGCCACTGGTGTCGGTTGCGAGCCATGTCCTGTAAAGTCTCGAGCCAAGCACAAGGTGAGTCACGTGGACTCCAACCCGGAAGGCGAGACGGACCAACGGCACCCAGTTTGGTCGTCAGTGACTTCATTTCCCGTTGCCAAGTCAACTTCTGTCCACCTCGAGCCTTGCGCCATCCTACACCTGGTAGACTGAACAAGGCCCTCCTAGGTAAGCGGTGACCAGGCATGCGTAGCACGTGCCCGAGCCAACGTAACTTATTCAGTGCTATCTGTTGTTCTAGGGAGCTAGCATGATCATCACCACCTAGTACTCGCCTACGCACATCATCGTTGCGGACACGCTGGTGCCATCCGACACCAGCAATGCTTCGCAAACAACGATGATCAAAGACTTGAAGGCGCCTCAGATCTTCAGACCGAAGGGGCCAAGTTTCACTACCATAGAGCAGAACGGCCCTCACTGTGGCCTTGTATACACGGCCTTTCAGACGGAGGGAAACTCCCTTCTGTCGCCAAAGATGACGCAGGTTCAAGAAGGCAGCTCTGGCCTTTGCAATGCGTGAGCTAACGTCATTTTCTATGCGCCCATCATTGCTGATGCAGCTGCCAAGATAAGTGAATTGATCAACCACCTCGAGTTCCTCGTTAGCAAGCGTCAAGGGGTTATCGAGTGGCTGGTGGTCCTGCAGCAACACTTTGCACTTTGAAGGTGCGAAGTGCATACCAAATAATGGGACCATTCTGGATAGGCTATTAAGGGTTGATTGTGCCGCCTCAACATTGTCGAAAAGCAAGACGATATCGTCCGCATAATCTAGATCAACTAACCGTTCACCAGGCAGCACTTCAACACCTACATCGTGAGATTCCGCAAGGGAACACTCCATGATAGAATCCACGACGAAATTGAACAAAAACGGGGAAATCGGGCAACCCTGTCGAACGCCACTTGTAGTCGAAAAGCTATCCGATAGGGCACCATAGACCCTGACGCGGCCTCTAGTGTTCGAGTATAAAGCACGAAGGATGTTCACATATTTCGTGGGAACACCTTTACGCGCAAGTATTTCGAACAGAATCGATCGATCGACTGAATCGAACGCACTCTTGAAATCGAGGAACACAGCTATTGTCGGTCTGCGGTATGCGTGGCGCTGCTCTAGCACCTGCCGCAAAGTAAATATATGGTCTATACAGCCACGTCCTGGGCGAAAACCGGCCTGCTCTTCTCTAATCCGAGATTCCCGTTCTGCAGTGAGGCGACGAACGATAATCGAGGCCAGTAATTTTGTCACAACTGGCGTTAGGCTAATACCCCTGTGGTTCGCACAGTCTGTGCGACTGCCCTTTTTGTATATTGCCACTATAATCGATTCGCTCCAATTAGCCGGCACACTCTCTTCGTTCCAGATACGTTCGAATAGGGAGGTCAGTGCTTTGCAGAGGACCTCACCTCCATCCTTAAATAGTGCAGGTGGTAGGGAATCCGGACCAGCGGCACGAAAACGATTGAGGGCTGTGATCGCGTTTCGGACCTCGGCCTCCGACGGAGGCTCTAAACTAACCGTCCATGGCTCGTCCTGCATCACCTGAGTAGGAAGAGGTCCGGGAGCAGGGGGCCAGCTGAACTGATGTTCAAAGTGCTCAGCCCAACGAGCCATACGGCGCTCCTTATTGTGTATCAGCGCACCCGCGCTGTCCCTGATTGTCTCACTGACGCCTGGTTTTCTCGGACCAGTGGTGCGTATTAGCTGGAAGAGCTTGCGGTAATTGCCTACTGCTCCTGCCTCCTCCATTTCTTGAGCCCGACTGGTCCACCAGGCTTCCTTGTCAGCACGTAGGCTCCGCTTTAGTTCACGCCTAATAGCTCGTCTGGTCACATTGTGTTCAAAACCAGCCGGGAGGTGCCTTCTAGCTTCCAAAAGGTTCACGGACCTCTCGGATATCCAGTGACTGGTGCGATGACGACTGATAGTGCCACAAGCAGATGCTCCTGCGTCGTGCATAGTGGCCGAGATCTTATTCCACTGAAGTTCAGTATCATTAGGACAAGACAGCGAGAGTTCACTATGCAGTGCTTCTTGATAGGCTTGCCTGACAGAGGGCTGGGACAATTTCTCCGTTGCCAATCGGGGGAGACGCTTTGTGCGCCTTCCGGTAAAGTTCAAGGAGAAACGACAGCGCACCAAGGCATGGTCAGAGTCGACACAGGTACTCCAGTACGAGCGGCAATCCAGAATGGAACCACGCCACCTGTAACTTATGGCTATGTGGTCAATTTGGGTCCATCGCTGACCAGCTACAGGTGGACGCCAAGTGGCACTTCGGCGCCCACTGTGTCTAAAAGCAGTGCTAGTAAGAAACAACTGGTGCTCCGCACACAGTTGCAGCAGACGCTCGCCGTTGTCAGTCCGTTCGGCGTTAAGTCCATACTTACCACCCAGCTGAGCTTCTGAAGAGCTCAGACGCCCTACTTGTGCGTTCATATCCCCTGCAAGTACTATAATATCTGAACTAGTAGCACTGCGTAGCAGCGTGTTCAGTTCGTGATAGAAAGTGTCCTTGACTGCATTAGAACTGCAGTCGGTGGGAGCATAAGCAGAAATCACAAACAAACAGCGCTTTGTTTTACTTCGCGAATTCACCTTAGCTGATGTCGTCAAACGGGCTGCACATAAACGGCTGTTCACCGGAATCCAATCAACCAACGATGACTCAGCCTTAGAGCTTAGAATGATACCTACACCAGCTTGACCCGTGAGTGCCGCATCGGCGTCTCCGGATGCGTGCAACCAATAACGAGAGGATAAGCCGGGTGCAGTCAATTCAATAACCCCGTTAGGGTCATTAATCCTAGTTTCGGACACACAACACACATCAACACCCAGTGTGTCCAAGGTGCGTGCGAGTGCAGCCTGCTGACCTGTTTGTCTTAGAGTGCGGACGTTGAATGTCGTCATGGAAACGGGACAGCGTGGCCTTATAAGGGACTTTTGCCGACAGGCGTCCGATAGGTGCTGTGGGATGGTGGCTGCAGATGGTTCTACTCCAGTAGCACTTCGGTTGCCGTCAATTAAGCTGGGAATTATAGAAGGAAGGTTAGTAATGGGGGCCGGGATGGGAGTAAGAGAAAAAGGTGGAAAAGAAAGAAGGGAGGCGCCAGCAGTAGCATGCTTTCGCTTATCCGCCCTGCTGTATGCAGCAGATAAGGCGACCCTTGATAATCTGCGCGACGGCCGATGCAGGATGAAGTTTATGTTTGAAGAAAATGTCATGGTTGTATGTGGGCTGAGATACTGCCAGGGCGCCCAGACCTAGACAGGAGAACGATTAGGGTCCTCATCCAAAGCCTTTGGCTCAAAAGCCTGTCCGCAAGGCAGCGGGGTGGCAGTGATTTAATTTTACAGAAATGGACGCCATCCCATTTCAAACCCCCAACCTGGAGGACCAGGAGACTGAGTTTGTCTGACCTCTCACCATTGACCAACCTGGTAGGAGTAGCTCTCAAGATGCTCGGAGGCATCACCCAGTATAGCTCAATGGGTCAATGAGGTACGCAAACCGTCGCACCACGTTAAGGTCCAGTCTCGTTGCGACGGATGAAAGGAAAGTAGAAACTATCAAGTTGGTATGGGCGGCTGAATCCTTAACTAACGTTGTACTTAACAGAAATTAAAGAGAACCAACGACGTCCTCTTTAGAAATCAGGTTGACGTATCCTAATCAGTTAACGCATGGATCTACACGCTTTGATTTTGGATGCTGCTAGTTAAGGGAAGATGATCTCTTGATATTTTCACTGTTGTTCATACTTAGTCCCCTCCTCATACATTATTTATACTCTACAGTCCAGTCTCATCCGTGTTTTAACTCCTAGCATTATGAGATACTTCTTCGGAATCTTTCCGAATGGTTACTTTTAGTCGCAGTCACATTTCCGCCGGTAGCCTGTCCCAGATGTCTGACTACCTAACCTGGTAAGATTTCATACTTATGTCCGTATTATTGTAGCCAGAAAGACCAGGGAAGGGAGCAGAGCGTGTATTGACCCAACAATGCTCAAACTGACTACTCACGAACCCGTACAAATATGGACCGTGTTTCTTTCCCAAGACGGACAATCCTCATGTTTTCATCCCCTTTCTCCGCTTCACTGTATCCGATTCTGGCCAGCCGTGAGTCGTTCGAAAGCTCGCGAGTTGCTTACCCGTGGCTGCACCAATGTGCTCACTTTCATTCATTTAAGCTTCCCTAGCGGCGTATTTGACTGATTCACTGCGTTCTCGACAAACACCTCCTCCTTTGCTCTGGTCTCAGGCTCGATACCATATGTCGCTCGTGATCCGCTTTCTGTTCGACACGCAAGGCTGGCACTGCCTTGTCTCGTGTCATCCATTGTGTCCGTTGGTACTTCCCTACTGTCCCGTTTTCGTTGTCTTTCCGGTTCCCGACCGGTCATTGCTTCCGCCTCCCTATATTATAGCTGCATGCTGAAAACATATTCCTTTTATTCCTGATGTCATATCTTCCTTCTTGATTGAAGTGCGTGATATTGTGCTAAATACGCGATTGTGCGCAACTTTGAACAGAAACTTCAGACCCACTTTTAATGTTTGTGGCCACAGTGGCTGCATGTAAAGTGTTATGCAGTGTTCCGAATAGTTACCTGCTTTTGATTCTCCAAACGGCGTTCTGGTGAATCGATGATGTGCGTTCTCCAGGTGTGTACGATCGTGTTTCCTATTACCGGAAAACATCATCGGACAATAGTTCAGCAGTGTAAGTGCGCAGACCTTGAACATATTAACAGATCACGTAGTGAGAATGGTTTGAAGATTAGCCTCGCTGTTTCTGAGGCTTTAGCTGCCACGAATTCCATCTACTTTGCAAAACTGACGGTGCGTAAATAATGACTATCTAAATCACTTGTTTCAGTGTGAACTGGAATTGGTTGTCCGCAGAAGAATAGGAGGTTTGTACCACGTTTGCATCAATAAGTCGATGTTCCGCATTTTCCACAGTTTACCTCATTTTCCACTTGTCGCATCATGTGTCGAAAGCCAGTATGACATTAAAGAGAATCTTGCGTCACCCTTACGCATTGCACTACGGTGAACCACGATTACTTCGGGTAACACTAAACTCGGCGGACGAGACAGAGGCCGTTCTGCTCTCTGCGAATTGTCACCGCAACGACTCAAGTGGAGTGCGCATACTACCTGAAATCCCGTGGAAAGAACGTTCAGCGGATCCAGCTAACAGAGAGAGGTACAGAAAAAGTCAAGATAAGAAAACGGTGATTGCTCACGGTGTTCCTGAGCTTAGAGATTCCTCTTCCGACGATGCCCAGATGCTTGACCGCGAGCAATGGCACTACATCCGGGCGGTTCTTTCTCTCGAAAATGTGATGGTCACCTCATTGACAAGGATCCCCATATCACCAAACTATGAAGGATGCGGTCCCAGGCTCTTAAAACTTGTGTTCCAGTCAGAACAAATGGCACAAACCCTACTAGCGAACTGGATTAAATCCCGTTGCAGATTGCCAATAGAAATTTGTCTGAAAGCAGCACTAACACCAACACCTTTTAATGACAATTCAGTAGAGGCACAACTCTTAGTGAAAACGCAAACTGCAGGACCCGACTCGGGGACGGTTTCAACAGTAGCCGTAATATCTGGAGGGACACAGCAAAAGCGCGAGCAAGCACCGGGATCCGGGGCATCTGATATTTGACTAGATACCAAATTTGTTAGGAGAGTCTGCAATCCATCCAAAAAACGATTAGTCACCGACCCTTTATTGGTCGGCCTAAACTCACTTGCTTCATCCATCCATTCTAACACACTTTTGGTCTCCGAGAAGCTCTCATGCATGTACACAAATGCCCAAGGTATACTCAGCAAATTAGCTGAATTAAGACTTCGACACGCGTCAGCAGCTTGGGACCTCATCTCTTTCACCGAAAAGTGGTTACGCTGTGAGATAATGGATGCTGAAATCGCGCTAACAGTCATGTCCGTTGTCCGGAAGGTTCGAGTCAGCAAAGGTGGGGGGGGGTAGCCCTCTACTTTCGTAACAACCGGCAGTGCGACCCCTTAAACGATTCAGAAATCGACGTTACGTGCAATTTCTGGTGCAATTTCTGGCTATGAGGGAATGATCTTGGCCTATTGGTTGTTTTTTACTGCCCACCATCATCTACTCCTGAGATGGACTGCAACTTGATCGCTGCGTTGAGGCAAGTGATAAACGGGAAGTACAGTCACATTCTAGTCACCGGTTACTTCAACTTACATGCTCTAGAATCCCAGGCGACACCAAGAGAGCAATTCAAAGCAGACCTGCAAGATCAGGTTTCAGACTTCCCGCTTTATGGCCACGTCACTACGCCCACCAGATTCAGGGGAACTGACAGGCCATCCATATTGGACCGAATATTCACTAGTGAAGAACTGATGGTCGAGAGTGCGATAACCGATACTCCTTTGGGCCGCAGCGATCATGCGACGCTAGTGTTTCATTACATGTGCTACGCAGATTATCCCAAAGAACATGCCGAGGAATATCATATCGTATCCAACTACGATGACCTGTCCGACCTCATTGATGCAACCAGCTGGTCGTTCTTAGCTGAATTAACCCCTGAGGTGGCCTGCAGAGAATTCGTCAACATATTTACCAAGCTCGTGGCAAGCACATCTGAAACCAAACTACCGGCCCAAAAGGATGAAGCCATTCGTAAGGAAGCAGGACACGTAAGTGCATGGCATTAAGTGACTTGGCATGGCGCACCTACATCGCCTTCCCGAACGACGACACCTGGGATGTATAGACAGTACAAAGGAACCACTTTGTCAAACTCGTCCGGGAGGATAAACTTCAGAACCAACAAGGTCTAATGGAAAAGTTTTGCTCCAATCCCAAATTGCTATACAAACACGTAAACAATTTGCGCCGTGTTAAGCGCGGTATTCCTGATCTGCACACAGCATACGGGTTAGCCCAAACCGCACAAGAAACGGCCAACATTCTTGGACAACAATTTGGTCGTACCTTCCAAAGCATGCAATCATCATACATCTCGCCTAAGCAGGTAACGCCGCCATCAGGGCTTAATCACATTTCGTTCACCTCCGCAGCTGTACTGAACAGGCTGATGTCTCTGAGCCAGTTTAGCTCCACAGGTGTGGACGACATTCGCCCGAAGGCGTTGAAAGTTGCTGCCATGAGTTTGGCGACGCCACTAGCAATTTTTTCAACGATGTCTGAACGAGATGCACGTCCCCACGATGTGGAAGCATGGAATCATCACGCCAACCTACAAAAGTGACAGCCGTGCAGAACCAGCAAATTATCGCCTGATAACGCTACTTCATGTGATCTCCAAGGTTATGGAGTCCATTGTAGCAGAGGCTTTGATGGGTTACTTGAAGAACAGCAAAATTCTTGTTCCGGAGCAACACGGGTTTCGCCAATATCGGTCCTGTACCACTAATCTGTTAATTGATCGTGCAAGCTGGACGGAATCTGTGCCTACTTGGATTTCAAACGCATTCGACCTTATAGACCATCACATTCTCCTCCACAAACTCCAAAAATATGGAATCAACGATTCTGTTCTGGGCTGAATGTGAGAGTTCGAAGCAACCTATCGGAATCCATCGAAGTTCAGTGCGGCGTACCTCAGGGATCAGTACTTGGACGCCGCCTGTTCCTGGTTTTCATAAATGATCCCGCGAGTGTGCTATCTAACTGTTTGTTATTTGCCGATGATCTAAAGGTATGGCGTACTATAGCTGCGGTGGAGGATCACACAGTGTTACAAGAGGACCTGGACAAAGCGTACACATGGTCCATCGAGAACATGCTGCATTTCAACGTCACCAAGTGCAAAGTTCTCAGCATAAGGCACAAAAGTATGAACAAGTACCGCCTAGGACCACAAATTCTACAGCGGGCTTCTCACGAGTGTGATCTCGGCGTGCTAGTTCAACATGACCTCGGTTGTTCGAGGCAGACTGAAAAGGCAGCTAAGAAAACAAACCAGTGCCACGACCTTCTGCACAGAGATTCGGGAAGTTTGACCCTTTAGTCTTTCCAAAAATGCTTAGTGCGTACGTGAGGCCGCAAGCGGAATACGCTATTCAAGCGTGGCAACCGTGGCTCAAGCACCATCTCACCGCGCTTGATACTGCACAACGCAGGGCAGCGAAGAGCGTCAGAGGTATGACCAGCCTCCCCTACCCACTCAGGCTGAAGACCCTCAAAATATACAGTGGACGTTATCGGCGTCTAAGGGGCGATCTCATAATGGTGTACCAGATCCTGAGAAACCCCAAGCACCCATTCCATTCCCTTCTAATACTCAGTCAAAACACCCTGCTAATAGGTCATCAGTTTAAGCTGGTCATACAGTACAGCCGACTGGAATGTCGGCGAAAAATTTTCCCGTGGAGTGTCACAGCGTTGGAACGCCCTCCCGGAACATGTAATTAATGCTCCCACCCTTTCCTTTTTCAAAAAACGCCTTGACGAAACTCTGTCACATTTACACTACGTGATATAATCCATGACCACCAGATGCTGTCGCTAATGCACAACAGATAGTGGACAGTGCCATAACCCTACTCGAGAATGAGTCACTCCAAACCCCTTGCACACAATTTGATAAACGCTACCACTGTAGAAACTGGATTTCTGTATCCCGTCGACCCAAGATAGCTGCACACGAGTAAGCGTTGTCCTTGCTATTTTTAATTATTTTGCTCGCCTATTACTTGATCAATGTCCACTCACCTTATGGCTTTGTGTGCGCACATTCTAATTTCAAACTCTTTATAAGCCAGTGCAGTTAAATCTGTATTCGCCTGAACTGACGATTTCATTATCCCTTGATCTATCTTTTCTCACTCTAACCACCCTACGGGACATGTCAAGCACCTGCTTTTTTACCCGTTATAAATCATTGTTCATTGTCCCTCCGTATTTTTGTCTAGGGTTTCTTGTAAAGTTCTAGTTAAAAGTGTGCAGTGTCTTGATATCACCGACAAAGTGTTATGAAGTTACATGTTTAATAGCGTCCGTTATATCATGGGAGTACATTAAGAAAAGCAAATAACCAAGGATACTACCTTTTGGATCACACCACTGACATGGATGGTATGAATTGTAACTGCCACGCAAACGATTCATGGCGTCAGATAGTGACATTTTTCTTAGCAGACCAACCTGTAGCAATTTATCGAATGCTCTTTGCATGCCGGTGAAGATGATAAACGTATGACTATAATCTGCCTTCCGTATCTGAACGTATTGATTACACGATGGCCAGACGGTTCCATCGGAAGGTCTGTCTACAGAAAGCCGACCTCGGCTGGTCGGTATTTGCATTTTAATAGTTTCTAACCAATCCAACACAAACGCACTCTCGTCTAGACACTTTTACCGGACCCACATGCTCTACACCCTAGACACCACAGTGGCAGAAAGAACGTGATATTTAACACGCTGCAATCCAAAGGTTATCCGTTAGAGTTTATTGAACGCCAATGTGAAACCAACATGCACGATCGTACGCTGACCGACCCAAAGAAGCCCATTTTCATTGAGCCAACTTTCAAAGTTGAAAACTGATGTAGGTCACCGAGAAACACATAAGTGCTTCACTGAAAAGAGCGTAGAACACGGCGGAATTGCGGCTGCTCATCTCTACGAATCCTATGCTAATGTGTTCGATTACGACACCAATGACAAAGCAGTGTACGTACTACTGTCAATACAATTTTACCCGTAGCTGTAAAGAAAGCTACTTCGGGCGCACTGCCCGGAGTCTAGGTGTCAAAATCAATGAACACATCCCAAAGTGGTTACACAACGTGATGGGATCTGTGACGACGGAAACAGTTGACTCGGAAAACTGAGCTACCTCAGCAGTCACCAAGCACTTGCTCATCGAGTCAATCCTGATGAGTCGTTCATAGTCAAAATGCACGATTAGCTGCCCTATATCCTTTGGCCTATGGGTAGCAATGGTTATCGACCAGCGCTGTGCATCCAAAAAGAACTAACAATGGCACTAAGACTATGGTGGAAGCTCAGGCGGCCTGCTATGCTGCGTATCTTTGCGATTGATAAGAGTGCACGAAATGACGGCACCTTCTCACACTCTACGTCTTCTGATTTTTGCTTTTGGAAGTATAAAGGGAAACCGTTTCAAATTATCTACGAAGCTTGTCAAATGATTTAGAAATTCTAGCTGGCACCTTGAACATGATCGCTTTTTAGGAAGCCATGTAAGACCTTGTTGATATGGTTCGGTGGGAATAAATGATTTACCGGTCTATGTTTGACTATTCGTTCGATTATTCTCGCAATGATCGATTTGTGACTAATCGGACGGTAGTTTCTTATATTTACTTTCGGTCCATTTTTGTGTCTAGGCCTGGCTAGTGCAAGTTTCCATCGGGTAGGGAACATTCCCGACTCCATGAACATGAATAAAGTGCTTAGGGAACAAATGGTATATCGGGGCCACCATATTTAAGCAGGAATGTTGGTATACCATCGGGCCGGGATAAGAGGGTGGTTTTAATCGGTCTATTTGGCGCTGGATATCTTTGCAGCTGAACTACACAGTGCTCATTTTTGCTATGTTTAGGCGCATTCCGCAAGATTATGTCACATGGAGCAGGAAACAGTAAGATAGAGATTATTTATAATATCCGCTATTATACAAGGATCTGTAATCAAGTATTATTCGGTAATATTATAGTAGAAACTTTATCGGACTGGATTCTGTTCCGTGCTCGCATCCTTTTAACTAAATTTATGGATTTATTGTAATGTTCCAAAATTCGTTTCCGTTCAACTAGTGATCGCCGTGAATGTTTTAACTCAAGTTCTATAGAGTCTGTTTTGTATGACTTACAAGGCGAAGTCATGTATCCGTTTAATCTGAACACGTGCCTTCAAATTGACCGTTGCTTTTCTCACTGAGAATTTCTCCTTTACTCTAGCTACTGAGGATTCATCCAATTCACAAAACACATTTCTATTTGTTTTATTTGGACTATTTCTTTATCTCTATGCCTTATTTCTTCAACATTTTGAAATCTCCCCCTAGTCCTACTCTACATTTGCGTATCGCTCAATATGCCCGCATAATCCGAAATACAAGCGAGTCATGCGAAAACATTCTAGTAAATTACGAAAACACCGTGATGACTGTCAAGTCAGTCTTTGGTGTCATTCATTTGGCATGACACAAATTTCACCAACCTTTACCAGCAATATACGATCACTCTTTGGGAAAATGGTGGATATTATTGCCTTTATACAGAAAAACGAACATTCGAATGCAACTATTTCGATGTTTTAAGAAAGCTGGTTACATTCTGATGTATAAGATGATATTATCCAACTTGCTGGTCATCTTCCCATCAGATCCGACCGCACCGGAATGTTTCAGAATCGTAGAGGGGTTGCCATCACCTACGTCTATCAACCCTAGTGTAACTCGCCTGCCGTAACTTTTACTCACTCAATAACGCAATCAGCTGCCATTTGGTTGAATGTAAGCCAAAGTTATTGAGTGGTTTTATTTTGTTATTATTGGTATGGTATACAAACACCGACTCACAAGCATCAGTTGAAAATTTTTGCTCAGAACCTATCCTTGGTCTTACTGCCCAAACTTGACCGCTCAGTCTGTGTCATTGACGGGAACTACATCAAAGAACTTGATTTGACTAACATAGGGCCCTTTCATACCAGACTTGAAGCGCAGCTAGATGTCCTCTTCACAAATCCTGTCTGGCCATTTTCTGAACAAAATCGACCCAACTCGCAACTCCGATCTTTGTATCGTAAAACTGTGCCCCGTCGTTTATACTAAGACTCACTCCGATTCATTAGCTGCTAAACGCTTCAAAACTGGGAAGCGACGATATTGTTCATCATCTAATATTGCGATACTCCAAGTAATACCGATTCTTCAGTTTTCAACAACAAAAAAATGTTTCTCCAGTGTTATCATCTTGATGACTATTTTAAATTTTACAAATAGAAATTGGGTATTGCCCGCCCGAAAACACTGTGCTACTATGACGCGTTTCGATGTCATTACATCTCATCAGATAGAATTAGCAGGCATCGAACCCGGGACCATCGGGATGTTAGTTGTGACCTCTACCCCTAAGCCACCGGGTCACGGGCAACGCTTGGCACAACGGTATAATGAACAATGTTGAGCGTCATTTTGAAGTACAGGTTGTGTGGATGGATTACGACGCGCAATCTCAATGTTGACCGCGATTCCCATTGAAGTGAACCTTGGTCTTTCGATCACGAATACCGCAGCTGATACAAATAGAAATTGGGTGTTGCCCGCCCGAAAACACTGCACTACTACATTGAGATTACGCGTCGCAATCCATCCACACAACGTGTACTTCAAAATGACGCTCAATATTTTAAATTTTACTTCAATCTGTGCTGTCCTGTCGAAACCATTTACTTTCGAGTAGATACATTCTCCTCCCCATTACTCAGATAACTTAGGAGAAAAAAGAACGAGCCTACTAATGTAAAATGACTGCCCGAGTCATACAACTTTCTTCAGTAATAAAAACTGAGACTTCACGACTGAATAATTTATACATCGAAGCTGTTTAATGAAACCACATTCTCCATATGGGAAAAGCTCCAATATGCAGCTTGGATCTGTGGATGTAAAGAAATCCGATTATGCGTTCTGTTCCTCTTCACTGGAAGCCTCTTCTATCTTCTCTTTGCTTTCTTTATATGACTCTGGCCCAAACGTTACGTTTCACCACGTTGAAGTCAATCGTGAACTCAAGAAGCTGAACTCACGGAAGCCTAGTGGACCCAATGCTCTTTCGCCAGCTGTCTTAAAGACTTTGCGGATACCCACACCGCGCTCTTGACAGATATTTTCTTTCGGTGCCTATATGGTGGACTTATTCCCAATGTTTGGAGGCTGTCAGGATAACGCCCATGCCAAAGAAGGGATCCATGAAATTTTGTCCGATCGCTTATACTGCTATCATGCAGACAGTTTTAGAGCGACTACACGTGCTTTGAAGCTCAACAAGGGCTCTGTTAGTGGACCTATCTCAGTATGCGTACAGACTCCGACGTTGCATCTTGGATGACGTAGCATACATTGTTCACTCTATAGCATCTTCATTAGGTGCGAAATGTAAGACTGTGTAGCTCCTCCTCCTTGGTTTCGTCAAGGATTTGGGGGTGTCGATAGACCAATCCTGTTTAATCAGCTGTCCACAACACAACAGTGTGTAACACGATGATTAACTACTTCGTAAACCGATCTCATTTTGGACAGATAAACGGCAAAATTCCCTCACTCTTAGTGATGATTAGGGCGTTTTAGAAAGCGCAATCCTTTCTCCTCTATTTTCTCTATATATCAAAATGCTTTCAATGTTCCCAAACTTTATTGGATGTAAGTATGCTGACGACGTAATCCTAGGCATCATTACTAACTACCGAATCATCAGAGGTTCTCCAAAGCGGGTTAGACGAGCTTTAACAGTGGTCGTCGTCCCAAACCCTTATCCTCAACGCTTCTAAATACTGCGATGTAACTTTCTGCTTTCTCAACACTGATATAAGTCTAAATTTGGCAAAAGCTCCTCGCCCCATGTTCGTAAGCGACCACAACATACGCAGTTCATCCACTGTTAAGTACCTAGTTAAGTATCTTAGGTTGTCATCTAACTTGCGCAACACACGTTTATGAAACACCACAAAATGCGGTTTATCCTTTATACCCTAAGACTCAAAAGACTTTCTATACCCTACTCCTTAATACACGAATTTGTGAACACCTGTATTTTTGCTCATTGGCTATATTGCTCTTTTATCATTTTTCCTGGTCTTCCGCATTGATTGCGCGTTCCATTAAGCTTATTTCCAGAAAGTTTGTTCGAGATCATCGTTACTAAGCACTTTGGTGAAGCGACAACTTTTCATCAACACTTTTAGCTGACGCTTTTAAGCCTTCTCACGCCGATTTACTTAAAGCCCTCTCTTACTTGTCTACCCGCTCTAAATTTAGGGCTTTGTTTTCTTCCATAACATGTTATCATAACTCCAGCATGCCGTATTTATCCCGTTTTCTTGTGGACTCTAAGGGACTTATCATCATCACGCGTGGATGTTTAGTCGAGTGTCGTGCATGCATGTTTTCGTTTTTTTTACGCTTTGCTTGCAGTCTCATGCCTACGTAATGCCTCACTACACCCGCTGTGCCAGTGGAAAACGTTACAAAGGTTCCCATTTGCGTTCATAAAGCTTATTTTAAATTTGACTTGTCATAATCTTCAAACTTTTCACGATTCCGAAGTATCTATTATACTACCGGGAAACTTATCTTCTCCCGGTCAGTTTGACTTGAATTTATATACCATGCCGACTACACGCAATATTCTTACAGGGACTCCTTTACTCGATCGTTGTTTGATCGGTGCAGTGGATCAGTGGAACATTGTTTTATAGCGGGAATAAAATAAAATGCTTGATCTTCTCTAGAATGGTTACGGTGAAAATTACAAGGTAAAACGGTGTCCTTCAAAGAACGCTCAAGTTACATGACTCACCAACAGGTTTGATTATTCCTGCCTGGAGGAAAAGAGGATTTTGACACCGTCAACTGATTGTTCTGTACGAATGCTATTACCTGATGGTCATGGGCTATATCATGTAGTGTCAATGTGTCAGTGTGTCTTTAAGTCGTTTTCTGGACAATAATATTGTGGGGGTAAATATGTACATGCGCTGCGGCGGAGTTCCTAGACGGTGACCCTCGAAGAGAGAAAACACTTCGTCGACGTTCTAGTCGGCTGTATGGCTTGATAACCTCATAGAGGTGCATTTTTGCGCGTTTTCGATAGACGGTAGCAAGTGTTGCTGTAGTGTTTCAAGGATCCGATACGCCATTATGAGGTATTTTCAAGAACACCGAGAACCTCCGATGTACACTTTCAAAGTTTTCAGCCTTAGTGTGTGGGTAAGTTGGGACGACCTTTGAAGTGCTTTGTCGCCCTGTCTTGTGCAGTTTCAAGCTCAGTGAGGTGGTGCTTCTGCCAGGGTTGTCACGCTTGGGTAGCGTATTCTTCGTGCGGCCTCAAGTACGCGCCAAGCATTTTCGGAAAGGTTGAGGCGTCGAACTTCCCGAACGCCTTACGAAAGAGGCCGAAGTGCTGGTTTGCTTTATTTGATGTCTTTTCCATCTACTCCAAACAACCAAGGTCATCTTGCACGACCACGCCGAAATCACACTCACGAGAAGCCGACTGTAGAAATTGTGACCCTAATCGGGAGTCGGGAGTCCTCTGATGGAGTATGCCGAGAACTTTGCACTTAGCGGCATTAAAACAAAGCGTGTTTACGATTGGCTATGTGCATGCTTTATCCAGACAATCTTATAAGACTGTGTGAACCGCTAATCTATGTCTAAACTGTTCTGAAAGTTTGCGTACATTTTTTCAAATTAAATCTGTGGTTCATTAGTAAGAAAGAATGTATCACAATGCATCGTTTTGTGATGAGCAGAAAATTTACCCCAGTTTAAGTCTCTATACTCTCCGTATGGCAAGGCTAGAGGCTGAGTGTTGAGGATTGCGATTCTGATTGGTAACGAGAAACTGGCATGTACCACATTACGATTGTTAGCCAGAAAAATAGACAGCACGATTACAGATGTATTAAAAATGTCACGAGTAAATATCATGTCCAAGGGATATTGTCTTTAAATAGTATTTGAATTCTTGTATCCATTCCATAAACTTAATTCCTGAGTTGACCCTTATAAGCCTAAGAGGAGCCGAGCACTTTATTCAGAAGATATTTGGCATTTTGAATTCACCCAATGCGTTTTTGACTGAAAGTCCGACCTCAGGCGTATTCGAAAGTAGAACAGAGGTGCTCAACAATAAAGGCGTCACAGTGAGGCAGGATTTGGACACTTTCTACTGTTAAATTGGTACTGTTCATCTCAAAAGAAACCCATACAAATTCATTGCTATTGTTCAGCTGTGGGATTGATGTGGTTGGGCAAGTACCTTGTAACAAGCATGAGTAGCAAACACCCCCACCTTTACTTGGCGGCTATACTCCAAACATGCTTGGCCCTCAACGTGGCCCTCAACGTGTGAGGTACATAAACACAGTACCATGTTTCAGTAACAAGTATCATGTGGGAAGCGCGAGAGCAGACAGAGAGTGTGAATTAATAAAAAGGACCCTAATATTGTCCCACTTCCACGGCAATTTTATTACTCCATGGAGAATATGGGGTGTGGCAGCGCTGGTATTCGTCCAGTGGATAAAAATGGTGGTAGCTGGCGAATTCTGCGGCTATTGTGTATGTATAGTTCAGCTAACTTGAGAAACTGGTTGATGGAGGATTCAAAGTGGAAACCAAAATCGATGGGGACCCATTCCAAATTTGGGCTGAAAAATTCAACGATAGCATTGGCGCTGAGGTTTAAACTTGGGATTTGTGAGTTGAACATGTGAACCGGCTGCTTTCGACAGTTCACAATGAACAATGATTTATCACGGGATAAAAGCAAATGCTTGACACGTCCCATAGGATGGTTGCAGTGAATATGATGAAATTAAAAATATATCTGGCTCATCTAACGAACGTCTACCTAGATGAATACTTTGATAAATTACATCAGGGCAAAATTAAAAAAATCGAGCGTAAACGTTCAGAAAGACACTGAGGTACAGTGATCGTTGATGTAAGGTGTGAGAAAGTAAAATATGGTCGCTCATTTAGATCCATTTGATACATAAGTTTTGTAGTAAAGCATGCTTCGCGTAATCCACAATAGAGGAGTTTAGGTAACAAAATGCTGGAAGCTAAGAGCAACATCTAATCGTTTTTTGAAAACGTTCAAGGCAGGAGAGGATACAACTGAGTCTGGGAGTGCGTTCCAGGGTTGGTAAACCCGAAAGGAAAAGTAATTCCGTCGACACTCTAGACGGCTATATTGTTCCTTCAATTTTAAGCAGTTACCCATGAGCTGCGTGTTGTGGTTGTTTCAGCAAACGGCGGTATACGTGGTTGGGGTCACTCATTATCTGATACGCTAATAGGAGATCACCGCGCAGTCTTCGATAGTGTCCGCTGAAAATTCCCAGCAACTTCAGCCTTCGGTGGTAAGAGTGATAGCGCAGGCCGTTTACATTCTTTGTTGCTCTTCGTTGTGGTGTTTCTAACGCCTTTAGGTCGCGCTTCAACCAAAATTGCCAGCCTTGGATTGCGTATTCAACATGCGGGCGCACGTAGGAATTGTGCATCATTGGGAAGATTGATGTGTCAAATCTTCCGAATGCACTTCGCAGAATGCCGACGTGCTGCTTACCTCTTTTCGCAGCTACCTCAGCCCGTTTTGAACAGTTGAGTTCGCTCTGTACGATCACATCAAGGTCACGTTCCTGGGATCTGGTCTACAATCCGTTTGTCCCAAGCAAATAGGTGTAGTTATGTCTATGGCGTAATTGTACAACACGACATTTGTCTATGTTGAATGGTAGGTCGTTTTGAACTGACCAGTTCGACACAGTGTTAAGATCGCACTGTAGCTGTTCGTGGTCGTCCGGTCCTCTGATCCTTCGCCATATCTTGATATCATCAGCGAAAAAT
Organism: Dicrocoelium dendriticum; assembly: GCA_944474145.2. Classification (NCBI taxonomy): domain Eukaryota; kingdom Metazoa; phylum Platyhelminthes; class Trematoda; order Plagiorchiida; family Dicrocoeliidae; genus Dicrocoelium; species Dicrocoelium dendriticum. The sequence continues at coordinate 45,339,704 of OX104065.1, forward strand.
AGGAAATCGGAAGTAATTGATCTCGCCAAACCGTTAATGAACACCAAGAATAGACGAGGTCCAAGAACCGAGCCTTGTGGTACTCCACACGCCACCTCGATTGCATCAGACAATGATTCTCGGACTCTCACCACTAGTCGTCGTTCTTGTAGAAAATTGCTAATCCAACTCAGCATTGGGTCGCCAATGCCGTAATTCTGAAGAATCTGAAGGAGAATTCGATGATCTAAGCGATCAAAAGCTTTAAAAATTCCAGGTAGATGACATCGACTCCTATTCTATCATCAACAGCTTCAGTCCAGCTATTACTTGCAATTAATAGGTTAGTATTACACGAATGCTTTTGAAGAAAGCCATGTTGCTCTGGGGCTATTAAGTTGTGGCTTTCCAGCTACTGCAACAGCGCATCTGCGCTGATTGATTCCATCACTTTGGATAGTACGGGAAGTAGTGTAATTGGACGGTAGTTGGCAATATCAGTGCGGCTACCTCCTTTATGGATAGGAGTGATGACCCCTTGCTTCCATACTGATGGAATACGGTTCTCTTCTAGACATTGCTGATAGAAAACAGCCAGTGATTCTGCTAGATCACTAGCTACCGCCTGCAGAGCCTTTGGTCGGATGTTGTCGCCTTCGGGAGAACTGTGGATACGCAAGGATAACAACTACTTCAACACAGCTTCCGCAGTGAAGGTGATGTTGTCTAAACCCGATGGTGGAGTAATAGAAATGAGGAGAATGTTTGGCCTCGTTACCCGCTGGCAAGCTTGAGAGTAATGAAGCCGTAGGAGATCAGCTGATTCCATTGCTGATCGCGTGCACCCTTCAGCCGTGACTAGAGCTGGAATCCCGCGTTTCGCATTTCGAAGGCCATTAACGTGCACGTACAGAAGTTAGCGGTTCTTGCAGAATCTCTTCATTTACTCATGCTGATGCGTGACCTTGTCTTCGCGGATCAGTTTCACACAGAAGTTACGATGTGTCACGTATGCAGTCCAGGTTTCGGCATTCGAACAGTCCTGATGATCTCGCCATGCCAAATCCCTCCGGGACATACATTTATGTGTTCTGCTCCTCAGAAATGACTTCTGCTTGTTTTTGGGTTGGAAGGAATTCTGATGCGTGCGCTACTAGTGTGCTAAACGTCCTTGTAAAGGTTTCCCAGGCAATATCTGGAGGGAATTGGGTTAAGAAATTCCAAAATGTATCCTTAACAACCTGAGATAACACACTGTAGTGCGTGACAGGATACACTTTATCATCCTCATTTTCAGGGTACTCCGCATAGCATATATATTCAAAGAGTAGAGTAACATGATCATTACGACCCAATGACGTGCTCGTAACTATTCCGTCAACCATGAGTTCTTCGTTAGTTAGCACAAGATCCAGTATTGACGGCTTGTTAGCAGTTCGAAATCTGGTGGGAGAGGTTACGTGGTTGTACAGAGGGTGGCTAGCAATTAGCTCTTGCAAGCAAGCTTTAAACTGCATACCGTCGGTTGCCGGCGTTTCTATGTCGTGCACGTTAAAGTCTCCAGTGATAAGAATGTGGGTGTAGGACTTGTTCAAAGCAAACTGGAAAACGTGGTTCCGTTTGGAGTCCATTTCCGACGTTGAGTTTGGTGGGCGATAAATCGCGGCTAGTAGACATGTGTCCTTGTTTCACAACCATAGGCGGCACCAAAGTGAATCAGGAGCGCGGATTTCCGGGTGATCGATAACTTTACATCGGAGGTTTGTATTATAGTAAAGAATCACACCGCCATCCCTTCCGGTTCTATCGGCCCGAAGCAACGACATACCGGGTAAATTGATCTCAGAATCGGTTATCTCAGGGTTTAACCATGTCTCTGTAATCATGACGAGGTCCCGAAGTTGTGAGGCAAGCGTTCTCTAGGTTTAGCCAACTTGCTTAGAAGACCTTGGAAGTTTGTGTACATGCGATAGGATTTTTGTTGTTAGGAGTGCGTTGACGGATATCAGCTTGGTGTTCGATTTTAAGCTGGCCGTTAGGTGGCCGGCCACTAATCGTTTTTTGGTTTATGTATTAGTCAAGTTGCATGGCATTGTTGAGCGTTCCTGAACAGATGTTTCACTTGTGCTGTGCTCTGTCCTGTTGTGTGCCGTGGGCGCTGACGCGGGTGGTGGCTAGATCCTGACAGATGGTCTACCCACTGCTGCTACTGTTGTCCCATGGGCTCATGTCCTGGACGCCTCCTCGTGGGGACCGCTGGATGGCAGCGGGATTACCCCATTCTCCATGCTGAGATCCAGGACACCAATCCCCATGAGTCAGTGAACTGACCATGTGCTAGACCCACTGCCTTTCGGGTGTACATTTAATCGAAGGCTTTTGCTGAGGACCCGAGTCGTTCTGCTGTCAGGTGTGAAGGCTCTGCCAGTATCCTAGTCCATCCTCTTCGGAGGTTAGGAAGTGGTCGATGGCCCACTTCCCGTAAAACCTAGCCGTGGGAGACAACAGGTCTACGGGTTATAAGCTCGCAGCTCGGTTGGCGTAGAGCACGAGCGTCACGCATTGCATCTGAAAGTGGGAGGGAACATCCGGATGTTCAATGGTTTCCTACTGCTCTCCTCAAGCCAGGCAGCCCCTGGTCAATTAGCTGCAAACCTGCCAAAACTCAAATGCATCTGGCCGTGGTTGCAGGTGTATCACAGTACGGTAAAGAAACATATATGGATCGTACCAGTACCTCAAAGGCTGAGTGTGACGGCCGTAAAGTAGATCCCAATCTGTCTCTACAATCACATGCCCGAGCTGGATCTGTTCCCCCCTGCCTTGTGGGTCAGGCTATTGAGCCAAAGACTCCGGGTGGAGTCCCTCAAGCAAACCTCCGAAGAACAACCACCAACATGCGTACGATTGCCCACCAATACAATCGTATGCCTGCCCGCAAAGCACTCAGCATCGGGTGCTGGAACATGCACACACTACTGCACCGGAACTCCAGCGAGCGCCCCGAGCGACACATTGCACTCGTCGCGATGGAACTGGCGCGCTACAACATCGATATTGCGGCACTCATTGAAACCCGTCTCGCTGAGCAAGTTGCATGAAGCAAGTGTTGGCTACACATTCTACTAGGTGGGCAACGCAGCCTCAGCACAACGTGATCATGGGGTCGGATTTTCAATATCCGATCGCCTCCATGGCCAGCTGATGGGTGAACCAACAGGCATCAACGCGCGACTGATGAGTGTTCGCCTACGAGTAGGGAGAGGTAAGTTTGCCACTTTTATAAGCATGTACGTTCCAACCATGTTATTCTGATGACACGCGTGATCAATTCTACAAACAGCTATCCTCCGTGATACGGTCTGTGCCGAGGAGCGACCGACAATTTCTGCTGAGTGATTTCAACACGCGCGTTGGACGCCCCAATTTTTGAAATCGCAACCTCTACTTGTCCCATAATATCAAGCACATTACCGACTCCATTGTTTACACATGTAATTTTTAACCCATAAATTGTGCTAAGGAAGTTACTCTCACTGCGTGAGCATAGTTCTCCGGGAACAAACACCATCCACCCGAAGGCACTGAAGTCTGTGGCTAATAAGCTGGCTGAACCACTGCACAGTTCTTTTAAAGGTGATTTGATGAACAACAAGTCCCCACTATGTGGAAGTGTGGCATTATCACCCCTATTTTTAAAGGCCACAGCCGTTCAGATCCTGCAAACTATCGTCCAGTGACTCTCCTCCCTGTGCTCGCGAAGGTGATGGAAGCAGTCGTCGCTGAGGCTTTAATGGACTACCTGGAAAATGCAACATCTTGTTACCGGAACAGCATAGCTACCGTCAACACCGGTCATGCATCACCAGCCTACTGATTGCTCGAGGTAGCTGGACGGAAGTGGCCGATGATGGGGTCGGAGTCGACGTCATCTATCTGGACTTCTCAAAAGCTTTCGACCGCCTTGATCACCGCATCCTACTTCAACGGCTACAGAGTTACGGAGTCAGAGATCCTGTACTTGGTTGGATTAGCAGCTTTCTTCACCAACGGAAGCTTCAAGTACGTGTTAGGAGATCCCTCTCTAACCCAATTGAGGTGGAATGTGGTGTTCCACAAGGCTCATTGCTGGGACCGCGTATATTCCTGGTGTTTATCAACGACCTGGCAAGAGTCATCTCCTCAAATTTCCTGCTTTTCGCCGATGACGTCAAGATATGGCGGGCGATTAGTAACAATCCAGATCAGGATCTGCTCCGACATGATCTAGATTGCATTTACGAATGGTCAAACAAGAACCTGCTTCAATTGAACATGGCTAAGTGCAAAGTGATACATATGCGTCACTAGCCGGTGAGCGCTAACAAGCTTGGAGACCACACCTTGGAGAAGACCCCTCAGGAACGTGACCTAGGTGTATTGGTACAGGAAGATCTTGGGTGTTCAAAACAAGCAGAGAAGGCGACGAGAACTAGCAAGCAATCCTTCGGCCTTCTTCGCAGAGTCCTCGGTCGGTTTGAACCCTCAATCTTTCTCCAAATGTTTAACGCCTACGTGCGACCGCAAGTGGAATATGCTATTCAGGCGTAGCAGCCGGGACAGAAACAGGATCTCGTTGCTCTCGAGACTCCTCAACGACGGTCAACCAAGAACGTCAGGGGCCTCTTTCATCTGCCCTATCAGCTAAGACTGAAATCTCTCAGAATGTACAGCAGTCGATATCGACTTTTGCGGGGGGATCTCATGATGATATACCAAATTCTGAAGAATCCAAACCACATCTGTCGTCTGCTGTTGGAATTGAACCGCAACACTAAACTAAGTGGTCACCCTCTGAAACTGACAATTCAGTATAGCAGGCTTGAATGCCGGAGAAATTTCTTTTCCCTCCGCGTGTGTCAGCTTTGGAACGCCCTCCCTAATTATGTCGTATCTGCTCCCAATTTGGCAATATTTAAAAACGTGTTGACGATGCATTCACTTACATTTCATTTTATGACTTGTTAGCCAGGTGCTACAAAACTCAATCAAACGGTGTCATGCCAAGCGCCTAACCAATGGATTTATGGATTTATACCTTTAATACGCGAACATCTCCGCTATTCCACATATTCTATGGTGAGTCCACCACAACGCTTTTCACTTTATCATGCAATTGATTTTCGCAATAATTTCCATCCCGCGGGATCTGTTAAGCGATGCCTTTTTACCCGTAATAAACCATTGTTCCATTGTTCCATTGATGCACCGGTGTGGACAGATGTTATCAGTCCGCATAGCATTGGTTCAGCGAAAGCGATCGGTGACAGGCTGCTTTCACTGTGTGCCACTCACAGCCTGACGATCACGAACACTCGGTTTGCACTGAGTGCGAGTGACATAGGAACTTGGACGTACTCACGGAGTGGTCATGCTCACCTGCTCGACCTTATCATCGTACGTCAGCGGGATATGTGTGAAGTGCGCATGACACGTGTACTGCGTGGAGCTGAGTGTGGCCCTGATCACAAATGGGTGCGGACCAAACTGTACATATATTTTCGTAAATCTATGCATTGCACTCCCGCCGTGAATCGGTTTAAGTTTAACATTCTCTCTCTCTAGGTACTGTGGAGATGTATTGAGCTGGAGAAGGCGATGGCTGCACGCATGTGTGGTGATGTGAACTGCATAGCCACAGTAGGCGACCTGTGACACCACATTCGCGACCAGGTGACAGTAGCTGCCGACGAGATCACCGGGCACGCAAACTGTAAACGGCCTGATTGGTTTGATGAGAACAATGCGACGATTGGCACATTGGTGTCGGAGAAGAATGCAGTATTTGCTGCACATGTGGTAGACCCCAGTGACTTGGGGAAGAAAAGTCAGTTTCACAAACTTCGACAGTGACTGACCCGAGAGCTCCGTTGCATAAAAAATGCATGCTGGACAGAGAAAGCGAAGCTGGTGGAATGCTACGCCGAACATGGTCAACACAAGAAATTCTTCGACTCTTTGAAGGTGGTGTATGGACCGAGATTAGAGCCGTTGAGGAAGCTGATCCACGATAACTCAGGCGCTACCTGCACACAGACTGCAGACATAATAAAGATCTGGCAATAACACTTTGACTGCGTCTTGAACAACCGTTCAGAAATCGACTGGCCTACATTGAACAAGCAGCAGGTTGTAAAGACGCGTGTAGCGGACCCGCCGAAATTGGATAAGACACAGAGAGCACTTGCTCAGCTGCGAAACGGAAAATGTGCCGGATCCGACGGGATCCCGCCTGAAGTATTGAAACACGGCGGAACAACGTTCGTAATTGCGCTGCACCACTTGGTGCAACGCGTATAGATTGAAAACAAGGTGCCTGCTGAACTGAAGGATGCCCTTGTGCTGCCCCTGTACAAGGGCAAAGGGCGCCAGCAATGTTCCACGAATTACCTTGGCATCAACTCGCCGAGTTGTGTGAGCAAGGTGATTACCCGAATCGTGCTCAACCGCCTCGTCAGTCAGGTTGTAGAACCTAACATGTCGGAAGAACAGTGAGGGTTCCGTTCAGGTCGCAGCACTATACATACGGTGTTTGCGGCTCGTCAGTTGCAGGAGAAGTGCAGAGAACGACACCAGCCGTTGTACTCGCTTTTTGTCGATTTCACCAAGGCATTTGATACGGTGAACCGCGAGGCATTGTGGCTGGTGTTGGGTAAGTTTGGTTGCCCGCGTAAGTTTGTAAGTTTAATTGAATGTCTGCACAGGGGTATGCGAGCGAGGGTGCAGCTGAGTGGAGAAACCTCGGATGACTTTGCAGTTATCTCTGGTGTGAAGCAAGGCTGTGTGTTAGCTCCTGCCCTGTTTAATATATATATCTTCATGCAATGTTGTCCTGTGCTTTTGATGCCGCTTGTGCTTACGGTGTGCGTGTGGAGCATCGTATTGATGGTGCGTTGCTAAACACCCCTTTGTTTCGGTGCGAGAACTCTAGTCTGTGAGACAACTATCCGTATGTTGCTGTTTGCTAACGACTATGCATTGTTTTCACACAGCGCGGATGAGTTGCAGCACATGACTAGTGTTCTGGCTTCGACAGCGGCCAAATTCGGGCTCACCATCAACACAAGCAAAACTGTCTGTCTCTTTCAGCCTTCACCGGAGGTGCAATCTTCAATATTGCCGCGAATCAGCATTGGTGCTGAAGTATTGGAAACCGCCTCCCGCTTTTGCTACCTTGGGAGGGTGATGTCGACTGATCAACAGCTACACATTGAGTTGCGTAATCGCGTGTCGAAGGCAGCGGCGGCATTCGGGAAGCTTGAGTACCGAGTGTGCAACAACCACCAGCTTACCATTGACACGAAGCTGATGGTATACAAATCCATGTTGCTGTCCGTTCTTCTATACGGCAGTGAAACGTGGGATGTGCGATATCTCGGGTGGTTCCATCAACAGTGTTTGCGACATCGGTTGGTGTGACATAGTTGCGGACACGTAAGTGCTGAGTCGAAGTGGAATGTATGTAGTGGACTGCATACTTTTGCTGAGACACCTGAGGTGGCTCGGTCATGTGAGCCGTATGGATTCGACACGCATACCAAAACAACTCTTATTTGGTCAGCTAAGTATTGAGAAGCGGCATGTGGGGAAACCAAAGTTACGTTACCAGGACATGATCAATGTGAGCCTCTCACGTTTTACTTTCGATTGCAAGTCACTGAAATCGAAGGCGGTTGATCGACGTGCATGACGCGACCTGATCACGAAGGCAGTTGCCAAGATGTAGGAGAAAGGCCTCATGAATGCGGAGAAGAAGCGGCAAGTGCGGAAACGGTAAGCGCCGATGAGTTGTACTCCATCGACTTCGAGGTCATGGTGATGTAGCACATGCGGTCGTGAGTGCCTGAGTCAGGGAGGCCTAGTGAGCCATGAGCGAGGCCACTCGGGAGCACCACCGAAACGACAACGAGTCCTGCAGCGAACGTAGACAGAAACGGCGCAGCGTTTGTAGGTACGTTGCATTCGATTTACTGAACGCTTGCTTGCATGTTAAGTCTATTTATTCCAGGTGGTGGGTTTTCAATTTTGTCAATGATTTGGGAATGATTTATAGTTTTTAATGTGTATACCACAGAGAATCCACCGGTCGGAATCCGAAAGTCTGGTGCGTTGAACCTCTGTTTGTCGAAGGCAGGTGAGCACGAGCACCTGCTGCTGTCTGTAACCGTTGCTTTACTTTTATTACGGATAAGCCAGTTTGCAGAGCTTAGTAACCTGTTCAGATTGCCGAGGCACAAGATGGAGTAAAAGCCTTGCCTGCAGTTAAGTATGTAGTACTTAACTGCTATCAGTAGAGTAGATGCCCTTCAACCTCATTCATTCCCAGGGCATACTTCATCCAGCTTTGGCTACGATGCACAGTCGGCCTCACGTCCTCAGTTCAAGATAGAACTACACCTATGTGTCACTTATGGTAATAAATCTGCAGAGACTCACTCTTGATGAGTAAGCCCACTAGCAATACTGGGACCTCTGTTGCGTTTGCATTCACGCATAGCATACTGCGCAGATTCATTTCTCAGCTGTATGAGTGATCGGGTTTCGACACTTAACTTGGCATACACCTATGCGAACACCTACTTTCCACCGACTGCAATCGGTGCAAGAAAGTAATGTAAGTTATTTAGTCCAAACGTTTTCATTAGAAGTGCAACCACTCATCCAGCGGTTAACATTTGAAAACGTAGTATCTTTCTTTAAGGAAATATTCATATGATTTCGGGGTAACTCATTCATTTTCATTCAAAAATTATGATCTAGGCTATCGAATGCGTTTGATCCAGTTGAAACCACACAAGAAGCAGAATGTAGGGACCCCACTGACTTCGTGACTACATCTTTTGAACCAAAGCTTCTAACCACTGGAATATTCCATCCAGAAGTTTCTATCCACGAGGGCAACACGCACTAACCAGGCCAAGCCTCCCAGTAAATATCCCCACCTTTTAATACCACTTCATCCGCGGATAAACGCACGGTTTCGCCCACCCAGGCGCAACCGCAGCGCATAATATATCTCGAGGAAAGCAGTCAATGGGCACACGAAAAGACAGTCATGATCGAGGAAACCTTAGCGGACGCTCCGTAGTAGTGAGTTTGTTGCGAAACATCTAAAACAGCCCTTGGCATTGCTCACCAGATGTGAGTAATGCGACGTATACACTTGTCATGATAACTGGTCAATCTCTTGGTGTCTTCAGTCCACTTGGCCAAGTCTCTGACTCATGCAGTAATACCTACTTTACCCGTCGATTACGCACTGTACCTTTGACTGATAGACTGATATCCCGCAGTCTCCATGGATGGTTCAGCCTAGGAAAAGCCACATGAGTCTTACTGAAACTTGGCAAAGTAAATCAAGTAACCGTTCCATGCAGTCGAAATACTTGTGCCGTTGAACATAAGGCTTGCACAAGTTAGATGCTCTTTTATCTGACACAAAGTTGCGTTTAAAACTGTTATTAGCCCTCCACACTAAAGGAGGCATGAATGAGGTGAGGTCTACGATGCGAGCATCACTTTGGGACTGGGACAATTGCGGTAAAACATTGGTTATCGGAAAGGCATCTGTTACTTGGCCGTAAACTTTGACCCAACTTCAGGTGCTGAGTACAATGTGTGTATAAATGTTAATTGCAGTGGATCCACTTTTCTCTATTTTGGGCGGCTTTCATGAAAAGCTGCTTAAACTAGCGTCACGATTCCAGAGGGACGAGCAGCATTTGCACGGGAATCTTTGCCTGTAGTACATGCCTAAATGATACGCAGAAATCTGAAGAAAACAGCTACAGGAAACGTTAATTGTGCAGTATGAACTGCTGACCTCAAGCTGTGTGAAAGCTTGCGAAGACGCAGAGGTGGTATGGCGAATGCACGTCGAGCAGGACGGGAAAATGGGTCTCTGTCAATGAATGATAGGCGCTAGAGGAGCACAAACGACCGTCACTCAGATTGATCCGGATTCCTTTCTACATGTTCCTCACACTGTTTTGTTAGTACCAATAACTATGCAATAACTATGCTAATTGCTATGGTACAAAAAATTGTGTGTGCGTGCGTACGTGACACTGTCTTGTTAATCTGCTCTGTGACAGTAAGGGAGAGAACTTGTACAGAATGATAGTCGCTATTCTTATTGCCTGGGGACGATTTACCCAGCGTGTTAGCAAAAACAAACCGTGAGAGAAGAATGCTCCTGTGAAAACTTCGAGGTTCAGACAATATGGTCACCAGTGCTTTGGTGGCAATTTGCCGTACCCTACAGTCACAGTCACAGCTGAAGAGACCGTACACCTGAGCGAGAAGAGGGGCGTCCTTGAAATTCGTATGACTCACACTGACCTCGCGCTAGCCTTTGCGTTGGTCGAAGCCTGCGTCCCACACCCAATACTCAAGCACACAAGCGAATTGCGTGACCTTGGGACATTGTGTAGTGTATAAGCCGTTCCATCGCACAGCTGTCATTACATCCGAGTGGGCCGAGTGGGTCACTTCCGTCCCTCTGCCCGTGTTGTTAACGTGGAATGAGGAGCATGCATATTGTCCCTCTCCGACTATGTACAACAGTTGCATTAAAGATTGGAAACGGCAAGAAACAGGTCAGTGATAGTGAATTATGTTTGACAGTCGAAATGGTGGTGAATAGGTTGCGCTATATCCCAGTTAGCTCGCCACATTCTCCTACGGCTAATTGGTCTAAACTGCTTGCGGTAATGCGTTCGTTTCTCTAAAGGAGGCCGAGGTAATCCGCACCAAATGTTTATTCCAATAGGGGAAACGGCCATCTAATGCTTCTCCGGATTGATGTTAGAAGTATCTGGCTTATAAGCTGCTGAGACGGATTGATGTGTTTTTAGACAAGTTCCACTTTTCCTCCCTAGGGTCTGCTTTCACTTGATACACCCCTTACTACTTTTGATGTTCTACGAACTCCGTCATTTACTCTTCACTGTCTGTGGTAACAACTTGTTATTCTTGCAAATTCCAATTCAACTGCTGAGACCGGTATCGTGCGATAGTAAACTGGTGCTCTTTACTGCAGATTTTTCTCGTATTCTAGGTCCGTAGGCATGAAACATTGTTTTGTTGATAACTGAATGAGCCGCGGCAGCTTTAAATTTGTGAACCTTGTAATGGTCACCGTGGTAAGCAACTGTTTTAAATAGTCCCTTTATTGTCGTGAACGAAATTCGCGGTGTTTTGTTACGGTCGATCTAGGACATCACCTGGCATCGTCATTGCTTTACACCAGCTTGCTTATTGTAATCGCTAATTGCAAACTTTGACACAGCATAAGATATAACGTTCTCACGCTCCGATTTTATTGTGATTGATTCCCGTCAAACCAGATGCATACGTCTCAATAGATAACTGAAAGGCGACAGCGAAATAAATACCCTATTCCTTTTGGACAATAAACCATTTCTCCGCGAAAGTTGAAATATGAAGGCAGTTGCACCGCGAAGTGATTCCGTGCTTTTAGATACCTGTTCGAAAACACTTCGTAGGCTACCAACATAAAATATGTATACAAATTAAGTATTGTTTCTTTGAAATCGTCAATCCTTAGTTAGTAATTTAAACTCCTAAATTTTTTGGTGGTGCTCTCTACTCCGCAAAGGCTCTCTTATGCGGGCGTTTGTAATCGGCATGTGTAAGGTCGTCCTGTGCACAATTTCACGACATAATCCGAAGGTGACTGCTCCGAATTTGTCGCTGAAGACCGTTTGAGACTTGTTTTGTGACTTACGACTTGTCTACCTGGTTTGCATTTGTTTATACCATGATACAACACATTACTCTTTGTATTGATGTATTCCCACTTACAGCGAATTTCTCAAGAGTAACCACGAAGTGGTTTTTCCTCACGCAGGTTGTAACGTGGTGTCATATGTGGACCGTATGTGCCGTGGAAAATCACAACCTGCGACGCGCATCATTCATCGCGATACCTTACACTGTGCTTATTATCTACTGCATCATGATACGCTTCAGATATGGCTCGGAAACAAAGTTCACTGAGATGGTCCACAATTTAGACTTCCACGATGCGTACCAAAGATACAGCAACAATCCGGCAGACCCACTATTACCAAAGCCACTCAACCCAGCTGGATTCAGAGTGCTGCTAAGAAACTCCAACTCATTCGAGACGAGGGATGTCGTGATCTTTATCAAGACAATTAGTGAAAATTACTCATTGAGAAAGCAAATTCGGGAGACTTGGGGAAACGCAAAGTGCTACGCTAAACACGGATTCACAGCCCAGATAGTGTTTGTTGTGGGTGTTTCTGCACCTGATGTTGCTCAACAATCTGAGAAGCAACAGCGTCTGAACTCGGAGCATCTACTCTATCATGATATCATTCAGTTTGATTTTGTTGATGCATATCGCAATAACACTTACAAACTCATGTCCATTTTGAAGTATGCGACTGAGGCATGTTCAAAATCCAGATTTGTGCTGATTTTCGATGAAGATTTTTTGGTTAGTCCAAAAAATGTTGTGCAGACGCTGGCCAAAGTGACGCAAACACATTATCCTTACTACATCGGAGGGCACATAATGGAAGGCGCTGGTCCCATACGCAATTGGGCGGACAAATGGTTTATGACCACTATCCAGTACCCATATGTGGACCTCCCCCGTTATCCGACTGGCGGATCGGTTTTCATGAGTATGGATGTGGCGAAGCTGCTCGCGTTTGGATTACGGTATGTGCCATTTCTCTTCATAGACGATCTACTTCTCGGCATTGTACTGCATCAATTCGGTATAGCCCCAGTCCGAATCCCTGAGATTTACTACAAAGTTAATCTTGAGAGTGTGCACCAAGACGAACTACGGACCGTGGTCTCAGCACACGGTTTTGAAAGTGTGGAGAAACAGATGTGGGGTTGGGGCCGTTTGGTCCATCCGTGTTAACTATTGTTTTGGCCTAGATCTTTTCAAGTCCGGCGCATCATTCATATGATGTCTGGAAATTTTTACATGCCTTTACCACATTTTGCAATAAAGATATCCATGCAAATTAGCCGGTTGCATCCGTTGTCACTATTTCAGTGTGTCTCACTTCTCTGATTCTTCCAAAACTGACTAGCGAGGTAGCAGCCCTTCAATGCTCGCCATAATGGTTAGTTTCACTTTCCTTCCTCGCGAACATTGTCTACACAACCATATCGACCGGTGAACTGCTACTCTTTAGCCTCGTTAACGCGGTTGACGTTTTAATCCATCCCGAGACTGCGTGGGTATTCGTTTAGTTTATTCACCAACACTACAACTTCCCTTTGCGATAATCTTCATTCCGATGAATGGGGACACTCTCTGCCGCGTCAGATGGTTACCGTAGAGTAGGTAAGCAAGTGTTCCCAATGCCTGCTGAAATTTGCTATACTAGAAACGCAAAGAGTATGGCTTTTGTTGGTTATCCCTGATGGCGTTGAATAACTAACGCCACCTCGTGCTCCCTGGATGTGTCCCGGTGTTAATTTCCCGAACGTTACACTACTTACCATCTGGTATCTTATTTGTCGCCCCACTGGGCCACTCAACTATGAACGCAGCGTGTTCAGGTTGTCCCCAGTGTACTGTTGTTGTGTACTGGCGCACATTTAGTGGTAGTAACTACTCAATATAACGAACATTGTGATTTTGCTGCGGCTCTCCCCAGCAGCTGTAAACGTCCATAACAATTCTACCTATGGGACCAAGTGAAGGAAGTTGAAATCTTTTTGTGTTTGTCCGAGGAATTGAACCATTGTCAACTTTTTGCGTCCTGTGGTGGATTTACTGGCCTACTGATTAGTATAGTGATAACATCGTATGCTCTTGGGATTAGAACAAGGATTAATTTATCCAACAGGCCGCGGTCGTTAGTAACACTTGCGCTCAGCCAATAGCTTGTGGTACTTCGTCCGAGTGGAATACGTTTTGGGAACGAGCTCATAGATTGTAGTCAGTTTGCGAAGTGTGGTTAGAAATTGTTGTACAAACAAATCACGCAAGTCATGGGTTCAACCGCTTCTCTTCTCGGGGTGTACATCCACCTGCTTTACGGTTAGCTCGAATAGACTAGCATTTCATGCTATTTGCTTGAGTCTTGACTAGAGGATGCCTGGCCGATTGATTACTAGTACACATGTCGACCGGAGAAGCACTGAGAATTTGGATACAGTTTCCATGTTCTCCGGCGAAATTTTCCGTTTGGTGCTACGCTAGTGAACACAACTGATTAATGGTTTTGGAGCATCGAGTTATTTGTTTTACCTTCGGAATTTGAAATTAAGCGTAAGCAAACTTGTTCTAGGACTGCAGTTTATGCATAAATTGTCTGGGTTGCTAAAACAGGCACATGGATTTCATTCAGGTAGGCACAGTCATTAAGTATGCATGCACAGGTGAGCACACAAATAAGCTTTTCTGCTGAATTTCTCGCTGGCTAGTAAGTAGCCGGCGGTAGCGCATACCTAACGAGTGACGATAGCCAAGAATCTGGACATAGGTATTTGTGCAGTAGTATTGATCTCCAAAGCAATAACACATAAATACACCTCGGCAATTTTATCCCACAGTTCACTGGCTGACTGTGTCAGATCCCAAACCTCGCTGAAGGGATCAGTAAGTTCGAATCCAGCTTTCGTCTGAAGACTGCAAATGCAATATGCGATAATTGGTCTGTTCTGAATAACTGCGTACCGCAAAGCACACTAATGAGGGTCTGTGTTAGGCAAGCTATCTTGGGTATTATCATTATGTTACATAACATCTTGCTTACATATATAGGGTGTACGACATGTGGGTGTTTCTGGGTCACCCTTCGGAAAGATCATATCTTTCTTCCTTCTTGCCTTCGATCGCTCTTTTGTCACGACTTGTGGGAGATTTATCAGTGTTGTCTATAGGACTGAAACGATAGATGAGCAGGGGACATTCCAATTCCGCTGGTATGACTCCAATTCCCTGTTTCAGTATTCTATGCTTCACAGCTTTTATACACGTTCTGATACATCACTTGAGGCATGATGTCAGTTAGCCGATTTAATATGCTGGATTTCGTAGTAACAAGTCAATTAATTCCTTTAGGCACCCTTGGCGAGTGAATATTCAGCTACAACACATGCTCAGTAATTTACGAAAAGTAAACATTACCGAAGCGGCTTAAGAATAAACAGGAACGCCAACGTGTGGTGAATCGGCTGATTAGTTCTGACAGAAAACATGATAGATACAGAGTGACCGAAGTGGGATAGGTTTGTATATGAGCATATATTAGCCTTTATTTCTGTCTAGTAGACGCAATTGAGAGGCATTCAACTAAGGCGTTATGTAGGGGATGACTTGTATCGGCCAGTATATTTGAACCCTAATTCATACAAGAATTGATGTAAAGGAACATAAGTGTTTTGACAAAATTGTGCATCGGGACGCAGCTACCTCTGACCAAGTGTCGTAGTGACTTGACAGTTAACTTGAAGTGCTTGCCCAGAAGGTCAGAAAACTTCACAGGGAAGCGGGGGAAAAACACAGGCATGGATAAAAGGCAGTATAAAAACACGACGGACAGAGGAGGCTATCAGGTAAGCAATGTAGAGCGATAACCTTCTGACTTTTATGAATGTTTCATTTTCCAAGAAGCATCTAAGGCAAATCGTAATACCACACTAATGTAGAAGAGCGTAATCCGTCACCGTCAATGTGGAGCATGGGGCACTGCCTAAGGCGCTGCTAGCATCTGGCTCCTCTGGGTAAAGAAAAATATATGATGACACTTCGATGCTTTAAGAGACAGGTTACGAGCTATCGACTAGACACTGGGGCCGCTCAGAAGGTCTCGTAACTTGACTGAACAATCTATGCTTCGATGACTGATACCCAGGACGATGTTGTCAGCACAATTTAGTAGGGTCACTTGTTCGAGGACTGGTATTAAGTCAATGTAAGTAGAAAAGTAAAAAGGTGATAGAATTGCCCCTCTGGCCTTCGCAGAGGATAATCAACGGTGCCCTATCTGCTGCAACGAGCAGGGTAGATAAAAGTTTGAGTGCTACTGCTCAAGCCTTCCCGTCTTCTTATCCCCTTCTTGCGCTTTTTCATCTTTATCGTACCGTTCTAACTTTACCTTTATTCCTCCATTTTCAATCCCCAATTCTTGACCCTCCCCACCTTGCTTCAATAGTCGCTTGTCTTCTAGCTACAACTCACACACAGTCACAGAGCGTCACTCCAGGCTAGTCGACAAGTCCATGTTCAACCAACCGGGCAACGTCAGTTCATCCGTTTCCCTTTGGAGTCCTCGAATCTCGCTAAGACTGATATGCCTCAACCTTGCGCACTTTGCTACAGACTGGCCAACAGGCAGCACTTGCCCAAACACTCGAAACACTGTCGATCGATATTCGCTGTTTTTCGGAAATCCTGCAAGATTCGTGCTCTGTGTTTACTCTGCGACCCCCCAAAAGCGACAATGGCGGCACAGTCTCATTGCGCCTGTCTGGCGATGATGCGTCTTCAAATGCAGGTCAAGCTGGCGTCGACACTGTTTGTCATTGCGGCCTATGCCCCTATAAATTCGAGCACTGATTCGGTGAAAGATGATTTCTATCAGCTACTTAACAATCCCCTTTGTTACGGAAGTAACACGGATATTGTGGTGTTGGCTGGTGATCTAAACGCGCAAGTCGGAAAATCGTCCTCTGTTGAGCATCATCTGGGCGTACAACATGGTGTATGCTCCCGTAATTATAACGGTGAGCAATTGCTACAGCTGTGTGAAGACGCTCCTCTCTTTCTCGCGAGCACAAACTTTCGACACAGCACCTGCAGAAGAGTGGCTTGGCGCGCATCAGCCTCGCACCAGCCATGCACGCAAATCGATCATATCGCGGTCATTTATCGCTGGAGAGGCTGTGTCCAAAACTGTCCCTTGGTTTAGAGCACGAGTGTGGACTCTGATCACGCATTTGTCTGCGCCGACTTCCGGGTGCGTTTCGGTGGACGTCCTCAACATCCATGTAAACGGATTGACACCAGCCAACTGGCGAAGCCAGGTGTTCTGAATGTGTATCAAAGTGCGCTGACATCCGGACTGAGTAAGCGCCCACTGAACACCGTTGAAGAGCACTGGTTGCATATTCGCCAAACGTTACTATCAGCGGGCATGTCTTCCTGTGGCACATCACATTACCAAATTGGACATTGGGTCTCTACACAGTCTTAGGAACTTATGGATGCTAGCCGATATATTCCGGCTGCAAGCAAACACAATGAGACTCGTAAAAATCTCAGGGCAAAATTGCGTGCTAGGCTGAAGAGAGACCGCAAAGTCTGGTGTTCTCATCGTGCCTCGGCGATAGAAGCAGTCGCTGCCGTTGGTAATCATCGTAAGTTATTGCGTCTGATACGGAAAAAGGCAGCAGGAGAGCTGGTATTAACGAGACCATACACGACGAGAATGGCAACCGATCCACAGCCTGTCAAAACGCTTAGAGCATCGGGCCGAACACTTTGCAAGGCAATTTAACCAACGTGAGTTATCGCTTTCTTTTACCGGCATTGAGCGCCCTTCTTATTGAACGGTCTCCTTGAATCCTCCCTCATGCGCACAAGTCGAGCGTGAGATCAGGCTGTTGAAATTGCATAATGCCGCAGAGGCAGATAAAATTCCCCCAGCCCTTTTCAAATTCAAGGTACCTGCTCTTATGGATGATTTACACGAGTTGCTGGTAAAACTTTGGGAGTAGGAGACTGTCCCGACAGACTGTCATTGTCCGTCATAGTCCCAATTTTCAAGAGAAACGCCCGTTTGGAATGCGGCCATGATAGAGGGATCAGTATCACTTCAACTGCCTCTAAACTGCTTGCGTCTGTCATTCTCCACAGATTGACTGGCACTCCTGAAAGCCAGATTCGTGAACAGCAAGCCGGATTTCGTCGAGGCCGGGGCTGTAGCGACCACATTTTCACCTTGCGTCAATTGTTGCAGCATCGCCATGTTTATTGTCGACCCACCGTTGTCGTGTTTCTTGAAATAAAAGCTGCCTTCGACTCAGTCGATCGATGTGCCCTTTGGCACTGTCTGCTGAGGAAAGGTGTGTCTGATAAATCAGTAAACATTATTAAAGCGCTGTACTCGCATAGTTCGAGCAGTGTGAGGGTTCATGGCAAACTGCCGCCACCCTTCAGTATCACCAGCGGTGTGAGACAAGGCTGCCCGCTGTCACCTTTCATCTTTAACTTCGCAGTTGACGAAATCATGGAAACAGCATTCGCTGGACATGACCTAGGTGTGGAGCTACTTCCCGGTGAGCTACTTCTTGACTTGGAGTACGCGGACGACATTGCCCTAATCTGTGACAGCTCCCAAACGGGTCAACCTGCACTGGACAGATTGACACTGGCTGTCAATCGTTGTGGACTATACTTTGATCCATCGAAATACAAATTTTTTCTCCAAGATTGGCAAGGACGCACCCTTGCGCTGACCCTTGGTGGCGATCAGCTAAAAGCCCTTCAGGAATTCAAGTACCTGGGCAGCTATATTAGCGCCCGTGGGATCGAAGATGAGGTTACGAACCGTATAGCAAAAGCTCGAGTTGCTTTTACCAATCTCCGCCACCTGTGGCGCAGACGTGATAACACACGCCCTGAAGGGCAGAGTTTATAACGCAGCCGTCCGTTCAACTCTCCTATATGGTTGTGAAACCTGGCCTATCAGGTCGACATAGATAAAAGGGATAGCCACATTCGTTCATCGCTGCCTCCGTTGCTTAGCTCATGTCTGGTGGGAGCACCGCGTATGCAATGAGCGTGTTCGTCGTCGCGTATATGGTGCAGAAAGAGCTAATGAACGGCTCAGCAACATTAGATCACGCACCGGGCTCCGATGGCTGGGCCACATGTTGCGCATGCCAGCACATCGACTCCCGCGAGGTGTATTGTTTGCGCGCCGGGGGTTCGGTTGGAAGGGGAGGAGGGGAGGCCAATCGATGACTTGATCCAGAGCAAAGAAATCCTCACTTCGGAGCTGTCGTCGGTTGGTGCATCCCGACTGCCTGGCTGGGGTCCTAAGGACGATGAACACGTTTGGTTGGACACACTTGCTGATATGGCTTGAAGCCGGCCCCAATGGTGTTTGTGTTGTGAGTTTCTTTGTCCATTCCCCTCCCTTTTAGATTCCCCCTCCAATCCCGATCTCATGCAAAACGCATAATATAATATTTAACATCATATTACTATCTTCCAATCATTTTTGTAGTGTAATTTTTTAGTCTCTTATCGTTTTGTTGTGAGTTACATTAGTTGAAGTGTGTTTCTCACCCTCAGCTAACGTGTACTGATGCGGATGATGTTGGTGATGATGACGGGGAGGAACATTGTCACCGCGTCGGGTGATCTGAGTACCTCCAGCAAAAATGTCATTCAGCAAACCGATGATGGAGCGATGCATTCCTTGAATGCTTAGATCATTTAGCAGCAGCCGAATGCGTTGTTATAGTCTAGAAAACACAATAGAGTGGATTTGTTTCGGTTGTGGAGCGATGACAGCACAGAATATACCAGGCAGACCAATGTATCTAGAGATAACCTCGAACTACGGTATTCGAACTGAAGCGTATCATTCAAACGCGTTTGCAACAGCATCATTTCAAGAATGCATTGTTCCAGAACCTTCATGGCAACAGAAGTGCAAGCGTTTGGTCAATATTTGCTGGATATTTTTGGCACTGGGGTAGTACTGACACTTCTTCAGTGGTCAGCGATGTTGTGCTCCTGCATACACATTCTGTAAGCGGACGCTGGACGCCTTGCCAAATTATCAGCACATCATTTGCGCATGACGAGAGAAAGCCTGTCCAGAATACTGGCTTTATCGGAACGTAGCTACTTCAATAAACAATTTACTGTTACAGTGTCGGCAAGAGGCAATGCTTCTATAGAGCTCAGAACTTTGCAGTTTCTCGATGTTTTATTCGATTTCGGTCCCCAACAGTGCTCCCTGACTAATGCCTTCATTCTCGTGACGCTTTGATGAGGATCATGAAACTTCCCAAGGAACCATGAACCAATCTTGCTAGATGAGATCAGCTGGGAATAATACACACAGCCACGAAATAAATACAGTTTATTTCTACGTACTGGGAAGAAACGTAGGCCATAGCCTTTCAAATGTTGTCCCAGTACCAGAGTCTGACTCACAAATGAGGAGGCTGATTCCCGTTCTGTCCGCTTACATATTGTAGACATGTTTGGAGGCGTTGCATCTAGGTGCCGCACCAATTGCTCTGACTGGCTCAATGCGATGATCGAGTTCGTGTGTCGTCTCTGTGACGGTCTGAGACATCGACTCTACCGTTGAAAATGCCATTCATGTAAACATAGTTACAATTGTGTGCACTCAAAGTCAGAACTGATTTCTGTATTGTTGTATGAGATATTCGCTGGATATTCTTGGCTTCATCCAACAGTGAGATTAATGAATTTAGAGCTGCATGTAGTTGGAAAAGATTCCTCCAATTACTGGCTAAACATTTTTACTCCGTAGGTTACATTTAAGGCCTGCTTGTTCAGTTGTAGGTAGTTCTTTTCGTCCGGTTGCAGCGTGCGCGGACTAACTACAATGGTGAGCTTAGATTTCTTATGGTGTACCTTGGAGATTGGTTGAACGAATTAATCATTCCGACCCTTTAAAATGGATAGAGTAACAACAATGCGCCATGGCCATTATAACTCACCACCAAATAAAAACGCTGCGTTTTGCTTCACTCTGGTGGAACATTGTATCCCAGCAACATGGTGCTTAAATGGTGAGGAGGATTTCGCCCCTGTTCGGGAACCCGTCAAACGAAAGGTGCACCAGCTAAACAATGAGTCACCGGCCCCCAAAGAGCGCGACTCCCTGATTTCGCGATTTTGCGAGAGTTATTCAGCCATAGACTCGGGATGGTGTCCCTTAAGTCAACACCCCACCTCGCCTTGGTCAACCGGGTAGTATGGTGCCCTATGAGAAAACCATGGACTTCTTTGCGTCGTTTCAGTTTCCTTTGTGTGACAACTGTACTTTTCTTTGAGTTTCCTCTTTTTGATGGTTTCATGTGTATTCCTCGACTGTT
>OX104065.1:45360884-45777013 GCA_944474145.2 Dicrocoelium dendriticum
TGCGCCTTGTCCCCTCTAACAACGACCAACTGTCTCCTGGAGACAATATGGACGAGGTAGTGGGTAATAGACAGGTAGGCACCTTGTCAACATGCACATCAAGCGCAGCCGCACCGGGGATATCAAACAACAGCCAAGCACTAGAGAGAGAAAGAGAGAAAGAAAAAAGAGAAAATCTCGATTAATGCATAAGGAAACCGGTGACATAAACCTTAAGTTAATGAGCATCTGTAATAAGTTGTTTACAAACAAATCCTAGCTAAGTGCAACGAGGTCAGAAAATATAGTTCGCGGATGCCACGAACACAAATATGCTACGGAAATCTAATACAGTTGGCTTAAGCGAGGTGTGTAAGTTAATGGAATAGAGTACAGGTAGACATATATATGAGAAAGGGAAGAATAAGGGCAAAATTTAAAACCCACCACCTGAAATAAAGAGACTGGCATGCAAGCACCCGGTTAGTAAATCGAATACAGGGTACTTACAAACACTGCGCCGGTTCTGTCTACCCTTTCTGCAGGACCGGTCGTCGCTTCTGTAGTGGTCTCGAGTGGCCTCGCTCATAGTTCACTAGATCTGCATATATATAGATCTGCATATATATATATATATATATATATATATTGTAAGTTACAGATTCTCTTCTGGCTTGCGTGACTCGTAAAACTCCCTGGTCTAACCAAGAAATGAAGACAAGAATTTAACTACGTTACTATTAAACAAAATAGAATTCAAATACATATTTATATACCTCCACGGTGTCCGTTCAGTCATGCAACAACCGGGTCTTCGAACAGTTACACAAGGAAATAGCGTCACCGCACTTTCTACCCTACAGCAAGGCCACACAACACGGATTCCAAGCGTGGAATACAAGGTTTCTTTCTAATGTGTCAGAAACCGCGCATGGCACACAGGAACATACGAGGTGTCATTACATTCAACTGGAATGAGGTTAACGCGTCTCGGTGTGGATATGGGATCAAGGACCCACAAGGGCCTGCGTGCCCTTGGGGTTAGTAACACGCGGTGGGAGTACACAATTGTCACAGTGGGTTTGAGATGGGAGCAAATCCATGTCAATTGGGAATTCACAAGCAGCGAGACAAACATGACATGGGCCTGTGTACCATTGGGACTAGTAACACAGGGTGGGAGTGCACAATCGTCACAGCGGCTTTTGGATAAAACCACGTAGACATGGCCAGGAAAACAATGAATAGCACAATAGCCTTAGAAGCAGGCGTTAGATAAGTTTATCGGGAACAAGTCCCGATACCATAGTATGAATTGCTAGGAAAACATGGAGCTTTGCTTGGTTAATCACATGGAGTAGATAAATAATGGGTTATCCGGGACCTGGGCAGACGGTGCAGATGATGAGATTATCTGACTATGATTTTGACATGCAGGCCGCGGTTTTCATGGTAATTCTTCCGCCTACATATGTAGACAAAACTCAACCTATCACGTTGTAATCTTGATTGTAGGTCATTGGAATCAAAAGCGGTTGATCGGCGTGCATGGCGCGATTTGATCACGAAGGCTGGCACCGAGGTGCAAGATAAAGTCCTCATACATGCGGAGAAGAAGCGGCAGTTGCCGATGGGGTGTACTCCATCGACGCCGAGGGCATGGTGTAAAACATGTAGTCGCTAATGCCTGAGTCATGCAGGCCTAGTGAGTCACGAGCGAGATCACTCGGGACCAGCATCGAAACGACGACGGGTGCTGCTGAGAACGTAAGCAGAATCGGCGCAGTCGTTGTAGGTACGCTGTATTCGATTTGTTAACTGCGTGCTTGCGTGCTGAGTTTCTTTATTTCAGGTGGGGGTTTCCTATCGTGTATCAATTCATTATTTTACCTAATTTTGACGTTTACCTGAGCTTGCACACGTTGTTTAAGCAAATTGTGCTTCAGATTGCTAACATTTTCGCTTTGGCGGCATCTAAAAGAATCTGTTTCTCACATCTTGCACTTATCGCTGATTTGTTCGTAACCAATCTCTTATAGATGCTCATTTAGCGTAGATTTACCTCAACATTTCCAAATGCTTTACTCGATATATATTATTTGTTATTCTCATTTCAAGTGTTTGGCTGTTGTTTGATATCCCCGGTGTGGCTGCGCTTGGTGTGCATGTTGACAAGGTACCTATCTGTTTATTACCCACTACGTCGTCTATATTGGCTCAAGAAGACAGTTGGTCGTTGCTTGAGGGGACGGGGTGCACGGTCCTTGTGGCCGTGTTAGGCTCAAGGAGTGGTTCCATGCACTCAGTGTGGAGCGGACTACGGTCCAGCCACTGTCTTGTGTGCACTTGATTCTCAAATACAGCGTGCTTGTGTATGTCTGTGAAGGAGTTTTGGCTGGTTCCGTTGATGAAACGTGGTTCCCATCCACATGCCTCTCGGTCTTGTTCCTTCGGGTTTACACTGGATATGGATGGCGCAGCGCAAGGCACGCGTGGTCTCTCTGTAGGCGCAGGCGTATTGTGGCTGTCCCCATGGAGACCACAGTTACAGGCAAATTCGAAACCGGGTGTCGCCAGCCCTATATATATATATATATATATATATATATATATATATATATATATATATATATATATATATATATATATATATATATATATATATATATATAGGTGTGTGTTAAGCCGTGTAAAATCAATGACGAAAACTCATTATCCGTTGCATCGTCACTGAAGAAGGGTATCGCCATTGCGAGTGAGTGTATGAAGTCTCACGCTTTATGCTAAATTTGCTGACTTGCCCTCATCTTTATTTCGTATCTTTGACAGGAACCACTAAGAGGATGATAATCGTTTTGTGAGGGTGTGCGAAGTCTTCTTGGTCATGCTGACTTCAAAGAGTGGCTGGATTTTGAGATGGTTTACGACCCATTCATGTCATGTGAATGACTAACCCGCATGTTCGCCACGCACAATCTTGGATCTGTGAGATAGGTGAAGAAGGAGTGTGGGCAGGCTGTGAACCAACCCGTGGCTTTCACTCACGTGTTTCTTTCTGGCTCGCAATGCATTTGATGGGGATAGACAGAGGTGTGGGTAATGAGACGCTGGTCACTAAAAGCTTGTCCTTCAGCACGACGTCCTGTGACTTACCGCAGTTGCAGTGATAGGCAAAGTTGAAAACTGTGTTTGCATCTAATATCACTAATGATAATAAATTTACTGCTTATCTGAATTTTATTGTTGCTTTTAAATGTAGGTGTCCAAGCTGAGCTAAACAGAACCTATCACAAACAAAACGGCCCTCGTGTAGCCGAAAACGCACTGGGCCGCCGTTCGCCCTACCCGATACTCGCCAGTAGTATGTAATTTTTTGAAGATCCTTTGTAATCCCACCCAGTCTGACAGACATAACCCATCCGGAGAATCAATGGACGGCTGCTTTTGTCCTTGGAACTAGTTAATAGCGCGCATACGTCGAATTCCATCGAATTTGAGCTCGTTAGTTTACACTTGCCCATCCACCGAGCTGTAGGTCACGAAGACTGACTGGCAAGACTGATTACTAAATCTAACCCATTGCGATTCACCCTCCGCTGACAGGCATTCTGTGCAAAAAAGAGGCCAGGACTGCCACCCAATGCTGCGACATCCTCTGTAACTAACCGTTTCAAGAGCAGTTGTATCCCATACTACTTTCTGGTAATGTGTACTTTAACTTTCATTTGGGAGCTCAACAATGCAGTCTGAGTGTTGAAAACAGAGAATTTAGCTGCTACGTCACCGTAAGGTAGGCGTTAACCAGATAAATTGATGTACAAATGACGGTTTAGGCAGACGCCCTGGAATTTGCTTGATTGATCGGTTACAAGAAGTGTCAGCACAAACTTCACAAGTTGATGGGCAACGACACAGAATCTACAAATGAGTGTTTCAACGATATGTGAGTAACACCGTGGCAACGAATTTTGACAATGTGCCTATTTCCAAATCGAATTTGATCGACCAATCGTTTTACTTCAAATTTATTCTTCTCTCCCATGTTGATGAAAACTATACTTTCATAATGGATAGTCGAAGTCATCAGTAGCAAATTGTATATACAGAGAATGCATATATCAAAATATCTGACTGATATTTTTTGCTCCGGATGCGACTTGTTTTTCTTACGAATAATATGGGGATGGTCGCTTAAGATTTTCATGAAATATATTACTCCGTAGTATTCATCCGATACCAAAAATTAAAAGAAATTTTACGTCCATCACGATGGGAATCACAACAATATTTGGTCAATCTAAACTCTGGTTTTATCTCGCTTTCTGTTTGTACAACGACATGCTGCATCGGAATTAGCGGTGGAGCATTTTTAATGGGACTGTAGTGAAGTCTAACAATATCGCTGATTGGAACGGCTTTGAACAGAAGGCGAGCTCATACAGATGCAATTACCTTGAACCATGCACCGACGTTGGATCGATTGGTGTATCCTCTTCATATAAGTGAGGCCGAAGTTGCTGGCAGCGGAAGAATTCAATTTGAGCATTCGCTCTTCTGAGATTTGAGATTATTGCTTGGTTGGCTGCACCTTTGGGCGTTGGATTTCCTCATGGTACCAAGTAACTATTCATGTAAGTCTTGTTCACTGCTTTTTGTAAACCTCAGGAAAATGGGGGTTGAACAAAAAGTGAGGTTCACTCTCCACTAGCTTGTGGATGCTTCCGAGCAGAAAATAATGCACTAACCCTTACACCATACAGACCTTCTCGTAAACTAGAGCAAGTAATTAGTTTTGTTAATGCATTTTAAAACATAGTACCATGAATTTTAACGCTTCAATAAGGAATCACGCTGGTTGCGAATAGAGTGCGATCCATGCATGCGTTCATAGTAGTTACGTCGCACAAACAAGTTTGCAATTTTTGTGCAACATTTTCCGCTTCCTGACCAACTGACGGAATGTCTACTCTGGACCGACCCCATAAAGATGAAATCGCCGTTGACTACGTTTTCTAACATCGGCGACTTTAGTTTTACGAGAGAGTAGTAAAGGGTTTGAATGGTATACGTAGATCATCACATCTATACTCAGTCAGACAATCATCTCAAGTTCGGAATAGCTTATATAGCCGTTTCATTCTTTTGGGAATCGTCATCTGTGCACATTCCATCTAGCCTCTATCGGAACATAACCCATAACCCGACTGTTACTAATCAGCGGCGAAGAGCACCAAGCTACGCTGGACGATAGTGATCTATATGACTAAGTCACTGAATCCGTTAATGCGCAGCTCACTATAAACAGTCTCCTCGGTCGTTCTCCCCAGTGGCCCAGTGGTTTTCACCACGGTCTGGTAACATTCAGGCTGCGGGTTCTAACCCCATAGGTGCCAGTTGATATGTGCACTGCTGACGATTCCCGAAAGAATGTGGTAAATCTTCCCATTTTGTTTGCGATTGCGAATAAAACACTGGACTCTTCCGTAAGACTTCCAACACAACAGAAGAAAGAATCGGAAGTCAAATGGCTTCGATAAAAGAATATGTTGACCGCCGCCCATGATCATTATGCAACTGAACTAGACCATGACCGTACTTACAAGTCATTCAACGACGTGCGACTTCGGGAACGCAGAGGTCATTCGGTAAGTCAAGCAGCGTTATACGGATGCAGCCAATCTTTAAATGGTTTCGCAGTCATGTGCAGCCTTGGAGTATGCTAAAATGTTCCAAATCGATGCGATAATGGTTAATAATTAATTAATAGCTTAAATACCGTTCTTTCTTCAGAAATCTTTATTTGTTCCCGGCGACTTCCAATCCTGAGACAGCAGTCATGTTGTAAGATGAATGTCCGGAATTGACTTGTAGCCTTCTGGACGGTTTTTGTGTCTGTCGCTCCATCGCCTCTGCCGAATTGCTCAGGAATCGGGGTCTGTAGTCCAGGTTCGTTGTCCGACTGACAGTACTCGTCCACTTGCTGGTATGGCAAGTTGAAGATGTCAACCAGCATGTCAAACTGCAGATCGATAGGCTTTGCCTTTTCTGACTGGCCCAACGTTGAACAGCACTGGTTTACATTCCGGGCCCAGATGTACTTCTTCCCGATCACGCCGTAAATGACCTTCCCGCGCTTGCATGTGATGGTGCCGAGCGCTCCTTTTGCGTGGCCTTTCCGAGATTCTCGTACTTATAGTGGCTGCTCCGGCTTGAATGATGGCTGTTTCGTTCCATGTCGACGGTTAAATTCCTCTTCTATTTTTCGGTTCCGTTTTCCAATTTTGGGCTCTGAGTGCGGTATAATAGTATCGCAGGACACGCGTAACTTCTACTCATCGTAGCCGGTCCTGACAAAACTCCATCCGTCACTTGGGGATTCGGAGTTAACTGGTACATCAAGGGGAATTAGTTAATTAACTCCTCTATAGTTCCTCCTTCTTTGCTGTAAGGATGGCGCGTTTGAATATATTCACAAATTTCTCCTCGTAGCCGTTTAATTGCGGATGGAATAATGGAAATCGAACGTGTTTGATGACGCAGCACTTGCAGTGCTCTGTGAATGCAGCCGAAGTAAACTATGTTCCGTTATTTGTCACCATCATTGCTGAAGAGGCAGACTTGCTGAAGATTTCTCGCACATTAAAGACCGTTGCGTTGGTTTTCGTGCCGTTCACGAGGAAGACTCTGGGCCATTTGCCGTAAACGTCAACTGCAATGAAAACGTATCGGCCTTTAATGAGACATACTAAGTCGAGGTGCACAGGACACCGTGGTTTCTTTGTTTCCGGCCATGTGTAGAGCTCGGACTTCAGTTTTGCCTCTGAAGCGGGTGCACAGCTTCTTCAACTTTTAGCAGGTTGTTTCAGCTAATTGTCCTTGAAAAGTCAATAAATATGGTTTCGAGCCAGCAACTTCATCTGGTTGATTCCGGGATATCCTGTTGCAGGTTCTGCGGAATAGCCACTCCTAGAACAACCTGCAGCCACACACGAATGAAAACGAATTTCTCGTTTGATAGTACTGCATTTCGGTGGATGAACACGAACGTGGCCAGCTGGTTTTGTGGAGGCGTGCAACCTTTAATTGTGGGTCTCGAAGTGTCTCAGTTCGCACAGCTTCCGCGGTAGCAGGTAAACCGTGTAATGCGTCACTCACCAGGAAGACAACCTCAAGTTTGATCTCAACTACGGCAATGACTGTATCTTCGTGTTCGTGATGATCGGAACCCATGAGGCGTAACAATGCATCTGCTTCTCCCATAGAAACAGTTGATTGGTATTTGGTCACAAAATCATACTCCATTAAGGTGGTAGCCCATCCTTGAAGCTGTTCGGCCGTGTAGGCTGAAATGATCTTTCTCGAGCTGAAGATAGCCAGTAAAAGTTGTGCTCTCCATAAAACGCTTGAAGCGGCGGAAGGACAGCATCTTGTGTAATTTTTCAAAGCAAGCACTTCACCCGTGCCTGGATCCCGATCTGACAAACTTTCTTTCAGCCTTTGTCAGTGTTATCGTGGTATAGGGATTACCTCATGGGATCCATCTGGGTACGTACAGGAAATTACTGTACCGATCCCATGGTTTGAAGCATCCGTAGCGAGGACACTTTCTCGGGATGGATAAAAAGCTCTCAGAAGTAGGTTTGAGGCCAGTAATGACTTGCTTCGTCCTAAAATATTCTGGCATTCTGACGGTTCGTTCCAGGTGTGATTTTTCCTTTTCAGCATGTTCAGCGAGGCATGCAAGCGATGCATTTCTGACAGAAACTAATGACTGATCAGGCAATAAAGGTGCGCAAAGTTTCAGATCCTTTAGCGGTGGCATCTTTTCTATGGTTCGGATGTTTTCTGGATCGGGGATGTGATGGGGGCTGGAAATGCTGGTGATTGGAAACGCTGTAATGCCGATCGAACGTCACAGGCCAGCCCGATAAGGTGTGAGTTTGTTGCCGGAAGCGGATTGGTCAGCCAATCAGGGAATAGTTGGCCCGTAACCGCAACCACCATGCAACTATCCACTGAACGTGCAAGTGACCAATCAGGCGCCAGCAAACCAGGAAGCGCATACTCGTGCACCCTTGAGCCATGGCTTGTGGCACTGGACCGAGGGAAGAAGCTCGCGGGCGCAATCCCGCCAATCGTACATCGACTAAGAAAGCCAAGGTGATTTAGACAGAGTGAACGTCGCGAGCAAGCATAAACCAATGGAAAGGGAGCCAGCGACACAATGCAAATAACAGGGATGAGCCGTTGAGACGGACTGTTGTAAGTAGTGTATGTAATCTATACATATTCGAGCGTAATCTTAATAAATGACTTCTTGATCGCGGCCGAGTCTTCTTGCTTCCCGGAGGGCTACACGACAGGAGCGACGACTGTCTTTTTTCGAGAATGAAGCCAAGGTATTTGATGGTTTGCGCGAAACATCTATATTTGTCCTCACGGATTCGGAAACAGTATACCTGGATATGTTCAAGCACCTCATCTAGTCGTTCAACTGGTTTCTCTGCTGTTGGTCCATTACAATGATATCAACTAGGTATGGGGCCTTTCCAGAAACTCCAGCGAGCATGGCACCCATCAGCTTTTGGAAGATGGTGGACACGGTTTTCACTCCAAAAGGCAGGCGGTTGATTTGAAACAAGCCACGATGGGTGTTAATTATCAATAGTTCTCTACAGCTTTCATCAACATCCACCTGGAAAAAGGTGTAGAAAAATCGATATGGACGAAACACCTACCAGCATACAGCTTGGCTGCAATATCTGCGTTGGAAGGGGATATTGGTTGTCGTCCAGTGCAGCACTCAACCCCATAGAAAAATCGGCGAAAACATACTTTGCAGTTTACTTTTCTAACGGCTCGTATCACTGAGACTTATGAAGAATGCTTCACTTGCAGGAAAACATCGACCCGTTTTAGTTCGTCAACCTCCTGATCAACCAACGACATGGCTGTATAAGGTACCGGTCTTTTAGCTTTAAAAATTGATTTGCTTTTTTCGCGTAGACACAACGTTTCCTTCAAATTGTTGCAATGACAGAGACTTCAGTGATCTCGTCATACCTAGTTAATCGGCCGTGATGCGCCAGCTAGGTCGGCTCGAACTCGATCACAGATCTGGTACAGTAGAACCTCAGACTCCTAACGTTTCTTTCCAGTCGAGTCCATGAAGTTTCAAGTTTGGCAGACCCGACATGTAACACGTTCCGCTCTCTCCCATACTATTGAATGCAATTTTCTAGGTAAGTACTCCGATAAAATCCAGCACCCCACTGGATTCATTATGAGTACCTTTGTCAGGTTTGACAATCTTCGGGCCCTTCATGTGATTCCATTTGTTCCTGGAAATGACCATAATGTCCGAGACCTTGTCGAACTCCAGTTCACTTGGACTTCCATTGGT
Source organism: Dicrocoelium dendriticum (assembly GCA_944474145.2). Taxonomy (NCBI): domain Eukaryota; kingdom Metazoa; phylum Platyhelminthes; class Trematoda; order Plagiorchiida; family Dicrocoeliidae; genus Dicrocoelium; species Dicrocoelium dendriticum. Next base: position 45,370,267 of record OX104065.1, read on the forward strand.
AACCACGATCATGAATCGCTATCGCAGTCTGGACTCCCTTTGAAAATCGACAGCTAACGCTAGGAACTTTATGCCAGCCTTTGTAAAGTTCTTGATTTAGCGGTAAAACTTCATGTCCTTTGGTCTTAACGGACGACAAAAATCTTCTTTATCACGTGGGTTTGTGGCACGTTCCACAAGTATAACATTTTAATGAACAGAAGCATGCAAGATGCCATTCGCCGCACGAGCAGCATGCTATAGGCGGTTTGTTCGGGCCCCACTGAAAGGTTTGTTCGCAGTAGCAATCCTGGCCTTTTTCACTGCGTGAACGTTATCCGGTAGTGTCTTCAACTGGTTCGATCAGGTTAGTGTCGTGTTTCTAGGTGGTCAGACGTTTGCATTTACTTACAAGTTACCAATCAAATATGGATGGTGATCCAGATTAGTAAGGAGCCGCTTCAAGAGGGACTGCAGAGCATTAACAAAAATGAGCAAGGACTTTATACAAGTTAAGAAACACTACTTAACAAGCCTTGTTAGGTGATCTGATGGATTAGAGAAAAAGCCACGGAAGCTGTCCGTATTATATTGTCAAATGAATTGACTTCCCTCTTGCAATGTAGTAGTCCGGCGCTCCGCGTAGTTTCACTGCGACAAATAATATATCCAAGTTATTTCGTAGGAAAAGGACTACGATATAATGCGCAGTAACCAAATTTATGTGGCCGAGTGGGTCATCCAATCGACTTTTAACTATGTCCCTTGTAAGTGCAGAAACGACTGATTCGAGGGAAGCGTACTACGTGTTTCATAAGTGTTGCAGCACTAAGTCCTTCAGCGACAAGCGTTTATTCGGCAAAGAAAGTTCAGCGAAAATTACAACATGTTTAGCAAACCAAACTCCTCGATAAAAACTGCAGGTTCAAGTCCATAACTAACGACCCTTCTGAGTCGATGAGGTTACACCTTTGCTTCAGTTCAACAAACGGTGAATCACCCACACGAATATCGGTCAATCCGAGTCCAGCAATCGAATCTGTCACACCCGCCTCCCATTGGATGTCTGGCTCGCTCGGTTGGTCAATCTGCTCACTCTGATCTGATACTACCATCACATCCTCCGTTTTCGGGTTCTTGCCCTTCCACATTGCTATCCACCCCGTACACCTTGCCACTCCGCGTCGTCTTCGCTGCATCTGCGGTCGTGGTTTCCTTGCCCCACGTCATCTGGCACACCAATCCTAATCCACATTGTTTTCGCCGATGTCGTCTCAAATGCCCTTTATTTCTTCCGAACGCTCTCCCTTCATCCTTTATTTCGTATGACCTGGCACCTACTCTCGCAGTCATCACATTTTCCTTCCACCGTTCTTGACTATCGGGTAGTGGTTGAACCCACACTTCCTTTCCCACTATTAGCTCAAGTGGTACCCGTGCACCGCGGTCGTAGTACCGTTTCTGAGTGGTCAGTCGCCTTCTCTGATTGTTCTGTAATCTCACACGCTGTGGCGAGATGACGCACAAAAGTGTGGCAGATATCGGTATCAGAGTTCTAGTCCTTCGGCTCCACACTGGGCTCAGACCGATACCCATTGAAAGTCATGCGATTCCTCAGTGACATGAGGTACGGGGCATTGCCAGTTGTTTAGCCTTTGATAACAGTCACTTAGCCTGCTTCATTGCCAAATCCGTCTTTCCTTTCGATTGACCGTGATTTGCGTTGGTTTTCTGGTGCACGAAATCCCACTGGGTTGCGAACGTCTGAAACGCTCCGCTGGTAAACTGGGGCCCATCGTCGGAGATCAGCTCCTCCGGTATTCCGTGCCGCGCGAACTGACATCAGAGTTTGTTAATGCTGCCTCTGTGGTCGTATTGGTGAATAAACCGATTTTAAATTAATAACTATAGTAATCTACCGTGAGTAAGTACTCTTTCCCGTTCTCACTGAATAGATCCATCTCCACATTCTGCCACGGTCGGTCAAGGATATCATCATGCATCATTATTGGTTCCCTCATCTGTCGGATTTCGTGTGAACGGCACCCCTCACAATTCGATACATGATCATTTACTTGACTCACTATTCCTGACCAAAAATCACTTCTTTTGCTCGGTTGATGGTATAGTTGGCACCAAGGTGAGCGCGATGAACGTATTTCAACATTTCTTTTCGGAGCGATGACGGAATTAGAATACGGCTATCCTTGAACAACAGACCATCATAGACAGAGAGCTCCTCGAAATTTAAAGTTGAGTGTTAGTTCCTTCGGCCGCTGCTTCTTTGTCTTTGGCCACCCAATTATAATAACCTCTCGCAATGTCGCAATCGTTGCACTTTACTCTGTGTGGTGCCTTATTCCATTCCGTCGATCTTCTGTCTCTGCCAGGTGCTGTACTAAGTTTACTGCTTCGACCTCTTCCGGAGTATGCTCAGGTAACTACAGATTGGCTCCTAACAGCGTATCCGCGATGAACGTCTGAGCAGTAGGCGTATACACAATACCCACGTCATACTTTTGAAGTCGGGTAAGCAAACGCGGAAGGCAACGTGGGACGACCTGCAGCGGTTTCCTGGCTATTGACACAAGCGTTTTGTGGTCGGTATACAACGTTGTCTTTCGTAAGTATAATCGTTGAAAAGTTCCATGGCAGAGACTACCTTAAGCATCTCCTTCTTAATCTGCGCATAGCGCTGCTCGTTCATCGTGAGTACTCCGCTGTGGAAATCCAAAAGTTTTCCCTTCTGTAAGAGAACAGCACCTATTCCGTTTTAGCTACTGTCCCACTGTACTACCAAAGTCTGCGCTGCATCGTAATATCCGAGTACAGGCGCGTTGCTAATTAGGTGCATAATAGTTTCAAATGGGTTTCCTGTTCTTTTTCCCAACTCCACTTTACTTTTTGGGAGTTAACTTCCTGATCATCGTCATGATATCAGTGAGTTTTGGCATAAAACCGTTCAATTAATTCCCCATACCGTTTAAGCGATGGATTCCCTTCACGTTATTAGGAGGCGACAACTCACGAATTGACTTAGTTTTCCTGGATCGTCCCTGACCCATTATGTTGTTAGCAAATGCCCATGGAAAATCACCTCGTCTTTCCGAAATGCAATTTTTCACATTTAAGCTTGATGTTCTTTTGCACACAACACTGTAAGAAACTGTGGAGGTTAGCGTCATGCGCTTCTTCTTTCGAGCCATAGATCAAAACGTCGTTGGCCACGCATGTTACACCATGTAAATCGTCTGCCGTTTGCACCAATCGCTTTCGAAAAATTTCACGTGACCCCTTCAAAGCAAACGGTAAAAGCAGCCAACGACACCCGTATGGTGTTGCAAAGGTAGTAAGGAAACTGGATTCATCATCTAAAACTACGTGCCAGAATGCCGAAGAGAGGTTTACCTTCGTGGAAAACAGCTTTGGCCAAAGGTGGCAAAATGTCTTCTAGAGTAGGTAGCGCATATTGCTCTCTACGCAAGGCTTCATTCGACGGCTTTCGGTCAATACATACACACACACACACACACACACACACACACACACACACAGTTCGCCCGTCCTTTTCGTAGTGATTGCGACCTGACTAACCCAGTCGATTGGCTAGTCGACTTTGGCAATCACACCGTCTCTCACTAATTTGCTCAATTCAGCGGAGCACCTGTCACGCAGTGCAAATGGAACTCTCCTAACCGATAGCGTTGTCGGTCATAACAAAGGATCTAAGGACAAATGAGCGATTCCCTCAAACTTTCTCAAACCTGGGCTAAACACAGGCGGATACTGGTCACTAATATTGGTTCCTCCCTGGCAAACATGCATAAAACAATCATGATTAAAAATGACGAAGCTGAGGGACTGGGTCGGATCAATGCCGAAAATCGGCGTGAGCTCTTGTTCCCCGATCACAAATCCGAGTCGATATGAGGCTTCGTCTCTTGGGTTAACCGCTTCCATTGTAGCTGAGCCCTTCGGATGAAGTCTGGAACCATTCCAGGTAATCCTGATCGATAAACCAGTGGGTCCCTTCAGCCATTTCGTCAGAGCAGTGAGAAGACAGAAGTTGCGATATATCAACATTTCGATTGTTCTCATCAGTCGCAAACACAATAAAGCGGGATTCGTAGACAGTTATATACAGGGGAAAAGTTGGCACATCAATCAAAATGATATTTTGAACAGTCGAAATGTTGACATATCGCAACTTATGTCTTCTCACTGCTCTGACGAAATTCTGATTGAATCGAATGCACACTCCGGGCCAGTGGTTCTTTGGTAGAATGTTGACAGTAGCATCTGTGTCTAACTGGAATTGTATGGCTTTGCCTTCAATCAAAAACTTGCGTAAATCCATTTTTGTTGTACCCTCCAAGACACGCTGCCAACTGAATGTTCTGCATCTGTGGGGAACTTGTCACGATCAACCGCACTCACATTGATTGATTGGTAGCAACGAGCGAAGTGGTTCCTTTTTTCACGCCTGGCGAATTTCCGTCCCCACGCCCGACACTGTTCGCGGGTGATCGGATGTCGCGTAGCTCGAAATTTGCGGATCTCCTGTCTCACGTTAGTATCCTTCGCTGATTTGCCTCCGGAAACGGCATGCAATTATGCATCTGTTGCGAGCTTCATTTGTTGGTATTAATACGTGGTCGAGGACACAACGCTGCCGATATTAATGCACTGCTGGAGCGATAAGTTGCGTGGTCACAAAAGCTGCTTTGTCGTACTTTCATCATTAATTCCTAGAACGATCTGATTACGTATGAGACTGTCGCCCAAGCATTTACAGTAATTACAGGACCGGGCCAAAATCTTCAATTCAGTGATATACGTGTCAACTGGTTCGTATGGGCCTCTGTTGCGGGAAAAGAAATGATAACGCTGCTAGGTCTCGTTAGTTTGGCCTTCACAAAATTCATTGCATTTTCCAATGACCGTATCCATCTTATTGGGATCTTCGCCTCTGTCGTAGTGCAATATCTCTAGAACACGGCGTGCGTCATCCCTCGCCGCGTGTGGATTCATGGCCAAGCGATACTCCATCGCTTTTTCGTCCAAACGTACGAAGGTGCAAAAATCCTCCCACTTGCTCTTCCATAGACGCCAATTAGTCGCCGAGTTCTGTTCATCCATGTTCAGTGGGGCAGGCATCCGAATAGATGCTGGCGATCCAAATAGCATCCGCGTGCCGCCGGTGTATTTCGTCCTTGTCTTCTTTGACACCATGCTACAGAACTCCGTCCTTCAGCGACAAGCGTTTATTCGGCAAAGAAAGTTCAGCGAAAATTACAACATGTTTAGCAAACCAAACTCCTCGATAAAAACTGCAGGTTCAAGTCCATAACTAACGACCCTTCTGAGTCGATGAGGTTACACCTTTGCTTCAGTTCAACAAACGGTGAATCACCCACACGAATATCGGTCAATCCGAGTCCAGCAATCGAATCTGTCACACCCGCCTCCCATTGGGTGTCTGGCTCCCTCGGCTGGTCCATCTACTCAATCTGATCTGATACTGCCATCACAATAAGCATAAAAATGAAATTTCTGCTATACTCCCGGCGGTCATGCTGTTCTATTAGTTTAAAGGTGTGAACTCTCAAGTTTATTTTACTGCTGCAGTAAACAGCGGCATGCATGATTTGGATTGTATGAAACCAAGTGTGCAATTATTAGATTGTCTCGTAACCAGCAATATCTTCCGCCAGATACTCTGCTCGTATGGGTGATCTCCCATTTCAGGGACGTATTTAGAAGCCCGAATTTGTAGCTATTGCAGTGCATTGAGGTCATGCTTTAGCCATAGGTGCCAGGCTTGAATTGCGTATTCGACATGGGAACGAACATAGGCACCGAGCATCTGTCGGAAAATAGCTATGTCTGCAAGCCTGTCTCAAGAAACCAACATGTTGATGACCAACATTGGACGTCATTTCAGAATTCCTGGAAAAACCCTAGTCATCCTGAAGCAGCACACCGATATCACGTTTGATGGAAACTCGCTGGGACACTTGCGTCCCGAATGTGTAAGAGTACGTACTCGGGCGTCGTATGGATACTCCTTGTATTTCTTCACGTTGAATTACAGTAAATGCAGGGTTGACCACTGATGTACTTTGTCTAGGTCACACTAAAGCAGATGCGAGTCGGTCTTCACCTGAATTCTGCGACATTTCTCAATGTAGTCAGAAAACCGTATAAAACATGAAGCTCTTTCCAGTGTTAGGTCATTAATAACTACGAACAACAATCGTAGCACTAGTACTGGGCCTTGAGGCACAGCACATTCGACTTTTATGGGGTCAGCTAAATATCTTCGTACTTTAACCACTAACTGCTGTTGAAGGAGAAAGTTAGCGATCTAGCACGAAAAAGCACCACCGAGTCCGTGCAACTGGAGCTTGGAAAGAAAAATCTGATGATCCAGACGGTTGAATGCCTTCGACACATCCAAGTAGATCATATCAACGTCCTCTCAAGCTCCAGCTGACTCGGTCCAACTGCCCTGTGCTGTTAATAACTTCGTTGTGCACGATATCTGCCGACGGAGGCCATGTTGCTCGAGAGCAAGGATGTTGTAGTTTTACAAATAGCACACCAGCGTATGGAAAACGATGGATTCCAGGACGCTGGACAGTGCAGGGAGAAGAGATACTGGACGATAATTTGAGGGCGCAGACTTGCTTTCGCCATTGTAACCCGAACTTATTATCCCAGGCTTTCACATGACAAAAACCTGGTTCTGGTCTAAGCGGCGCTGGACAAACTGAGTCTAAGGTTCTATCAGTTGTTCTGCTGCTGATTCCGGTGCTTCCAGGTGAATGGTAGATTTACAATACAGCTTCAGCCATAAGAACAATGTAGTTGGGTTTCGGCAGCAGGACAACAGAAGTTGAATGAGCACCCTTTGATAAGAGCATTTGAAATGTGGGGCATATTGCATACGCAGCGCGCTTGCTATTTCTCTAGCCGTTCTTGTTGGGCCATCAGCTGTCCGAAGCGCAAGAAATTCCTGCTTTAACTTACGAAGGCCAATGACATGCTTTTATGGCAATTTGTTGTTGGCGTTGAAGTTTTCTATGATGTTCTAGCGATGTGTAGCTTTGTCTTCTCGGGTTGGAAGTAATATGTGTCTTGTAACCCGGATGTAACCGATTCGAGCCAGTGTAGGGACAAGGCGGCCTTCACAAGGTCCTTAATCCACACGTCTCTGGTGGTGATTTCGTGGCAGCGAACCTTCGGTACGGCGTACTGTTGATGTTTTTTCTTATCATGTCAATTGAGTGCAACGGCAACGTTGGGCTACGTAATTGTCCCTAGTAACTGGCGCTGGAGATAGTCCATATGCTCGCCATGCTGCGTTGCTCTCTGACATCCGTTTTGACTTCTGCTCCTTTTGAAAGAAAATATTGTACGCCCATTACAAACTGTTGTCTCCGAAGCATCCGTAACCAGTTGATGGAATTTGCTGATAAATACTAGCCAGGTGACTTCCTTGCTATCTTCGGCGAGGAATGACCGTGTTGTGGCACTGACACGCTGGGCTAAGCTGTTGTAGAGCTTCATAGCGCCTACTATCTCAGGGCTCTCATTTTGGTATTTCGCAGAGCAAATAAACACGAAACTAATGCCTGCAGAATCACTGCGACCTAAAGTTCAGTCTATAACCCATACATCAGTCATTGCTTCTTGGATGTTAAGCACAAGCTCCAGCACAGATTGCCTGCTTCCTGCTCTGGACCGAGTGAGTAAAATGGCGTGCTTCGAAAACGGTACACGGGTTATCGGCTCTAGCAGATCGGTTTTGAAGTGCTCTCTGATCGTAGCAGGGTTTTCTAAACCATGTACGATGAAATTACCCATGATAAGAATATGAGTGCGCTTTCCTATTTAGATTTCATATTAAAGCTGTCGCAAGGCGACGGTCCATTTCGGGAGTAGCGTTTGGGGTGGGGTACAGTAAAGCTAAAATGCGGGTTTCTCTGCGTTTTAACTGTATATGGCACCAAATAGAATTGGCGTGTCTGAATCCCCATGGCTTCGCACTACAGGTCGCTTCAGTGGTACAAAAGTTCCCTTCTCGTGAGTCTGTCGTTTCAGACGAGTGACACTCCTAGCAGCGGGACTTGAGCGTCCGTCATTCCAGCATGTAACCATGTTTTAGTGAAACCGATAATATTGCATGGCTTAGAAGCTCGGCGATCTTTCAGTTTGGCCAGCTTATTTAAAAGGCTTTGAGCATAGGTGTACAAGCAGGTTAGTAGGAGGCTATCGGAGTCAGGTGTGGGAGAATGTCGACCGATGTGAGGTCGGCCGTTATTCGTTTTTGATGGCATACTGTCACCTTGTCTGTAACATGATTTGACCAAAGTACGTCCCATTCCTCGTCCGGACCCAGTTCAGAATCAAATTCACGAGCAGTCAAAAAAAGGTCATGTGCAATCGCTGGTTGCTCTAATTCTTCAGATAAGCTAATGTACAGTCTTTGCAAGGCTTTCGCTGGCTTTTCCGAAGTTCAGATGTCTTCGCCGCCATTTTCCCTAACGTTCCAACAATTAATTTGCAGTTCTGTCTCACTAAACCGCGCGTTTTATTATTATTAGTCCACGTCCTCTACAGTTAGGTGAGAAAGGTACCAATTTGAGCGATCGCGCGGCAAAGGTATCCAAATACGTGTCGCGAAAGAATCGCTACTGTTTTAAATGTAGTTTCTGGGATCTTGACTATCGTGGGAAGGAAGCTGTGGCACCCTGTGGATGAATATTGTGTTTAAATAACCTTGCCTGCTATGACATTCTGCGATGTTTATTTTTGAATGCCGCGCGCTCCAATGGACATCAGGATAGATGCGGATGCTACTAGTCCCATCCTGTAGAGCACTTGCAGAGAGTAAAACCTTATCTACATAAATGACGGATACTAATGTCACCGTAACAAATTGCGATATGCCATGGTGGGCGGTGTTTGGCTGCCGAGTAACTAGTACTAGTTTTTAAATTTGGCTTTGACGTTCATTAAAATGCACAGAGTTTCGTTGGACTTAGTGGTAGGACGAATTATTCCGTAACGCGATGGCGGTAGGTTCGAGGACATTGGCGCACACAGTTACCACATCGCTTTTGTTGGAAAGTTTCTTTCTTGAGCTGCATGTTCGCGTGACCGTTGGTGCCGGCTTTTTAGCAAGTGGCGATTGTTTATTATTTGTCCCTCTGATCACCTTAGCGGTGATTATAATAGAAGGGACCGCAAGTGCGTCATCCGACGTGACCTTTCAGCGATCGCTGCACACAGGACTGATGTTCCGGGGGAAATAAGCTCGACCATAGACCCTTGAGCCGCACCTGCAGAAGGTGGTGTCCGGCAGCTCTATCCTTGCTAATGATAACTGTTGCAAAACCCGGCGGAACTTGATTGATTACACGTTTTCGGCTGTTGCCTGATTTTTGTTGTCCTGAATACTGTTTGACTATGAGAGCCCCGGTATATTTTCGCCAGACTTTCTACCATGATTGAACAATGAACACTGAATTTATACTGATTAACAAAACTTGCTTTACAAGTCCCGTTGGATAGTTGGCAGAGATATCTAAATAATAATAATAATAATAATAATAATGGTATTTTAAATATGAACATTTGTACATATCGTCTGTTCCACTGTAGTCCTGCAATCTGCTCAGATACGCAGCACTCACAGCTAACATCAAATAAATCCCCGGTAAACTCCAGGAGTGGAATGGACACGTAGCGCTAAGTGTAAGTGGACGGGTGCATCATCCAACCGCCTTTTAAATACTGTTAGTGTCGGTGCAGAGACAACCGATTCTGGGAGAGCATTCCACGGGGGACAGACACGAATGGAAAAGAAATTTTTGCGGCACTCCAGACGGCTATACTGTTCTGCGAATTTCATTCAATAACCCCTCAGGTTTGTATTGGTGCTGAGTAGCAGTACAGGGCGGCACACATGATGTGGGTCTCGCAGAATCCAGTATGCCATAATCAGGTCGCCTCGCACTCTGTGATAGCTTCTACTGAATACCCCCAATGGTTGCAGCCTCTTTTGGTATGAAAGATTGCGAATTCCAGTCATGTTCTTAGATGCCAAGCGTTGTGGCTGCTCCAGTGCATTAAGGTCGTGTTTCATACATGGATGCCAAACTTGAATGACGTATTCGACATGAAGGCGACCATACGCACTGAGCATTTGTCGAAATATAGAGCTGTTTATTAGTCCAAAGGCCCGTCGCAGCAGCTCGAAGTGTTGGTTTCCAGTATTTGAGGCCTTTTCGGATTGCGTGAAGCAACCCAAGTCATTTTAAACCAGGATAATCAAGTCACATTCGACAGTTGATTGTTGCAGTACATTCGTTCCGAGCCGGTATGAGTTGTTGCTCTGATGTCGGATGGAAAGTACCGTGCAGCAAATTTTGGGTTGTCAATTGCTATACTATATCTACGTCGAACTGAAACAGATGCGGTCGGTGTTCGTTCGGATCCTGCGTCCGATCTTTATATCGTCGGCAAACATGAGGAAGTTTGAAGTGATTCTCTGTGCAGGGTCAATTATAACCACCAAACCAAATATGGACTTAGTACTGTGCCTTGCGGCACACCACACTCGACTTGTATGGGGTCCGATAAAGAGCTCGAATTCTGACCACTAATTGCCGTCGAAGTAGAAAGTTGGCAATCCAGCTTAAAATAGGGTCACTGATGGCGTAATGCTAGAGCTTGGTGAGTACTGTCCGCTAGTCTAGACAATCAAAAGTCTTGGAAAACTCCAGGTAGTTCACATCAGAGCCTTCTCCAGCGTCAGCTGCCTCGGTCCAACTACTGCGTGCGATTATTGAATTCGTTGTAGATGACCGCTGTCGACGGTACCCCTGCTGCTCTGGCGTGATGATGTTACAGTTTTCCAGATAACAAACCAGTGCAACTATGGATTCCATGACCTTGGAAAGTATAGGAAGAAGGGATACTGGGCGGTAGTTGAAGGGATCTGTACTGCTTCCACCTTTGTGAATCCGGGTTATTATTCCAAGTTTTACACATAGCGGGAAGTTGATTCTGGTCTAAGCAGTGCTGGGATAACTGAGCTGAAATCCTGCCACTTGGCTTGCTTCTTCTCCCAGTGCCTCTGGACGCATGGTACTGACACCCGGTGAGCTGTCTTTGCGTAGAGACGTCAGCTTTTGTAATACAGCCTCCGCAGTAAAAGTGATGTGGTTTAGTCCTGATGAAGAGAAGACAAAGCTTGGAAGATCGCTTGATGTCAAGATCCGCTGAAATCTGAGTGCATATTGCATCCGTAGCGCGTTTGCTGCTTCCATAGCAGTTCTTGTTGGATCATCGGCCGTCCTGAGTGTAGGGAATCTTTTCATCCCGTTCGTAGGCTGTTGACGAGCTTGTACAACAGTTTATGGTTAGCACTAAAGGTTTTTGCGAAGTTCTGTTGATATGCGGTTTTGTCTTCTCTTAGCAGTTGAGTGCAGTGGTTGCGTTGGGCTACGTAGTTGTTCGAAATTTCTAGTCCCGGAGTTTCTCTGTATACTCATCATGCTGTATTGCGTACTGTCATCCATTTTCGAGTCCTGCTCCTAACGAAAGAAACTGATGTACCCTTTTTCCAAACCCTTATCTCTGAAGCTCCTGCAATCAGCTGACTGAATTTGTTGCCGAACTCGAAACAGGCGACTTCCAGGAGTTCTTCGGCAAGGAACGACCAAGTTGTAGCGCTGAGGAGCTTGGCTAATCGATCGTAGCTTGTGATGGTTCGCACAGTTTATCGTTCTCATTCCGTTATTCCGTAAGGCAGGCAAACTTGAAAATGATGACAGCTTGATCACAGCGACCCAACGGGCGGCCTACAACCAACAAATCTATCATATGCTACTCCTTGGTAAGCACAAGATCCAGCACAGATGGCCTGTTACCTGTTCTGAACTGAGTGGGCAAAGTGATGTGATTGTAAAGAGGAACAGTGGTTACGAGATCTTGTAGATCGGCTTTGAATTGTTCTCCAATCATGGCAGGGGTTTCTACACAGTGAACGTTGAAATCGCCCATGATAAGTATGTGGGTGTACTTTCGCTTTAAACTGCATCTTATCTAAGGGGGCAGTCGGTTTCGGGTGTAGAGTTAGTGGGGCTATACACAAAGACAATAAGGTAAGCATCTCTGCCTTTTAACTGCAAGTGGCACAAAAGAGAGTTGGAGAAGTGCGTGTATAAATGTTTCATGGCTTCGCACTGTAAGTCACTCCGGTAATTCAGAATTACCACTCCTCTTTTTGTGAGCTTGTCATTCCGGATCAGTGACATGCCCAGTAGGTAAACTTCAGCGTCCGTCATTCCCGTGTGCAACCACGTCTCGGTGCTACCAATGACATCATATGACCCGGAAGCTTGGCGATCTTTCAGTTCGGCCACTATTAAGAAGTCCCTGAGTATTCGTATACAAGCAGGCCAGTTTCTCGGTCTCTAGGAACCCACAGAAGGGTAAAGGTGTCAAGTGTGGGAGAACGCCGACCGATTAGAGGTTGGTAGTTGCTCCTTTCGCTGATGGGATAGTAATACCTCCTTTGCATCTTCATTCGGCCAAGGTGCGTCTCAACCTTCGTTTAGACCTACGCCGGAGTCAAATAAAACAGCAGTTAAAGCACCTGGATCAGCGTCGTTACGTTTGCTGCTTTAGATGCTTTGATATTTGCACTTTCTAAAGCTTCTGAGATCGTTAACAGAAGTTAGGAAGGAAGTCCTTTCCGATTTCTTTGCTTTCGATCCAAAACATGGGTTGCTTGTTGCTCTGACTGGACTACAATTTTTTAAGGATTCTAGGACCGCATCCTCTATAATTTGTTGAGCGATGTATACTGCTGAGCGACAGCGCTACAATATTATTCAAAGAAAATGTTTCAAGAGTGAACCACCACTGTTCTAAATCATACTTTCCGGCTTATTGAACATCGTTAGATCAGGATAGATGCGTATCCCACAGGATCCGTGTCTTATCGCGTTTGCGAGGAGCAAAAGGTTTTCTACATCGGTGGAGGATTCCAGTTTTACCCGAATAAGTTTGGGTTCTCCATAGTGTGGCTAGTTCGGGTGACGAGTAATTTACAATAGGTTTCTGGGCTTAGCTTTGACATTCATCAGCACACACAGGGAGTTCCATTGATCTTGGTCACCCCATAACTTACCCCGCAATGTACTGGCGGTTGCTTCAGGGACATTTGAGCATACAACAGTCCGAGCACTATTGTTGGATCCTTTTTCGTTGATCTACATGGTATGATACTTGTTTGCCCTGACCTGATGACAAATGTTGATTGTTTGCTGTTTGTCCTTCTATTCGCGTTAACGGTGTTTACAACAGAATAGGCCGCAACGACTGCCTCCCGGTGGACTTTTGTAGCAAGCACTACATATGTCATTGATGTCCCGGGGGGTTTCTCGACAAGGGTCATTTGAGCCCTAGGTAGTAAGGGTTGGTCTTCGGCTGCTTTAGACTTATTAATGTCTGATGCCCGGTGTAGTGGAAGTTGCTTAGTAAACGTTTCGAGTGGTGCCTGATTTTCGTTGCCGTGAGTACTCTTTGACTCTTGTAGCTACGGTTAGTTTCCGCTCTGCGTTCTACCAAAGGTGAAGACAACGGAGATGGGGACGTGGCTGCTTGTCGTTCAGAGGAACCAGATTGTGAAGCATTCCGCAGGTTAAAGCTGCTACATTTCCTTTTTGCACATTTACTTCCATTGATGTAACCTTGTCGTTCATCCTCTGCTCGGCTTCTTCGGTTAACCGGTGGCACTTCTGGACAAAGATCCTCAAGCACTTAAAGAGCTGCGATAGTCAGGCACGCAGTACAGAACTAAAGCGCACCTTGTGATCTATTTCTACCAGTTAACTTTTGTTGGGACACTTTCGCACATTTTGGATGATACCATTCCAAACAGTGCGAGCAAGCTACACCTATTTTAACTAATTGATGACCTTCTTCTTACCCGCGAATGCCTTTGGGTTGGATCCTTTTCGGATTCGCATTTCTACCCTTTAAAGTGGTCTCGTTACCTGACCCAGTGGGTTGGTTGTCGTTTTGTACTATTCCAAATTTGAGGACGGCGCACAGCATTCAGGCGAGCGTGGTGGTTGCAAGGTCACAGGTGCTGTTGGCTTGGTCGCGCGGTCCGTGTGAAAGCTTATGCAGACGCACTGGCTTCCAACGTTACAGGGAATGGCGAGAGACTAGAATCTGTTAACTGCATCTGAACACAACAATGCACACACATTAAGCGATCACAAATTCTTTCACAGCTGCGTTGAGAAACCCCGGATTGGAATAACTTTAGGTTTTTTGGACTGTCTCGAGAATTTTGTATCGCATGGGGTCACACAGAAAGGTAATATTCTCGATGTGATTGACTAGTCTGTTTGCGCTTAGTCACAGATGACAAAGAAAAAGGTTAGTGATGGCACGTATGATTCTACGTATGATAGATCACTGTGTATGGCTGGTAAATTTAGTTCGGATGAGCGCACTGTGACAATGCTGCGAGAAAATGGAGGGAGGATAGAAAAATATAATCCAATGACCCAGGAGCACTCACGTTTCGTGTTTGTGGATGACCTTGTATCTATGAAAGATAAAAGTGATGGACACCTTGTCGATCGTGGTTCGGGGGTAGCAATTTGTGCACCATTCGTTCACCTAGAGGCCCTACACTTTCCTGGCACATTCTAATTTCCAATGAAATAACCTTGGCATTTGTTTGTTATTAAGTATCTGCCGATAATCGGTTGCATACACTCTACGGATGGGGTGGTCCAACACGCAGTGCAAAACTAAGGATGTGTTGGCAGTTGTTTCCATTGCTCACGACTCTAGGAAAATTTGCACAATTTGGATGATACCATTTAGAAGAGTGCGGGCAGGCTAACCTTTATTTGATTAATCGATTATATTCTTCCAACGCACAGATACTCTTCGCCTGTAACCTTTTTAGGTTCGCGTCTAGGTGCATTCTGAGACTATTCATTGTCATTATTTGGCTAAATAAGCTGGTTGATGTTTTGTGCTTTTCCGAAGTTGGTTGCGCACACCAGTCAGACCAAAGATGCGGTTAGAAAAGCCAAGTGAGTGTGGACTAGCGGGCGATGTGGCTGCGCTAACAGAGTGGATGGTTTACGCCCGTGGACCAGTTGGCAAGATCACAAAGGGTGGGGATTAGCTTAGAGTAATCGCTGAATTGTTATTGAATGTTGGGCGAGAATCAACTTACTACAAATCGCGAGACAACTACTGCAACTACTATAGGAGAAGTGCAACTTCCAGTTAGCTTGATTGCTTCAGAAAAGCCCTATCGAAAGAGTGTAAAAGCCACTAAATGATTGAAACCTGGAGCAGTTGTACACATGTATTTCACCGACCAATCCGTCACAAATGCAGATGTGAAATTGACGTTGACACGATGAGAATAATTCGTTTCATAAGATAATTGACCACCTTGTAGAGCTGATTAATCCGAGTCAAATGCATGTTAGTTCAGTGGTGCGCAGCGAAGTATTGAGGAATGAGCTACGAATTGGTACGGGCGCCGGAACTGTGCCTTCTGAACACAAAATGTTCATCCGTCAAAGAGCGTAACTTGAAACGCTGACACTCGCGGTTAACCAAATCTACTTGGATCATATACATGTGCGTTTCCCACTTGACAATATTTTGGCACCGGTAACAATGAATCAAGCCGATGCCTCGCTACCACCAACTACCACAAGTCGCGCATGAACTAAGGATACTGCGAGGATCGCCCGGTCCCCTACTCAAATTGGGATCTACGACTTCCGGGTTGTAAGACAGACGTCTTGCCCATTTTGTCACGGAGTATTAGGCACAAATAATGGATGGTAAACAAAGGTGCTAACATATCAAAAGTATAACTAAGGCTGCAACGCTGCTTCCTCGAACTTAAGATCCTTTGGCTTTTTCGGCAGGTGGTCGAGGAAACTTGAGTCATTGATTGTTCAGAGTTTTCGGAGTGGCGATCGCATTTTCCAAAGATCGTCCTGACGATTGAAATCTGTCTAAAACTTATCATTCTAGAGTTTGAACCACTCTTCGAAAATGCATCCAGAATCAGGATCGTAATTTAATTCATTTGAAGTTTATGTAAAAAGATAAATAAAATTCTTCTTATCCTGCGCAACTGCTCCTATAGACTGCGAACTCGGGCATTACATCACCTTTTCAATCATTTTTATTTGAGCTTATATTTGTAATTGCTGTTTCAACATCAGCGTCTTAATTGTTTAACTGACAAATTCATCACATTTCCAATTTTCTCCATCGTTGTTCCTTTGCTCTTCTCAAATAGTTTTCGATTTCGAATAAAGCTTTCAACTCCTCCGCACGACTTCTAACACGGCCGAAGGAAGAAGCAGAAGCCAAATGATTTTAACAACTAACATATTAACCGCCGCCCATAATAAATATACAACTGAGGTAGAGCTTGGCCGTGTTTATAGGCCATATGCTGACTTTCGACTTCGGGAACAGAGAGGTCAAGTGGTAAAATTAGCAGTGCCATACCGATTTAGCCCATCATCAGGAGGTTGTGCAGTCATCTGCAGCCTTAGTGCACGCCAGAATATTCGAAATCGATGTGGTAATCTGTACCAATAGAATAATCGCTGGAATCATGGTTTTTCCACGAAACTCCTGCGTTTTCTCGGACAGGATGTAACACGATAACTTTTGTTGTGTCGGACATTCTCATCGCTGCCGATTGCCACCAGGCACAGAACAGATGTGCCTGTTGCTTTTCCGAAAGAGACTTTGGATGTACCACCATCTCTCACTTCAGACTTAGATGAGCCTGGTGGTTGATAGGTAGGAACCAAGCATTTTCTGGTACCGCCGTGCTATTCATGAATTTCTATTGACAACTGGTAGACAATTTTGCACGACAACACTGGCGAGTGAACTGTGGCATGCTGAGATTTACACTTATGTACTTATGATCATGTTTGAACCCGTATTTTTCGAGATTTGGACTTGACCCCCTGTAATTCTGTTGCGTTGTCAGACGGGAGTACAGTTTTACCTACCACTAGTTTATAATTTATTCTTCCGGATCATCTTTTGTATCTTCTCACGTATGCCATATCCAGTTTGTGAAACTACGTTGGCGCAGGAACGTTGGACGAAATACGCAACGAAGTCAATCATTAGGTTCAAACAAATGATTGAAAACGGTATGAGAACTAAATGAGTTCAGCGCATTATGTTGGCTTATGGTACTTCCGTTGTGTTTTAAATGGCATGCCAACTCCTCCGTTTGGCCACTACACAATCGGAAAAAAGAATAAAATGTAATTTTCGTTCATTTAATACTACTCCGTTCTGCGTATTACATCGTTATCTTTTGCGGTGAAGATCAGGGACTCTGTTCTCATGAATTCATTATCAAGAAGGCTACTGAGTTAAAGGCGACAGTAGTGATCAGTCGGAGTGTAGCTCTGTACCTTAGGTCCACCCTAATTGTTTCGTGAGCCTATGAATTTCACTGATCGGATGGAACGACTCATGCTCCTCCAGTTGTCTGTTGTGGTAAGCAGTTCAACGTAATGTTAGTATATAGGAGCCCGGACAGCTCTTCCAGTGATCTCATTGAATTCATTCATAGTCACTCGGCCAATGCGGGCCTTGTTATGTAGGACGTTAACCTCCCTTTACGCATCCATAGCTACGAGAGAGCTAGCTACTGATTTTCTTGACCTTACGTTGCAGGCGCCAGTTCGTAGAACAGCCTACCAGGTTTATGGAAGGATGGACCCCTTCCCTCCTAAATCTTGCTTTTACTAAGTCCGTAAACTTTGTTAAACGCCTAACTTACGAACCGCCTCTTGGAACTAGTGACCACGTTTATGTTGTGTTCAAATGTGCGCTTTTTCGAGATCATGCGGAAGATAACACTGGAAATCCGAATATATGACGAGCAAACTTATTTGCAATCAGAACTAAGTTCGACGCTTCGTACTGCGTTACTTCAACAGATGACGATGTTCAGACCGCGTGGCAGTCGGCCGGTGGCCGAGTTGTCTGCTCGCCTGATTTGCAACCATAAGGTCACCGGTTCTAATCCGCGTAAGAGTGAACGTCTTCGCTGTATACTAAGCCTACGCGCGACTGGTAGTGCTCGCATGGCAGCGAAGGGTGTACAGCTGGCGACCGAGTGGGGTCGTTTTAACTCTTCCCTTTCTGAGATGTCATGTCCCTATGTACCAACTTTTGTGAAGAAGACTCGTAAGGTGAAGCCCCAGTTCAATAGTTCAATAGTGTATGGTGGGATAAAAAGCAATAACTTTGCAAAACCCACAGGATGGCAAATGGAAGAAAACAAAAGTTTCAGGTGTGACACAAAAATATCAGTAAGTTAGACACTGCAGTTTGTCATACCGTTATATAATGTGTATCATGTAAGTGCAAGTCCAATAATCTTTCGAATGTCTCGATGTTTGGTGCGTTTACCACATGCGATGGCAGTGCGTTCCAGTGCGGACAGACACTAAGAGAGTAAAAATCTTTCTACAATCTAAACGGGAATATTCAGTCACAAGTTTTAGTGCATGGCCTCGGCATCGTTTGTCGGCAGATAATGTTAACAGCGACTTACATGGATGGTCCTCTTCTCTTAGTATCCGGTAAGTGAGGATCAGATCACCGGAGAATTTTCAACTGGCTTGGCATCACAGTTGTCTATCGCTAATGGTGCTTGTTTTTCGCCGGAACGTGTAACATTTTTAATGGATAACTTTGGTCTTTTGGTAGGTCTGGGGTTAGGGCTACTTAATACACTAAGCTGCAACTCGAGTCCAGCGATTTTCCCTCCCAAAGCCTTGACCAATTCTTTCTGTTCGGATGACGCAACAGCCAACATTTCACACCTCGCGTTGAGAGTTCGGATAATCTTGGCTATTGGGCTATCTGAACACGCATCACAGAACCACAAACTATTTGTTATTACGCTGCGGTTTCCGCCAAGTTCTGAGTTCACGTCCACTTCGTCGTAAGAATTTGCACACAAAGAGCACGTGATTTTTGTGATGACAGTTCTCCGCTTACTTGAGCCATGATTGACCTTCGTTATTTTGTTCACGCGTGGACCCGCTGATAAACTTCGCCTTCCCATGGCTTAGTGACTCGTATGCACTTTAAATCACGCCGGTCGCACCGTTGTGAGCTGCGTGAATTGACTAGTCCGGCTAGCGGTAACCGTCGCTGTCCGGGTTTGGTGATGATGGGTCCTGGAGCAAGCGTGTATGGAATCACAAACACTTCGTGTGGTAGGGTGCACGCAGGAATATAGATGAAAGGACAAAATAGCCAGTATCTATGGTGTATGGTGGCGCACAGTACTAAGCTATATGTCACCTGATAGCTTTAGAAAAGCTCTGTAGAATGGTTTCTTAAATTCACTGAGATTACCTTGAACAAACAAGCTTTCAAGCGTGGTTCTTAATGTACGAATTGCCGAAGACGCCGGTTGGGATGAAATAGCGAGACGGAGGACTTACTGCGCAATTACAAATCCCGTTTGCTAGAACTCGGCGAGCCGAAACGAATGGGCGTATTTCCGAGAACGTAGCACAAAAAGTGAACGGAATAATCCAGGATTACCACAGAGCACAGAATTATGCGACCGTCTGTGACCTTGTCATTGTTTCTGTTCCCTTGTTATTGTTTCCGTTCCGGACTCAACTGCACGCCAATTCGTGAGCAGGCGGACAAAGTGTTGACGGAATTATCAGTTGCTTTAGTTACTACCTTTCGACGCTATCGTGACTCACGTAATATATGCAAACAACACCTGCGTGCAGTCTGACTAAACTATGAGACTGAGTTATCCAACTTGGTCTCAACCAACCCAAAGTGACTCTTTGTTTCTATCAAAAGACACAGTAAATCCCGCCACGCTCTGCCAGTTTTCTTTAGTTCTGATGGCACTGCTGCTCACACTGATCGAGCCAAGGCCTGTCTGTTAGCGGATCGTTATGCGAGAACATTCGTTAGTTTGTCTCTACTACCACCTATTGAGTTAGGAAAAGCATTTCAGCAGATTACCTGCTGAAAGAAATGTTTATTTCGGAAGCCCAGGTGCTTCGACTTTTACAGCAGCTGAATCCGACCAAGACGGCTGAATTAAATGCTTTTCACCTCAAATTGTTGTACGAATTGGCAGCTGCACTGTATAGATCACTTATGCGACTCATTGAAGTCATTTCTTAGCTGTTCCTTACCAACTGATTGGAAGAAAGCTATCGTTTGTCTCATATTCAAAAAGAGAATAAGTACCTAACTGCAAACTACAGGCAGGTCAGCTTACTGTGCGTACTACTCAAACCATTAGATAAGTTAGTACGGGAGGCCGTTGTGACCCACTTACTGATGTTCGGCCTGCTCGGCTCGCCTTAACTCGGCTTTCACAAAGGCTACTCCTGTCTTATACATATGTTAAATGCTCGCGAACGCTGGGCTGCGACGGTAGATCAGATTAAAGTGGTTGACATACTGTTCATAGACCTCGCAAAACATTTGACACCGTCCTACATTCCGGTCTTCTTTAAAGAAATATGGCCTCTTTGGGCGTGCTCTGCGTTGGAGAACGGTATTCCTAGAAAAAAGGAGAAAGTGCGTTCGAGTCGGTTCGACCCTATATTTCCTACAATCAATACTCAGTGGTGTACCAAAGGCGCCTGTACTCGGCACTTTCCCGATCTGCTTTTAATATAGACGACCTCCCTAAGAAACCAGGGGTGTCATGTCTTTTGTTTACAGATGACCTGAAGTCCTGGGGTACAGTTATTGTTTCCGATGGCTGCCGGGTGCTACAGCATATACCGGATAAGCTCTGGGGATGGTCTGTCTACTGGAAGCTGCCAAGAAATCTCTCCAAATGCTCGGTTTAGCGCATTGGAATAGGTGGGCGGAACACGAGATACTTTTTAGATGGGAACTATACCACAAATTTCCGAGCAGGTTGACTTGGGATTTACACTTCTGTCGAACGTGAAGTTCAGTGAACACCGGACAACAGCCGCTTGTGAGGGTTTCAGGATGTTGTGGAAGATTCAGTGAGCATTCATAAACCTAACAAGTGAGGTATTTTCATGTTTGTATTCTGCCTTCATTAAACCTCATCCCGAATACTGTGTACAAGCAAGTTCTCCTTGCTTAATTCGGAACGAGATGGCAAAGGAATGTGTACTGAGCGTCGGAAATAAAATATTTCATGGGTTAAGACGCTTGTCATACCCTGAGCGATTGCTTAGTTTAAACTTTTCTTCGCCCTACTATCGACGCCGTCGGTGAGACCTGATCCTCAAGAATCACACATTGACGGGTCAACTAAGCGAGGATTTGTCTCCTTTTTTCCTATCAGCTACAATGCCTAACCTTCGTGGTCACCTAAGAAAGCTTCACAAACCTCTATCTGATCGGCTTAGAGCTGACACCCGGTTATCGGATACAGGAATCGACGATTGGAACACTCTGCCTGAAACGATGGTGTTGGCGCCTACTGTAAGAGAATTCAGATGTCGAATTGCTGCGCTTAGTTTGCAGCTACAATCCTTCTCCTTCACCTCTTAACCTCTATCCGAGTTTTTAGCCAAATTTTTTCCTATTGGTTCCTTCTGCCTAGTTTCCGCTCCCTAATACTTCTTCAGTATCATCCTTCTTCAGTTATATTTTGGTTCTTTGCTTTCTTTATATTTCCTTTAGTTTGTTCTACTTCATGTGACCGGTGCAGTGGGTACGACTAGTTCAGGACACGTGGGCATCGATTGCTTGACCATGGTGTGGTACGCGTGTGCCGATTTGACGCACTCGGATCGATTCATCGATCTCTAGCCTGGATCAGCGACACAAAAATGAAAAATGAAAATGAAATGTGTCAGCTTATACGCCGTAACGGCGCTTCGCTGCCGCGCGACCACCACCAGTCGCGCGCGGGCTGAGTATACCGCGAGGACGCCCACCCCTACGCGGATTCGAACCGGTGACCTTATGGTTGGAAAGCAAACGTGCCAACCACTCGGCCACCGGCCGACACGGTCACAATGGAACATTCACGGGATTTTCCTAGTGTTCCTGTCCCTTTTGCATTTGAATTTGAAATCTGTATTTTGAAAGGAACGTTAAACGTTTTGTTTCCTAATAGATCACATAACCAGTGTTCTTCTCGCTCTCTCTCTCTCTCTCTATATATATATATATATATATATGTGTGTGTGTGTGTGTGTGTGTGTGTCAATTGTCTGACTGAGCCCATGGGACTTACACACAACATGTTTAACATGGTGTGACACTCCAAAAAGATAAGTTCAGAAGTTTTCTGGGTTAATTTCCCTTCACGCCTAATATAGCCACCACGTGAGCCAGCATAGGTGTCC
The DNA here is from genome assembly GCA_944474145.2 of Dicrocoelium dendriticum. Lineage (NCBI taxonomy): Eukaryota > Metazoa > Platyhelminthes > Trematoda > Plagiorchiida > Dicrocoeliidae > Dicrocoelium > Dicrocoelium dendriticum. The sequence goes on from OX104065.1 coordinate 45,392,700, forward strand.
GTTTGTGTATGACCATTGACCGCATTGCACCTTCAAACGGCATGCTGCGATGCCGTTAAGATGACACTCCTTAGTTCCACATTTGCCACTGGTCCTCTTACCCTGCCTGTAGAAGGTGAGATATTTTCACGTTTACGGAGTATATAAAGCAGGACTGCATCCGTGTGGCTTAGAAACTTGGCTCGCTACGGCATATTCATTTAACCTTCAGTTGAAGCGGAGAACACTTCTTCGGCGCGGCTCCATCCTCCATTTCACTTCTAGTAGCCAGGGTATCTACCGTAGCTTTTGGTTAATATTTCACTTTGAGGAACCGACTGATGGAACGCCAGTTCCGTCATGCCTTATCTTTCACTGTATACTTAATAGAACATGTGACCAGTGCTTGGAGCAGTCTTTCGCTTTTTATGGCTGGTCCGGACGCATGCAACACTGGGTTATGTCAATATTCAAATAGTTGAGATTGCAAAGTGTGGATTGAGTAACTAAAAAAGGAAGGTGTCAAACTGCCTAAAGTGAGTGGGTTTTGTTTACGCGGAAGCTGCCAGAACGAAAACAAGTCACGGTGAAGCCAAATCTTTGACAAACTCTCTCTGCACACGCAACGTGGGGTTGTTGAAACGAATCGTTGTCACTTGCGCTATTGCAAGAATCCGGCAGTTGAAAAGTTTGCAATGGTCACCCGTCATGCTGTAGATCGGATGAAAGTCATTAGAGCTAACGACGGCGTTATTCGTTTAAACTAGCTGTGCAACCATTGCGGTGGCGCAGGCTTTCGTCAATCCTCGGCTAGCCACCTTTGCGGACACGTTCATGCAAACCTGTCGTGGTGCGACCTTTGTAAATTGTCCCCCAGAAACAGGTTAACTGGTACACACAAAGAGAGGTGACATCCGCAGCGATTTTCTCTTTCGGCTGAAGGTCTAGATGTGTGAAAGCGAAGATAAAGCGTAATTGTGTGGTCCCGTACGTGATAATGATAACCGCTCTTAATCGTTTGCTAAGAGGTTCAGTACTATTGTCTCCTTTGAATGGTATCAACAAGTAGACGTGTTCCTTTTTTACAGTAGGCACTTTGGCGACCACAAATTCACTTCGCATATTCCTAACACTGAAGTCCTTAGGATAGTTGTCATTATTATTACGTCTCGAGATGCTTCAATTGTGTCCACGGAGCAAATTTTCATCTTTTTCCTGACGATACACTAGACCAGGTTCTGTCGTCTTGAATTGGCACAACGCTATATTGACCCGTCTATTTCACTTGCCTGTGGATCCTGCGCTGCATCGAGCCATCTTGTCGGCTTGTCACTTGAACATCCTGGGAAGGCAGACCTGCATTTGCTAAGAGACGATCGATCCGTGCATTTAGATCCCCAGCAAGGAAAGCAAAATCAGCTTTACAAGCTTTGCTCAAGAGCTGGTGGAGTTCACGATAGGGATAATCCTTGACTGAGTCGCAACTGCAGCCAGGTGGAGCATAAGATGAGCTCGCAAACAGGTTGCGTCTCTTTTCACGACATCGGTTAAGCCTACATGATCCCCAAAGCCGAACTGCGCACAGTCGGCTATTAATCAGGAACCAGTCCAGCAGTCCAGCTTCGGCTTTGCTGCTTAGCGCTATACAAACTCCAGCCAAGCCTGTCGTAGCTGGTCCATTCAGTAAAGAGAGATGGACCTCCATCTTCAACAGCAGCCGGAGTCAATTCGTCAGAACAGGGAGATTTGTGATGTTTCAGAAGACGAAGCTCAAAGTCAACCTCGGCCTCAGATGATGGTGAGGTGCTTACGCATCACGGAATTTCGTGGATACGAGAATGTCAACTCTAGGGCAATGGGGGCTAGTTGAATTGCTATTCGAAGTGCTCTGCCCAACATACAAATCGGCGCTGGGGATTGTGAATGTGTTCACCGCTGGTGTCACATAGCACTTAGCTTACAGTTGGTTTCTTGTCACCAGTGGATCGGATAAAATAGCGGATTCTACTGAAGTTTCCTGAGGGTGTAGCGTGTTCCATCTCATTGACACGCTGCGTCTGCCAGGTTTCATAATCTTTCCTGATGATCACTTAGAGCCCGACGTTGGTAGCTCTGCGCAATGAGTTATATCCAACATCAGCAGGAATTGTCTTGCGGTCTTTCATCAGGTGAAGAGATCGAGCGAAAATCCATCAGTTGAAGTTGCGCTCAGTGAAACCGCCGATGACGCTGGCAGCCTTGTGTATCACAATCCGGATGTGTTTAATACGCCTCAACACCAAGGAGTAAAGGACTCTTCAGATTAGAAGCTGGCGAGTTCTGAAAAGCACTGAGAACATTTGGAGCGACCACTTAGGCTAGGTCGAGTTGTTCATGACGACGCTGTTGGGTGGCACCAAAGCGGAGGGCAAGTCTGGCGCACATAGATGCTTGCTCAGTGGTGAGTTAAATACTCCTAATTGATTTGCAATCCGTTATACAGCCTCGCTAACGGTAACTGCTACCGATGTGGTCCATATGAGTCCCCGGCTATCCAAGCGATGGAGTCACCATGTGACGCACTGACGCCAGGAGCCCCGAAAGTTTGTACTTGAAAGGAATAGACCGTCATCAGTACAGAGCTGCAGAGAGCCTTCTCCGTTATCCTATCTTCGAGTACCAAAGCCATGCAAACTACCGAGGTCCCGTTCGTGATCATCGAGGCTACCAAACTGTGCGTTTAATTTCCGCAGAGATCAGCACCGTATCCGTGAAGCATTACTTATGGAGAAACTTGGAGAGTTGATGGTAGAACTTATCTTTAACTGAGTGCGGGCTGCAATCCGTAAGAGCATACGCCGTTACGACAAACAAACTGCTTTCGGTAACCTAACCGAAACGCACAGAGTTGGCTATTAATTGGGATTCAGTCAGGCAGTGCAAATGCTACGCGCGCGCTTAACGCGATCCCCATGTCGTCCAAGCCCGCGACTTCAGCAGTTGCGTCTCCTGATAAGCGTAGAATGAATCTACCGTGAGAGCATGCAGAAGGTGTTGTTAATCGTAGGGTTGTGCTAGAGTCCAGCAAGCAGGTCCCAGCTAGGCAATATATGTCGATTGAGAGGGTTTCTAGAGTGCAAACAAGGGTTGCATGTGATCCTACTGCATCAGCGTCTGGACACTGAAAGCGGCCAACTTGAATTGGGAACAGGGGCTAGAAAGGCCGTGTCTTCGTGATCGCGTGGCACATAGACAGTCTTATGCTGTTCATCCACATGGTTAGACCTGTCCATCAAGGCAGCACGCTGTTGGAGACCCGAAATTAGAGGGGAATTCCCAAGAATTGGTGAAGGCAGCACATACGTAACAAAACTTACAGGACATGGTGCGGTAGAGCGTGGTCTAGCGGACCCAGCCTCCAGCACCTCGGACGAAGAAAGTGAAGACAAAGTGCGTAGCTAAAGAGCATAATTACGTAGGTTCGGGCTCATATTCATGTGTTGTGCGGACAGTGATCTTCCCGATTGCTAAGACTGAGGAAGAGGGGACCACACCCGGAGACTTGGGCCATAAAGATCAGCCCTACAAAGCAGTGGAGTGATTGGCCTGTATCGCAAGTCATTAAAAGTCGTAACACGACTTTCGAGTTGCAGTAACACACTCAGGACACCCAAACTGCCCACGTTTAGGGGTACATAGGTCAGAAAACTTTCCGGAATGTTTGGCCAGCACCGGAGCACGAGACCGTTGACAGCCATGTGGCTCATACGCCTTGTCAATGTTTGGTAGCAGTCCACACAGAACCCGATGAACAACAAAGTCTTCATGCACCTTCATTAAGTACTCACCTCCGTTTACAGTCATCAGTGCCTAGTGACCCTATAGCCGGTCACAGGGGTTTCGACGCAGCGAAGTACGAGTTCTTGTGGTATTTAATGGGAAGCGGGTGGCAGTCCAGAAATCCCCAAGCTCTGAGGAGTTGCCGCTGATTATCTGCGACTGCTCATTCCTCTCGCTTGAAGGGCAAACGAGATTTACGCACAATTACCACAAGCAAGGTGTTGCGGAACCCAGTACTTTGGGGACAAGCGTTTATTCGGTAAAGTTAACTTGACGAAAAATACAACAAGTGTGGCGACTGAACTCCTCGATATTAGTTGCACGAGCACATCCATAACTAACGACCCTTCTGAGTCGATGTGATTCCTCCTTTGACCCATGTAAACTAACGGTGAGTAACCACTATGAATGTCGGCGAACCGTGTCCAATAATCGTATCTGTTATGTCCGCCTTCCACTGCTTGCCTAGCTCGCTCGTTTAAACCATCAATTCACTTATATGACATTCCCATCACATCTCCCCTTTTCGGATTCTTGTGCTTCCATATTGCTATCTACCCCGTACTGCTTGCCATTCCGCATCGTCTTCGCTGTACCTGCGGTCGTGGTCTCCTTGCCTCACGCCATCTGTCACCACCCCCAATCCACATTGTTGTCTCCGGTGTCGTCTCAACTATACTCGATTTCTTTTGAGTCCCTCTTAACACAGTGTCGAACTGGTCAGTGCAAAACGCCCTACCATACAACATAGAGAAAATTCACGTTGTAGAATTACACCATAGACATAACCACACCTATTTACTTGAGACAAACGGATTGCAGACCAGCTCCCATGAACGTGATCTTGGTGTGATCGTACAGAGCGACCTCAACTGTTTAAAACAGGCTGAGGTAGCTGCGAAAAGAGGCAACCAGCACGTCGGCATTCTGCGAAGGGCATTCGGAAGATTTGACCCATCAATCTTCCCAATGATGCACAATTCCTATGTTCACCCGCATGTTGAATACGCAATCCAAGCTTGGCAACCTTGGTTGAAGCGCGACCTAGAGGCGTTAGATGCATCTCAACGAAGAGCAACAAAGAATGTAAAGGGCCTGCGCTATCACTCTTACCCCTGAAGCCTGAAATTGCTGGGAATTTTCAGCGGACGCTATCGAAGGCTGCGCGGTGATCTCATATTAGCGTATCAGATACTGAGTGACCCCAACCACGTATCCCGCCATGTGCTGAAACTTAGCCATAACACGCAGCTCATGGGTAACTGCTTAAAATTGAAGGAACAATATGGCCGTCTAAAGTGTCGACGTAATTACCTTTCCCTTAGGGTTTGCCAACCCTGGAATGCACTCCCAGGCTCAGTTGTATCCTCTCCTACCTTGGAGGTTTTCAAAAAACGATTAGATGTTGCTCTTAACTTCCAGCATTTTGTTGCCTAAACTCCTCTATTGTGGATCACGCCAAGCATGCTTTTCAACAGGATTTATGTATCAATAGGACCCAAGTCAGCGACCATATTTTACTTTGCTCACGCCTTACCTCAACGATCACCGCATCCCAGTGTCTTTCTGAACGTTTACGCTCGGTAAATTTTTTAATTTTACACTGTTGTTAATTTATCAAAGCATTCATCTCGGCAGACGTTCAGTAGATGACCCAGATTTATTTTGATTTCATCATATTCACCCCAACCATCCTACGGGACGTGTCAAGCACCTGCTTTTATCCCGTGATAAATCATTGTTCATTGTTCAACATTCATTTTGTATGACCTGGCACCGACCCTCGCAATCACCACACGTTTCTTCCAAAGCTCTTGGCCATCAGTTACTGGTTGAAACCAGACTTCTTCCCCCACTGTTAGCTCAAGTAGTACCCGTGCACCGCGGTCTTAGTATCGCTTCTGAGTGGTCACTCGCCTTCTCAGATTGTTCTGTAATCTCACACGTTGTGGCGAGATGACGCACAAAAGTGTGTCAGATATCGGCATCAGAGTTCTAGTCCTTCGGCTCCACACTGGGCTCAGACCGATATCCATTGAAAGTCATGCGATTCCTCAGTGACATGAGGTACGGTTCATTGCCAGTTGCTCTAGTCTTTGATAACAGTCGCTTAGCCTGCTTCATTGCCGACTCCTTCTTTCCTTTCGATTGACCGTGATTTGCGCTGGTTTGCTGGTGCACGAAACCCCACTGGGCTGCGAACATCTGGAATGCTCCTCGCTGGTAAACTGGGGCCCATCGTCGGAGATCAGCTCTTCCGGTATTCCGTGCCGCGCGAACTGACATCAGAGTTTGTTAATGCTGCCTCCGTGGTCGTAATGGTGAATAAACCGATTTCAAATTAATAACTATAGTAATCTACCGTGAGTAAGTACTCTTTCCCGTTCTCACTGAATAGATCCATCTCCACATTCTACCACGGTCGGTCAAGGATATCATCATGCAGCATTCTTGGTTCCCTTGTCTGTCGGGTTTTGTGTAAACAGCGCTCCTCACAATGCTACACCTGATGCGTGATTTGTCCCGTCATTAACGACCAAAAGATCGATTCTCTTGCTCGCCTGGTGAGTGGTATATAGTTGGCACTAAGGTGAGCGCGATAGTCGTTTTCAGCGTTTCTCCTCGGAGCGATGACGGGATCAGAATACTTCTTTCCTTAAACAGCATATCACCATAGACACAGAGTTATCCTGAAAATTGAAGTAGGTTGTTATTTCCTTCGGCAACTGCTTCTTTGACTCTGGCTACCCGTTTAGAACAACGGCTTGCAAAGTTAAAACTTAGCATCTTCCACTGCGTGGCGCCTTATTTCTGTTGGACGACCTACCGTCACTGATAGATGATGTACTAGGTTTTCTGCTTTGAGCTCTTTCGAGTGACTCTCGATTACCGGCAGATAACATTTCTCGATGGTTTTCGAGAATCTGGAGGGATCATGCGTAGCTCTAGTGGTTGGCAAGACAACCAATGAAACCATAGACGAAGGTTGCAAATTCATACAAAGCGTTAGGGATGTCTGCCTAGTGCGTCTCAATATCTGAGCATAAGATGCTTGATGTGTGAGATTAACACATCCCTGAAATCACTAAAACATTTGAGTCGTTACGTTTAGCCACATCTAGCTGACCATCCTAATTTTTCCAGAAGCACGACATCGACTTTAGCTAATGGTCCACTGACTTTATGAACTGTTAGCTCTAAAGATCGGAATGAATACCCAGTGGCTTAGGAGTATTAGTAAATTAAACGAAGGAATAAGCTGCGAAGCGAAGAAAAGTTTTCTACTGATGATCAAAACAAGACAAGTCAAGCAAGGTTTCAAGTCACCCACTTCCGGCAAGAATCGCTTCGACTGATAAAAGGCGATCAAATCTGAAGGTTTTTGCCCGCCTTCGTTCACCTTTCAAAGCAATAGACACGCTATGCTCACGAGGTCGCGTTTTTACAGGGGCTGGTTGATCGGCTGCTCGAAACGGATGAAGATGAAGTGAAAGTGAGGCAAGTCAGCCATCTCCGAAGATATTACTGTCTCGGCTGAGTCGACTGTGAAGCGAGATGGTGTATACTCAAATGAATATTTATCCAGCTGACGCAGTACGCCTAAAGTTTGCACTCAGTGGGCTAAAGCAACAAACCGGTGAGGAAAGAATGAACCTACGTACTGCAGATGTTCACGTGAGTACAGCACGAGCTTGATTTCGGATAAATCGTTAGCTCACTCTTCAGGCACGCCTGGTACTTCTTACCGTGACCTGCTTGTAGTCTTTACCATTGTCTACAATTTTATGAACAAGGGCATGAGTCGGGCAGCTTCGCAGCTTCAGGGCGACCAGACGTATTGCGGTTCGCAGAGACGTTGTTTAATGCTGAGATAATCCCCAGGAATTTGAGCTTAGTGCTTTCTTGTGCTTCCGTTTTGATTAGGAATCGAATCCTGGCAGGGAGGTTTTGTTCTACATACGGTCTTCTCTGTGTGGGGGAATTGTGATTGCCTACCGAAGTGACGGCCAACTGACTCAGCTCCTTCGCCACAGAAGAAGCACGGACACTGTTGTGCTGGCTGTGGATATGAACGCATAAGTTGAAAAGTTGTCAACTGATGAAATGCACCTGGGCGGTCAGCACGGTGTAGGCTCCGGTAATGATAACGGTGAGCGGTTACTTCATTTGTGTGAAGATGCTCACTTATTTATTGAGTGCACTAATTTCCGACACAGCACCTGCCGGAGGGTGACTTGGCGCCCAGCGTATCGAAGTACGCTGACATGCGAGTTGAGTAATCGCTCACTGGAGACAATTGATGGTCACTGGTCATATGTTCGCCAGACCTTACTAGCAGCGGGCAAATTCTCATGTGGTATGTCTAATCGCCAACATGGACATTGGGTCTCTTCGCGGTCTCTGGAACTTATCGACGCTCGCCCGCATTTCCCGGCTGGAAGCGAGCACAATGAAACTCGCAAAGAGCTCCGGGCAAAACTCCGTGCTAGCCTGAAGAGAGACCGCGAATCTTGGTGGTCTCATCGTGCGTCAGAGATGGAAGTGGCCGCTGCTCTTGGCAACCATCGTAACTTATTCCGTCTGATACAGGCAACGGGCAGCAGAAGACCTGATGTTAGTTCAATGGTTCAATGGTGTATGATGGGATAAAAATCATAACTTTACAAGACCCACAGGATGGATATGCAAAAAAAAATTAAAATCAAAATGTTCCAACGCGGAACGTAAAGTATCAGTGGTTAAATCATTGCACTTAAGCAAAGTGTTGTGTATCGTTTATCACTAAGATGAAAATCTAAGAGTCTTTCGAATGTCGTCATGTCTGGTGCGTTCACCACATAGTTTGGTAATGCATTCCAGTGAGAACAGATTCTAAGTGAGAAAAAATACTTTCTACAATTCAAACGAGAGTGTTGCGTCATTAGTTTCAGGTGGTTGCCTCGGTTTTGGTTGTATGGGGCTAGAGTCAACAGTGATGTACATGGATGCTCGCTTTTGGTTAGTATCCGGTATGTGAGAGTAAGATCCCCGCAAAGCAGTCGGTATTCTATTGAGAACACACCGAGTACACGAAGACGCATTTCGTAACTTATACCGGATAGTCCACGGGTTGCCTTTGTGGCTCTTCTTTGGGGCTGTTCCAAGAGGCGGATGTCTCGTTTTAACCATGGACACCAGGCCTGAATTGCATATTCAACATGAGGACAAATGTAGGAGTTAATCAACAATGGTACTAGTTGTCGCTCAAAAGTGCCGAGAGCTCGCCTCAAAAGTCTCAAGTTCAAGTTCGCCACACTTGCTGCTTTCGAACATTGGAGCGAATTTCCAAGACTCTCTTGCACGATTATACCTAGGTCGCGTTCACTAGTCACGTGTTGCATGACGTGTTGCCCCCAAAGGTATGTGTTGACGAAGCTGTTGTGCACCGTCAGCAGGTGGCACTTTGCAGGGTTAAGTGGGAGCTGGTTCTTTTCTGCCCATTCGTTAATCCGGGTCAGATCTTCCTGGAGGTAGACACGGTCGGATGCTGAGCGAATAGCTCTCCATGTTTTTGCATCGTCTGCAAATATTTGCATTGGAGATAGAATGTCTGCTGAAGATCATTAATGTAGACTAAAAATAGTAGTGGGCCGAGGACAGATCCTTGTGGTGCACCACTGGAGACGTAAAGGCTTTCAGAATAGGTGTCGGCTACTCTTACGAGAGTGGACAGCCTATCCACAATTTGTCAAAACGTTTGGAGCGTTGGGCTGAGCATTTTGAAACGCAATTTAATCGGCTAGAATTGTTCAATTCGCCGGCCAGTGATCGCCCTGCTCCGTGGGCTGTCCCTATGGATCCACCCGCTTGCTCAGAAGTCAGATGTGAGATCGGACTGTTGAAGTTGAACAAAGCCGCGGGACCAGATGATCTTCCTCCAGCCCTTTTCAAAGTCGGAGGCACTGCTCTTGTTGATGCTTTACAGGAATCACTAATGAAACTGTGGGAGCAGGAGACTGTCCCAACCGACTGGAGCCGCTCCGTTATTGTTCCCATCTTCAAAGGCGGCTCGCGCTCGGAATGCGGCAACCATAGAGGAATCAGTCTGATCTCCATCGCCTCCAAATTACTCGCCTCCATAATTCGTGAGGAGCAAGCCGGGTTTCGTCGTGGTCGTGGCTGCATCGACCACATCTTCACCTTGCGTCAGTTGTTGGAGCACCGTCACACATATTGGCGGCCCACCGTAGTCATGTTCCTCGACATCAAAGGTGCCTTCGATTCGGTGGATAGACGTGCACTTTGGGACTGTCTACTCAGGAAAGATGTACCTGAGAAATATGTGAATATAATCCGAGCATTATATGCGCGTAGCTCGGGCAGAGTGAGGACTTACGGCAAGCTGTCGCCACCCTGCAATATCTCCAGCGGTGTGAGACAAGGATGCTCGTGTTACCTTTCCTCTTCAACTTCGCTATTGACGAAGCCATGGAGTTTGCATTTACAGGACATGACTTGGAAGGTGTGGAGCTACCCCAGGAGAATGACTTCTTGACTTGGAGTATGCAGACGACATTGCCCACATCTGTGACGGCTGCCAGATGTGCCAAGCCGCGCTGGACAGATTAGCACTGGCTGTCCGTCACTTCGGGCTTTGCTTTGCACCATCGAAGTGCAAAGCGCTCCTCCAAGATTGGCAGGGATCGCCTCCTGCGCTGACCCTTGGTGGGGATCAGCTAGAAGTCGTTCAGAAATTCAATTACCTGGGAAGTTGTATCAGCGCCCTTGGGATCGAAGACGAGATCACGAACCGTATAGCGAAAGCTCGAAGTGCTTTGCTAACCTTCGCCACTTATGGCGGCAGCGCGACATCACTCTCGCCCTGAATGGTAGAATGTACAATGCAGCGGTACCTTCGACCTTACTGTATGGTTGCGAAACCTGGCCCCTTAGATCGGCGAACGTAAAGAGGCTAGTTACGTTCGACCATCGGTGCCTTCACAGTTTGGCTCACATCTGGTGGGAACACTGCGTGAGTAACGAGCGTGTTCGACGCATTGTTTACGGCCCAGGAAAAGGATCTGAACTGCTCAGCACCGTTATTTCCCGTACCAGGCTTTGATGGCTCGGCCACGTGTTGCGCATGCCAGCCCACCGACTCCCTCGACGTGCGTTGTTTGCTCACCGGGGATGTGGGTGGAAGAAGAGGAGGAGCGGCCAAGCGATGACTTGGTCCAGGGGAATGAAGTCCCTCACTTCGGGGCTAGCCTCAGTTGGAGCGTCACGGCTGCCTGGTTGGGGTCCAAAAGACGGTGAACACGTTTAGGTGAATACACTTGCTGACATGGCAAGGAGCCGACCTCAGTGGCGTTTGTGCTGTGAGTTTCATTGTCCCAAACCATCCCTTTTTGCCTCCTCCCATCTATGATCTCATATCCTAGGGTAAAACATATTAACTTTTTTCTTTTCGCCTAGTAGCTGGCTGGTAGCTTACCGGAACGATGCCTATCCGTTGCTGGTAGCTCAGCTAGCATGCAACTGTTGTATCTATTTTTCCTTTGTGTATTGTATTATATGTATTTATTTATGTATGGGTGCCCCATGCTGAGGCTGATGTTGCATTCTTGATGCTTCTTCACCGCAGTTGGGCTAAACTAACTTACACTTAAACTAGGTCTCTTTAAGCTGCATAAATTTCATTCCAGTTTATTTGGTTTGTTTTGCCTATCTGGATAGCCTTCTATTAGCTGGCCACGTTGTTTACGCTAATTGCGCTTATCTTCGGTAATTTTGTTGCGTTTGTAGCATTTTGAGTAACTTGTGGACATTCTTTTTCCTTATCGCGGATTCATTGCTAACCAAATTACTTCATATGCTAATTTAGCGAAGAGTTATGCCACCGTATCTGTATGCATTATTGGATTTGTTTTATTTCATCTTGTCGTTTCTAGTGATTGGCTGTTGCTTGATATTCCCGGTGTGGCTGCGCTTGATGTGCATGTTGACAATGTGCCTACCTGTCTATTACCCACTACCTCGTCCATACTGGCTTCAGGAGACACTTGGTCGTTGCTGGAGTGGACGGGGTGCACGGTCCTTGTGGCCGTGCTAGGCTCGAAGAGTGGTTCCGTGCACTCAGTGTGGAGCGGACTACGGTCCAGCCACCGCTTTGTGTGCGCTTGATTTCCCAAATACAGTGTGCTTGTGTTTGTCTGTGAAGGAGTGTTGGCCGGCTCCGTTGATGAAACGGGGTTCCCATCCACATGCCTCCCGGTCTTATTCCTTCGGGTTTACACTAGATATGAGGTGTGTGGTTGGAGCTGTGGGTGGTGCAGCGCAAGCCATCCATGGTCCCTCTGTAGGCGCAGGCGTCCTGTGGCTTGCCACAGTGACAGGCAAATTCGAAAGCGGATGCCGCCAACCATGTATGTATGTATTTCCTTCATGTATTGCGGCACAATAGCGGAGGTGTTTTCCCACCTCTAGCTGACGTGTATAATGATGATGATGATGACCGAAGTGACGACTGTCTGTAAAATATGAGAAATGATTTATCACTGGCAAATGCGCATGTTTCAGAAATCCCGTAAGATGTTCAGAGTGAGGGTTACAAAAGCAAACATAAAAGTGACAAGAGAAAGGGGAGGGTCCTGGTTTTAGTTGATACGCCAAGCTATTCAGACGAACACCGATGCAGTTCTCCTAACCTTTACTTTAAAGAGCAATAGTGGTGTTCGAGCCATCTCAGGATATGAGAGCCGCTCGTGGGTGCAGTTTATCGTAGCCCCCTCCGCCGCTGTTTGGATTAAATGCCGCATCTCCGGAACCAAACTAGTTGGCCTCATTTTCTATTCATGAGGGATTTCAACTGTTCTCGAATACACTGGCATGAAGTTAAGCTTATCCTCGGATATCCTGTTGTCTAAGCAAAGTTCAGTGAAAAGTTGCATGAAACTAGGGCAACAAAACGCATCTACAGACCGACGCACATTACATCGCGCTCAACTCCGTCGTTCCGACATCTGAAATCAACAAGCTGTGAACGAAATGTTTACGATGCTCAGATCCTGCCGTCCCTGGTTGTAAGCGACTACTCCGTTCTCGTTGCCAACATGGAGACGCCGCTGCAGCATTCCCGTGCACTGGAACCAGTTCCCCACTACTGAAAAACGGACTTCAACGGTTTGCCTCGAGCCGCAAGCCAAGTGCACTGGTCTTTAACGCAAACCGTATCTTTTGTATTTTGCCGGGCAGCTATAACCGATGGAGTAAACTTATTGTGTAATCGGTTTGTAACCCTCAAGTGTCGGAAAGTTTGACCGGTCAGTTCACATTAAGTGGACAAGTGAAATGAAAAACTGGCTCGGTAGCGGAGCGGACTATGGAAATAATTTCTTATCTCTGGTTCGATCGACGACTAGAAGGTATAGAATACAGCGTAACATTTGCAACAGTATAAAATCGAGCAAATTCAGACATTTCAATGCACTGATTGCCACTGCAAGAGAGAAGGTTTGCTGTAGTGTGGCGGCGCATGAAGTAGGCAGGTTATTTACTAGGGCCAATAAGATCGGACGGATAGCCCCTAACCCCTAGCACTGGGCGTGCTTCCCTCTTAGCCGCGTACTTTGCTTACATGTTTGGAAGTGAATAGGTGCCTGTACAGAGTTTGACATTTACCGCTCTGACCAAACTCAACAGCCTGGTTTGAAGTCGTGAAGTAGATCGTCAACCACTCGTCAAGAATGGCGGCACGAAATATGTTGTGTCTAACGCGCATCTCCTACTGATTCCCAGATCCCTATAGGCCATCATCTCGCCTTCTGTCACTGACCTGTTCAACAGGTTGCTATCCGATGACACGTTGCGGTCTGATTGGAAATGCTCAGTAGTTAGGTCGCTTCCGAAAGTAGACAATTACGGGCTAATATGTTTGACGTCTATTCCGACCAGTTTGACCTAGAGGGTCGTGAAGCAGAGTTTGTCACTGCTGTTCCGGAAGGAAGGTCTTTGAACACCCATATGGTATGAACCTATACAGGGTCTTTCATGTAGTACCAACCTGCTGATGACGATGTATGAATGATTGCAAACAGTGAACAAGGGGAAGTTTGTCAACGTGATGTACATCGATTTCCGCAAAGTTTTTGACAAGGATAATCATGTGATCCTCCTCCATAGGCTGAGTGTAGGGTTTTGAAGGCTTAAAGAACAAGTGGAGCCGAGAGTTTCTCGTTAGACGAAAGTAGCCAAACCAACACCATATCACCCGATTGAGTCTGTCCACAACGAAGTATATCTTCCAACACACGCATTGAAATCACCCAGTAAGAAGGCCGATCGCCCCAAGTCACGGGCCGTATCACGGAGGATAACCGAGAACAATACAGGTCCATCGTGTCGTCAGGATAACACATGGTTAGATCATATGTACTACTAAACGTTGCAAACTAACCCCATCCGAGGTGTAGATGAGGTGCCATCAATCCAGGGCCGAGGTAAGTCGGCTCTTCCATCATATGGCTATTCAAGCTATCAAATAGTAAAAGTCCTATCTCATATTCAAGCGGCGCAGTGGTGGCGTTTCCTACCCAGTAAAATGTGTAAGCAGCACCATCTTGATGCGGCTTGCCATGGTAAGCCAGTCGAATTTCATGAACTACCGGAATATTAATACCGTAGCTACCGAGTTTGATTACCATAAGCAGAGTGCGTAGCTCGGGGCGCTGATTCGTCTTCCGGTCGAGTAATGTGCGAACGTTCAAACATCTGATCTTGGGCGCTTTCGGCGGAGGAACACTGTTGCGCCAGATAGTTGCTGGGGTGAGGGTGCGTGTGGGGTCGGGGTTTGGTCAGGTATGCTGAGTCAAGTGTATCTGGGACTAGGAGAGAAGAATTTGGAGGGGAAGGCAAAGAAACAGGAGGGAGGCGCAGGCGGTAGCGTTTATTCACTTATTCACTACGCTGTACACAACAAATAAGATGGCCCCTACTTCGCGACGGCCGATTCAACCTTAAAATATTTGTGGCCGCGTAATTCATGGTGTATGGTGCGATTTATATCCTCTCAGCTTTCTACTACTGCGGCATCAGGATGTCAACTCACGCGCATGTGATGGTGTGACCCGACAAATAACTGTGCATCTTCAAAGCGCTTTAAATTATTATTTCGGGTCGAGTGAATTGTGGCAACTTATCACCACCCTACAATATCTGTAACCGTGTAAGCCAGGTATGTCCTCTGCCATCTTCCCATTCCATTTTCGGTGTGGACGAATTTATGGAAAATGCCTTCCATGGAAGTGAATTTGAGGGTGCTGAGTTGCTTCCACATGATTGCTTTTAGGAGTTTTGGTATGTCACCGACAGTGTCCTTATCTGAGGTAAGTGCTGAAATTGACAAGCATAACGGGACATATTACCACTGGATGTCAATCCTTTCGGTTTGTAGCTTGCACCCCAAAATGCAAAACGTTCCACCATGAGTGGCAGGGGTCAAGCTCCGTGCAAACTGCTGTTGGGGATCGGATATAAGTACATCAGAAATTTGTCTACCCAGGAAAGCTATATCAACGGTTGTGGATTAGGATACCTCAAACCGTATAGCAGAAACTCGAGGTGTTTTTGCCCAACTTCGGCTTTTATAAAAAATACATGGCTTATTCAAGACAATGCGATGCAGGCTTGCAAAGACATTATCATGCTGAAACGGACACAAAGGATCGGTACTTGTACACGATGAGGCTGGACCCATCGCTATGAGACTTGACATTAGCTTGGTGCGTTGTTTTGTATGCCTACGCCATCTATTCAGCTATTCTTCGTGGTGCTTTTTGCACCTTTAGCCCTACTCACATCAGATTAGTCAGTGGTTGGAGGTCAGACCAACTGAGTCTCATAGCCCTTCATGTTGAGAGTTGCACTGAGGGTGGTTCCTTAATCCATAAAACGGGCTCACTGTAGCCCAGTGCCATAACCTCGTTGTTTTATGGTCAGGTTTGTGAACTAATAGATTTGGTTGAGAATCTTAATCGTCCTCCTGTCTAGGCCTGGGCCACCTGACAGTATTCTGCCCACGCAATACAATACAAGATGTCTCTCTCCACACCATGTCTTGAGGCTCTAGCCGTCTCGGAGGATAATCAACGGCGCCCTGCCTGCTGCATCGAGCTGGGTGGACAAGGGTAAGAATGTTACTGCTCAGACGTTACCGTCTTCACATTCCCCCTCTTGCGCGTTTTCATCGTTATTGTACCCTTCCAGCTTCAAGTTAATCCCACAGTTTCCCCCGCCCCTCAATTACCATACCCCTAGCTTGTTTCGACTGTCATTTACCTACCAACTTTGACTCCCACTCACTTGCAAGGCATCGCTCGGGTCTAGTCTGTAAGTCCACGATCAATCAAGCGAACGTAAGTTCATACCTTTTTCTTTGGAGCAGTCGATTCTTCCTAAGACTGGAATGCCTCAACGTGCGCACTTTATTGCAGATTGGCCAACGGGCAGACCTAGCCCGAACACTAGAGACCACAATGATCGATCTCTACTGTTTATCGGATACTCGCCTACAAGTCTCGAGCTCCATGCTTACCCTGTGATCCTCCACAAGCGATACTGGCGTCACCTTCCCGTGGCGTTTGTCTAATGATGACACAGCTTCAAATACTGGTCAAGCTGGTGTGGGTCTCGCTCTGAGTCCCCAGGCTGAACCTACCCTGGTCGCCTGGATCTAATTCAACATCCGGACGTGCGTCGTCAGATTGCCTAGCTGGTTCGAAGTCACGGTGGGGCAAACGGTCATTCTTTGTCATTGGTGCTTACACTTACAAAACTTGTAGCACGAGGTCGGTGAAAGATTACTTCAATCACCAACTAAACGCGCTCCTTCGTGACAGGAAAAGTACGGATGCGGTATTGCTGGCTTTTGAGCTGAATGTCCAACTTGGTAAACTGTCGACTGCTGAACGCGTTTGGGCAGCTAACATGGTGTAGGCTCCCTTACGGAAAACGGTGAGCGGTTATTACACCTGTATGAAGATGCTTCATTATTTCTCGCAATCACTACGGCACAGCACTCGCCGGAGGGTGACATGGCGCCCACCAGCTTCGGATCTGTAACAGTCACAGATCGATCACATCGCGATCAGTTGAAACTGGAGAGGCTGTGTACAAAATTGTCGCTCGATTCGAAGCACGAGCTTGGACTCTGTCCACTCACTCGTTTGTGCCAATCTTATAGTCCTTTTCGGTGGACACATGCGGCGACCCTGTGAGCACATAGGTACTTGCCAATTGTCGAAGCCAAGTGTTCTGAATGCGTAGCAAAATACGTTGGCATCCGAGTTGAGTAGGAGCCCACTGAGCCTTCCCCTTGGATTCGCCTTCACGCGCACAAGTTGTAATTGTGATCAGCCCATGGAAATTAATTAAAGCTGAAAGAACAGAGAAACTTCATTTTAACCTTTATCAGATTCGGGAGACCTGCTCTTATGGAGAACTTTCATAACTTACTGGTGGGGCGGTGGGATCAGGTAAATGTCCCAACAGACTGGAGCCGCAACGTCATAGTCCCAATTGTAAAAAAGGCTCACGTTCGGAATGTGGCAATCTATGAGGAATCAGTCGGATCTCAATTGTCTACAGGTTAGCTGACTCTGTCCTTCGTCATATACTTGGTGACCCCCTTGCAAAGCAATGAGCAGCAAGCTGCGACTGTATTGAAAACATTTACACTTTTCGTCATTTGGTGGAGCACCTGCATATTTATTGGCGACCCACTTGTTACGCAATAATGGAATTAAGCAGAGCGCACCTCCAGGGAGTAGTCAGGCAGGACCAAACAACAGTTCGAAGCGGAGTTTATCAGACCATTTTTCTCACATAAATCAGATAACACACGATTTAACACATGACAGTATTTACTGATTGGTCAGTGTGGGGCTAACCAATAAGAACGCAATGTGGGTGAGCTAGATAATCAATGCCCTCGACGCACGTAACATCCCCTGCTCTCTTAAGGGAGGTCATACTCAGGAAACGACATACAACATGTTTAGATGCACCTGGGATCGGCGAATTGGTACACAGTTTGGTCTTTGCGCTATATCGGGAGTGTTTTGTTTTATTGTCGGCTGGATTGAGTCAAATATGTGGTCCTCCTCTTCTCTCGTTTTTGCACAATGCGGACGTATGTGGCCTGAATGCTGTTACAAAAGGCGATAATTTAGCTCTCGGTAAGCCTGAGTATCATCACTAGTGACTGCGGTTGCAGACTGCCTTAGATGTTCGAGGAGAAGTCGTGTAGACCTATGGTCCCCCGGTTGAAATATTACATAACGATTCTCTCTAACGCAGCATGTTTGTTTCGCTTCCATTTGTACCAGAAGTTAGTAAATAATAGGTGTAGTTTAGTGAGAAGGATTCTACCGAATCTCAGTTCTGCGGGGATTTTCCCGTGGCTTCTCTCTGAATCCCGTAGGTAAGAGGTAATCGGTCTAATCGAGTTCGTATGGTTTCCGATGACTGCTTTAACAGGCCCCTGTTTACCTTCTGCACAGCCCTTTCAACTAATCCATTTGACGCTGGGTGACATGGGGCTGTACGCACGTGCTGATTTTCTATGCTCTGTATAAAGCTGTCAAACTCTATGCGTAAAGTAGGACCCATTATCTGTACAAACGGTTTCAGGTATTCTGAAAGATGCAAACGATGATCACATTTTTGAAAGTGGTTTCAAGCATGGGATGAGAAATTGGATAAGCATCGATCCATTTCGTATAGGCATTGAGTATCAACAGAAAAATTATTCCGATCCAAGGACGGAACTAATCTTTATGGACGCGTTGCCATGGCTTTTTAGTACAACACCAAGGGTGCATTGGACCTGAAGTTTACTTCGATTGATATTGTTGGCTAAGATCTCACGCTTTCAGGTAGTTTCAATTTTATAATCTAAGCCGGGCCACCAGCAATAGCCGCGTGCAAGAGCTTTCATTCAGTCAAAATCTGGAAGTCCATTGAGAAGTTCATTTATAATGAACGAGTGCGCCTTCAACGGTGGAACCAAACATGAGCCCTAAAATACTTAATCATCGTTTATATTCAGATCAATTTTGCGAAGCCCAAAAGGTTTCAAATCAGTCGGAATTCCACTCGGCAAGCCCATTTTACTGGAATGTATCATGGAGGCTGCTTTGGGATCCCGATCAATTCATCAAGGTATGATTTCTAGGTACCGCATCAAATGAACTAACTACACCGCTTCCTCTATTGGCCCTCCGGGGGTCGCCTACGGTAACCGACTCAGGGCATCAGTTGTACACTTGTTAGCACTTGGGATGTAGGAAATTTCCTATTCATCCCCACTCGGGATTAGTGCCCATCGTTGCATTCTAGTTGAAAACATTTGATCGCTTCCCTTGGATTCACTCAATAAAAATATCAACGGTATGTGATCAGTTTGGACCTCGGAATGACTGCTCCTAATGTACTGAGAAATTTTCTTGATACTAAAGATAACTGACATGATTTCTCGATTCAGTTGTGGGTGATATTTTTTTAGCAGATTGTAAGACACTTGAAGCGAAAGCGATCGAATGAATTACACAATTCGGGATTTCGTGACACGAAACCACTCCAAATCCGCGTGGAGAAGCATCACACTGAATGATCAGATGCTTTTCTGTATCGTAGTGAACTAAAACGGACGCTGATGCTAGACAGTTTTTAACAAAAATGAAAGCAGGTGATGCTCATCATTCCACAACCACTGGGTGTTTTTATGTAGCAGTTTGTGCAAATGAGCCAAACAGTGGATTCCGGCGGTAAAACTAAGGGTAGTGTGATAAAATTATTAAGGATCATCAATGTTCGTCACTATTCTTAGGCTACAATGCTTGTATAATTGCGGATGCTTTATCCTGTAAAACATGCAGACCTATCTTAGCACTTCCGTGGCCAAGATAGCAGACTCAGCAAAAACACGTTTATATTACTTTACTTTAATCCATTCGCTTCCAAACATTCAGCCACTGTTCAAGATGTGCTTAGATGTTCAGCATCATTACGACCAGGAACCAGGATATCATCCAAATAAACACGAGAAAAGGGTATATCATTCACGATGTCATCTACAATCCGCTAGAAGATGCTGGGTGCTGAGTTTATTCGGAAAGGAAGGCGGGTATATTGGAATTCTCCAAGATGTGTATTTATGGTGGCTACTTCACGTGAGTCCCCATCAAGTTCGACTTCATAACATGGTTGGCGGCATCCGGCTTCGGATTTGCCTGTCACTGTGGCAAGCCACAGGACGCCTGCGCCTACAGATGAACCATGGATGGCTTGCACTGCACCACCCAGAGCTCCATCCACACACCCCATATCCAGTGTAAACCCGAAGGAATAAGACCGGGATGCATGTGGATGGGAGCCACGTTTCATCAACGGAGCCGGCCCACACTCCTTCACAGGCAAACACAAACACGCTGTATTTCGGGAATCAAGCGCACACGAGGCTTTGGCTGGACGGTTGTCCGCTCCACACTGAGTGCATGGAACTACTCTTCAAGCCTAGCACGGACACAAAGACAGTGCACCCCGTCCCCTCCAGCAACGACCAACTGTCTCCTGGAGCCAGTATGGACGAGGTAGTGGGTAATAGACAGGTAGCCACCTTGTCAACATGCACATCAAGCGCAGCCACACCGGGGATGTCAAGCAACAGCCAATCACGCAAAATACCTATTATGAGAACATAAATACTCGCTAAATGAGCATATGGAAGAAAGTGGTTAAATGTGAATACGCGATAAGTACAAAATATCCGAGTTATTTAAAAAATACCACGCGATACGATTACGGAAGTTTAACACAATTTGCATGAGCGACGTGTGTAAGTTGGGAGAAGATTATCAAGTACGCAGAACAAACGGAATAAAATGGAATGTATTTTAACCACATTAAAAGACATAGTTTAAGTGTAAGTTGATTTAGCCCAACTGCGGTGAAGAAGCATCATGAATGCAACATCAGCCTCAGCCTGACTAAACTCATGCATAGCAACATTTTGAAAACCGCATAATACAGCGTGGTAAGAAATAACTTTCCACCTTGAAAGCTTGATTGACAGATAACCGATAGCCTTCACAGTTACAAACGATACCATCAGGTTTGAGTACAGGAACAATTGGCGTACTCCAATCCTAGTGTTGTACGGGCATGGCAAAGCCTTCGGAATGTAGCCATTGTAGTTCTACTACAACTTTGGGGAGCATAGCGTACGGCACTGTTCATGTTTTATAAAATCTCGCCTTAGTATTCTCTCGTAGATTGATGAAAGTCTTAAAATATCTTAACTTCCCCAAGTTATCTTCGCATAAAGAAAGCTATTCGTTCAACAGTTCTTTTAGAATGCTGTCATTTATCTGCATCGTTTCTGGGAAGTATTGGATCAAATTTAGGCCTACTAAACTTGGCACTTTCCCAGGTACCAAGCACAAAGTTAGAACTAATTCTTGCTCGTTGTACTTGAGTTTAACCAAGCAATCTCCTAAGACCCTAGTCGGATCTCTGGTGTAGGTCTGAAATTTGGTGACACACGGTTGCAACCGCGGCAGGCTGTTGATTTAATCAGTTTATACTGGGCACTGTATTCCCTGTATCTACTTTCAAACCGATCGGTTCATGCCCAAGCGTCAAACGAAGCGTATCTGGAGGACCCTTGTTAGGTGACACCGTGTTCAAGGAAACGGAATTTAAGTCGTTGTCTGGGTATTCCAGGACGTTTCCTCCGCAAACGGCAGCTTATTATGAAGCCTCGCTTGAGCGAAATTAGTCAGTTGCGCTGGTTCCGATCTGCACATGCAGGCTAAGTGGCCTAAAGTTACCACATTTTCAGCAGATGATTTCGCTGGATCGACGTTCTGAAGCACGAGCATGTTGTATTCCGCAGTAGTAGTACACGAACTGTCTTCGCGCTTTTGCTAGAGTCTGGTTTAGCAACTGTCTGCGCAGCATCAACTATATCGTGCCCAGTGAATTTACGGATCTGTTGTGAGATATGCTCCCTTTGGCCAACAGGTAGATAAGCGATTTCCTACATAGTATCTGGCTTTTCAAAGATAAAATTCCCCTGAAGCAGAGGCCAATTGTGTGTTGCCCGCCTGAAAACACTGCTCACCATGACGCGTTTCGTGGTTATTTCTTCTCATCAGATAGACAGCAGACATCGAATCATTGGGATTTTAGTTGTAACCGCTACCCCTAAGGCATCGGGTCACGAGGACAAAGATTTCCATAACAGTTAATGACAGATTGGAGGGTCCATTTGAAGTACACGTTGTGTGGATGGAGTGCGACGCGCAATCTCAAGGTTGACCGCGATTCCCATTGAAGTGAACCTTGGTCTTCCAACCACGAGGACCGTAGCTGATGCAAATGGAAATTTTGTGTTGCCCGCCCGAAAACACTGCACTACTATGACTCGTTTCGTCGTTATTACATTCCGTCAGATAGAGTTAGGAGGCATCGAACCCGGAACCATCGGGATGTTAGTTGTGACCGCTACCCCTAAGCCACCGGGTCACGGGCAACGCTTGGCACAACGGTATAATGAACGATGTTAGGTTTCTATTTGATGAACACGTCGTGCGAATCCATTGCGACGCGCAATCTCAATGTTGAATGCGAATCCCATTGAAGTGAACCTTGGTCTTCCGCTCACGAGGACCGTAGCTGATGCAAATGGAAATTTGGTGTTGCCGGCACCAAAAATTCCACTACTATGAGGCTTTTCCATGTTACTACATCTCATCAGATAGTGTTAGCAGGCATCGAACCCGGGACCATCGGGATGTTAGTTGTGACCGCTACCCCTAAGCCGCCGGGTCACGGGCAACGCTTGGCACAACGGTATAATGAACGATGTTGTGGGTCAGTTCAAAGTACACTTTGCGTGGATGCAGTGCGACGCGCAAACTCAAAGTGGACCGCGATTCCCATTGAGGTGAACCTTGGCCATTCGATCCATAGGACCGCAGTTGATGAAGCAGAAGCAAATTTAGTGCTGTCTGCCTGAAAAAACTGTACTCCAAGCTTCACCTCAATGGGAATCGCGGTGCAGTTTGAGATGGCTCGTCGCAAACGACCCACAAAAGTGGATTTAAATTGACCCTCTAAAAATTCCCCTCTTTTTCATTCATAAACCTTGCAATTAAACACCATTTTCATTACATCTTCAAACTTGCCGGACGACATTTCCTTGTTCTTACACTCGGGAATGGACTGGTGTATGTGTGCAATGAAGTCATTGACGTTCTCGATCGGTTTCTGCGCAAGATGTGAAAAGCAGTATCTCACAGTATAAACATTCTGTTTCTGTCGCCACAGTGTGTTTATTCTTCCAAGGTAGATGTAATAGTGTCACGATTTTCCAACTGCATTGCATCATGATGTCGCTGGCGTTCGTCCCCCAGCACTTGGCTGAATAGTCTTATTGGGTGGGACTCCGAAAGTGAACTCATTGGATCAAATACAGCCAGCAGTTCCAAGTGGTTAGTAACTGATCTATTCTATCACATTCAGTTTAATAACGATAGCATGTCCTCAGCTAAGGACCAAAAATTAGCAACCGGATTGATGATGGGTTCATTTTGACACGTCGTCAATATTACGAAGTAAAGAAGTCAAGCAAGGCACTGCTCCAGACAGTAGTCAGGCAGAACAAAACAGCAGTGCGGGATAGGGTTTATTGGGTCAATGTTCCCAAGTAACTCAGATGAAACACCATTTAAAACATACCATGAAGGGTGTTTGGTTGATCGATCTGAAGCTATCCAATGAGAACGCAAGGTGAGTGAGCTGGAAAAGCGATGTCATCGGCGCACGTAGCACTACCGTTTTCATGATCGTCGACATCCAAGTTGTCTTCAGATCGGTGGATTGATGCACTCTTTGGGACGCTTTGCTCAGGAAGGGGGTACTCGAATCATGGGTAAAAATATCAGAGCTTTTTGCGTGTGCAGTTGTGGAAGAGTGGCGGCTTACCGCAAGCTGTCGCTGACCCACAATATCTCCAGTGGCGTGAGACAAGGACGCTTGCGGTCACCTTATCATATTTATTTTCTTATCGATGAAGTCAGAGAAACTGCATTCACCTAACACGACCTACAGTGTGTTGAACTGTTCACAGATGAACGACCAGTTGATTTGGAATAACTCCAACACCATCTCTTTATCTTTGCTAGTTCCGAAATGACCCAAGCGACGCTGGACAAATTTGCGTTGACTGTCTGTCGTTTCGAGCAGTGCTTTTCACCCTCGGAATGCAAATTCGATCCTCAAATTTTTAGGGGCTAACTCCTGTGCAGACCTTTGGTGATGATCAGCTACAGATCGTCCATAAATTCTGGTTCCTTGGCAGCCGTGTCAGCGCCGGTGGAACAGAAAATGAAAATATTATTCGGTCAGCAAAAGCCTGAGGTGCTTTGCCAATCTCAGCCACCCGGGACGCCGGTACGACTTTAATCTCGCCCTGAAATGCGCAGCTTACGGCGCAGCCGTGCAGTTCACCCTCTTGTACGGTTGCGAAGCCTGGCTCATGAAGCTGACAGGCATCAAGATGCTAGTTACGTTCGACCGACGCTGCTCCCAGCTTAGCTCATGTGAGCAATGATTGTGTTCGGCGTCGTGTTTTTGGTTCCGAAAGTGCGAGTGAACCGCTATGCGCCGATAGCCGGGTCACGTGTTACCCATGCCAGTACACCGACTCCCGCGTCGTGTATGGTTTGCGCGCCGGGAGCGTGGATGTAAGAAGAGGGGGGGGGGAGGGCAAACGATGACTTGGCCAAGAGGAATGAAATCCCTCACTGTGCTATTGGCGTCGGTTGGTGTCCCCCGACTGGTGGACTGGGTTCCGAAGCATGATGAAAAGTTTGATTGGACTCACTTGCTGATATGGCAATGATCCGACCTCATTGGCGTTGGTGTTGTGATTTCCTTTATCTTAGTTTTAACAACCCAACCGGGATCACTGTCTTGAAGCGCAGTATATTACTGCACGGTATATTAAAATATTTTGTATATCTCTTACATAAATATCATCATTTTGTATTGCAGAACAATAGTTCAAGTGTGTTTCTCACCTAAAACTAATGTGCAATGTGGATGAATTGCACAAAACGGTTGAAAGCTAACCAGTAACATGCTGGATCCTTGAATGTATACATTTCGGATTTTTTTTCTGGTTTAAGGGTATATGAAGTATGTGGATGGAGCTGTGGATGATGCAGGGCAAGCTACCCATGGTTCCTCTGTATGCCCAGGCATTCCGTAGCTATGACATGGAGGTCGGAGTGATATGCAACTCCGAAACCGGTTCCCGCCAACAATGTTTGAATGTAGACGGGAGGATTATGGATTGCTAAGGTCTGTGGTGGCGAGATCCTGACAAATCCTCAACCTGCTGCATCCAATGTTGAATTATGTCCTGAACGCCTCATTGTGGTGACCGCTAGATGGGAGTTGGGTTACCCCCTTATTCTGGCTAAGAGCCACGACACAACCCCGTGTAAGTTCGCTGACTAATGGAGCGTGCACCGCTGCTTTCGGAAGTACATTTTCTTTACGGCTTTGTATGACAACGCGAGCCATTCTCCTGTTAAGGTGTGGGCGAACTGACCGTATGTTAGTTCAACCAGAACTAGCAATCACATAACTAACCATTCTATACTGCATCGGCCGTCGCGCAGTTGTGAGGTAGCGAAAACGGTCTCCTTACCTGCCGCATACAGCAGTGTGGATCAACGAAAACATGCTACCGCGAACATCTCCTTTTTCCCTCTTCTCATGCGCACAGTCTCCCGATTATCATTCCAAGTAAAGCACTACTTACTGCTATCCAGGTCACAACACGATCGATTTTCCGGCGCAATTGTATGCCTCCGCGCAAAGCGCTCAACCTCGAGCACTGGAATGCGCACACACTGCTCGACCGTAACAGGAGTGAACGCTCAGATATACGCACCGTTTTGGTCGCGATAGAACTCGTGCACTACGGTGTTGACATTTCTGCACCCAGTGAGACTCAGCTCGCTAATCAAGGTACGCTGCATGAGGCTGGTGCTGGTTGCACCTTCTACTTGGTAGGAAACGCCTAAATGGGCAGGTGATTGAAAAATCGACCGGCATCCGTCCACGATCGATGACACCCCTTCTTCGACTTGCAAGCGGGAAGTTTACTACTTTTATTGGCACGTAGCGTCCCACCACATGTCCTCCCGATGACACGAAGGATCCGTGTTACACTCAGTTGTCCTCCGTCATACCGTCTGTGCGGAGGATCGACCGGATATTTTTACTGGGTTATTTCAACTCGTGCTTTGTGCATGATGCCGCGGCGTGAACAAACGTAATCGGTCCGTATGGTATTGGTACAACCAATGAGAACAGTGAGCGGCTGCTCTCAGTGTGTGGCACTCACGACCTGATGAGCACGTACGCTCGGTTCTAACTGGGTACGAGTGATAGTTCTACTTGGATGCACACACGCAGTAGTCATGCTCACCCGCTCAGCCGTCACCGTATGCCTGGTTGACATGCGTGAAGTGCGAATGGTACGTGAACTGTGTGAATCTGAGTGTGGCGATGAGCACAAGTTGATGCGGACCAACTGGTACATATTTATCGCAAATTTGTGCATTGCTCACCTATAGTGAACAGGCACCAATTTGACGTTCTTTCCGTAGGTACTGGAAACTGGGTACTGGAACTAGGTACTGGAACTGGAAACGCGATGGCTACCCGCCATAGCGATATCGAATCTATCGCCTCAGTGAGCGTCCTGTGTAACCTGATCCGGAAAAAGTTGACGGCTGCGGCCGAGGATGCGATCGGGCGTGCAAACTGTAAGCGGCCCGATTGGGTTGATGACAACAGTGCGACGATTGACGCGTTCGTGTCGGCGAATAATGCAACATTCGGTGCACGTATTGATAACCGTGCCTGCTACGAGATGGTGAGTTAATATAGTAAACTTCGACGGCGATTAACTCGAGAACTCCTTCGCATAAAGGATGCATGGTGGATAGAGAAGGCGCAGCAGATGACCTGTTACGCCGAACGCTCCCAACCTAAGGAATTCCTTGACTCTTCGTGGGCGATTATTAAGCCAGACGAAAAAAGGTAAACATAGCTGTGTACTAAGCTGATTATTTGCGTAACAGTCAGTCTGAAATTATACCGCAACAGGAGGTACGTATCACTCGATTTCACACGAACACGGTATCCAAATATCCATCAATAATTACTGCAGACGGGCGCACGCTTTTAACGTCCAGCCATGTAAGTGATTTGGGTTCACTGATCCATTCGTTAGGAGATGCTCCTCCTAACACCTCCGCGTATGAATTCCACTGCCCTATGGTTTCAGCCAGGGGTTAACCTGGAGCGGCGTGACCGGAACTCGGCAACGATCGGGCCATCTTCTGGGTCGACATTCGGGTGAAGGAGACGTCGTTAGGTTGATAGGCTTATCTTGAATTTGAACTCGTCCAGAAGTAATTCAAGTGACATAGTTAGGTCATCTTCTCTTCTGTTAAATGAGATATAGCTCCTGAGTTGATTGATATGGCGGATCCATCCGTCATCGCCTACGGCCACTTTCTAACAGGCATGGCCATATCTTTTACAACCATTCCAGGTATCCAAGAGATTTGGTTATTCCGATAGTCCTTTGCCTATTCCAGTATACACACCTACCATTAAGCGTTAAGTCGGTCCCTGCAATCTTTCAGTAGATCTTGGATACGATGCTGCAAAAAAACCTTATGCCAGTGCATACCTTGACGATATGATGATCATGGGATCCAACCAGGAAGAACCACACCAACGAACGGAACTCGTTCTTGACTGAAAAAAGGAGTATGGTTTTCGCCTACTAATGTACAAGTGTGAATTTTTCATGACCTCAATTAAATACCTGGGCTTTATCATTGACCAAAATGGACGATCAAGGAAATGCCTCGGCCGGAAGACGTAGTGACGATGAGATCATTCCTGAGTATGGTGAATTATTATGGTACTTACCTTCCGTCCATGCACGACGTACGCCAACCATAAAACCCGTTGCTGATGAGGGACCTCCAATGGGTCTAGACTACTGAATGTCAGGAAGACTTCGACAGCACCAAATTGTTATTAAGCCCAGAACTAATGCTAACGCCTTACGATCCAAAACTGCCAACTGTAGTGGCATCGGATGCATACAGCCATGGAGTTGGAGCAGTCATCTTCCATATTTTCCCAGGTTGGTCTGAGAAGCAAGTCGCTCATGCCGCTCGTTCACTGACAGCAGCAGAAAGAAAGCATAGTCAAATTGAGAAGGAGGCTCTCGCTATTTTGTATGCAGTGAAACATTTCTGCAAAATGTTATATGGCCGTCACTTTACTTTACAAACGGACGACAAACCGCTTCTTGCTATATTCGGCTCAAAGAAAGAATTCCAGTATATACGGCCAATCGTCTACAGAGATGGGCGACAACTTTGCTGGGTACGATTACAACACCAAGTACCGATGGAAGAGCGACATTTGTTAGGTCGATGCACGGTCGCGGTTGTTAAACGAACAGCATCAACCAGAAGACACTGTCTTTGCAAATGTCTTAATCGAAACAGAAGTTAATCGTGTTCTCTCGGATACTGTGAGTCAGCTATCAATATCTTTCAGTCAGTATGAGACGCCACCGTACGGGACCAGCTGCTATCACAGGTGAGCACGTTTTACCATTCACAGTTTCCTCGAAAATTTTCCGACGCACAGCTACAACAGCTACAACTATCGATCATCGAAGACTTTCTCATGTTTGGTGAACGTGTCGTCATCCCAGCTTACTGCGATCGTATGACGTTTGAATATCTATCGGGCACATCTTTCCTCATTAAACAGTTATGAATCGCACCTCGATCCACCGAATCGAAGCAACTCTTGATATCAACAAACACGCCTACGATGGGTCGCCAATAAACATGGCGGTGTTCCAACGATTGACGCAAAGGTAAGATATGGTCGACGCAGGCCCGACTTCAACGAAACCCAACTTGCTGCTCATGAATCTAGCTTTCAAGAGTGCCAGTCGATCTGTGGAGAAAGACAGACGCAAGCAATTTAGAGACAGTTGAGATCAGACTGGTCGTTCTATGAGTGCTGCATTCCGAACGGGAGCACCGATTGAAAATTTGGACTACTTCGGAGCGGCTCCGGTCTGTTGGAGCAGTTAGCTGCTCCCACAGTTTCACTAATAGTTCTTGTAAATCATCCATAGGAGCATGTACCCCGAATTTGAAGAGGACTGGGGGCATTTTATCTTCCCATGCGGTCTTATGCCATTTCAACATTCTGATCTCACTTTCGACTTCTGCGTGTGAGGGCGGATCCAAGAAGGTGGCTTGGAGAGGAGGGCCCTCAATACTCGAAAATGAAAGTGATAAATCAGACTGGTTAAACTGCCATGGAAAATGTTCCGCCCAACGCTCTAAGCGTTTTGACAAACTGTGGGTAGACTGTCCACTCTCGTCGGAAATGGTCTCGCTAGCACCAGGTCTCCTGTTGCATATTTCCCGTATCAAAATGAATAGTCGCCAACAGCGGCGACTGTTTCCACGTCCGATGCGCGATGAGGCTACCAGGCTTTGCGGTCACTCTGCAGGCTAGAACGCAGTTTTGCCCTGCAAATTCTGCTAGTCTCATTACCTTAGCTTCCAGACAGAATGTGTCGGTGAGCCTCTAGGAGTTCCGTAGGCTGTGTACAGACACAATGTCCAGGTTGGTAATTTGAGTTGACACATGAAGACATGCCTGCTTATAGTTACGTTTGACGAATATTCAACCAGTTCTCTTCGATGTTGTTCAATGGGTACTTACTCAGTCCGAATGCCAGCGTACTTTGGTATGTATTTAGAACACCTGGCTTCACCAGTTAGCTGGGGTCTATGTGGTCACAGCGACGTTGTGGACTTCCACAGAAACATCCGAAGGCCGGCACACAATTGAGTGACCGGAATTCACACTCGTGCATTAAATCGAGCGACAGTTTTGGACGCAGCCTTTCTAGCCGTAACTGCTCGCGATGTGATCGACTTACGTACGTGCCTGGTCAGAGGCTGGTGGGCGTCAAGTCACTCTTCTGCGAGTGCTATGCCGAAAGTTAGTGCTCGCGAGAAACCGACGACGATCTTCACACGATGTAGCAACCGCTCACCGTTAACATTACGGGAGCCCACACCATGTGTGCAGCCGAGATGAATCTCATCAGAGGACAAATTCCAGACTAAGTCGCTGCAGAGTCACTTAAAACGAATAATTGACGTGTCTGTGTGAAAGTGTCTAACTGTGATCTAGGTATACAATACACTTCAAGTCGCGATTTCTCAGTGCAGGCTGCGTATCCAATTGCACGCACCAAAGAATCGATAGCTTACATATACCATAAAATCCATATAGTTGTTACGATTGTCGAACCTTCTAAAATCCTTACACTTCCTGCCCTTGAATACTATAGCATGATGTATGATATCGCTCCACCACTTTTGTAGTGCGAAAATGCCAAATCAAGTAATAGGCGAGAAAGTATAATTCCATTAAAATATATTTTTGATGTCCCATCTCCAGCCATAAACAATTATATTACTTTACGGAATTCATGCCTTTAAAATTGCTCGGCAAGCATTTAAATAAGAGAACATCATTTGGTGTGAGCGCAAATAAGCGCAATTGAAGCTAGAACCTAAGGGTTGCAAAAAACCGTCCTCGTGCGTCATTCGCCTTTAAATCTTCGGATTTACTCTCACAGACACGTAAGTAGTATCATTAGATTTGGCTCCGTGTGCTCCTCCTATCACTGTTCACCTTTTGGATCTGTCATTCCTGGATCAGCATCAAACTGTGCTTTTGCAATTTCGAAGTCAATCGTGTTTAAATCTTACCGGATAATTTATTTTTCCTCCCGTCGCGCAAGAACTCTTGTGGTCTTATTATAAAGATCTTTTTGAGAGTCACCCAAACATCTTACTACCATTCCTTCTAGTCGCTGTACAAAGCGATACTTGTCAACTTGGTCCGCCCTTGGAACAGCCACTTTCGTCACTAGACAGTATTTTCCAAGTCGTGATTTGCCTCAATTCTACGTCGCATCACTGCCATCCACTTACCGGCTGGATCGATAGCATGCATGTGGAACGTGTGACTCATCTGGCCGCGACATGCCTAACCCGTATGAAGGACAGGACACAAACATCTGACCTCAAACCAGCGCCGATCGCCACGCAACGAAAAGCGAAGCGAAGTCACACACGGTGCGTCAGTCTCTGTCCTCTTGCTACCCCTGCATTCCATCTTGTTAGTGGGAAATCTTTACATCATGTCACCACCATATGGGGACATTCCTAGCTCGCTGCCCCATTACTGACCGTGAGCACATATCAGTAGAATTATTCCATCCTAAGCTAGTGGAAAAGTGGCTAAGTATGACATCTACAACCTAGATTCTGAACTCTCCTTTTCTAGTTAATCCCTTTTGGAATCGGCGCAATTCACACTGACAAAGTGCACGCCCCAAATGGACATGGCCCATTCGAAAGTCAATTGAGACCTATGTGTAAAAAAGTCTGGTCCAGTTTGCTTTAACTGTCAAAAAGCGTACCATTCGAAATGTTTAGGGGTGAGTACACTCGAAACCAGACAAGACAGCAACAAACCGAGGCATTTTGGTTCTGCCAGGTGTGCAAATCCATCCCTGTTGTTAGTTGTGTAATCTTCCTAATGAAAAAGTGTGAAAATTTGGCGGAAACAGTTGAGCAACTGGTGAATGCTAGCAACGCATTTGTGAAAATGAACAATGCTACACTTGCATCTGAACGAACACATACAAACTCCCCGTTCAAGCCGAAGAAGATGGCCAGGTGTCCCAACCTCACCAAATCGTCTTAGTCTCCAACGGCCCCTAGCCGCATGACTCCACTAAGTGAACAAGTCGTCTACAACCCACCCGCTTCTAGGTTCTCCAAAGTTGTAATATCTAGTAATTCACTTGACATACTCAAAACACGAAACTCCAGCTAGCCCACGGTAAAGAATAACTGGACATCCTACTCAGTGGTTGCTTCTAGAAAAACGCCGTCACAGACGCCTGTGACTCCAATTAATGGAGAGGGCAAAACCATGCCTCAACGTGGATCGCTATCGCATGTGCGGTCCATAAATCCAAAAACAAAAAAGCTAGCGATCGTGAACCACGAGGCGTACTCATGGTGCCTTAAGTCTTATGTACACTAACGTTCCTGAATCCAAATCCAACACAATAAGGGGTAAACTGATAGACGATCGTAGTCCGTAGAATTCCATCCGTAGTGCCATCAGCATGCGCGCTGAACTCACTACGCCGAGACGCATCGCACAACACCCAAACTCCTTACAGTATGATGAGCCTCGACTACTTGAGTAACACTACATTCCGCGGAAGAAACGGAATCCATTCTGCTCGCTGCAAATTGACACCACAAAGCATCGAACGGAGTATGTATCTTACCGGATATTCCATGGAAAGAGCGTTCAAAGGATATGAACAATCAACAGGGAAGTAGAAAACACGCGCTGAAAACCGTCATTATTCATGGCGTCCCCGAGTCTCAAGCTTCCTCTCCCGAAATAACTCAGGCACATGACCTGGAGCAATGGTGAAACATTCGCAAGGCGCTGTCTCTAGAAAATGTCACTTCTACTTCTCTGACAAGGATTTCTGTGTCACCGAATTACAAATGGTATGGTCCTAGGTTGCTGAAGTTGCTCTTACCGTCTGAGCTAACTTTATAGACACTTCTAGTGAACTGAGGTAACTTCCGGAACATGCTGCCACCAGAAATTCAACTAAAGGCACCAACTTTACGACCAGAGGCTACTGGTTAATCAATGGAGATAATGAAATCGGAGGGAACACTCGTTGTTGCAGAGTCCACCACAGAGACTGGTTTGACTGCCGTCATAGCATCCAGCGAGACACCGCAGGAGGTGAGTGACCATCAGGATCATCATGAACTCAATCGCGTAGTGCAGAGAGTTATTCCAAGTCATTCTCGCGAACCGAAGACTATTTAAATAAACTAGTACCAGCCGACCTCAAGAGGGTCGGCCAAGTCTCAAACCTGTTGTCTACATCCACTAACAACCTTCTAACATATGAATCACTTTCCTGTTTTTATATCAACGCATAAGGTCTTTTAAGCAAACTGACGGAGCTTCGCCTGCGTCAAGCCTCGATGTCGAAGGATCTCGTTATGATAACCGAGACTTGGTTGAGCGAAGCGAGCACTGATGCAGAAATCGCTCTACCTGGGATATCTATTCTACGCAACGATCGACCAAGTAGAGGAGGTGGAGTAGTACTTTATTATCGCAGCGAACTACACCTTGATCTCATCGAAGACCCAGGGGTTCAGATTATCCATGCGCTTTGGTGCCGTCTTCACCTAAGCCTTGGGGACGCATGTTTGTTGGGTGTCGTGTACCGCCCTCCGTCGGCTACTTTGGAAATGGAAAACAACCTAGCCTCCACAATGAAGACCATTCTCTCACAGTCGTACAGCCACATTCTCCTGGTTGGCGACTTCAATATTCACGCAATAGAAACCCCAGCTGGTATCAACGAACACTTCAGAATGGAAGTACCGGAGATAATTAGACGACTACCACTCTACAATCACATCACATCTCTCACAAGAATCAGGACGGGAAACAAACCGGGTGTCCTGGATCTTGTATTCACCAATGAAGAGCTTATGATCGAAACGGTATCGATAGAGAGTCCTTTATGCCGTAGCGACCATGCAACGCTCATGTTCAATTACATCTGTTATGCAGAGTATTCCGCAGAAAACACAGAGGAGTGTCAGCTCATCACGGATTACGGCGCTCTAAGCAAACTTATAAATGTTACAAACTGGGCATTTCTAGCAGAAGGAACCCCCTTACGTCGTCTGATATGATTTTGCGCACGAATTCAACACGTTGGTAAGTAGTGTATATAGGAAAAGGCCTTCGCGAGCGAAGACAGTAAAATCATTCATAGGCAGCAGGACGCGGAAATGTATCGTCACGAGGAATTTACTCTGGCTAAGATACAAGGAGTCACCGAGTGCCGAAACATGGGAAGCCTACACTATCCAAAGGAATCACTGCTTAAACCTGGTACACGAAGATAAAATACAGCATCAACAGAATCAAGGTGAGAAATTCCTCTCTAACCCCAAGCTCCTGTACAGACACGTTAACAAGATCCGCAAAGTGCAGCGAGGAATTCTTGCCTTACACACGTCATGTAGCCTCGCACAGATCGCAAACGAGGCGGCCAACGCTCTATGTCAACATTTCGCCCCGAACTTCCAGAGCACGACATCGCCGTATACACTGTCCCGGATGGTCGTACCACCACCAGGACTTAGCCTCATCACGTTTACGACTGTGGATATTATGAAAATGCTAATTGCCCTGCGCGGGCATACGTCTCCCGGCGTTGATAATATTCGTCCAAAGGCGTTGAAATTGGCTGCAGTAAACTTGGCGGACCCACTCTCCAAGTTATTTCAACGAGGCCTCGATGAGATGCGGGAGCCATAAGGGGGGAAATCGTACAGATCCGGCCAACTAGCGCCCGACAACAATACTTCCGATGCTCTCCAAAATCATGGAAGCGATTGTTGCCGAAGCGCTCATGAACTACTTGGAAGAACGTAATATTATTGCACAAGAACAACACGGATTTCGCAAGAACCGATCTTGCACTTCAAACTTGCTACTTGTTAGATTCAATTGGACTGAGACCGTTGACAGAGGAGTAGGCGTTGATGCAGTATACCTGGACTTCTCAAAGGCCTTGAGCCCTCTGAACCAACTAATGCTCCTTCACAAGCTGCAGTGCTGTGGAGTTGGTGAACCACTCCTCGGTTGGATAGGCAATTCCTTGCTTCAACGACATCTGAATGTAAGAGTACGCGGCGTCACTTCTGACCCAATCGATGTTAAGTGCGGAGTGCACCAGAGCTCAGTACTTCGTCCACGACTATTCCTGATTTACATAAACGATCTCGCGACAGTGGTCACCTCCAACTCCTTATTTTTCGACGATGATCTCAAGATATGGCGAGCCATTAGAACAACCAGCGATAATACAGCACTTCAGGATGATCTTGACAGGGTCTACGAATGGTCGACACAGAACCTGTTTCAGTTCAACATTACAAACTGCAAGGTGTTGAGCATGCGCCATAAAACTACTTGCAAATACAGACTGAGGGATGAAATATTGCAGCGCACTTCAAGGAAATGCGATCTAGGTGTGATATTGCAGGAAGATCTGGGCTGTTCCCGTCAGGTCGAGAAAACTTCCAAAAAATCTAACCAACAACTTGTCCTTTTGCGGAGGACATTCGGGCACTTTGATCCTTCCATCTTTTCTCAGACGTTCAACGCCTACTTTCGTCCTCATTCTGAGTACGCCCTCGGGGTCTACAGTGGACAATATCGACGCATGCGTGGCGAGTTGTTATTGACTTATATAATCCTGATGAATCCAAACTATTTTTGTCGTCACCTACTAAACCTGAATCACCATACCACATTCAGAAGACACCAGGTAAACCTGGCCACACAATACAGCCGGATGGAATGCAGCCGGAATTTCTTTTCTTTTCGTGTGTGCCAGCACTGGAACGCTCTTCCCACATACGTTATTTTTCCCCCCACCTTAACGGTATTCAAAAGACGTCTAGATGATTCGCTCATCCACTTACATTACGCTATAGAATCTTTGATGTCTACGTCAACCAAGCACGACCAAACAGTGCTCATTCTCCGCTTTTTTGATTTATAACACACGCTGTTACTGTTGACATCGTTCGGATATACGACAATTGCATTCATCAATTACATCAGTCCAAGTAAGCGGCGCATAAGTGAGAGTTGTCGTTTCTTTTGTTCTTAAGACATACCTTCCACATAATACTCTACAATAACAATACGATACACGTTCTAAAAGATATTAATGAACCAAGGTATCTCAATTGCTAGACACACAAATGAACGATTTACTCTTATGTTTGCTTTCACTTTAACCAGCCTACGGGACTTGTAAAGCAATCGATTTTTTACCTGTAATATATCATTGTCCACAGTTCATTGTAATAAATTAAAAATAGAAAAAGCTGAATTTTTATTGACTGAAAGGCTACTAAATCATACACGTGGATGTATATGGCTGCAAATCACTTAAAACAACAGGCTACACCCACTTGGCGAAGATTGAGAACAGTAATTTCCGCCTTATGTACTGTTGCGAGCACGTCAAATATTCCCGCAAAAACGCGCCAGAAACCCCGGCAGAATGGCTGTGGAAAACGAGGTTCAATTCCTCCCCACAACGCAGCAGAGCCCAGCCACTCCGAGACGCGGCCCAACTGCGCACTTTCGACAACGCTCTGTTGCAAACTACCACCTCTTCGTGGTGACTGATTTCCCTAACTTAATAACCCATAGCACTGGCTGTGATTCGCTATTTGTCGATCGTAAAAGAGCCTACAGAGGACCGCCTGTCTTTTCTTTCCTCTTCGCCTTACTTGGCAGTCGGTCGGGTCACGTGGTTTTGCGTGAGTCGTTAGCTAACCAGCCTTCGGGTCTAAGTCATTAGCGCGCGTCTATCGTAACCCGCTCTCGTGTGCGTCCGTTCCGAGGGCTCAGGGTCTATCCGAGCACGTGCGGCTAGGATCGTTCACACGCTCGCTCAATTTCCGTCTCACCGGCTAAGCTAACGTCATCAGGTCAGCGCAACTCCGTTCGATTGGCCAGGGTTACAACCCGTCATCATAGGCGTGCTCCAATCGTGCCAGCGACAATCTTATCAGGCAACTACACAATCATATCAAGAGGCTTCCCCTCAGTTATGACATTTACGATATCTGGTTACTTAAAAGTAAAGTGTTCGCGGTAACTCAAAGCAAAATCATGCATTTAAGGATTGTCTATCTTTTAAATGTCAGTTAAATGGGTTTTCACATCAATAAATTTATTAAGATGGAACAATGGTGTATTACGGGCAAAAAAGCGGATGATTAGCATGTTCCGAAGGACGGCCAAACAGAGAATCACGACGTGACGCGGCACATCACGAAGTTGACCTCAGGGCTACCTGTACACAGAGCGGTCGATAACTGTAGGACAATCTACCCTTGGCGGAATCTGGACAACTGAGCGCTCTTACCTCCGGTTGGTTTGTATCGTTGGTTGCATCTGAAACAGTGGCCTGTTAGTTGATTTGAATAGGTAAGTCAATGGACCTTGACGATAATTTTACACAAGCATTCACGCTGGGGTATAGCATATACCAGATAGCTTTTATCTTCCCATGTAAAAGGTAGATGACTGCCATTAACACTCTTGCAATAAGAGAAAAGAGTACGGAAAATCGAATAACCACGGTAAGCAATAACGTTGCTGTCACCAGTGCCGAGGAACCTGTGCCCCGTTGCACACGTTCCG
Organism: Dicrocoelium dendriticum; assembly: GCA_944474145.2. NCBI lineage: Eukaryota > Metazoa > Platyhelminthes > Trematoda > Plagiorchiida > Dicrocoeliidae > Dicrocoelium > Dicrocoelium dendriticum. Next base: position 45,430,056 of record OX104065.1, read on the forward strand.
AGCCGCCTGGGAAACAAGAGCAGGTAAATGAGTCCAAAAAACAAATGACAGAGAGTTCAGTTAGTGTTGTCGACCTTATATCTCCACTGTCAGTCAAAATAAAATAGTTGAAGAAACAGTTAGGGGAACAAAATGAGAAACCAACGTTGTTTGACTCCTTCGGAGATATCCTTATGTCAGCTTCATACATAATTCAGTCTACGGCTAATCCAGCGCAAAAGCACAAACTTGGAGCATGAAACTTCCTAAATGTAGTCGCCTCTGAGGTTATCCCAAGATGCAGAAGGGAAAGAACGCCATCGACCTCAACATATCTGACAATATCACGATTGACAACATTAGGCATCCTGTTACGAGGGCGTGCAACATCGCTGAGACCGATTTTAGTTGTAGAAGGTTGAGGAAAAAATCTTTACCTTTTCCTTGTCCGACTCTGATCAGCTTTCGTAGCGAAACTCTCGCAAGTTCGTTTATCAAATTCAAAATTCTTTAAGATCTGCAAGAAATTTTGCAAAGTTATTCTATTTGAAGACAGGTCACCTTTGCAACGTAAGCTTCAACGCATGAATGCAACTAATGTCTCGCCTGAGCCGAAGCGCAGTCATCCCCCTTGCGCGCTTCCTGGAGTGCCGAGAAGGAGGTCATTCAACAGTGTTTGCTTCTCCCCTTCTAAAAACGCAGATAATGTTAGCAAGGCCACTCTCCACACAAGCGATGCTAAGGCTGGCGACAGCGTCGCGGAAATTGAGATGCTTACGCCTCCACACCACATTAGTCTCTTGGACATAGTAAATAGTGTAGATTCCCTCGATGTACCACGTTCTGACAAACCAATAGGGATTGGGATCAACTCTCACATCGCCATTGGAACCGATACAAGTCCAAAAACCTCAAATGGGACTATGGATAGCTCCAGTGAAGGTGCATTACGGCCCATTGACCTCATGACTACACATAGCAGAAGTCGCCTTGGCGTGCGCCCTAAGCGTATTAGATCAAAGGGGGGCCTTCGTGATGGAAAGGTGACTCCCCGTGTCCCAATGACAGTCGTGAATAATAATGCTGCTGCACAGAGTGGCAAGTCATAATTCCTCATTGTTCCCACGATGTGCCAAGACTCTTCTGCTGGCAGACCTGTACATGACTTTGCTGAAACACAGACCAATTCTTTATGCCCCTATCAATACTCTCTTCCGCCTCCGTCTCTCACAATGCCTTCTGCGAGCCCTTCGGAAAAACACCCTATCCACTTAAAATCAATCGCCCCAAATTACCACAGCATTCTTTTTGTATTCCCCCACCCCTCTAATATTGATAGGACTGGCGAACCTCACGGTAAGGGATTTGCTACGGAACGCTCTAGAACTAATGCGATCGCAAGAGTAAATACTGGGTGGAATGATGAACACCGCCAGGACATTTTAAGACTGATGATACTTAATATTCATTCTCTGTTGAGTAAACTCCATTTACTCCGCACCTTCATATGTCTGAATTAACCTGATATGATTTTACTCACTGAAACCTAGTGTCATGATTCCATGCCCAGCCAGCTGCTTTATATCGAAGATTACAAGCTTATTAGAAGTGATCGAAAGCAAGGCAGAGGAGGCGGTTACATAATTTACTACTCACAGAAGTTCCTTGTGTCTGAATTCACACTTCCAGTTATATGTCCCACTATTGATTCCGCTTGGTTACTCTTGTCCTTCAGGTATTAAGGGAAATCTTGTAGGCTGTATATGCCGCTCACCCGGGGCCAGCTTCAATGATGAGAACCACTTGGTTGACATCTACAATTGCATATCGGAACTTGGTTCTTTTGATAAAGTTGTAGGTGGAGATTTCAACCTACCAGATATCTGTTGGGCAAACCTAGCAACAAACGCGAAACATGCTGAGTTCATAACCTCCGTCATCACTGATGGTTGGGAGCAACATGGTCTCGTGCTTATCAGGGGAAAAAATGTACTAGACCTACTTTTTACCTCAGGCACCTCCCAGATAGCTACTGATGTAATTGACGGTCTCCCTGGATGTGATCACAAAATAGTCGGATGTAAAATTATAGCTGCGTCGTGGCATGTGAGGTCTGCGGAGATTCCACACTTCTTCAACGTGTTAATTGGGTAGCTTTCTCCGTTTTGCTTAAGGTCCAAAATTGGGACCATTCGGTTGTGTCGCCGCTGACGCCTTCACCCCACTACCGCAAGAAGAAGTCCAAGACGAGCCAGAAGGAGACTTGCATACATGAAAGCACAGTTGCTTATATAGTTTGAATGAAAAAATGAAGGGAAGCGATTAAAGTACACGTGAGCCAACCAACTGACGGAAAAATGTCGAATGCAACGGCGAATAAGCAACCGTGTACTCAAGAGCGAATCGCGTAGGTCCTTAAAAATAGCATTATTGGACTCCAATCGTAAAGCGAACGAGCATTTACAGTGACGGGCGCTGGCCAATCAGAATGACGAAATGAAACGTTTAAACAAAAGTCATGAAACAACCGAGAATAAGGAATGAAGACTCAAAAATTGAAAACTAGTACAATAATTGTGTGACAACTAAATATTCCTTTAACATAACCAAGTAGAACAGTGATGAGAAGAAAAGACCAATAGAATATGTTCTTGCAAATAGCGCTGCTAAGAAGGACATGCCGATGAGCGTCCATTAACAATGACGTGGATGTACCAATCGGGCGAACCCAGTAGAGCGTTTAACCAACAGTCAAGAAATAGAAAATAGGAAGAGTAAAGAATAGCTATCAAGCTCGTTCACAAGAAATGAATGTCTAATAGCTGTCCTCCTAATATCTCCCTCTTTTTAACAAAACGGGTTACCTGGGGTTCACATAGCTCTTTCGACGCGGATCCACATGGAGAGGCTGCGCGAATCTTCTTATTCCCTTTGGCCTGTGGCGAGCTCCGTTTTCCATGCGTTCCACTGGACGAACGTCACCAGCTGCAGGAGTACTAGGCTTGCCAGTGTCCAGCAATTCATTGACGTCAAATCCGTTGGCTTTCGGAACGACGACACCATGTGTATATTGTGAACTCAACAACAGTTACGGGAGCGAAATAGCTCCCAAGATGCATTTTGGTTCTGTACTGCGTGTTCCACCATCCCCCTCGTTAAGTGCTTGCTTATCCTAGCTGAGAAATGCGACCGGTTAATCGCAGAAGCAGAGCAGAGGATAAACAATGAGATTACTTCAATGGGAGCGAGTATGGACCACAGAAGCGTAGCGGCTGCTAAGCAACGGAATGCTGAACAAATCGCTTCCCCTGCACCGCAATCAGCCATGTCTCCATCTCCGTTGTCTTCTCCCACTTTGGTAGAACGCCGGGCGAATACAGACTGCACCTACGTGAATCAAGCAGTACTCACAGCAAAGAAAATCAGGCACCATTCAAAACGTCTGGTTAAGCAAATTCCACTAGACCTGCTATCTAGTATTAACAAGGATGGAGCAGCCAAACATCAACCCTTGGTACCTGTAGCTCAAATATCTCTTGTCGAGACTAAGCCTTCCAGAACATCGGTTACATACGCAGAGATTGCTGCAAGGGTCCACCGAGAGGCCACCGTTGCGTCCTCTTCCATTGTGAACACCGTTAACGCAAATGGAGAGAAAAACAGCAAACAATCACTTGTCAACAAGTCAAGACAAATGAGTACCATACCTTGTAGATCGATTAAAAAGGGATCCAACAACAGTGCCCGGACTGTTGTATGCTCATATGTCCCTGAATCTACCGCCATCACATTGCGGGATAAGTTATCAGACGACCAAGACCAATGGAACTCACTGTGTATGCAGATGAGTATCAAAGCCAAGCCCATAAACTTGTTACGAATTACTCGTCATCCGAACTGGCCACTCTATGGTGAACCCAGACTTATTCGAGTAACTCTAGAATCCTCCACCGACGTGGAAAATGTTTTGCTCTCCGCAAGCGCGCTAAAACACGAATCCTGTGTGATACGTATCTATCCTGATGTCCCTTGGAGCGCGCGACAATCAAAACGAAACACCGAAGTGGGGCACAGCAAGCAAGACCGCCTAAACACAGTCTTCATACATGGCGGGCCAGAATATCCTTCTAACCATGTTCAAGAGACCGGAAAGCACGATTTAGAACAGTGGCGGTTCATTCGTGAAACACTTTCTTTGGATGATGTTGTGGCACTATCGCTCACCAGAATACCTTTCTCACCAAATTATAGAGGATGTGGCCCTAGAATCCTAAAACTTGTGGTTCAGTCAGAGCAACAAGCAAAGGATGTTTTGGATCGATGGCGGAGAAATCGGAAACATCTTCCTTCCGAAATTCGGTTAAAGGTCGCAAACAATTCGCACTGCTCAAGTATTAAAGCAACTGAAGCAGCAAGCATCCTGACGAATGTACAGAAGTGTAACTTGACTGCTGCTTTAATTGACTGACGTAGGTCTAAACGAAGGCTGGGACGCACCTTGGCCGAATCAAGTTGCAAACGAGGCATCATTGACCCATCAAAAAAACCAATAACTGCCGACCTCCCATCGGTCGGCATTCTCCCACACTTGACAGCTTCACCTCTCTGCGGGCTCCTAGAGACCGAGAAACTGGCCTGCTTGTATACAAATGCTCAGGGACTTTCTAACAAACTGGCTGAACTGAAAGATCGCCAAGCTTCCGGCTCGTATGATGTCATTGGTATCACCGAGACATGGTTGCACACGGGAATGACGGACGCTGAAGTGTCGCTACCGGGCATGTCGCTGATCCGGAACGACAGGCTCACAAAAGGAGGAGGGGTAATCCTGTACTACCGAAACGACTTACAGTGCGAAGCCGTGGAGGATTCAGACTCACAGTTCCCTGCTCTCTTTGGTGCCGGTTGCCGTTAAAAGGCAGGGACGCTTGCCTTATTGTCTTGGTGTACCGCGCCCCTAACTCAACACCCGAAACCGACTACCACCTAGCGGCTGCTTTAAGGTGCAGTTTACAACGAAGGTACACTCACATTCTTATCATGGGTGATTTCAACGTACATTGTTTAGAAGCCCCTGCCACGATCGGAGAACAATTCAAAACCGATCTACAAAATCTAGTAACTACTGTTCCACTTTACAACCACATCACTTTGCCCACTCAGTTCAGAACAGGTAACAGGCCATCTGTGCTGGATCTTGTGCTTACCAACGAGGAGCATATGATTGATGCGTTGGTTTTAGACTGCCCGTTGGGTCGCAGTGATCACGCAGTCATCAGTTTCAACTTCGTCTGCTATGCAGAATATCTGAATGAAAACGATGAGACTGTGCGAACCATCACAAGGTACGACCGACTCGCCCAGCTAGTCAGCGCCACAACATGGTCTTTCCTCGAAGAAGAACCCCCGGAAGTCGCCTGGCTCGAGTTCGTCAACACATTCAGTCAGCTGATTGCACAGGCTTCAGAGATAAAAGCTTGCAATAAGTGCAAATCCGTTTCTTTCGTTAGGAGCAGAACCCGAAAATGGATGACAGTACGCAACGCAGCATGGCGAGTGTACAGAGAAGCTCCAGCACCAGAAATTGGGACAACTACGTAGCCCAACGTAACCACTGCACCCAACTGTTAAGAGAAGACAAAGCCGCCTATCAGCAGAACATCGCAAAAACCTTCAGTGCTAACCACAAACTGCTGTACAAGCACGTTAATAGCCTACGAAAGGTGAGGCAAGGATTTCCTCCACTCAAGACGACGATGGCCCAACAAGAACGTCTATGGAAGCTGCAAACGCGCTGCAGATGCAATACGCCCCCACGTTTCAAAGGGTCTTGCCATCAAGCGATCTACCAAGCTTTGTATTCTGCTCACCAGGACTAACCCACATCAATTTTACCGCAGAGGCTGTATTGCAAAAGCTGACTTCTCTACGCAAACACAGCTCGCCGTGTGTCGACGCCATTCGTCCTGAGGCATTGGGAGCAGCAGCAAACCAACTGGCAGGACATTTAGCTCAGTTTTTTCAGCACTGCTTAGACCAGAACCAAGTTCCCGCCATGTGGAAGCTTGGAATAATAAGCCCGATTCACAAAGGTGGAAGCAGATCTGATCCCTCCAACTACCGCCCAGTAACCCTTCTTCCTATACTCTCCAAGGTCATGGAATCCATAGTTGCCGATGCACTGGTGTGCTATCTGGAAAACTGCAACCTCATCACTCCTGAACAGCACGGTTTCCGTTGACAGCGGTCATGTACAACTAATTTACTAATTGCACGCAGTAGTTGGACCGAGGCAGCCGACGCTGGAGAAGGTGTTGATGTGATCTACCTGGATTTTTCCAAGGCTTTCGATCGTCTAGACCATCGGATACTACTATCCAAGCTGCAGCATTACGGGATCGGCGACCCTCTTTTAAGCTGGATCGCCAACTTTCTATTTCAAAGGCAATTAGTGGTCAGAGTTCGGAGCTCTTTATCGGACCCCATACAAGTGGAGTGTGGTGTGCCGCAAGGCTCGGTTCTAGGTCCACGTTTGTTTCTGGTGTTTATTAATGACCTTGCACAGGGAATCGCTTCAAACTTCCTAATGTTTGCCGATGATATCAAGATCTGGCGCAGGATCCAGGCGAACACCGACCAACACGTGCTCCAAAGTGACTTAGATACAGTGTATCAATGGTCAATCCAGAACTTATTGCATTTCAACGTCAGTAAATGCAAGGTGCTTTCCATCCGACATCAGGGAAGCTACTCATACCGACTCGGCACGGATGTACTGCAACAATCAACTCTCGAACGTGACTTGGGTGTCCTGGTTCAAGATGACTTGGGTTGCTCCAGGCAATCTGAAAAGGCCTCGAAGACCGGGAACCAACACGTTGGGCTGTTGAGGCGGGCGTTTGGACAAATAAACAGCTCCATATTTCCACAAATGCTCAGTGCGTATGTTCGCCCCCATGTCGAATACGCAATTCAAGCCTGGCATCCATGGCTGAAACATGACCTTAATGCACTGGAGCAGCTACAACGCCGGGCATCTAAGAACGTAATTGGAATGCGCAATCTTTCCTACCAGGAGAGGCTGCGACGACTAGGATTGTTCAGTGGAAGCTATCGCAGACTACGAGGTGACCTGATTATGACATACTTGATTCTGCGAGACCCACCTCATGTGTGCCGCCCTTTACTGCAACTCAGCAGCAATACAAACCTGAGGGGCCACTCATTAAAACTCGCAGAACAATACAGTCGTCTGGAGTGCCGCAGAAATTTCTTTTCCATCCGTGTCTGTCACCCGTGGAATGCTCTCCCAGAATCGGTCGTCTCTGCACCGACACTAACAGTATTTAAAAGACGGTTGGACGATGCACTCATCCACTTACACTTTGTTACTTAACACTACGTCTCTATCCTACACCTGGAGTTTACCCTGGAATTATTTGTTGTTAACTGTGGGTGCTGTGAATCTAAGTGGATCGCAGGACTGCAGCGAAGCAAACGATAGGTCCTTATTTTCGTATTTAACGTATTAACTATTTTACTGTCCTTATGATCATAATTGTTATGTTGATATCCCCTGCAACTATCCAACGGGACTTGTAAAGCAACGCTTCTTAACCCGTATAAATTCATTGTTCATTGTTTACGTGGCGTATCCACACCTGTGTACCCACTTGAACATCATACATCATGTTGCCTCGGCGTCGCACGACTCGTCCTGGTATCCATGCGATCCGCCGTCCTTGATTAGTAGCCGCAAACACAAGATCGCCTATTTTGGAAATCCTTGTTCTTTCACCAAACCGCCTGTTGTACTGACGCTCCATCACTGAATTCATTAGTTGTATAGAGGGACGCTTGGAGGTCAGCAAACCTAGTGTAGTTCTCAACCTTCGACTCATAAGTGCTTCAGCTGGTGATTTTCCATCTGGTGCATTAGGATTCGGGGTAACTCTATGGTTCAACAGGAAACGTTCCAATCTTTCGTTCAGCGATCCCTCCTCTCTTGACTTCCACAATGCTCGTTTCAGGGTATCCACAAATCTTTCCGCTTGGCCATTTGACTGCGGATGATACGGGGCCGTCCTCACATGCTCGATCCCATTCTGTGCACAAAATGCAACAAATTGACAGGACGTAAACTGTGCCCCGTTATCTGACACGACTGTTACTGGCAATCCGTGCTGACTGAAGACATGTCTGATCGCAATAATTGTGCTGTTGGCCGACGTGTTTTGCATAGTGATTACCTCCGGCCATTTACTCTAGGCGTCAATAAAAACGAGGAAATGCACCCCTTCGACTGGTCCTGCGTAATCCACGTGTATGCGCGACCAGGGCGATTCAGGGTTTGGCCAAGCTTGTAATGTAGAACGTACCGGTAACTTGGAGGCACTGATGCATCTAGAGCACGATCGGCCAATATCTTCAATTTGGCTACCCATCATGGGCCAAAAAACGTAGCTGCGCGCAAGCGCCTTCATGCGAGCGATTCCTGGATGGCTCTTGTGCAGTTGCCGTAACACACGTGATCTGAGTATTTCTGGAATGACAATGCGATCTGCAAAATACAGGCAGGAATCAACTTCAGACAAAGAGTTGCGTCGTGTGGAAAACTGTGTCAATGCTTCTTTCGGACACTTCTTTGGCCAGCCCCGTCTTGTGTAGGTTAATACCTCTTGCAGCAATGCATCCTGTTCAGTGGCTTGCTTCACCCTTGTGCTAGTGACCGGTAAATTACTCACGGCGTCATGTACCATGTAGCTGACATCCGTTTCGGCTGTGATGGAGGCAATGACTGCGTCTTCTGACTCACGCTTACCGGTATCGATTAATCTGGATAGGGCGTCCGCTTGCCCTATAGAATCCGCAGACAAGTATCGCATGCTGAAATCATAACCCAACAGCAGAGTCGCCCATCGCTGAAGTCGACTGGCCGCGTATGCCGGAATCACTTTTTTGGATCCAAAGATTGCCAGAAGCGGTTTGTGATCCGTCACCAACGTGAACGGTCGACCATATACCATCATATGGAACTTCTGCACTGCGAAGATGATAGCCAACGCCTCTTTCTCAATCTGACTATAATTCTTCTCGGATGTCGTCAGCGCTCGTGCAACATGTGCTATAGCCTTTTCGGATCCATTTGGAAAACAATGTGAAATGACAGCACCAATTCCATAGCTTGAAGCATCCGTGGCCACGATAATCTCCAGCTTCGGGTTATAATGCGTAAGCAACAAGTCCGACTTCAGCAGAGATTTCAGTTGCTCGAACGACTGTTGACACTGTGCAGACCATTTCCATTCGACGTCTTTCATCAGCAGGTGGTTTAGAGGACTACGCAAGTGATGTATGCATGGTAGGAATTCACTATAGTGACTAACCATCCCAAGGAATGACCGTAACGTTGTGACATCCGATGGCGCCGGTAACCGGTCTATCACCTCGATATTTTCGGGATCGGGTCGTCGGCCGTTCTCGTTAACTACGAAACCCAGGAACTTAATTGGCTTCAGGAAAAATCTGCACTTGTCCGCTCGTAATCGGAAACCGTAATCTTTGGTTCTTTGTAGTACGTCATTCAATCGTTGAAATAACTCATCTTGCGTCGAGCCCATTATGATGATGTCATCCAGGTAGGCTGCCGCTCCGATTACACCCGTCAGCATGGCATCCATGACTAGCTGAAAGATTGCCGATGCTGTCCTGACTCCAAATGGCAAACGGTTGTACTGGTAGAGACCGCGATGCGTGTTGATTGTTAGAAGCTTTCTGTTTTCCGGTTCAACTTCTAACTGAAAATAGGCGTCTGCAAGATCAAGAGTAGCAAAATACTTGTCTCCGTTCAGTTTTGCAAACACGTCCTCAGGGAGTGGAAGCGGATACTGATGGGGTTCCAGTGCAGCATTCAGGCCCGTTGAAAAATCTGCACACAAACGAATAGAACTGTTCGGTTTCCTGATCACAACAATAGGCACAGCCCAAGGTGAAAAATTGTCTCGCTCGATCACTCCGGCCTGCTGCAATCGATCAAGTTCCTGTTCAACAAGTGCTTGGGAAGCATAAGGGACAGGACGTCTGGGTCGAAACACTGGTCTAGCATCCGGAAGCAGAGTAAGTGTTGCCTGCATTTTCTTACAGTGTCCAAGTTCCGACTGGAATACACACGCATACTTCGTTTGAAGCTGTTCAGAGATGCTTTGACCCGGAGGAGTCGGTATGGCTGTATGGTGCACCGTGACATTCCTTTCAGCACAGACACGATTCAGTGGTACATTGAACAAGTTCAGCTTTTCAATCCAATCGATTCCGAGAAGATTGACGTCGGTGCATGAGAATAGGTAGATCGTGCCGCGTAGTTGTAGTTCCTTGAAGCTGACCTCACGTTCAATCTCTCCATCCAATCTCAGCGGTTCTCCGGATGCATTCTGAGCCGTCAGAGTTGTGCGCTTGAATGATGGTCTCCCAAGCTTCCTCCAAGTGGATCGCGAAATGATTGTGATGTCGGACGCCGTATCTAGTTGCAAGGTGACTGGAATATCGTTGACTTTTACTGTTAACTACTTTCTCTTGACTGCAAATTCCGTGCGAAATGCAGCGAGAACTACCTTTGTGGCAGGTCCATGAAATTTCGCCCTTCTGAAGTTGATGTTTGTGCGCAATCTTGAGGGAAATGAACGTCTGAACTTGTGTGCAACTCGACAGTGGGTTTCCTTATGACCAAACCGCTTGCACTTGTGACATTGATGCCCTTTGTAGATACAGTCCCTCACAAAATGCCAAGCGCCACAATTCCAGCATGCGGTCGGGGGCTTCTGAGTTGACCGATTCTGGTTCATCATTTACCACGGATAGCTGTGCGACAAATCTGGGGTTCTGTCCTGTGGTCAGCATTTTCAATCATTTTTGTGTCATGCTTCAAGTTAATCAGTCGCTGGCATTCGGCTGTAATCGCTTGCAGCGTCAACTGTGGTTCTTGTTCGAGCTTGTGGAGAATACGTGTTCGAATATCGGCATCAGCGTGGGACTGAAGACTGCACACGAAAATAAGACTCTTGCATTGATCGGGTGTCATCAGACTCAGTTTGAATCGTTCACATTCGCGATTTACGATCCCGGCATGTGTGACAAAATCAACGGCATCGCGTTTGATTAACTTCAAGCAACTGTAGCGAACACTGAACAGAGAGGCCTGCTCACCGAATATCTGCGTCAGCGTTTTCACCGTCTCATCGAAGCTGAAGTCTCTTGCATTCTTCGGCAACACGAAATTTGTGTAACGTTCATGCTCGACTGCACCAAGTTTCCTCAACAACAAACGAACTTTCCAGGCATCGTCTTGGTCTGCAAGTTCCACTCGAAAAATATCTTCATACTTTATGAACCAGGATTCAAATGTCAATCCGTTCAATCCATCGAAAACAAATTCTGTAATTGAAGCAGCAAGGGCGTCCACAGATGGCTGTGCTGTTGTCGTCGGGGATTCGCTTCGGATGTTCAGCTTCTGAGATAACAACTTGATCAACTGTCGTTGAGATTTTTCAAACTGGAGTTGTTGCTGTTGAAGAAGCGTCTGCATTTGCTCGAACGAAATCGACATGATTACCGGAATCTCCGTCGCCAGAAAATCTGTTGTGTCGCCGCTGACGCCTTCACCCCACTACCGCAAGAAGAAGTCCAAGACGAGCCAGAAGGAGACTTGCATACATGAAAGCACAGTTGCTTATATAGTTTGAATGAAAAAATGAAGGGAAGCGATTAAAGTACACGTGAGCCAACCAACTGACGGAAAAATGTCGAATGCAACGGCGAATAAGCAACCGTGTACTCAAGAGCGAATCGCGTAGGTCCTTAAAAATAGCATTATTGGACTCCAATCGTAAAGCGAACGAGCATTTACAGTGACGGGCGCTGGCCAATCAGAATGACGAAATGAAACGTTTAAACAAAAGTCATGAAACAACCGAGAATAAGGAATGAAGACTCAAAAATTGAAAACTAGTACAATAATTGTGTGACAACTAAATATTCCTTTAACATAACCAAGTAGAACAGTGATGAGAAGAAAAGACCAATAGAATATGTTCTTGCAAATAGCGCTGCTAAGAAGGACATGCCGATGAGCGTCCATTAACAATGACGTGGATGTACCAATCGGGCGAACCCAGTAGAGCGTTTAACCAACAGTCAAGAAATAGAAAATAGGAAGAGTAAAGAATAGCTATCAAGCTCGTTCACAAGAAATGAATGTCTAATAGCTGTTCTCCTAATACATTTCTTGCTTTCGTCTGACATTAAGGGTGCCTCTGACACCTTCTATGACAATGTGACTATATGCTTAAGCATACTTGCCTCCCGTGAAAATGCTAGAGCCTCTTCTAATTATGCTAACAACGCAAAGGACAAGCGGAAAATACGAGTGCTAACTCGATCAAATGAATGTACTCTCGACTTCAACGTATTACTGAGACTACTATGCCTTATATTAGAGACGGACATGAAACACCACACCCGTCTCATGCAGGAAGAACAACGGGCTGTAAATAGTAGTAATACAAGTCAACTGGTGACTGCATTACTGAGAAAAAGGGAGGCGGTAATGCTGACCTATTCTCCCACATCGTCATAGCTGAAGGCGAATGCACTGATTCCCCAATTTCCATGGCAGAAGTCTTTAACTCCTACTTCGCTAGATCCTTTAATCTTGAAAAAGAAACCCTGGAATTGTCAACCTCGTTTCCCTTCTCTGAACAAGTCTCAGTGATCGAGATTAGTGTCGCTACGATAAAACGTATGATTACCTGTCTAGGACCATCATACAGACCTGGCCCCGATGGGATATCTTCTGCTTTAGCTAAACATGGTGGAGATGATATCCCTCTTATATTATTAAATGTCATCTCTTTGTCTCTCCAGTCCGGTCAATATCCCGAACGTTGGAAAACGGCTACGGTTATACCGCGACATAAGTCCGGGTCGAAAAGTGACATCCGGAACTACCGCCCCATTAGTCATACAGCCATTCTCTCACGCATGCTAGAGAGAATTGTTAAGGAACAGTTGGTTTCGTTTCTAATATCGCACAAACTTCTTTCACCTTCACAGCATGGCCTTCTGAAGTCCCGCTCGTGTGTTACCTGTCAAGTTGACTTCCTTAACCAGTTAACTGAAGCAATTGACTCAGGTCTTCAGTGCATTGTCATCTTCCTCGACATGCAAAGGCGTTTGACTGAGTCCCACACAAAAAGCTGCTATATAAATTAAGTAAGTACGGTGTTACACATACGCTTAACTCTTGGATCCAATCTTACCTAGTAGGACGGTCACAGGTTGTGGATATCAATGATTACATCTCTTCACCCCGTCTGGTCACCACTGGAGTGGTACAGGGCAGTGTCTTAGGTCAGTTACTCTTCCTGCTGTATATACATGACCTTGTTTCTGTTATACAATTTGGGAAGCCTTATTTGTTTTCTGATGATCTAAAGGTGGTTTACACGTTCCCAGGTTCTCAGCGTACCGCTAAACTTAACAATATCCGAAGTGAGTAGAAAGCCATTGAGAGATGGGCTGATATGTGGCAGATGACGTTTGCAACATCGATGTGTAGTATTCGATCGTATGTATATCAGACAGCAGCAGAATTGTTCAGGCTTCATGACGAAGTCATTCCCATCAGCCAGTCTGTTGGTGACTTAGGTTTAAGATATTCTAGTTCGTTAAACTTTAGCGAACATACAAATCATATCGTGAAAAAGTCTAAGCAGTCCGTCGTGCTCATATGCCACCTGCTAACCTTGAAAGAAAGCAGACTAATTGCTTTCAAAATCAGTATCTGGCCTTTGCTTGAATATTGCTGTGTTACGTTCAGTAACTTGCGAAAGGGTGACTTGAGAGCCATTGAAAACTTCCAACGCGCCTTTACGAAGCGCATATTTGGCTGTTCAACCGCTCTTTCATACGGAGATAGGTGCAAGCAGTTGAATCTTGAACCTCTGTGGTTACGAAGAATGCAGTTTAATCTGTGCTTCCTCCACAAACTCGCATGGCGAAAAGCATTCGTTGGAACTTATCAACTGAACTTTCGGGATAATATCATTTATGAACTGCGAGATAGCGAATGTATATTCTCTTTACCAAAATTTAAGACCAGCCTAAGGAGAAATTTCCATTTCTTACGTATGACTCCATATGGAATAAGCTGCCAAAAGAGATTGGATGTATTGAACATTTTTGCATGTTCAAGAAAATGATAAAGGTTTATCTGTCAACTGACAGAGTGAAATGGATCTTAAAAATCCAACTTGATGATGAAAAGCTGTATGAAGAAGGGCCGGATCATGTATGAGACCGGAGAACATCGACTCGAAATATATCTAGCAAACGCACCAGTGAAAATATGATCATCTAGGATGAACTGTTACAAACCGCTTCATATGCTATTCTTTAATGCTACCTCATATGCGATTTTATTCCTTTCAAGCTTATTTCATACCAACTGTCTTCTGTTTAAAACCGAGAGCAAAATTATTTACTTGTGTGGAGTCAAGAACTATTTTCATAATTTTCCCCACAAATTGATTACTTCGTAATATTGTTCTGCGATCCCCTTCGCTACATTTGTTCTGCAGTGCTAACCATTTCCCCTTCTTTCCTGGAATTAACAGTCCAAACATATACTGGAATTCATTGGTGGCAATAACAGCTTCCTATTGGACTTTTTGCTTATGCACAATTCGTACAGTTATCTGTATCCGGCTCGCGCCACATAATTTGATTGTATGATCGGCTTGATCCATCCTTACGCTGATGTAAAAGCACACCTGCTTATATTTTACATTAACGATATACTACCGCTTTCCCACAATTCTCCTGCTGGCTCGTTCAAAACTTCGAAGTCGCGTGGAACTTACAGGAGTCTACTCGGTATCGCTGCCTATGCACCGACAAACTGTAACGTTGACTCGGTAAAAGACGACTATCGTCAACTGAACGAGCTCCATCGCCACAGAAGAAGCTCGGACACTGTAGTGCTGGCCGGGGATCTGAACGCACAAGTTGGAAAATTATCCACTGATGAGCTGCATTTGGGTGGCCAACATGGTGTAGGCTCCCGTAATGATAACGGTGAGCGGTTACTTCATTTGTGTGAGGATGCTCGCTTATTTCTTGCGAGCACTAATTTCCGACACAACACCCGCCGGAGGGTGACTTGGCGCCTGTCAGCGTCGAACCAGCCTTGGACGCAAATCCATCACCTTACGACAAGTTACAGCTGAAGAGGCTGCATCCAGAACTGTCGCTCGAATTGGAGCACAGGTGTGGACACTGATCATGCACTTGTATGTGCTAAACTGCGGATGCGCTTTGGCGGACGCCCAAGACGACGTTGTGAGCGCATTGACACAGGCAGACTGATGAATCCAGCTGTTCTGAACGCCTATCAAATTGCGCTGTCATGCGAGTTGGATAAATGCTCACTGGATGCTATTGAAGGTCACTGGTCTCATATTCACCAGACCTTATTTGCAGCAGAAAAATCCTCATGTGGTATGTGTAATCGCCAACATAGACATTGGGTCCCTTCGCGATCTCTGGAACTTTTAGATGCTCGCCGGCATATTCCGGCTGGTAGCGAACACAATGAAACTCGCAAAGAGCTCCGGGCAATACTCCGTGCTAGCCTGAAGAGAGACCGCGAACAATTACCGTCAGTAAGCTAACCACCATTTCTTTCAAGGGTCATGGAAGCTATTAGCACTGATGCGCCAACGGCCTACTTGGAAGAACTTAACTACCTCTTACAGGAAAAACATTGCTTCCTATGTAATCGATCGTGCTGTACAAATATGCTACTAGCATGATCCGGTTGGACTGAGGAAGTAAACTCTGGCACAGGTGTCGGTATGATTTTGCTCGACTTCTCGAAGGCGGTTGAACGGTTAGTCCATGACCCTCTGCTCTACAAACTCCAGAGCTTTGATATTGATAATCATCTGTTAGGGTGAATCAGAAGCTTCATTCTTAACCGGGGCTTGGAAGTATGTAGGCATGAATCGCTGTCAGATCCCATCCGATTTGCTTGCGAAGTACCACAGGGATCGGTAATCGGACCGCGATTATTTCTGACCTATATTAACGACATCACACGCTACATGAACTCGTACTGTCTGCTTTATGTCGATGACATCAATGTGTGGAGGGCGATCAATACTCCAGCTGATATCACAATACCACAAGCCGATCTGGATAGGGTATACGCTTGGTCAAACCATAATCTACTTCGATTCAATGTGGACAAATGTAAAGTGTTGAGCTTGCGGCACAGGTTGGTGTACTCATACAAACTGGACAACCAGGAGCTTCAAACGTCTACTGGCGAGAATGATTTGGGAGTTTTGGTCCAGGCGGACCTTGGATATACGAAGCAAGTTAAAATGGCGTCAAAGAGGGTCATCCAGCACATGGACCTCTTGAAGCGTACATTTGGACAAATCGACCCTGTGGTTTTTTAACAGCTTGTCGGCTCATACTTATGTCTACATTTTGCGTACGAAATAAAGTTCTAACAGCCATGACGAGGAGAGATCTCACCGCCTTAGAGATACCCCAACGCCGGGCAACCAAGTATGTCAAGGGTCTTGATAATGTGACGTATGAACGTAGGTTTCAATTGCTCGGGCTTCAGCAGACTATATGGGAGATTGCGCAGCGATCTTCTTTTGACTTACCAGATATTGAGAAATCCTAACCACCTGTATCTCTAATTGCTAAAGCTCAGTCACAACAATAATTTAGAGGTCACCATCTCAAGCCGGCAGAGCAGTACAATCGTTTGGAATGCCGTCAGGATTTATTTTCCGTACGCTTTTACAGGACGTAGAATGCCCTATCAGTATCTGTTATCTGTGCTCCCACGCTGGCAGAGTTTAAAGCCCGAGTTGACAGGGCACTGATTTCGTTGCACCATCTCACATGACTCATCACCCATGGATAAACACAAAAGTCACCTTTCACCTTTTCACTATCCCTTTCACCTTGTCACCTTTTTCCAATCCATTATGTGTTAATAAGAATGCAATGCTTCTTGTTCCCAACGTCGCATTTTTCAGCACTTCTCTTGAATTACATTAGAATAAAGGTTTATACTAAACATACTGCAGTGAGGCCAACGGTGTAAACCTTATTTTGCTGTCAGTTCTATAGTTTAAACTTTCACCATGACCATCCTACGGGATCAGTTAAACTTTAGCTTTTTTACCAGTCTAAAACCATTGTTCGTAGTACCAAGTCAATTTTATGAAGCAAAGCTCATAAATGCATGTATGTGGGGGACGGCATAGCAAGCTCACAAAGACTACCCCGATGCGAAACCTGCATTACATACATGGCAAATCATAACTATTGTTTGAAATTGATTCGCCAGGACAAGGTGACATATCAGCAAGGATAAACTGCAAGGACCACAAATACTTATACGGTTTGAATGACGTAGAAATTTCTTTTCCCTCGGCGCGTGCCAGCCTTAGAACGCTTCCCCTAATTATGTCGTCTCTGCTCCCAATGTGGCGTTATTTAAAATACGAGCTGAAGTTGCGTTGTGTCATTTGCATTTCATTTTATGAATTGTTAGCCGGGGGCTACAAAACGCAATCACACGGTGTCTTACCAAAATCCTAACTAATGGATTTATGGATTTATCCTTTTGATACGCGATAATCCCAGCTATTATACATAAGTCTTTGGTGAGTCCACCAAAAAGCTTTTCCCATTACCATGCAAGTTACTTTTCGCAATAATTTCCATCCCACGTGACTCGTTGAGCATTGATATTCTACCTGCTATACACCATTGTTCCATTGTTCTCTTGACGTGTTGGTGTTCCTCTTAAGGTGCAGAGCATAATCCCAGCAATGGTCACGACTCATGGGTATAACTGACCAGTAACCAAGTCAGCCGATAACCAGCGGTTGATTCCCATAAATTCTAGTGGGTAGTTTATGTATTTCAGTCATGTTGCATGGCAGTATTGAGCGTTTCTAAACAGTCGTTTCACTTGTGCTTTGCTCGGTCTTCTTGTGTGCCGTGGGCGCTGTTGTGTCGGTCTCTCCGTAGGACGGTGCAACTAAAGAATTTGTTGCATTTGCAAGTTCCATTGAACTGCTTCCGACGTTTCGTCGTTCGCCTGCTGCCTTTAGCCGGATCTCTGTTGGCAACCTAGCTCGAAACTTTAACCAGCTTTCCAACAAAACTTGCTTCATTCTCTCGGAGTGTAGTATTACTTTCATTAGCCTTGGACCGCAGCCCTTGTAGTTAGGTGATGACGGAACTCTTGTCAGGGATTTGGCAATAACATTGTCAACAGAGAGTGCTTCGCGGATGTAGCACCACTGCTCTTGGTCATGTGTTGGCGCATCGTGATCAGGAGAACGCAGAAGCTCGGGAACACCATGAACAAATATTGTTTTCTTGCTATCCCTATTAGGAATGCCGCGTTGCTCAACTGCTTCTTTTGGCCGATCTTTCCAAGGTTGATCACGTAATATGCGCACTCCGCTGGGTGGGTTGCGAAGACGAACTTGCTGAGAGCAGGAGAGCCTCTGTCTCATCTGCTGAGTTTATTGTTACTCGAAGAATTCGAGGTTCACAAGAGTGCACTGTGGTCGGGTGACGCGCTACGCGTTACAGAATGGCAGGCCCAACCCGAATACAAATCGCCTCGCAGATGGAACCACTGATTACGATCGTCTTGCAACTTGCCTTTTATTGTGCCAGATTTGGATTCGGGAACAATGGTGCACACGAGAGTTAGCGCAGCCTGGTTTTGTCTATCGAGTGTTGGCTTTTTACATTTTGCCGACAATTCGGGTTGTTTAGAAAGTACCACTGGGGTTGACGGTGAAAGCTGCTTTGTGCCACGCGTGCGCGGTACAGAAGATGGACCTATGTATGTCGCTCCCGGTGAGTTTGTCGAGGCAATCGATGCTTACGTTACCTGCTTGTTATCTGCACCGGATTTCCTTCGGCTCTGTGCTGTCGATGTCATGGCCGAATCTCCAAGTGAAGCGTCTATGGTTGGAGAAGGGGCAGCAGGCATGTTTGAGGCTTGTCCACTTATGGGAGTAATGTGACCCAGTGGACTTAGAGTCACAGACGCTGCAGTGCGGTTGGAGGGTTTAGCTCTTTATTACGGTTTAGACTCCGTGCTAACTCTGGCCGGGTGAGGTATTATCGTGGCCATATTGACCTCCGAGGGAGCGATCTTAGTATTCACAAAATGCGCGATTATTTCAGTCATCCTATCGCATTTTTTCATGAGCAAAGATAAACAGTTGACAACTGGAATGACTTGACTCGTTGGGCAAAACCAAATTGTGTCAACAACTTTGTTTGTCTGTCTCACATTTTGAACGGATTTGCCTAGACATTGCGACAGTACGATCTAATGCAGCTAGAACAGGTAATACTGATCTTAAGGACTTTACTGCAATTGTCTGCGCAACATAGGCGGCGTTGAACCATTGGAATGCTAGTCGTCCTCTTATTGTTTACAGCAAGGCCTCTCAAAGCGCTCAGCTTGATGAGTGTTCTTTGTGGAAGGGGTGACGCACAAATAGGTCAGAACACGCACACGAATTGAGAGTTGTTCAACCGCACCAATGTCAGGCGGTAGAGGCAGTTGGAGGTCGGAACGCGCAGACTGTCGGGTTCAGCGATCAATCGACTCGCAGTGGTACACACACACACACACACACACACACACACAAAGCTGCAGCGTGTGTTAATCGGCCTGCCTTAAGCGACGACGCAGATGGAGCGCTGATAAGCGCCCCTAGAGCTGCTCAGTTGATGTAGGTCAGATTATCATCTCTTTGCATGCATACATCCAAGATGATGAGACCTAACATAAGGAAGGTACAGCAGTTACCGTAAGTCATACGTTTTTTGGTTTAGGATAAATATTTACGGCATGTGTGGTTCATGTGCCTTACAGGATACGCTTGCCTTAACATAGCCGCTGTATTCCACCTATGTGCTCTGACATACAGGATGCTCAGTGTTGTGCGCCTGATCGAGAGTTGTTACAGTTCCTGACTGCCTTTTGCTGAGCTTTGTTCTCGCAACCGGGATTCGGGATCTGGCCACACAGAGGTCAGATGGAATGTACAGTGCTTTCCCGGGCGTGCACTGGAAGTTTCAAATGTGTTTGCTTTTTCAAAGCTGAACTTTAGCAATTTATAAAATTATTGCGTGTTTGCAGCACTAGAAGTTGCACATGACTCATTGGTAGTTGATCCTTCGTGAATTTTTCTCTTGGAAGATAAAAACATCACACGATTCGCCTGTCAATTTGGAGAGCGAGTTACTGGTTTTGACCTATTTTCTTCCACAAAAACTATTACTTTGACCTTCAAGTCACCGGTTCCTGATTAAAATTGCACTTTCGGTCGGCACACGCGCCCTACAGTTAACATGAAAGGAAGCGCTTGGTAAACAAGTTCCCACTGGAGCCAGTTACCAACAGTGGGACCCCTTTCGTTCGAACAATAGCTGTAGTCTTAGTACTGGCTTAAAATTTGTATAAGCTGCAACCCTGAGTACTAAAACGAACGAACGGCATGAATTCACTTAACTGCGAATGCTGTCAGTCTGCCAATCAGTACAGCACATTGAGGGGAATTAAACAGGCGTTGCTAACTGATCACAGTGACTCGGCAGTGAGCATGGTCACGCTTCTCACATTCGGAACGTTAAAGGGATTTTTCTCAAAAATGAAGCTTACTTACACACCATTTAAAAACTATCTGCAAGTTTTCTGATGCAAGACAACGATTGCATACAACATTTGGCGCATGGATAACACTGGCACTTTCCGAACATTCCAAGTCTTTGCCTTGCGTGAAACGAGAGTTTCATAGCACAGTTATAAGCAATGATTTCAGAGAGGTCTGGGAACAATCGGTTGGCGTATATGTTGTTCCCAAACGTTCCTTAAATGATGATTCTTCTGTCGAATTCAGGTACGTTCCACAATTTGAAAGCCATAAGTGTCTTACTTGTTCTCATATCATTATAATCAGTGGTCACGGATACTTCTTCCATGATATTTTATCTTTCGCTATTCCCTAGTGGGAAATTTGTACCCTGCACAAGTAGTCTGTAAGGCAAGTTATTCCATGGTAGGAGAAATGAACCGGCATGCGAATTCCGTTTATCGGCAAAGAAATATTGCGTGTTAACAAACAATAAGAATTTACATGTTGCTTAAATGTTGTCAGTCGTTGTCTGGATGCAAAACTGGTACCAAACATTTTCTCAGAAGCCACCCCTGCTCACCACCTTGCCGCTCTCATAATGGAAAGCGGTGCTCTTATTCTACAAGGCGTGCCTCGCCTTGTCGAGAATAAAAACTTTATTTATTTATTTATTTACATCTCCTAGCAACAGAGCCATCTACGCTGATCTGTTCTAATTTATTAGCTAAAGCGGAAAACAAGATTCCACAGCCAACTGGTGACAAAACGCAGTTATTAGCTTGTCCCAAAGCCATATGACATTTTTGGTGTCATTCCAGCACTTTCTGGAAGTTTCTCCAAGATTCGTCTATTTAGGTTTATAAGGGGACACACTGGAACACTAATCTTACATTTTCCATTTATCTTAAATTTTAGCAATGGCTGCGGTATTGACAAAGGATTAGCACACTGTTTGCGGACACTCGTTGCACTAGTTGTTACAAGTGCGCTAAGCGGTCGAGGCTTGTCGAAACATGCGTGGCGCACTAGGTACGGATGTTCAGATTGCAGTATTTGGAAGTTTTGGTTACGTCGCTTCAAAGTAGGGAACTACGAATGGCCAAACCTCGGATGCCAAGTACCCAATCTAGTAGACACTGTCAGCAACATCCAGGATGCTCTTAGAGTGGAGCCGAGACAGTGTGTGTGAACTTTTGTCACACCTTGACCTTCCAAAAACCCCACTACATTGCCATCTGCGCCAATCCGAGTGGTCCCAAAGTTCGGACAACTTTTACCATCCGGATGGATTAATGCGCGGCTTTTGAACGGTATTGCTGTCGCATTTTCGTTGCTCATTCGGAGACGCAATGATCGATGGCAGTATGGTGTCGTTACTGGATGCGAGAAATGCGTGCTCCCTGTCAACCATTGATGGAAGCCTCAGTGTGTCACAGCAAATGAAATGACAGTACAAGTCTAGAAATGCGAACTACACCGCAAAAGGGTAATGCTGTAGGTCTGGTTAGATCGCCGCGGCATCATTTACTGGGAATTGCTACTTGACCGTCCCACGGTTACTGCCAATGGCTACTGCCAAAGAGTACAAAGGATGGTCGACGAATATTGAAAAGAGGGTCCAAGAGTGACTAGAATCCTTCTACTGTATGGCAATGCAGGTCCTAATGTGGAAAATACGACGGGTCGCAAGTTTCAGCAGGTAGGTATCGAAGCTGTTATATATCCAGCATATAGCCCGGACTAAGTGTTCGCTGAGCTCAGCAGGTTGACTGCAGTCAACCTGCCGAGCTCAGCGAACACTCAGTCCATCAACTGAACAACCTGAGCTACCAAAATTTGCTTCCATATCGCATATAACCCGGAACTTGCTACTACTGAGTCCCACCATTTCCGCTCGCTGTAAAATCATGTCAAGGACAAGCGATTGGATGACCGCAGCCATATCTAAATGTACACTGCCCAATTTTTAACAGCCAGCCCAACTCATGCTATGAGATAGGCATCCACTGCTACCCTGAGCGTTGGCAATATGTCGTCCATAATAATGGATGAATGCTACATTGACAAAATCTTCTTGTTTGTTTACAAACAATATTGATTGAAAACGTATGCTGCTAAGGCTAATTAATTTCTAGACAACATAATAAAATTTTGGGAAACTGAGGGGATTCAGTACTTCTACATAAACCACATTCTTCTGATCTATCTGTGCTACGAGTTGGAAGTCACTTTTCACAGCTGGTTCAAATCGAAAGCGGTGTATCTAGAATTTACAACAGCAACACTTTTCAAATGGCTCAGCGACTGAGATGTGAATAGGAAGAATTGTAGAGGAAGCGCAACATGGAGACCGATCGGTTTTCATATCGTCTTCTACGAGGGAAACTGCAAATGCACGTGCAACCGCCTGTCCAGGAAATAATCTGTAGCAGAAGGCTTTACGCCTGACTTTGGTGAAAGCGCACTGAACTCCTTCCGTTATGTCCAGCTGAGGCACTGAATAAGGTAATCAAAAATGGCTTCCGGCTTCTGGGTAGTGCTGTCGACGGGCACAAATTAGGAGAGAAAGTTAGAAGTGCATAAGTATACTAATTTCACCACGCTCCCAACCCAGATCGTCCTTTTACACATGTGTCAAGCAGCGTAGAACCTTGATGCATAAGACAGTGGAGAAGAAATGTTATGAAGAAGCGGGATCCATGGTTTGACCAACGCCATGAACTATGACCCTTAAAAGATTGCCAGTGGCTACTGTTTAAATTGCCTCTCCGTGTGATGCTATTAGGACACCAGTCATACCGACGGTCATAAGCGGCTATATAGGCTGGTCCTTCTGTTTCCAAACCCTAACTTTACTCGTCTCACTCGATATGTATGGGCGTTAAAATGTTCCTGGCCTTACTCCATGTCAGGTAAGAGGGGAAAAATGGTGTAGAGACAGGTGAAGCGGTACAATCTTAATATGTAACTGTGCAAATATCAGATGCTTGTGATTCTAACAAACTGGTCTTTTTAGGTCGTAGTACTGATAGCAGAGGCCGAAACAAGTTTCAAGTCCTTTGAGTTACATGTCGTCATGTAATTTTTGTTCTCTAGGAAAGTCAGAAAATAAGATTTACTATGCGGTTACAAACAGTGGGGGATTAAGCTATTTCATGCAGCTTTGTCAATACTTTGGCAACTTGTTTAAGGATTGGTTATTTCAACAGTTAAGAGGAGCCCCGTAGTGGATGTCATCAGATTTCAACTGATCCAGCAGCCTGAATGACAGTCCATGTATTGATTGTACAAGAAACGCGAATACCTGCTGAAGAGTTTACTGCACACCAAATAGAGTGTTTCGAAAGTGCGTAAACTTTCAGCAAAGTAGGTGCCAAACTGTTTGACTAATTCGAAAACGTTTTGGCTCATTTTGAATCTGCATAAGACATTTTGTCTAGTTAAGCTACTGAAGATAAACCTAGCCTTATACACATGATCCTAAAATCAAAGAAGCGTTAATGGAATAGCGCTGTAGTGAATTCCTGCGGCAGTAGAATTTGCGCAGCCACACATCAGCTAAAAAGGTATGGCAAATAAAGAAGGTGTTCTGTTGGTGGACTGCTTCCCCAGGGTGCCATCGGACTGTATTATTCCAGCTTACTACACCAGCTGGACAAGGGAATTATGAAAAAACGCCATGGAAAGATGGGCAAAGTCATCCTTTTCCTGTAGGACTATGCAGCTGCGCACAAGTCCAATGTTGTGATTGCCAAATTGGTTCACTATCACACTATCTCCTGTCAGACGACTTTCTCTTCCCGAATATGAAGAAACATATGAAAATGAGACGTTTTGAAGACATACCTGATGTCAAACATGCTGCTGACAGCTGGTTGGAGGCACAACCAAATTACTTCTACCTGCCCAGTCTAGATAAACTGCAAATACACTGCACCAAGTACATCGGTCTCAGGGGTGAATATGTTGAATAAATGTGTCATCTCATGACTAGCTCTACTTAGTTATGGCGGGCTTTTACATTGACAGTTGCCTTTTTCGCCGAACATTTTTTCGTTATCATCAACTGTATATATCACATTTTTTGCAAGATTACGCTGACATATTTCGTTCCATCAACTTTTAAGGTCATTGAGACCATCTATTTTATCCAAATTTGAATACACACTCGAGATATCGCGAACCATCCCTGATCTCTTGTCCTTGGACACTAATTTCTACGTCAATTGAAACGAATTCCGAAGAAACCTCTTTATCAAACCTTTTCCATTTTGAGTTTATACAAATACCGAAGGTTTAGTTCAGCTTTTTGGGCTCCTTGCTCGATCGATCCATGACAGGACATCCTAATTTTGCTGCCCGTTTGCAAAATTAGCATTTTTAGTGGTAACGCTTTGGTAAATCTACAGTTGATAATGTAACATGCTGAAAATGTACCCTATTTGGGTACATAAAGCTTAGATTGTTTTGACTTGACTCTTCTTGCTAGTCAAAGGCAGAAACCTATCAGCAACGCTTCGTAATTATCCATTCGCTCAATTACTTTCATATTAACCTCTTGGCGGATAAGAAATTAGTCAGTCATCATGCGCATTGTATTCATCGTAAAGTGCTATGCTTCTTTTCCTAATAATCTCCATTTTTGTAGGAGTATGTAGCCAATGGTGTCTAATTGGATTGAGACCTATTGCGAAGCTCCAAGTCCCTCACGGTGCTAAGAAGTTTTATTTAAAACTTCCTGTGAACAAACTAAAACTTCCTGTCTGTTTTCGTACTTTCGTCTCGATTTTGGTACTTTACCTTGTGCACGAAATGTTATCGTTCGATTGGCTTCCGCTCAACTTTTGGTTTTCATACTGTTTCCTTCAGTGTGACTGTTGGTTTGTGAGCCAACACCAGGCATTGAGTTTTGAACAGCATAACTGCCATTTTGGATGTGCACTTTAGATAGGGCAATGGAATCCATTTCTTCTTCATTGCTTAAGCTTCTGTGTTTGCAAGCAACTATTGGGCCTTACTCACCCCGAAAACTCTGCACTGCACGACTAGTTTCGAACTTGTCTTAACTCATCAGGTGTAGACTAGAGTCCCCAAACCTGTGGGCTTTGGGGTGTTATCAGAAAATGCTACCCCTTGGCACCGAGTCATGGTGGGTACCGGGTGTCACAACGATTAACAACAGTAGATGTATATAAAACGATGGTTTTGAGAATGAATGGCTTTAACTAGACACAGACTCCACGTAGTGACGTGGTTTCGAACAAGAAACATTCTATTACATCCGTGTTTTTAGAAAGTACCCTTTAAGATGTTACCAAACAAAACTGTTCTAGTACTGCCCTTCAAACTTTTAAGCTACATAAGATGGATAATCCGGATCGGAAAGATGTACTTGACATGTTAGGTAAAGCACCGAAATTCACATCTTTTCGACACCGGACATCGCTTTTCTTGGCTCATCCCTGATAATCACGGTAAGCCAGAATATGCTGATCACTGATGCTGATATTACTCTTTGTAGTATGTCTCACTTGCGAACTGATAGATACAGCGCAGGAGAGGGGGGTATAATTTTGTATTACCGCGCCAACATACACATCATGCCAACAACAACTCAGCAATGCTAGTTGCTGTCTCTAATTGGTGTCGTCCATACAAAAGAATTGGTGAAGCATATTTGGTGGTTACGATGCACCGCCTTCTCCTTATCGTCTTGGATATGTCACATCTGTTGAGCTTTTGGTATGAGGCTTGTCCTGACACGGTCATGCATCCACGTCCTTCTGCTTACAGACTGTTGCCTGCATGCGATTAAGGTCCCCGATTCGCCCGGTGCACAATTTAGGGAGAAAGTAGCTACCGGTTCACCACTACACAACCATGAGGTTCAGTGAGGAACCGTCCACTAACGAAGCAATAAGGATGGACATCGTTAATATATGTTCACCTCTTGATCAGAGTGACAATGCAAATCTACTCTTCCGTTACTTCTGTTATGCGGAATACTCGTATGTATATGGCATTTATGGCAACAAATCTACATAGTACACTGTGGCTCCTCAATCAATGCTTCGTTGCATGTCGTTCACTTTTTCATTTGCGTTTCCATTGAATCTCTGTCGGGCAGTCTGTTCGGCTGCCTTTTGTTCGTTGTCCGTTTTACTGGCTGGCGCTGAGCAACCTTGCGATAACTCTGGTTGGTCCAAGCTCAGCTATTCTGATCAATACTCACTTGAGGCACACGCATCCCTCAACTGGATATGGATCGAAAATAGAGCGGCCCAAGGAGATACGACTCTTTACTATATCACGAAAGGAGGGAAAATGGACAACAGGTGACTGCGAATAACGACGCAAGCAACCGGTTCGAGCGCAAATCAAGTGAAGTGCGCGAAACACAATTTGAGCCACTGAAACAACATGTACTTGCGATAAAAATCTATATCGTCTTTCGTGCTTATAGAAACTTTCGCATTTACAAAACAATTTGTTATGTCTCCACGTAAACAAGTTGCGATGTTGTTGTCCTGGAACTCATGAATCTACTCACTTGGTCAGGACTGAACCTTGAGCCAATTGTACTCGTCTCATGGTTGCTGGTACCTAACTGATCATACTTTCTTTGGTATGCCTCGTGTAACACTGAGAATATACATTCTTATTTCGTTTAGTGTTTATTTTATATGTAAAGACACCTAGGATACCCATGCAGGCACCTGTTACGACATCCGTTATGATCTCCTTCAAACTATAACCTAATCTTTCCTGGCCAAAGTCCTTCCGGAGACCATTTAAATTGGGTCAGTCAGCTGGATAAATGGGCTAATGGCAAATGCCCTCTGAAACCGGAATTTTGCGCCCGAAGCAAACATAAAACGTGTGTGAACATGATTGGAAAATGAATGGCTTTGGAGAACGCAACTTAGTGCGCTTTAAAGAGTCACGGATCATCCATGCCTGGGCCATTCACAGAACTCACTGAAAATTTTGCGTCAAATGCTCCGTAGTAACTAGCTCAAGTATCAAAAATTTTTACCAAGGAAATTTACCATTAATCTTACGGTGCTCTACAGAGGTTTCAACAGACTCAACATAGTACACCACGAAATCCTAGTTCTACATGCAGCAGTTAGTCTGTATCTTATTACACTAGTGGCGGACAGTGCACTTCTGCAACAGTTCAACCGTACTTTTCAGAATTAGTCCCAACCTCTCGTTACTGACACAGTTCAAGTGAACACGAATATTAACTCAGGCATTTTGCACTGTTGCAAATGATGAAATCACTACTGCCTGTGAGTGCACAGCTCGCCTACTGTGGGCGACATTAACTTCAAGGCACTAAAGTTAACTGCTCTGAACCTCGCCAATCCGTCGATGGAATGCAGCTTCCCACAAAGAAGTACCGCGGAACGGTCCGTCCTACTCACAGAAGTGATAATCGTACTAAATCTGCTAACTAGCGTCTCATAGCCTTCTCTGTGTTATCCAGTTATAGAAGTTATGTTTCCAGATGTGATCAGGGAATCATTTGGGAGTCATAAAACCACAGCGTCTCAGAAACACGAATTCAGCCAAACTCGATGTCATACATATATGCTGTTAACCTGAGGGAGCGAGGCAGTGTCTGTCCATGCAGAGCAGGAGCCGATGTCGTTTACCCAAAGTCCCCCGCCACACTTTTTGGCCTAGTCAATCAGTGCGCCTTCGTAATACATCACACCGACCAGCGCAGCCAAATCGCGCGCCACTCCGCCAAGACTTGACTTAACTAACCACTACTCTTTTGACCTGTACGTGCAACCGATCAAAATCAGCAAAGTGCAAACATCTTATTTCACTGAGTCAGGTGATTACACCTTGCTTGGTAGTAGAAAACAAGTATATGTTAAACCAAAACGACTCCAGGAGAAGGGCACGTGTGGGTCGGGGGAATGTAATCCATTAGCCAAATTAAGCTTAGCTTGTTCACACTTGTTCAAATGGTATACTTCAAGTGAGCGGATGTTTCCCGACTAGAAGTGTGAGATCGAAACAATTCCCAAACATCCTCTGGTTTTTGTACTGCGCGTTTGACAGTCTCATTTATCTCAGTCTTATTTATCATAGTCCAAAAGTGTGACCGGTTATCAGCAGAAGTTGAACGGCGAATGAGCACTAAGATTACTTCATTGGAATCATGCACCAATACAATGTAGTGGCTTCCAAGCAGAGCAGTGGTGTAAACATTTTCTTCTACCAAATCACGATTGTCAAGATTCCCATCATAGTTATCTCCTCCAACTATGGCAAAAAGTCAGGCAAAATAGACCGCGACTCTATTACGCAAGCGGGACTCATGACAACAAAGATCAAGTACCACTCGAAATGTGGCATAGGTCAATTTCTGACGGCCTTAACCAGTTCCATTATTAGCAGGGACGGGGCAACCAAACACGACTCTTCTGCCTTCGAAACACAAGAGTAGCTGGTCGACTTCAAGCCTCCCGGGAATTCAGTTACAAATGCAAAGATCATTGCAAAGTCACCCGGGATCCCATACTTAGGGTCTCCTTCGTCGCAAACACTGCTAACGAAGAGAGACAAACAGTAGATCATCGTCACTTGGCCTAAAACGAGGACCAAAGAACATCCAACCTCGCTGCTCAGCAAAAATGGAATCCAACTATAGCGCCTTTACTGTTGCTTGCTCAATGTTCCCGAACCTACCGCCATCACATTGCGGGTAAGTTGTCTGACAACCAAAGCCAATGGAACCCATGGTACCTCCTGATAGACATGAAAACCAAGCCCACAAAGCTAAGATGAATTACTTGTCACCTGGACCCTGCACACAAATTCGAACGGTGACATATTAGAGGCACATTAGAATCAGCCATAGATTTGGCAAAAGTTTTTCTCTCTGCAACAACACTAAAACACTGGTCCTGTGGAATACGCCTCTATCGGCTTTCGTTGGAGCACGCGATAATCGAAAAGGAACAGCTCGGATGGACACGGCAAGCAGGATAGTCTAGACAGGTTGGCGTGCCACAGCTTCCTTCCCATGATAGCCAAGATGCCGTAAATCACGACTTGGAACAGTGGCGCTTCTTTCAACAAATACTTTGCTTAGATGACCTCATCGTGCGATCATTCCAATGGCTGCCATTCTAGTCTAATTGTAAAGCGTGTGGCCTAAGGTCTCTAAAACTCGTGGTTCAGTTAGAACAAATAGCGAGGAAAGTGTTTGATTTTTGGCGAAAAAGTTGGAAAAGCCCTCCATCTGAACCGGTTAAAAGTTCCGGAAAACTTTCAAAGACGAGACGTGAACTTATCTGAACAAAGCAAATCTGCCGATGATTACATATGAGCTTCACATAACCACTGGTTCACACGCTTCCGAATTACGACCGGAAGAGGGATGGGGTGTATCTTGGCCAAATCAAGCTGCGGATGAAGTGTGATTATCCCATCAAAAAAACAATAATGGCCTACCTCGCATCGGTGGGCTTTCTCTCACATCTGACTCCTTTGGCCCCCTGTGCGCTACTAGATACCGAGAAACTATCCTGCCTTTATACCAATGCTTATACCCGTTCAATAACTTGTCCGAACGGAAGATCTCCATGTAGCAAAGCCACAGGATTTTGTCGGTTTCCCTGAGAAATAGTTATGCGTTGGAACAACGGACACTGAAGTCTAGCTGTCGGGCTTGCAGCCGATCCTCCAGTAAAGCTTACAATGAGAGGAGTGGTAACTTTTATTACCAAAGCGACCTATGGTACCAGGTCTTGAGGGATTTACACTGGCAGTACCTCGATTCTCTTTGATGCCACCTGTCGTTAAAAGGAAGACACCTGCCTTGTAGCTTTGGTGTACCGCCCTCCAATCTCTGCACCCAAAATGGACTAACACCTTTCGACAGCTTTAAGTTGTAATTTAAAGGGAAAGCACACTCACATACACATCGTGGGTGATTTCAACATACATTGGTTCGAAAACCCTGCAACTATCGGAGAACAATTCAAAGCTTATCTAAAGGAGCTAGTAAATCGTTTTCCGATTTGTAATCACGTGATTTCACCTGCTAGTTTCGGTACAAGTAACAAACCGTGTGTGCTGGATCTTGTTCTTATCAACTAGGATTATATAGTGGTGGACTAGAGGCAGGCACTACTTCGCCAGTTAGTAGTGGCATGGTACGAGGATGTGAAACAGCAACCAGCCAACAGCAGGTCGCACTGACTCATCCAAAGGAAAGGAACACTTTGGAACCACAGGTGTATGCACACTAGGAATGGACGCAGAAACAATGCACACCATACAACTGCTAGACACAGAATGAAACTTGCGCCATGCAATCT
Source organism: Dicrocoelium dendriticum (assembly GCA_944474145.2). Taxonomy (NCBI): domain Eukaryota; kingdom Metazoa; phylum Platyhelminthes; class Trematoda; order Plagiorchiida; family Dicrocoeliidae; genus Dicrocoelium; species Dicrocoelium dendriticum. The sequence goes on from OX104065.1 coordinate 45,461,140, forward strand.
TCAACCAGGAGCACGACAATTTGTGGATGTCTCATTTGTCGAAACGAATGCACTTAGTATTAGCTATACGATATACAATACGATATATAATAAACAGTTCGGTATACACCTCGGTTTCTTACAATATGAACGAGGTATGGGCTGTAGACGGCTTCCGCGTCGCACTGATTATGCAGACATCGGTTTCAACTTCATCGGCTTTACAGTATGCCAGAGGGAAGAAAATCTTGGTTGGTAGAAAGGAACGATGCTATGCTGCGATAAAATTTCAGAAACCTAACAGGTCCCTAGGATGGTCAGAATAAGAGCCACGAACTGATGAAAAAATGATGAAATGCAAACGTTTCGATGGACCCACCGCAATGTTCACACAGTGGTATGCAAAAAGGAGCCAAACTCATTTGTGTGGGTTAGCGTTGGTTGTGCAACGTTCGTCACGTTATATCCTCTGTCGATGTACACAAGCCATATCTCCTAATGTGGATGAGTTAGTGCAACGTCAAGGCGTATTTTAAACACAGATAAACTAGGGGCGGACAAAGGTGACCGAGAGACAAGAAGAGAGCAAGGTTCGCCGACATTCTAGCCGAACGTATCGGGCGGCCAATTTGAGCTGGTGGCTCCTCAAACTCGTGTTGTGACAGCTGCAGCGGGTAACGAAAGACGTAGATGAGGGTCCTAAAAATCTGGCAGGCCATTATTAGATTGTCACGTAGGCGCCAATACTGGCCGCTGTACAATCTTCGAGTCGTTAGTCTAATTTGAGATGGAAGATGGAACAACTCCTTGACCTGCTGGGGGGTGCTTAGCTGTGGAATCCAGAGTGCTGCGTGATCTGTCATATGCTCGGTGTGCCACGCCCGAATTACACATTTCGCATGAGACCGCATGTATGTATTGGGCAAATGCAAACTGACAGACGGTTCAAACCGGCTAATGCCATCAGAAGATTACCAAGGTGTTGGTTTCCAGCATTTGACACCGTCTCAAATTGTTCTAAGCAGCCCAGATCAGCCCGGATTAATACCTCAACGTAGCGCTCTTGGGTGACTGCCTTCAGGTTATGGTCTCTAAGCTTGTTTATGATATTTGCCTAATGACGAATGTGGACCAACGGACAGTTGGACGAAGTAACTTGGAGCAGATTGTAGAGATATCATCTCTAAGCCCTGTCCAGGTCGGGATCTTCGTGGTCGGCGGTCGTTCACCAGCAAAATAATAAATCCGAGGCAAGCGAACGCGTGAACTCGTTAATGAACACGAGAAACAGACATGGCTCCCAAATGATCTTTGTGGAACTGGGCCGCTTTCTTCCAAATATAGCATGCAACCAGTAGGTTACTTGTACATGAACGGTGTTGACGGAAGCCGTGCCGTTCAGGTGTTATAATGTAGCGTTCCACATGGTCATCTAAAGCCTCACTGATGATTGCTTCCATCACGTTTGAGAGTAAATGGATGAGGACCATTAGGCGATATTTTGCGGGTTCCGATCGACTATCATGCATGAAATTTTGCGTTCGTAGACCATGTTTCCACATGTTAGGCACAGTTCGCTCATCCCCGCACGCTTGGAAGAAATGCGTAATGGCCTGGCCAACGTTGTCGTTACTAGGTTCAGCGCCCTTGGGTGAATGTCATCGATTCCGGAGCTACTATAGATGCACAGTGAGAGCAAGTTCTTCAACACAGATATAACGCGCACCAGTACATGCTGCGATCGCCTCACCCAGTTTGTTAGTGTCACAACCTGTTAGTTACTTGCCGAAAACCCCCGGAACTGGTCTGGCTGGAATTCGTCAGTAAATTCAATCAGCCATTGCCTCTTTCGGCGGACATCATATTTTACATTGTTTACTGTAGATCTATCAGCTTTCCAAGAATAAACTAAAATAAGTATCGTTCAAACAACTTTTAAGGTCAATGAGATCAATCTGCTTTATCCACCATTTGAGTACAAATGCTGAGATATCGTGCAGGATTCTTGATCTATCATATTTAGACACAGAATATTACACTGAAAAAATGTTCTAATGAAACCATTCGCTTTGGACGGTTGCAAATCCCAAGGATTTAATTTAACATTATGCGCTCGTTGCTCAATCAAGTTACGACAATGCACCTTTCTTCCGCTTTCTAGCAATTTGTAGACTATGGCGTTTTGTTGGTACCCGTTTAGTACAGTTGCAGTTGAAAAGCTAAAATGCAGAAGATGCACGCAGTTGGTTAAAGCATTAGCAACAAGAGAATGAAATGGGGTTAAATAAGGTTGTTTCGTAAGAATGGAGGTTAATACGCAAGGCAGTCCAGCGAGTGTATGGATTACATCTAATGCTAGACACTTGTGACAGCTACGCAGGCCAACGTAACCATTGCGCTCAACCGATCAGGGAAGACAAAGCGACATATAAGCAGAAGCTGGCGAAAACTTTCAATGCTAGTCACAAACTACTGTACAAGCATCTTGCTAACTTTCAAAGTTTAGATAGGGAATTCTTCCGCTCTTGACGGCTAGTGGTCGAATAAGGACGGCTACAGAAGCATCAAACGCGTGGCGGACGCAATATGCTCCCATTTTTCAGCCGGGCTTATCATCAGACGATATTCCAGGTCGTATTCCCCGCCGCAGGGACTAACCCAAATCACCCTTACTACTGAAACCGTATTGTAGACGTTGACATCTCTGTTACCTTGGTGTAAATGTCACTCATCTAAAAGCACTTGGAGCAGCAGCAAGCTAAGTCTCAGAACATTTAGCTCAGTTCTTTTAGCTCCACTTAGACAAGAACAAGATTCTTGCTAGGAGGCAGCTGGGAATAAAAACTGCGAATTGCGAAGGCGGAAGCAGGTATGCGTCCAGTATCTCTTATTCATGTACTGTCCCAAGTAATGGAATCCATCGTTGTCGATACACTAGTGTGCTATGTAGAAAACTGCAACATTATTGCTCCCGTTCAGCAAGGCTTTCATCGGCAGTGATCGTGCATCATTAATTTACTTATAGCACGGAGTAATTGGACCGAGTCTGTTAATAATGAAGAAGACGTTGACGTGATCTAATTGGATTTGCCGAAGGCATTCCATTATCTGCATCATGGGATTCTCATTTCCAAGCTCCAGTAGTACAGCCTCGGTGGTTCTCTCTTGAGCTGGATAGCCAACTATCTCCCTCAACGGCATTTAGCAGACAAAGTTCCTAGCTCCTTAGATGACCACATACAAGTCGAGCGCGGTTTATCTCAAGGCCCACGGTTATCATTTGTACGTATTAGTGATCTCGAACTTGAAATCGCTTCAGGTTTCCTATTGTCTGCTGATGACATCAAGTTATGGCACAGGAATTAGGTGGGTGCCGATCAACACTTGCTTCAGTTTGACTTAACTATAGCACTTCAATGGTCAACCTAAACTCTGCTGCAGTTCAACGTGAGTAAATGCAGCGTAACTTCATACGACACCAGAGTACGCATTCTAACATGCAGCGATCTTCCTTCAAACTCGACCTGGGCGTGCTGGTTCAGGATAACTTGTACTGTTCCTGATAATCAGAAAAGGCATAAAAAACTCGTAACCAACATGTCGGTCTGTTGTGATGGACGCCCGGACAAATAGACATTTTATTTACCGGCAGATGCTCATCGTGTATGTCTGCCCCATGTCCAATATACGATCCAACCCTATTACCCATGGCGGAACAAGATATCACTACACCCGACGAATTTCAATGTCTGGCTTCCAAATACGTCATGGGAATGCGCAATCTACTGGATAAACAAAAACTGAAACTTTGGTAGTCTTCAGCGGATGAGATTTCCTAATATAAGGTAATCTGATAATAGTATACTTGATTTCTGACGATGCAAATCACATGTGCCGCTATTTATTGCGACTCAGCGTTAACACAAACTTGAGAGTTCACACATTAAAACTCAATCGGAACAATATAGCCGCCTGGTTTACCACAGAAATTGCTCTTCTATGCGTGCGTAACCCGTGGAACACTTCCCCCAAATCAATCGGTTCTGCGTCTACAGCACCCATATTCAACAGTCCGTTGGATAACACACTCAACCGCATACATTTTGTTACTGCGTACTATCTCTCCCTCTTGCTCCCAGGATAAACTTTGATTTATTATTCTCGACGACTAGGGCCGTAAAACCACACGGAAGGCCGGACTAATACATTACAAGCGATAACTTCATTCTTTTAACAATAAAAGCACGAACTGCCATCTTCATTAACAGTTTTCGATAAAATACCAGAACGCCCAAGGGGGTTTGTAAAACACTGCTTCTTAAGCTGTATAAAACCACTGTTCCTTGTTTATTTCAAAGAATTTTAACTGTCTGCATCACCACATTTTCCTTCATAAGCTACTGATCTGTTGGATTAGACGAAATATGAAACTTCACCTTTCAAATTCAGCTGGGTGCGAGGGTCCACAGCGTCCTTTCCAATACAGTGAAGCCCGGTGTGATGCACCCCAAGGTTCGATGCTACTACCAGGTCTATTCTTGATTTTCATACACTTTCATCCCAATGCACTCCAGTCCAATATATTATCGTGTACGGAGGATCTCAAGATCAGGTAGAACAGCAGGCCAGTTTGCAATTGTGGGTCACTGCATTGCGATCAAGACAGGCCATACAAGTTTTCGTTCCATAACCAACTGCGACCTAGTGCAAATTCTAAGCACATGCCATCCGTGTATTCATGAATATCGACCAAAGAACAGCCATTGTAATGTACTTCACATTAAAGTAATCCTGGGTAGATTGCTATTGGATGTTGCCCACCCGAAAAGACTGTCATCCACAACTAGGTTCGAAATTCTTCACTCGCAACAGCTAGCGATAGCAGGACTGCAATCGAGCATGGGGCTTACGAGATGTCAGATTAATCCCCAAGTCGCCTATTTGCGGCGGATTATGCTGCTTTATTTATTGTTCCAGTGATCAAACTAATTATGGTTTGCTTCAGGGTGAAATGCAGTCCATATTTGGATTATAGATCGTAAATCAGTTGAGCAACGAATGCTTCAAAAATAGTCCCTAACAGACATCCTGGAGTTATGGTGCAGGAGACATTTGTTATTGGAACAGGTTGATAAAGCGCATAGTAGGCCTACTCAGGACCTTGGTTACCTGCAAATTGCGCTATGGAACTCGCGGCCTTCTTACTTCAAAATTCTGCACGCAGTAGTACTTACGGAATCCATGGTTCTTTCAGCCGCGAGCAAATACGATTGGGCGGCCGCAACGGATCAATGCCGCGACACGGTGTTTGGACACAAGTTGGGCCTAGAGTGGATCCCACGGGAAGTGACGTGACTAAGTTCGTCATCCCCAACACAAGTTGCTTCGCAATCCAGGGCAGCTCACGAAGCCAGTCCCTCATCCTGGCGTGGGTTTCTATGACGTCTACGTGAAGGTGGCTAAGGACAGACATTGAAGACTGCTAGCATTTTTGAACATGTCTGTACCATTTCTCAGTTAATTTTATCCATAACGCTTTCAAACTTTCTTAAAGAAATCGGTTTCATCCATACATCATTCAGCATCATCCTTAAGGCAATCAAATATCATCCTACGGGCGCAAACGTCCCAGAGCGCGCCACTGGTAGCGTACCCAATCCCAAATCAACCAATAGCATAGCAGATCAGTTTACGATATGGGTTAGCAGAGAGCGCTTGGGTGTGGCCCAGACCGCGCGTGCTTTAGTGGGTGCCTAGTCGCGCTGGACACACGTATCCAGGGATTATTGGCCACAGTGAAAGAGGTAATCGCTCGGAAACCGACAAATATCGCCCAGTGGTCCTACTCTCTGTGCTCTCAAACGTGATGGAGGCAGTCATCGTTGAGGCTTTAGTAGACCATGTAGAACTCCACGTCATAGCATTCGAGCAACACGGTTTTCAGCAGTAACGTTATTGCACTACTAATCTACTGATTGCACTTAGTAGTTGGACAAATGCCGCCGACACAAGCAGAAGGACAGACGTCATTTACCTCGACTTCTCCAAAGCCTTCGACTGACTGGACAATCGCATTCTGATTCACTGTCTCGAAAGCCATGGAGTTGATGATCCAATCCTTGGGTGAATCAGGAATTTTTTGCAGGATCGGCAACTGCAGGTCAGAGTGCGAACTGCGCTGTCCGATCCGATTTATGTCGAATGTGGAGTTCCACGAGGATCAGTTCTGGAACCGTTTCTGTTTCTTGTGTTCATTAACGAGTTTACGCGTTTGATTGCTTCAGATTTCTTGTTGGTTGCTGACGATCTTAAGATGTGGCGGACGATCACCGACCCAACAGATCACGATGCACCTCAACGAGTCGTGGAGAGAGCGTATGGGTAGTCACTCCACAATCTGTTCCAGTTAGATGCGGGGAAGTGTATGGTGGCTCACATTCGCCACCAGCCGAACATCACATGCAAGCATGGAGATCATGTCCTGCAAGCAGTCATCTAAGAGTGTGAGCTTAAGGGGCTAGTTCAGGCCAATCTGGGCTGCTCACAAGCATCTGAGAAGGCCACAAAACCGGAAACCAACACGTTGGCATGCTGCGCAGTGCACTTCAGCGGTTTCATCCATTTGTCTGTTCGCACTTGCTTAACACCTACATGCGGCCACATGTGGAATACGCAATACAGGTATGGCAGGTCTGGCACAGACACTACTTTGCAGCGGTTGTGACTCCACAGCGATGAGCAACGAAGCACGTTAAAGGGTTGTTCAATCCTTCTTATCAACTTAGACTGAGGACCCTAAGCTTATGCAGTGGCCGGTACCAGCGCCTAAGTGGCGATCTTATTATGGCCTACCAGATGCTGGTGAAGCCCAACCATGTCTGCCGTCACCTACGACAACTGAGGCGCAACTCGAAGTTGAGGAGGCCACCGGTTCAAGTTAGAAACGCAATACAGGCGGCTAGAATGTCGACGGAATTTTTATTCTCTTCGTGTGCGGCAGCCTTGGAATGCCCTGCGAAATTACGTTGTTTTTGCCCCCATTTTACTTGTGGTTAAAAACGCTTTGATGTTGCCCTAATCCACATTCACTACGAGATAGAGCCTGTGTGTCTCAACAGACGATATTATGCGACGAACGTTGAATAAACAGAATTAACCTACACAACTGTTGTTGGCTGGTTCTGCGTGCTCTGTGTTAACACTGTGGTAAGTCCACGACACGATTGTCATTTTATCCCTTTGTTTTCTATACATCATGTTGTGATACTCTTTTTGGCCATCCTACGGGACTTCCTAAGCATCCGTTATTTTCGCCCGTAACATACCAATGTTCCATCTTAATAAATTTTTTGATGTGAATACACATTTAACTGACATTTAAAATGTGGACAACAACTTAGTGCACTAATTTTCTGAGTTATCACCAATACTTTATTTTTAATTAACCAGATATCGTAAATAAGGAGTAAATTACGGTTTTTGGTCGTACTTTCTAAACGTTGGCCAAGAGGGCGTAGTATGTGTGTTTTCTAAGTGGTTTGTAGCCGTACCCATCCCCATGTTTCATTTAGCAGCAGTTCATTGCTCGAAAATTTTTGCTTTTGCCGTTGTTCATCCATTTCAATGAACCACTTATTTGCATCCACACCAAATGGTGTTATCTTGTTTTAATGAGTACCGAGCAATCTGAGAGGTTTAAATTCCATAAGGTAGCATAATATAATAGTTCATTGCTGGAAATGGGACATCAAAAATATATGTTAACGGAAATATACTCCTCGTCTATTAGTTGAAATTACATGTTCTCACGACAAGACTGGTGGAGCGATATCATGCATTCTGCCATCGGATTCAAGGACCGGAAGCGTAAGGTTTTTCAAAAGTTAGTCAATCGCAACAACTATATGGATTTTGTGGTATATGTATGCTATCAATTCTTTGTTACGTGCATTTGGATACAAAGCCTGCACTGAGAAATAGCAGCTTGAAGAGTATTGCATACCTAGATCACAGTTAGACACTTTCACACAGACACGTCAATCATTCGTTTTAACTGACTCTTCAGCGACCCAGTCGAAAATTTGTCCCATGATGATATTCATCACGTCTGCCAACATGGTGGAGGCTCACGTAATGTTAACGGTGAGCGGTTGCTACACCGTGTAAAGATCGTCGTCGGTTTCTCGCGAGCGCTAACTTTCGACATAGCACCCGCAGAAGAGTGACTTGACGCCCACCAGCCTCTGACCAGGCACGTACGTAAGTCGATCACATCGTGATCAGTTACGTCTAGAAAGGCTGCGTCCAAAACTGTCACTCGATTTAATGCGCCAGTGTGAACTCCGGTCACGCGCTTGTGTGTGCCGACCTTCTGGTGCGATTCGCTGGACTTCCACAAACTCGCTGTGACCGCATAGATCCCAGCTAAATGGCGAATTCGGGTGTTCTAAATGCGTACTGACTGGGAAAGTACGCGTGCGTGTGTCCATCAAAAAGTGTGTGTATGTTTTGTGCTTCCTCCCATTGCGCTCTTTGGCCAGGTTCCGCACTGTTTGATCGAACACTGGAGTCAGCACTCACGTTACTTGCTTGCTTGCTGTTTGCTTCTATAGGTTTCCTGTATGCACGGTTGCTTACAGGATGCTTTCATTGCCCAGTCATTGTCCTGATTCATCTGGGTGTAACAAATTGACGGCGGTGGTTATTTAGATCACTTATGTCAAATTTAATCACTTCACGTCCTCCGTTTTGGAATTCTACCGCGAGAAGACTTATGACGTGGCAATGGACGCAGTGGAAGTTTATTTTCACTAATTACGTTGATTTAATTGTGTTTTTTGGCAATAGCAATGCTACTGACGAGGCATCATACATTAAATTACTGCGTTAATACCTCGGTAACGATGAGCAGCGACATTTTGGTAGTTTGCAGCTACACACGGTACATGACTTACAAACGGTGCTCTACTCTTCGGACTGAGGGGAGAAAAACCACACGTGTTTACGGCCTGATACAAATTTAACACCATGAGACAACAACCGAGTAAAACTGTAAATGAATTTATTCCTCGACTCCTTACTGCCCTTCCTGATTGCGCCTAAGAACAGATCAGGCCAACACACTTCGACAAAACAATGATCATTGGTGTATTTGACGACAAAGCTCGCGAGCCTGTTTTGTAAGGAGGCTTGAAAACCCTTACTTGGAAAAAGCGTATGATATAGTTCCACAACGTTCTAAGTTCGTTCAGGGACTAACGGCATTCTGCTCTTCCGATCAGCTAATTTCACAGGAGGTAAATAAAGTCTCTCAAACGTAGCACAATCATGCATTGTCGCAATCCGTGCAGCGCAGAGAATTCCGTTGTTATCGTTGTGGCGAGCAGCATTCTGATCCGGCTGATTGTCAGCGGCTTCACTCATTATGCAGGTTTTGTGGGAAAAGTGGACATATCCTGAAAGTTTGTCTTTCCAGACGAAATTTCATTTTGCGGGAAGTTCAACAACTGCGAATCACATCACCGAGGATTTAGACCAGAACTGGATAAACACCACAAGTTTATAATCACAACATTACAGTGGCGAAACCGTTCGTTGTGTCTATCCAGGTAAACCAACAACTTGCTGATTTTGAAATTGATACGAGTTCTGCAGTTACGCTGATACGGCCCGATACCCTATTGCAACTACCAAAACTAGATCTCCATAGAATACAACTACGATCACACGCCGGACTGTTGGTGAATATCTTGAGTACCTTTGTTGCACATATCTCCTACTGCCATTCGAGAGATCAAATTTGTGTGTGCCTTTCTGTGGAATCAGGTTCCTACATACTTGGTCCCGATGGCATTAAACGACTTCCGTGCATTATGTCAAAAGTCAACACGGTTGAAGGTTGTCGACAACCATCTGGGATTTTGCAAAAATATGCACCTCCTTTTGATCAAACTAAGCCAGGCTTACTGAAGTATTACACGGCTCGATTGATACTACAACCACAAGCAACACCGAGATTTTGGAAGGCGTGCACTGTACCTTATGCTCTTCGGGACAAGGTCGAGACTGAGCTGCGCCGATTGCTAGAAGATGGTACAACTGAACCCGTCCAATATTCCGATTGGGCTGCCCGTATAGTGTCTATATCATAAAGCGATGGCAATGTAAGGCTCTATGGGGACTACAATGTTACAATCAACCAAGCACTACTGCCAGATCGATATCCACCGCCTAAAATTGAAGATATTTATGCCTCTCTCGCTTGTGGTGAACATTTTACCAAACCGGATCTGAGCCACGCCCACCAGCAAATTGAACTCGACGAGGATTCACGTGCTTTCACCTCCATCAACATGCATGTTGGGTTATTTCGTTACATACGCGTTCCGTTCGGAATAAGCTCTACGCCGTCCATATTTCAACCGGTTATCGACTCGCTACTGAAAGACATACCAAATACATGTGCTTATCTGGATGATATCCTAATTACTGGGCGCACAACAACTATACATCTGCACACCCTGGATCTAGTCCTAAAAAGGCTATTAGACTCCGAGCTGATACTGAAGAAAGAAAGTGGGAATTTCTTGTACCGAGTGTGCAACATCTTGGGTACAAACTCTCGCGCAAGGGGTTATATCCGCTGGAAGACAAAACCAGTGCTCTCCCTAAAACCCGTGCCCAAAAACGTAAATGAACTAAGCTCCTTTCTAGGAGCAGTCACTCAGTTCTCCAGGTTCATACCAGCAGCCTCAACTCACTTACATCCGCTTCATCAACATTTGTGTAAGAATCAGCCGTGGAAATGGAACGGCGTTTACGATAATGCTTTCAACCTAGAAAATAAACTTTTGGCGTCAGCTAAGGTCCTTTTACATTACCGTCCACGGAAATCTAGTGTTCTCACTTGCGATACTTCTCCTTACGGCCTTGGGACTGTTTTGCGACATAAATTACCTGATGGCTCGCAGCGATCTGTTGCCTACTCTTCACGAACCTGAACCGCAGCCGAAAGGAACTATTCTCAACTCGATCGAGAGGTGGCCATTGCCATCTTCGGGATCAACCGATTCCATCAGTACTTGCTCGGCCATCATTTTGTGATTTACACAGATCATAAACACCATGTGACGCTCTTTGGGCACGAAAAAAGAATTCAACAAATGGCCTCTCCCTGAATGATCCACTGGTCCCTCATTCTATCTGCTTACACATACCAGATTCAGTTTATTCCGGACAGACATAATACCGCCACTGAAGTTCTCAGTTAACCTGTCTTCCAGGAGAGCCCTTAAGAAGACTTTACCCCGCAAGAACTTGTGAATCTAATTCAGCTTTTTGACAAGGCTCTGATCACGTCCACAGATATACGTCACGAGACACATGGAGATCCGTTATTAACGCTTGTAAGGCGGTACGTTTAGGTTGGATAGCCCGACAACACACCCATACACCTTAGATCTTTTCGCCATAGAATGACTGAACTGAGCCTTCAGAATGGACGTTTACTGTGGGGTGCATGGGTTGTTATCCCTAAAAGATTGCGATCAGCCATCCTGAATGAGCTTCACGATGCCACCCAGGAGTTGCTAACATGAAGTTACTGGTCCGTTCCTATGTATGGTGGCCCGGATTGGATGGCAACATTGCGGTGAAAGTTGGATGTTGCATGATTTGCAAAGTGTTTCGAAATGTGGTCCCCCAGATACCAACGCAGCCCTGGACATGGCCAGAAAGGCCCTGGACACGTGTGCATGTGGACTTTTTCGGTCCATTCGAAAGTCAAATGATTCTGCATGTAGTTGATATGCATTTTAAATGGATTGATGCTTACATTCTGTCCACAGTGAATGCAGCTAGCACAATAAACAAACTAGGCAATATGTTCACTAAGTTTTGGACCTCCCGAAGCACTTGTGTCTGACAACAGATGTGTGTTCACCAACACCGAGTTTTCCACCTTCGTCCCCTTAAATAGAATTAGAAATGCGGCTACCGCCTCTTATCATCCGTCTTCTAACGGTTTGGCTAAAAGGGCTATACAGTGAAAAATATGCTACTCAAACAAACAGGTGCGCCATTGCGTGTGCGTCTAGATCGTGCTCTTCTTGCTTACCGAAGTATGGTGATCGATACCACTGGAAGATGTCCAGCGGAGCTTATGCTCAGCCGCCGTTTGCATACCCGATTGGACTTACTGCGCGGAACTCTGGCAGCGAGAAACAAGAACGGGTGAAGGAACGTTTTGAGCCTCGCAGCAGAAACAGTTTTATAGCAGAATCAGATCCAAACTACATACGCTTGCATACAGACGACGGATGGCAACCCGTCGTTGTCGAAACTGCTAATGGGCAGCTCATAGAGGCGGAGACTGAGGACGGCAAAATCGTGCGGCTTTCCATGAATCACTTTCGGCCAGGACAGTCAACATCAGTTTCAACCTGTGAAGCAAATTATCCACTCGCATCATAGGACTACATGTGAGCGAATGACTCACCATCTAAAGCCGAAGCGCCGCTGCACAGATCAACACGCGACCGCAGACGGGTTGAGCGTTTCCAATCTGCATAGTTACAACTGTAAGGGGAAGAAGTGTTGCGGCTTCAGTCAGTGTTTCTTGGTGCCTCTACTGACTGGGAATGTACGCGCGTGTGTGTGTCTATCAATAATTGTGTGTGTGTGTGTGTGTGTGTGTGTGTGTATGTTTCGTCCTTACTCTCATTGCGCTCATTGGCCAAGTCCCGCACACTGGACTCAGCACTCACGTTGCTTGCTTGCTGTTTGCTTCTATAAGTTTCCTGTATGCACAGTTATTTACAGTATGCTTTCATTGCCCAGTCACTGTTCTGATTCATCTGGGTGGAACACCACCGTAGGCGTGTTTCTTGGAATCAAGTGTGCCTTGGATTCGGTGGATCGATGTGCGCTTCGGAACTGTTTAATGAGGAATGATATACCTGATAGATTTGCAAACCTGTTTAGACAGTCATTAGACAGTATTTTCCAAGTCACCTTGCTTTGCCTCAGTCGCTTTGCCTCGCATCGCTGCCTACCCTCTACCGTCTGGATCGATAGCACGCACATCGCCTATCCACCCTAAAGAACGCGTGACTCATCTGGCCTCGACACGCCTGGACCTGCTGACCTAAAACCAGCGCCGAGCGCACGCAACGGTGCGTCATTATCTCCATCCTCTTCCTACCCCTACGGAGAACATGTCTTGTATGAAAAGCAAATGCGAATCATGTGCCAAAGTGGTAAAAGTGGTCTGGTGTGTACCATGTGTTTAAAAACCTATCACATTACCTGCCTTGGGAAGGGGTCGACGAGGCGTCTTGGTTCTGCCAAGTATGCAAGTCTATTCCATTTGTTAGCTGTCTATCTGTGCTACTGAAGAGGTGTGAAAGACTAACCGGAGCGGTCGAGCAACTGGTGAGCGCCCGAGTTACACCCATGGGAGGAAACGGACCTGCACTTGTGAGTGCAAATAACACCCCGAACTCCCTAGTCAGGCCGAAGAAGCGAGCCAGGCGTCCCAACCCAAACCCAACGACTCAGCCTCCAGCAGTATCAACTCCATTCTCTCTCCCTCCTATAAGTAAAAACAGTGCCTGCAGCGCGCCTGCCTCAACTTCTGTACTGTGTGCTGCACCTAGTAGTCTGTTCGCTAAATTCGAGAATGTAAGCTACAGTCAACCAGCCATAGTGAACAACCCGGCAATGTACGCATCGGGTGCCGCTAAGCAAACGCCATAAAGGGCACCGGTAACCTTTGTGCCCGAACTAGAGAAAACAAAACTGCCGCAGCACGGATAGCACACACCAATGCCGTTCACAAATTCAACAAAGACACCAGATACTAAGCCTCCAAATCCAAAACCAGTAGCCACCAGGCGCAACCATGGTGTCCTAAACATTGTATGCACTAATGTCCCCGAATCCAAACCCAATACAATTAAGGGTAGGTTGACGGACGATCAAAATCAGTGGGGTTCCATCTGTACGTCGATCGGAGTCCATGCTAATCCCACGACATTAAAAAGAATCTCGCGACACCCAAACGCGTTGCACTACGGCGAACCCCGGTTACTTCGGGTAACACTAAACTCGGCGGACGAGACTGAGGCCGTTCTGCTGTCCGCGAATCGTCTCCGCAACGACTCAAGTGGAGTGCGCATCCTACCCGAAATCCCGTGGAAAGAACGTTCAGGGGATCCCGCTAACAAAGATAGGTACAGAATAAGTCAAGATAAGAAAACAATGATTGCTCACGGTGTTCCTGAGCTTACTGACTCCTCTTCCGACGATGCTCAGAAGCACGACCGCGAGCAATGGCACTACATCCGGGAGGTTCTTCCTCTCGAAAATGTGGTGGTCACCTCGTTGACAAGTATCCCCATATCACCAAACTATTAAGGATGTGGTCCAAGGCTCTTAAAACTTGTGTTACAGTCAGAACTAATGGCACGACCAATACTAGCGAACGGAACTAAATTCCGTTGCAGATTGCCAACAGAAATTCGTCTTAAAGCAGCAAGAACACTAACACCTTTTAATGACAATTCAGTAGAGGCACAACTCTTAGTGAAAACGCCAGCTGCAGGACCCGACTCGGGGACGGTTTCAAGAGTAGCCATACTATCCGGAGGGGCACAGCAGAGCACGAGCAAACACCGGAATTTGGGAAATCTGATACCTGCTAATATATCAAATGCTTCTCGAGAGTATGCAACTCATCCAAAAAACGATTAGTCGTTGACCCTTTAATGGTCGGCGTAAACTCATTTGCTTCATCCATCCATTTAGTCACCGACCACTCACTGGTCGGCGAGAATTCACGTATGAGTTGTACAACTTCTGAAACATTGATCAAATCTGAGAAACTTTCATGTATGTACACCAACGCCCAAGGGCTCCTCAGTAAAATTAACGAACTTCGACTATGTCAGGTTGCGAATGCTTGGGACCTAATTTCTATTACCGAAACTTGGTTGCATCAAGAGGTGACTGATGCTGAGGTTGAGATAGCCGGAATGTCACTCATCCGGAACGACCGCCCCAGCAGAGGAGGTGGGGTCCTACTCTACTACCGCAGCGATCTAAAATGTACAATAGTTGATGACCTGGAAACACACGTTACCGACTCACTCTGGTGCCGTCTCCGACTGAGACACAACGACACATGTCTCATAGCTATCGTTCACCGCCCCCCCCCCCAACGTCCACTCCGGAAATGGATTCCTGCTTGATCCGTGGACTAAACAGAGTAACACGCACTAGGTACAGCCACACTCTCATCTCCGGGGACTTCAATCTACACAATCTGGAGGTTTCGGCATCGCCCAGTGAGCAGTTCAAAGCAGACTTGCAGGAACTGATCGTTAATATTCCTTTGTACAATCATGTCACCACGCCCACTAGATTCAGGACAGCAAACAAACCGTCCATATTGGACCTTGTGCTCACAAATGAAGAGCTCATGATTGACAAGTTAGTAATGGTTAGTCCATTAGGTCTCAATGACCATGTAGTAATAACTTTTGACTATGTGTGTTATGCAGAGTATCCATCTGCACACTCGGTACTAACTCATACAATCACACGCTACCACGTATTGAACGAACTCGCTGTTGCAGCTGCTTACGAATTCTCAAACATAAGTCCCCTTGACAACGTTTGGGCAGAGTTCGTTAATAGATTCAGCGACATCGTCAACAAAGCATCAGTGACCAAACCCGTCGTCCCGCGAAAATGCCTTCAATTATAAGGAGTAGGACTCGCAAATGCCTGGCGATAAGGGATGCAGCATGGCGTGCCTACAAGATTAGCCCCGACGCAGAGACTTGGGGAAATTTCCTGGCCCATCGCAACCATTGCACTGCACTTGTCCGTGAGGACAAAATAACTTATCAACAGTGCCTAGCCAAAAAATTCATGGCAAACAACAAACTGCTGTATAAGCATGTCAATAAGCTTCGTAAAGTGAAGCATGGAATACCCCCACTAATAACGACAGGCGGTAGAGTACAAAGCGCCGAAGATGCAGCTAATGCCCTGCGGCTGCAATACGCTCCAATTTTTGAACTCGCAATCTCTACCTGTCCCATAATATCAAGCACATTACCGACACCTTTGTTTACAAATGTTATTTTCAACCCATCAGTTGTGCTAAGGAAGTTACTCTCACTGCGTGAGCATAGTTCTCCGAGAGCAGACAACATCCACCCGAAGGCACTGAAGTCTGTGGCTAATAAACTAGTTAAAGCACTGTCACAGTTCTTCCAAAGGTGCTTTGATGAACAACAAGTCCCCACTATGTGGAATTGTGGCATTATAACCCCTATTTTTAATGGCGGTAGCCGTTCAGATCCTGCAAACTATCGTCCAGTGACTACCCCCTGTGCTCGCGAAGGTGATGGAAGCAGTCGTCGCTGACGCTTTAATGGACTACCTGGAAAAATGCAACATTTTGGTACCGGAACAGCATTGCTTCCGTCAACACCGGTCATGCACCACCAACCTACTTAATGCACGAGGTAGTTGGCTGGAAGTGGCCGATGATGGGGTCGGAGTTGACGTCATCTATCTGGACTTCTCAAAAACTTTCGACCGCCTTGATCACCGCATCCCACTTCAAAGACTCAAAGTTACGGAATTGGAGATCCTGTACTTGGTTGGATTGGCAACTTCCTTTACCAACGAAAGCTCCAAGTACGTGTTAGGGGATCACTTTCTAACCCAATTGAGGTGGAATGTGGTGTCCCACACGGCTCAGTGCTGGGACCGCTTTTATTCTTGGTGTTTATCAACGACCTGGCAAGGGTCATCTCCTCAAATTTCCTGCTTTTCGCCGATGACTTCAAGATATGGCGGGCGATTAGCAACAATCTAGATCAGGATCTGCTCCAACATGACTTAGATTGCATTTACGAATGGTCAAAGAGGAACAAGCTTCAATTGAACATGGCTAAGTGCAAAGTGATGCATCTGCGTCACCAGCCGGTGAGCGCTTACTAGATTGGAGACCACACCTTGGCGAAAGTTTCTTATGAGCGTGACCTGGGGGTATTGGTACAGCAAGATCTCGGGTGTTCAAAACAAGCAGAGAAGGCGAGGAGAACCGGAAATCAACACTTCGGCCTTCTTCGCAGAGCCTTCGGTCGGTTCGAACCATCAATATTTCCCCAAATGCTTGACGCTTACGTGCGACATCACGTGGAATATGCTATTCAGGCGTGGCAGCTGTGGCAGAAACAGGATCTCGTTGATCTCGAGACTCCTCAACGACGGGCAACCAAAAACGTCAGGGGCCGCTTTCATCTGTCCTATCAGCTTAGAGTGAAATCTCTCAGAATCCACAGCAGTCGATATCGGCTTTTGCGGGGGATCTCAAAATGGTTTACCAAATCCTGAAGAACCCAAACCACATTTGCCGTCCGCTGCTGGAATTGAATCACGACACTAAACTAAGAGGTCACCCTCTGAAACTGACAA
Organism: Dicrocoelium dendriticum; assembly: GCA_944474145.2. NCBI lineage: Eukaryota > Metazoa > Platyhelminthes > Trematoda > Plagiorchiida > Dicrocoeliidae > Dicrocoelium > Dicrocoelium dendriticum. Next base: position 45,478,612 of record OX104065.1, read on the forward strand.
TTCAGTATAGCAGGCTTGAATGCTGTAGAAATTTCTTTTCCCTCCGCGTGTGCCAGCCTTAGAACGCCCTCCCTAATTATGTCGTCTCTTCTCCCAATCTGGTCATATTTAAGAAATGTGTTGACGATGCATTGTCTCACTTACATTTCATTTTATGACTTGTTAGCCAAGTGCTACAAAACGCAATCAAACGGTGTCATGCCAAACGCCTAACCAATAGATTTATGGATTTATACGTTTAATACGCGAACAACTCCGCTATTCTACATAAGTCTATGGTGAGTCCACCACAACGCTTTTCACTTTATTATGCAATTTATTTTCGCAATAATTTCCATCCTACGGGACTTTTTAATGGATGCTTTTTTACCCCTAACAAACCATTGTTCCATTGTTCTCATACGATCGCTGTACGCACGTATTTCGGACAGAGTAGGGGTTTAAAGCAAACAGTCACTGCCGCTGGATATCTCTGGCGGTGAGAGACAACGTAGCAAGCTATCACCTTTCCACTTTACTCTAGCCATTGATGAAGTCATGGGAGCCGTGTTCCTTGGACACGACATACAAAGCATGGAGCTACTCCCTAGTGAGTGACTTCTTGACTTGGAGTATGCCGACAATCTTGCCCTAATCTGTGACAGCTCCCAAACGTATCAAGCACTACTGGACAGATTACTACTAGCTGTCAATGGTTTTGCACTATTCTTTTGCTCCATCGAAGTACAAAGTCATTCTCCAAGATTGGAAAGCACCCACTCCTGCGCTGAACTTTGGTGGAAATTAAGTAGGATTCGTCCATGAATGTAAGTACCTGGACAGCTGTATTAGCAAGCTTGGGAACGTAAATGTGGTTACGAACCGTATAGCAAAAGCTCGATCTGCTTTTGCCAATCTCCACCACCTAGGACGCTGATGCGAGATCACTCTAACCCTGAAGCGTAGCATTAAAATATATTCCTCTGTTCAACATTCTTATTCGGTTGTGAAACCTAACCCATTAGTTCGACAGATATAAAAATGCTAATGAGGTTCGATCAGTACGACCTTTTCAGCTTAGCTCATATCTAGTGGAAGCACCGCTTGAGCAATACCTGTGTTCGACTTGGCGTATTGGTTGCAGGAAGAGCGAGTGTACTGCTCATCACCATTATATCACGCACTAGGCTCCCATGGCTGGGCCAGGTGTTGCGCGTGCCAGCACACCGACTTCTGTATCGTACTTTGTTTGCCCACCGGAGTTTTGATGGAAGGGAAAGAGATGAGGCCAAGCAAAGACTTATTCGAGAGAATTGAAAACCCTCACTTCGAAGTTGGCGTCGGTTGGAGTATCTCGACTGCCTGACTGCTGTTCCGAGGATGATGAACACGTTTGATTCGACAAGCTTGCTGGTACGGCGAACAGCCGGTCCCAGTGGCATTGGTGTTGTGAGTTTCTTTGCCCATCCCCTTCCCTTTAAATTCCTCCTCCAAATACGACCTTATACGGAATGCAAAATATAATATTTACCATTATAATACTTGCTTTTTAATTCGTTGTAGTGCAATATTTTAGTATCTTATTCGTTTGTACCGCAGCACATTTTCTAGGGTGTATTTCGCACCCCTAGCTAACGTGTATTCTTGAAGAGGAGAATGATGAAGACATGATGCATGGATCAGCAGCTGAGAACGCCATCAGCCTTGTGTCATACCACTACTCGAGTGAGCTGATTTATTCTTATCCGAGCAATCCTTTGCTCTGGAGTTCATTTGGCAGAAATTTATAGTCATCCTCAGCGTCACCGGTGAACAAAAACGATCTGATATGTTTGGCCGATATTGTGATATCGACAGTATAAAGTGAGAAAAGGGAATTATCAATCAGATCCATTCGATGGGCGTGCTAATCTTTTCCCTACGGAACACATAAAATATAACTGCTTCCCAAGTGGATTTTTATTGATGGCTTTCATTTCTCACTTGACACTGATTATTCAGCAGCTCCTTTAACTTAATAGACGATAAACAAATGACCCGCATCTCCTCCATGTTGTAGTTTTCACTCCAACCACTCAAAGGAACCTGAAGGCACCTACAGTTACTCATAATAGATCAGTAATTTACATCGACGATCTATTTCAGCTTCTTCGGTCACCGTGTGCTTTGTTTGCGAATGACGACTACGGCTTACTTCAGCAATGTTTCAGCCGCCTGTCTACTTGGTTTACAGAAGTCCACCACCAGGTCAACCCCCGCCAGATTGTCAATCGCTGGCCTGGGAAAGGGTGATGATGACCTGACTTTCCTCTTCAGCGATCAACCGCAACACCCCATAGCTTCCGTGAAGGACTAATGTACACTCTCGCCTTGTGATTTGAAATCCGTGGACAACCCCTATGAGATATGTCGTAGCGGAATGTATATACTTTGGGAGACCAAAGGCCTATAAACCAGCTGAATAGAAGAGTTTACTCCTCACCCCCTATTCTTTATCATAAAATCAGTCCTTGAGTACTACCATCTGTCTACCGTCCAAGCAGACCAAGCGAGTCGTCTAAAATGGAACGGGTCAAACACGTCGCTACCAAATCCATCTCCAGGTTATGAGATGCACGGTATGAAGCCAAGAGCGACAGACTGAGGCTGTACACCTTTCCCTATCGTCAAGTGCGAATCGACCTCACTAGACTTACAGTAATGTACATCAAGTTAACTTCCTCATGCTGAGGCCACTAATCTGCTTGCGAACACTACAGCCTAAGCACAAACCAGTATAAGCTTGTAGTGCTGATCTGAGAACAGTTCCCCACTCCTGTGCTCTGAACAGCCAGTGGTCAACTTTCGGAGCTATCCACCTAAGCATGTAGTTGGAGCGACTTAGACGCAGGAGTTCAGAAGTATTGACTACGCATTACTCCACTGTTAATTTTAGAGAAGGATTGCCTAATTTACTGTGAGTTTTAGGGTTTTAAGTATGTCACTTTGGACATGGAAAACCATTTGCTTACCAGCCATCGGTAAATTTTGGTTTTTAAACCTTTGTGATCATATTTCAATGGAGCTGCACAGGTTTGAATTTGTACTTACACGCATAATGGAGTATATGGGATTAAATATTCTCACGAGAGTCTTCCTAAGGTGGATTTTCGTCAATCACATTCAGGCAAATATGCATTACACGTCCGGAAAGCAATAATACTACTGCTACAAATAATAATAACCACGTCATAAGTTCGGAAATGGTCAGCAGAACACCCTCTGACTATGCACTCTGCTCCTAGGTCTCGTGAATTTAATCTTCTACGTCTTTGAGTAAAGTCAGTGCGATACGGGCGAGGTGCCGAAGCCACAATGACTCAAGTTTCTACTTGTCCGTTATTTTGGTGCATTGGTTACTCCAGCTTTCATCTAAATAACAGTAAAATTAAATTCACTTTCTCAATATCCAACTCAGAAATGGATTATTTTAAAAAGGTTTAAGCGCAGCATGTAAGAATGTGCGCATAAATAGCCAGGAATTTGTATCACTAATAATTGGCATATGGGGTCTTTGTTGGTAAATAGTATGAGCAAATGTATCAAGCCCGGCTTCTTTTATACACGCGGTTAGCTTCATATAGGGAATTATCAGCATATGGTTGCGGCGCGTCATACATAACTTAAAGCAATGCTTGACAGTAGGAGGAACGGAGGGCAGTAGGCAAATTTTGTTTGGCTGCTACGGTAGTGACCCATCGAACTGTTATCCCCGACACAGCGAAAAGGTGCAAAAGAGAGAAGGTTTTAAGATGACCAAAGAGGGCAGAAGCAAACTGCGCTGTTCACCTTTCATTTTATCCCATCCGGCGTATCTGACTGTTTAGTATCAGCAACAATGTTCTAAAATCAGGACCAGTTAAGCAAACGCACATTATTCTTAGTTTTGATTCTGGTGCCATCGCTCTGAACGTGACGAAGAATAGAACCGCTTTGCGATAATATCCATTGGATTGTATAAAACTAAAAAGCATTTCCGAGGAGCGAAACTACCGAAAGGGGCTACTTACTCCTCCCATTACGAATATCAGCCTGCCTGATTATTTTTCAAACGATGACGTGAATTTGGTGAATTAGAGGTTCACACAGCAACTTAAAAAAGCATAGTGTATGAATGGTGAGTCTTGCATTATCTAACAATCTCAGTTCCTTTGCTGCTGTATAATCCTAATAGTCTGCACACTTGAACGGAAACTACGCTTGTTTGGGTGGACAGACATTAATTGATGGACGTTTTATATTGCCGAATTTATTTACTCTTCTCTTCATTGTAGCGCATGCTATCAACCGATCGTTATCCAAACGCTACATTGCTTTAGGTTGCACAATATATAGAACGAGTGCAATAACCGAACTTTCACTCGCAGTTGCATTTCATTTGCGATAGGGACTAGGTCTATCTAGACCAGACTGGATAACCTTGTCGTCTCCATTGGAAAGGCAGCATATCGGCAGAAGAATATTGGGTTTTGTTCACTTCACTGATCGAAAGCACCACCTTTCACTTCAATGTGAGAATCGCTGTCAACATTGAGATTTCCCGTCCCAATTCAGTCACACAATTTGCACTTTAAAAAAATCCTGCAATCCCTATATCAGCAACCCGCACGGTTGGTTAGTTGTCTTGCCAAGTAGGAAGTAATTCAGTTCGAATCATCCTGGTATTCATAACATGAATATTTCCTTCCGCATGGAATAAGCAAGCTGATATTTGATAAAAAGTAAACATTTATTTGGAATCAGGAGATGCAGGTGATGTAATGTGTCTGCATGACTAGTTTTTTGACCGGCCGCCCCGACACAGTCTCATGTGAGGTGATGCTTGCGAACGGGGTTCTACTAAAGGCAGTGTTGGAGCTCCTGAAATCTCATGCTCTTATTTGAGGCGACCTGAAAACGATTAGTGAATGAACCAAGCAAAAGCCCAGTAAGTGAGCAAAACTAGGCGTGGTCTCCTGCTAGTCCTCGACAGTAACCAAGCCTAGTTCATCCACGGTAACAAATCAAACTCAACTGCTCGAATATGGCCAAGCCTCAAAAATTGGTCTCAGTTAAAAAGAAATATGATGGGGTTCCAAGGGATGCAATTTGAACTCATTGCAATGATATGAATCCCAAGTCAAGATCAAGTTTTATTAATTACTCATGGGTTCTTTCAGCGACACGAATCGCTGGAGCTGAGTCTGAGGCCGAGCTGAACATATTTCGCCGCCCTCAAATGACTGGCTTTGTTGCGCGTTGCATTGCTACTTTCCTGTGCAATCTAAGGCCGAGTTCATCGTACACACAGGTTGGCAAGTTTCGTATCTATCGGATGTCGCTATCTCCCGTATGGATTCTTGGATGCTTCTACTTATTGCAGGGGCCATAAGTACATTGTCTCTGAATTCAAGGATAATTAAGTTACATCACGAAAAGGGCGACCGCCTAGCCGCAGCGTCTTGTGCATTTGCGATGCATGTGTCCACATGCCCACCTAGCTAAAATCGAATATACAATGTATCATCATTGAAAAAGCTGAGTTCCGTTTCTTGTTTTGCCAGCAATTTGCAGTCAAATTAGGCGTACTAGCCCATCTGACTGCGCAAGCCATTTTCTGTGTCATTACATGAGCTCGTTGGTTTTACTTGTTCAGAAACACAGCACTCCACGACCGCTTTCTAGCACGCTTGTTCACATCCAGTAGAGATAGCGGCACTTCACTTGAACCTTGGGCCTTTTGCATGTCAGTCGAAACCTCTCTCTGTGTACCATAGACTCGTAGTCCCCAGATTCGAGAGCAGTCCTACTATACCTACTTGGTAAGGGCAGACATGTTCAAGTGGGTAACACTCAATATTCATGACATGGCAGTGGAAGATGAACCGGACTATATCATAGTCAACTGTCAATCACGCAGGTCCACGCAGTCACCCATGGCGAAGTGGCATTAGCTGCTGGCATCCGCTGGAAGACGCACCGCTGACGAGAACCACAAGGTCGAAACATCGGTGTCTGGTACTTTTGTGGGCTAGCGAAAGCCGGCTGTCTGAGAGTGGAGCGTGATGAACTATCTCTACTCAATATTCATCAGTTTCATTTATGGTCCCATTAAACGCATTGACCAATAGTCACGTCAATGTAAATTGCAGTCCGCAGTTGGATTACGAAGAGCAATCCTTTCACACAACCAGTGAATCAAAATGATTTCTGCAATTATCCTGAATTATCCTTACCTGATTTAGTAGGTATAAGCAAAATCATGTGCTGCGTAGTTGCTAACCTTCCGGCATCTTAGATAGGTTTTATTCAGCGCATATCCCACCAATATAATTGATTAGATTACAAGTGAGTATGCCCCGAAAATGCCAAGAAATCAACTTTTTCCGATACTATTCGTTTAACTATTTGAGCTTTATGTTTGCAGGCAACTCTGTGACAGCACAAGGGAGATCAAATGATCAACTTGGGTTAATACTCTCGAGCAGCTTATTCACAATCATGGATGGCCAGTCATAAATTGCTTCTCATACGGATGGCCGATTTGCTCATCCATTCTATCTGCCCTGGCCAATTGTGCTTGAAAACAAATGCCTGTGTGGCTCATTTGATGTACATCTGGTCGAATATTAATGTACAATGTATATTAAAATGTGCATAGTGGAACAACACGACAAAATAATCTAACATTGCAAGAAATGCATTGCTAATTTTACAAGTGAATTGTCGCATTATTCTACTTATTTTCCGCTCGGGGCTTTACAAAATCGTAAAGTTGACTGGCATGCTTCACTTCCCAGGCAGTTTTATGAGTAATGTGGTTTGCAATGTTAAGAAATGTCAAAAATTACCAATTTTTTCCTCCCCCATAGGTCCGCCGTCATTTTAGCTACAAGGCTGGACTCCACAGAGTCACCCTTAAATGCGCGCAGGCATTAACAGACATTTTGTAAGAGGAAGTTTCAATTCCACATACTTGCGTCCCAGGTGGTAAATTTCAATGCATGGACGATACATTCAAGGAGCTTGGATTACCTCGAATCCTCGGTAGACGAACTGTTCTCACTAGCACCGATTTTACCCAACCGATGACACAGGTGAATCGGTACGTAGTTACGCAGCATGGAAATTGTTCGAGTAAGAACGAGTGGATTAATACACCCGATGAAAACGATGACCAACACTCCTGTCTGTTGGCTGGCTGCACCATTACTGTACGTTACCACATGGGCAGATGCAAGCGTGTATACAAAGGCACCATGACAATGCGTGAACATTATTGTGGATGCCATTATGACGGTCGAAGATGTCAGCCTGCGTAACTATTTTACCCGCTGTTTTCGCTTCGCAATCACGGTTCCCGAAGTTGCTAATGCTTGCCTATAGGAACGTTGCATATACCTTCGTGCTCTCAGAATCATGACAAAATTAGATGTGACGAGGACAACACAAGGCCAGAAACATGTCAGTGCTAGTCAAACGTTGGGTTCTACCTTGTTGAGTCACGTGTGCAGCGCTTCAGTAGACAATGCATTCCAACAACATTTTGGTCGTGTAAATATTCGGGACAGAAGATTGGGAGCAAAGAGCAAGAGCAACATAAGGAACAGGTAGAAAATGGCTCCGGCTAACAGTCGCTTTTCCCATAACTTGTATTTCGCTTTACAGCTCACTGCCATAAACCGGTCAAGGGAAACACAGACGATATTGTGAATGCTCAGAATTGCACCGAACCATATCAGATTATCGTCAGACCAAATGGTGCATATGATTCAGTCTACCAAGCTCGATCCGTCAAACGTCGTTCTGTTGACCAACTGATACACCAAAGCCGTAAAAACACATAAATCCATCGAAACAGCATTGTAGTTGTACTATCAAGATGGTCAACCTGGAGCCGATTTTCACGTGTTGTAGCGAATATAAAACGATAAGGTTAATGATAGTGCCTAGTACACCAGTGATAGCCAGCAATGTGCGTACCGCAAGCTTAGCTCGCCACATGGTTGTCATTGAACATCCGTGGGGCGTACGTCGGCTACATCATATTGAAGCCTATTCGGAGTTCTGATAGACCAATGACCGGCAGCCGGTCAGTCTCACAGTTCGGACACCAGATATTGGCCATTCCCAATCACTGTACCGTTGGATTTGTCAAGTAGTAACACTTCAGCCTGTTGGTCATAAATCTCTCTCTACCGACTCAGTATCTCATTGAGCACGACATCTTGACGATGGTATTAGACTGCGAGTTATGTGGCCAAATTAGCTAGAGTGTTCCTGAGAAAATCCAATACAAAGTGGTTTTGTGGGCACTTGTCCCAAGAAACGCAACTATACTTCAACTGGTCATTTTTCCCCACTTCACGGAAACTTTGCGTCTGATAATTGACCGATAGTAGTAGTTCGTTTCATTTTAATCCATACGTAGCAATGGCTCATTAGGGATAAAATGCTAATGCCTAACGTGTTCCACAGGAGAGTCATAAGGAGAGTAACGAAACCAAAACTAAGTGTTCCAGCATACTAAAGTGCATGTCGGTAGACGCACGTTAATCTACACATGAACGCTAAACTAACTGAACGCATCCACGCTTCATGGAGATGGCAGAGAAACACACAGACGGTCTAATTTACGTTGCCTCTCAATGAACTTAGACTACATCACTCGATATCATTGGGCCTACGTGTCTTCAAGTTACTTTTCTCACAACTGCAATGTGGGGGCGCGACAGACTTAAGTGGAGGGGTTCTTTAGTATTAGCACATACACGGATTGTAAACTATCCCGGTGGCACTCCAATTGCGAATATTACGTGACTAGTTTTATCTGACAGCATACCCATTTGTTTTCCTAATTATGTTACAGAAAATGAAACTCCACATGGTTTTGACTTTTGAGGATTCGCTACGCCAATGTGAGATACGCGGACGTCAATACCATGCTTCGAACAGGATAATATTAACCTTCCACGCTAGTAATAAACATGGAACAAGTTCACAAAAATTTTCGTCACCTTTCGTTGTAGAATCTCGAGCATACAGACACGGAATCTAGCTAGTGCATTCCATGTAAAATACCTTGTATGTCCCGAAAGATGGAATGGAAAACCCCTCTAATGACATTCACACCAGTCAAAACTGTAGGCTAGAATATCCTGATCTTATTAAACCTATCATGGACAATGAACTTTCGAGGCTTATTGCATACGAAAGACCGATGTTTGTGAGCGACGTAATGGCGCATAGTCAGTGCTTTACAAATAGCAGCATAAAAGCGGAGCATCTTCTTGGTTTGCTACTAGTAAGCTCTATGAAGGCGGCGTAGGAGAACTGTGGGATTCCCTACTATCTTCATGATTTATCAACTATTCTGCTCAAAGCGAATATTAGCGAAGTCGAGACGTTTGATTTGATGAGTTTATTTACGGAATTCTGGCCAAATTTAACCTCGGTGTTATAGCATGGGGTCATTCGCAGGACAAACATTTCTTAGTCACCATAACAGCTCAGTATCAAATTCCTTGAGGCCTTGAACTTACCGGTATAGATGGGAAGTCTGGATCAATTGACAATAATAACAGTCTACACAACAACAGGGTGGGTACGGTACATATGTTCCATTTTTAATACTCCTTCAAGAGATGTGCCAAAAGCATACTCCACAATGCTTCTCTTCTGTTTCTATAGCTACTTGCTTTTCTCCAACCAACAGTGAATACGTTTAACATTCGTAATCACTGAGGAGATAACGAGCGAAGTCCGCCTTGCATTAGCACCTGATCCTGCATTCCCCGTAATATGTAAATCTCGGTCGGAATTGTCGACTGTTTCTCATTTTCATGGGAGTTTATCGGTTTAGTTTGCAACGCGTCCTTGCTCCAGCCTTAGGGCTGATTTGACTAAAATCTGTTCTAGACACCGCGAACTCAGTGGAAGTTCCTAGACTTTAGAGTGTGATGCGTGACCATATGCTGAACATGCTTTTATTCTTAAGATCGTATCGATACGAAGGCAAGGGTTATCGTATACCTTGGAGCATAGCTTAACTTAAGGGTTGCCAGTTTGAATTTGAGACTGGAATCCGAAGGGCATGGTTTATCTGACTCGCCATGAAATTTAACATGTGCCAAAAGACAGCGCAACCTACTCACCACCATTCATAATTCCCCAAGTTGGCTGGAGCTATGAAACACCTCAGCTGTCTTGTCACAATAAAACATACTTAGGTGAAGCCAGCAAGAAAAGCAAAGTACAGAAAATACCATGTTTCATCTTATGGTATCTGTTGTGTATGGTTGCCACTAGATCCGCTTTTGCACACACATGCACACACATGCCCAGCTTGCAAATGAGTTGAAGAAAAGTCTACTAATTCTTCCAAACGGCTTACAGACTAGATAGTCTAGTTCCAGACGATCGTTTCGCCTTATTGGATCATGTCAATAGTGCGCATTCTCTCGGTCCCCTGAGCTGGTAGTCTATACATATACTAGTAATTAGTCTGATCCAACGGAGTTGTGCTGATTGTGGTTTCTGTGTGCTCGGGGGACTGCTGTTGAGACTTGTTTACAGATAGGTTAAGTGCACCTACTGAAGTACAACAGTATCCTTTGAAACAAAGATTGGTGTAGATGCGATGGATTAGGCGGATCTTGGGACAACAGCTCAACATACAAACACCACTGAGGCCGTTACTTCCCCTAGGTTCATAACTGTCTCCAAACAAACGGGATCATCGTTTACCGGACCACAACCACGCAGGCTGAAGGAATCAACCGAGGCCAATTCAGGATTAATTGTTGTCCGTCATCTTACACAAGTCATCGTTTGACACTGCTCCTCATAAAACATAACACTCTTCTGTGCCTGGTAAATGAAATAACTGTACTAAGCGGTTCGTTTGCTCCGCCCTCTGCAGAAAGTACAGTACGCGTTTCCATTGCTCACGCGGTGCTCTCACCAAATAAGAAACCAGGTGCGAAGTCTCCGATGATGGAACACAACTAGATTCTTGGAATATGTGGATCTAAAGGGCAAGGTTGCACAACCGTGCAAGAAGTTGAACTGACGGCAGCTTTGTAGCCTCTACCGTTCTACACGAAAATGATGTCGCCTCCGTTTGCCGCCACGCCCAATCAACTCAAAATTGTGGTAGCTGCAGGATTCGAGTTAACCCCCTTCTAGCAAATGGTTCTAAAGAAACGTTCACAGATTTATTGCATTTCTGCCTGGCCAGCGTTCTCTAAATAAAAAACTAAGAAAGTCGATTTAACAGCACTGTGACCTGGCATGTGTGACTCGCCACTAAATGAAGTCACACTCTTACCTATCCGGGTGATCTTATCCACTCCACGGATGTCAGTTATTCAATATAAGGATTGCTTTTAAATCTTTCTCACGCTGGCAAGCCAACCGAACATAAACACAAATTAATAATGAGTATGGGGGTTTGGTACTATTCGTGATAGTTCATCAGGGTGCACACTCAGTCAGCAAGTTTTCGCTAGTCTGCAAAAGTACCAGATCCAAAGCTTACAGCGTTCTGCGTTCCGTCAGTGGTGCGACTTCCATCGGGCTACTGTTGCTGCCGCTCCAATGACTTCCGGATGCCAGCTGCTAGTGACAACTCGCCATGGGTGACAGCTGCGGAATTGCATGATTGACAGTTGGCTGTGATTTAGACCGGCTCATCTTCTACTGCGATGCCAGTTACGAACTGTACAGAGGACAGTATTTTACCCCAGAGACAATTGTCAACCATGCAGGTCCGCGGCTGTCACCCATGGAGAACTTTCACTAGTTGCTGGCATCCGGAAGTAATGGAGCGAAACCGAGCAGGGGCCCGATGGAAGAGGCACCACTGAAGAGACCCAGGAGGTCGTAACATTGGTGTCTCGTGCTTTTCCAAACTAGCGAAGGCCTGCTGACTGAGTGTGGACCGCGATCAATTACATTTACCCATACCTGTTGTATCCTGAAAAAGCAGCAGATCAGAATAGCACCGGAACGTATGTATGGAGAAATACAGTGTGTACATACAAGCGTTACAATTAACTCGATAGAGGTTCGAATTGCACACAATCAAACGCAAGCTCACCTGACTTGACCAAAGAGTGCTAAATAGAAATGTGAGTAGGATAAAAGAATTGAGAGCAAAAAAAGAAAAATATTTGAAGGCAACCTTATCCTCTTTTCTGTTCGTAACAACATAAGCACCATATGGGCATGTGCGATTTAATTTAATGTCAGCACCCGGAAGAATTGTTAGGTGGTATTACCCATGAAAGCGTATCGGTAACCAGAGTGGCTTATCCGACCGGAACATCGTGGGTTGGTATTGGTTTGTACCGAGCGCTGTATAGTAGGTGTGTTCCTCTTTTCAATAAACCGTTGGGAAAGCGCCGTATGCTGCCGTCTTGCATCAATCTTTGTTCCATCAGCCAACTTGTAAGTTCCTGGCGTGCAACAGTTTCCACACCGGTCGGGGGTCCGAAGACATTACCTCCTTTCCGGGAATAGGGGAGCCTCCCACGAACAAACGTCCCTGGAGGATACGTTCTCCCAACGCGACTATATTTAATCTGATAAACCGTCCGTCCTTCATATTCTTTCTGATCGGCGGTTTCTTCGGCTGCAAAAGCTGCACTTAATCGAGTTAGATTTGTTCGCCCAGCATTAGCTCCGAGGGAGTCATTGCCGTTGCAGTATGTGGAATGGTTCTGTCTACCTCCAATGCACATTTCAAACGCATCATTACAGTATTCTACCGAAAGCCGAAGGACTTGTAGCGGTTCTTTCAAAGTACCATTAAGTCTTTCGGTGAGTCCATTCGCTGCAGGATTATAAGGTAAAGTTCTCGTGTGTCCGATACCATGGCGCCTTAGAAATTCAGCATACTCGTGACTTTGAAACTGTGGGCTGTTATCAGTGACTATTTTTTCTGGCAAACCGTACCTTGCAAACAAACAACGGAGCCACTTTATGATGACGGCTGTAGTTACGTCCCCGCATAGCATAGCCTCTGGCCATTTGCTGTAGAAAAATGTAGCCACTTGCACGTTTCGCTTCTGCGGAGGTGCATTGGCAAACGGGCTCATAATATCGATGGCAACTTGTGCCCATGGCTTCACTGGGTACACGATAGGTTGGACTGGAGCATTCAGAGGCCTCGCACTCTTATCGGATTGTTGGCTGGTGTAACATTCCCGAATAACCGCCTTGACGCTGGAATTCAACTTCAGCCACCAATAGTATCGTCGTATCCGAGCTTTTGTTTGCACAATCGCTGAATGACCTTCATGCGCACATGAAACCATCAGAGGAATAGGGGTTGCAGGGACCACAAACTGCTAGCCTCTAATAATGCAGTTGCTCACCGTAGAAAACTCGTGCCGTAGGGTACAGTAGGTAAGTAACTCAGGTTGCATTTTCGTACGACTGGGCCATAAAGTGGAGATGTATTCCCGTAGCTTCCCTAGGACAAGGTCTTTTCAGTGTGCTCGCGTATCAGGTCAACTGTTATTGTAGGTATTCCGTCTGAGAGCTGCGATATTATTTTTAACTCCTTCAAGTCCTCGATTTCCCCTTCGTTGGACTGTGGGAGTCTCGACAGGGCACCTGCAAGTTGATTACAGCACCTTGGCATGTGTTTTATTTCGTTATCATAGTTCAAGGAACGTGAGTAAAAGCGGCTCAAGCGTACCGTCTTTTGGCCTTGGTTACCGCGAGTTAGTAGCGTTGTAAGTGCAGAACGATGGGTGCGCAAAGTGAATCGACGTCCGAATAAGTAAAAGTTCCATTTCTCACACGCCCAGACACATGCGAGGGCCTCCTCGCCGGTGGAACAATTTCTTTCAGTATCAGACAAGGTGCACTATGTGTACGCAATCACTCCGTCCTCTCCATCGTGCGGCTGAGACAGAAACGCACCCAAGCCAACATCTGAAACATCCGTTGAAACAAACGTTGGACAATGCTCATTGAAGATCGATACTGTGGGAGTGGATTCAATCAGCGCTCGTATGGTCAGGTAAGCATTGTCTTGTTCAGTGGCCCAACAAAACTCTGGCTTTTGGTGCGTCAACCTCCGTAAGGGCTCGGCAATAGTCGCGAAATCCGGTAACTGTCGAAGGTAATAAGAACACAAACCCAAGAAATGTTTCATCTGTGTAACGATGTATGGTTTTGGACAATCGAAAGTGGCTCTGGTGTTCTGCGCATTAGGCTTAATACCCGAGGTAGAAATAACATGTCCAATAAACTTGACCTCCGTTACAGCGAATTGGCATTTGTTGGTATTCAGGCGGAGATTTAGTTCATTCATTCTATGCAGCACGTTATGTTTTCCTGATGTTCGGTGGGATTACTATCAAAGACACAAATATCATCCGTATACACGACACATCCTTTGAGATTGATAGCGATAGAGTGGTAAATTTCTGCCAGGCTGCTGGGGCATTACTATGGCCCATTGGTAGCACTTTGTATTTATACAAACCGTTTTCCGTGAGGAAAGCAGTCAAATGTCAGCAATCTGGAGTCAGCGGCATGTGATAGTATGCACTGCGAATATCCAGCTTTGAGCAATGTTTGGCGTTTGCAAGGTTAACCATCAACTTGTGGAGAGAAGACAGAGGGGATTTGTCCATAATTGTATGTCGATTAAGCTCTCGAAGGTCGGTGTATACACGAATGGAACCTCCTATCTTTTGAGTGGCAACTAGTTGATGAACCCATTCAGAATACTGTGCAGGTTCTATCAAGTCTTCCATGACCACATTTTTTCAAAACTTGCGACTTCGTTTCTTGCTTGGCCTGAAGTACGTGCCTAGGTTGCGAAATGCTGAATGGTTTGTAATCCTCGCTCAAACGAATGCGTTGGATTGTTTTGTGACTATACCAATATCCGAAAGAAAGAGATTTGGGTAACTAGACCATAAGGAATGAAGGTTGACGCTAGCGATTGTCATCCGGCTGACGCATGGTGATAAGTTCAATTAGACCATGGCGTTACGTACCAATAAAAGCTTACTATCAGTTGTACAGACATAAACTTCAAATATACACATCCGGCTGTTTGTAAGAACCACTGAAACCGTAACAAAACCGAGTACGTGAACATCACCATTGGAGTAGCTGCTGAAATTGTAAGCGGAAGGATGTACTGTTAGCTGATCAAAATGCTGTTTGTATAAACAATATGGCACAACTCAGTCGCCTCAATGCATACACCGGCTAAATTACCTCCGACTCCGGTGGCCTCACCAAGCAACAGTAAGTTGACCAGACTCCAACAACCAAACAATCCGTTTAACACCGTGTCTTTAAGTTATGGCAAATCTGCATCCAACGCAAGGAGCCAAGGCGCGTTAACCGTTGTGTGTACAAATGTTGCTGAATCACAGGCGAGTACAATAAAGGGGAAGCTGTTGGATGATCGTAATCAGTGGAAGTCTATATGTACTGCGATTGGCATTTCGGTTGAACCTGCAATGCTGAGACGAGTCACACGTCATCCAAATTCAGCGCACTACGGTGAACCCCGACTTCTCCGGGTGACACTAAACTCCATCAAGGACACAGAGGCAGTTCTACTATCGTCCAACAGGCTTTGTCATTCATCACTCGAGGCGCGTATACTTCCTGATATCCCCTGGAACGAACGTCCGAAAAAGATGAGCAACCGTGAAGATGTTCGTAAAGCCGAGGCGAAACGGACGATAATTGTGTACGGGGTTCCTGAGCTCCAAAATTCAACCTCTGATGCAGCGGATGCACATGACCGGGAGCAATGGAGTTACATCCGCCACGAAATCTCCCTCAATAATATCATCGCTAAGCGGTTGACCAGGATTCCATTTTCACCCAACTACAAAGGGAACGGTCCCAGACTTATGAAGGTGGTGCTTCAATCTGAGTTTATGTTACCGCTCGCCTTGGAAAACTGGTCCAAATTCCGCATGAAGCTGCCAGCTGAAATTCGGTTAAAGGCATCAGGTACGCTGCCACGGATTACCAACGACTCACGGGGAGCGATCAAATGGTTGAACCATCCACTCATGCAACTTTGTGAAGGCATGGATTTATCAACAACCGCAATATCCCACGAAACACGGCTGAACACGGGGGACCAGCATGGCCCGAAAGGCTGCGATCAGTCGTCTAACCGAAAGCAAACTCAAAGGCAAACGTCACCACAAAAAAACGGTTAATGGCCGACCCGTTAACGGTCGGCACAAACTCCATTTCTACCACAACCTGTGCTAGCTCACTCTTGGTTACAAAAGCACTATCCTGCATGTATACTAATGCACAAGGCCTCATAAGTAAGTTGGTAGAACTCCGTCACCGTTTGGCTTCGGAGCCTCGAGACATCATAATCATCACCGAAACCTGGCTGAGCGGCGAAATCACAGACGCTGAGATTGCCATACCGGGTATGTCACTTCTCCGGAACGACAGAACGGGCAAGGGCGGTGGCGTGCTCATTTATTTCCGAACGAACCTTCGTTGTGAGCTCATAGACGATCCCCAGACTTGTGTCACCGACGTCCTTTGGTGCAAACTGTGGTTAGAACGCAACGACGTATGCCTTCTCTCTGTGGTTTACCGACCACCGAAATCCACTCCGGAAAGGGACAACAGACTTATTTCCGCTTTTCGCTCCGTGCTTAATCAGAAGTACAGCCACATCCTCGTTGCAGGAGATTTCAACACCCATGACTTGGAAAATCCAGCATCCGAGACAGAGGTGTTCAAGGCATATTTGCAAGAGCTACTCTCTAGCACCTTTTTGTATAACCACGTCACCGTTCCAACCAGGTTCAGAACAGGAAACAACCCATCGATATTAGGTCTAGTGCTCACTAACGAAGAGCTCATGGTCGATGGACTAAAGGTGTGCAGTCCTTTGGGCCGTAGCGATCACGTGACTTTGCAGTTCGATTATATCTGCTACGCCGAATATCCAGCTGCGGAGCTCGAAACGAGGCAATCTGTTATCCATTACCACGTTCTGTCTGCTCTAGTTGAGAATACCAGTTGGACGTTTCTAGCTAACTGCACCCCAGAACTAGCCTGGGAGACATTTGCGAACACCATCACGTCACTAGTCATAGAAGCCTCAACACCAAAAGTTTCCCAACATCCCCGCACAGCGAAATCATTCTTGCGAAGCCGGACGCGAAAATGCATGACTCTAAGGGATCGGGCATGGCGCACGTATAAAAGCAACCCCAGCGCAGAAAACTGGACGGAATACGTTTCGCATCGCAACTACTGTGTGCTTTTGGTTCGCGAAGACAAGAGAACGCATCAGCAGGAGCTAGCCAAACGATTCTGTTCGAACAAAAAGCTTCTTTACGAACATGTGAATGGACTACGCAAGGTGCAACGGGGAATCCCACCACTTAATACGACCAATGGGTATACACATACTGCGAAGGAGGCGGCCAACGCATTACGGGCCCAGTACTCCCCAATCTTCCAAGGTGTACAAGCCTCGACGTATATTCCGCCACTAGTTACCCCACCGCCCGTTTTATCCAACGTCACGTTCACTGCAGAAATGGTGCTGCAAAAGCTGCTATCCTTGCGTCCACACAGCTCTCCCGGGGCCGATAACATTCACCCGAAAACCTTACAGGTAGCTGCCATCCACTTGGCCGAACCACTAGCTGCATTTTTTCAGCGCTGTTTCGATGAGAACATCGTACCTTCGAGGTGGAAACAAGGTGTAATAACGCCCATATACAAAGCAGGAAGTCGATCGGATCCTGTCAATTACCGCCCCGTAACGCTTCTGCCTGTGATCGCCAAAGTCATGGAAGCGGTGATAGCAGATGCGTTAATGGGATACTTGGAAAACTACGGCATAATTGCGCCAGAACAGCATGGGTTTTGTCAACATCGTTCATGTACGACGACTCTGCTGATAGCTCGTGACAACTGGACCGAGACTGTCGATGAGCGAACACGAGTCGATGTTGCATTCTTGGACTTTTCGAAAGCCTTCGATCGCCTGGATCATCGAATCCTGCTCATTAAGCTCCAACAGTACGGTATCGGAGACCCGTTGTTAGGATGGATCGGTAACTTTCTCTCTGAACGGCAGTTAGAAGTTAGAGTTCGATCATCCTTTTCCGATCCGATTCGAGTGGGATGCGGCGTACCGCAGGGGTCGGTACTTGGGCCTCATTTGTTCCTGCTTTTCATTAACGATCTAGTAAGAGTTATTACGTCGAAATTCTTACTCTTCGCGGACGACCTCAAGGTTTGGCGGGCGATAAAACGATCGGACGACCATGAAGTCCTACAGCGTGACTTGAATGAGGCCTGGAAATGGTCGGTGAGAAACGCCCTGCCGTTTAATGTTAACAAATGTCGCGTTGTTCATATCCGCCATCGACAAGTCCACGTCTACAAGCTTGGGGCACACGATCTGAAGACCACCACTCAGGAACGCGACTTGGGTGTACTGGTACAGGAAGACCTCGGGTGTTTCAAACAGTCAGATTCCGCTTCTAAAAGGGGCAACCAGCACGTTGGACTCCTGCGAAGAGCATTCGGAATTTTGGATCCATCCATCTTCTCCTTGATGCTGAATGCCTACGTGCGTCCTCACGTCGAATATGCAATCCAGGCCTGGCAACCCTGGCTAAAACGTGACCTTGCAGCGCTTGAGACCCCACAGCGTCGAGCAACGAAAATCGTCAAGGGCTTGCGCCACACTCCTTACCAGGAACGACTAGAGATACTCGGAGTGTTCAGCGGACGGTACCGGCGACTTCGTGGAGACCTCATACTAGTGTACCAGATATTGAGCGATCCCAGTCACGTATGCCGCCACCTCTTGAAGCTCAGCCCGAACACTAACCTTCGCGGTAACAGTTTAAAGCTGAGCCAACAGTACAGTCGTCTAGACTGTCGGAGAACCTATTTCCCCCTCCGGGCCTGCGGGCCCTGGAACGCCCTTCCAAACTCAGTAGTTTGTGCCCCCACATTAGATACGTTTAAAAAACGATTGGACGTCGCACTGAGCGCCCTGCGCTTTGTTTTATGAACGAAAACGCTTGTATATATTTAGGCTGACCAGCCTCTTTGGATTTATACCCCAAATTCACGGTCGTAAATCTGTGCGAACCGGTGAGTACGCCATTTTTATTTGCTACCATCACCAACGATAACAATTTCTTAGCCAGTTTTGCGTCGTACCACTTTATCCCCCTAAAACTGTTATACTTCTACCTTTTATCTCACTGACACTCCTTACTTCAACCACTTATGTGGTTTGCCAATTTGTCAGTATTTCTATTGCCAACCTGCGGGACTCGTTAAGTGTATGCTTTTTTTACCCGTCATATACCATTGTTCCATTGTTCCAACTGTGATTTGTGACGCGGAATCTAGTCCCATGTCTAAACACATGGTTCTGTTTCTAAACTCAAAACATACAACGTATATCTAGCCAAGGCAGTCTGTGTTCTTGAGTCGGAGACGAAAGTGGACGTTCGCCTTTTTATCAAAAACGTATATAAATTGTTCAGTGGTGACCGGACAAGCTCTGGAGTCATTTGCAGAATCAACTAAAGAATTGGCGCGCGAACGACAAACCCGAGCAAAATGACCGGTTTTACCGCAATCCCGGCAGATTTCACTCTTTGCAGGACATGACTTAGCATTTGCACGATGTTCGGCATTTCCACAACAGTAACACTTATTTCTAACTGCGGATCGTCTCAGAGAGCGTATAGAATCCAAACGGTCAATTTAAATAGTTCCTGTGTTAGCGAGGAAAATTTTGTTTTGTTTCGTGACTGCGACCTTCGCGCGAGCCAAGGCCCAGGCCCTGTCCCATGTGAGCTTTTCTGCGTTCTCCATTAAGAGACTGTCTGATCCGATAACCCGCGGGGTCAGAAATCAATTGTTGTATAAGGATAGTTGCTTCCCTTTTTCCTTAGGAATACCATCGCAGTCACACTTTCAAACAGAACAAACAAGGCGCGAAATGAATGCATCCACTGATTCACCAGATGTTTGTTTCAGCAGCGAAAAATTTCACCGAGAAGTGTTGATGCTCACTCTAGCACTGCAATGTTTACCGAGGCCAATAAGGCCTTTGCCAACGTGGGTTTCTTCCGCAGGTTGGGAGCATTAAATATACGTCGACAATTTGAGCCGCGGTGCAAGCACAAAAGCTTTAAAGTATCCTCCGTTTTCAGCGTCACGGATGGATTGAGAACTGGTAGCACAGACATATAATCGGAAAAATTAATTTTCTCCTCTTCCCAGTATTCTGCATTTGGGGTAACCGCAGAGTCAGTCCAGAACGGTGAAAGGGCAGTAGCATTCAAAGACATCGCTAGCACGCGACGCCAATTTGTTGCATCCCGAAAAATCTGCAGATTGGAGAAGCACCGGAACACACGTATGGAGAAATACTGAGTGTACATACGCGCATTACAATTAAATCGAGAGCAGTTCGCATTGTCATTAACCAAGTGCAACATTGCCTGAAGGGGCCGAAGAGAACTAAATAGAATTGCGAATATGTTAAGCGAATCGAGGGCAAAAACAAAGCAAAGTATTTGGACGCGACAGCTGTGTTAAAGAAACTGCTCTAACTACGCACCTACAGATATCCCGGAATCGACCATATTCACACAAGTGCGCTGAATATAGCGGCAGCAACGCTGGCCAAGCCATTGGCGCATTTCTTCCAAACGTGCTTCGATAAAAATAATTGTGCCCAACATATGGAACTATAACGTAATCCCACCAATGTTCAAAAGCGGTAATCGCTCGGAAACCAATAATATCGCCCAGTGGTCCCACTCCCTGTGCTCTCAAATGTGATGGAGGCAATCATCGTTGAGGCTTAATAGACAACGTAGAACGCCACATCATAGCATTCAAGCAACACGGTTTCTGGCAGCAACGTTCATGCACTACCAACCTACTGATTGCACGTAGTAGTTGGACAGAAGCGGCCGATAAAGGTAGAGGTGCAGACGTCATTTACATAGACTTCTCCAAAGCCTTCGACCGACTGGACCACCGCATTCTGATTCACAGGCTCGAAAGCCATGGAGTCATTGGGTGCATCAGGAATTTTTTGCAGGATCGGCAACCGCAGGCCAGAGTGCTAAGTGTGCTGTGCGATCCGATTTATGTCGAATGTGAAGTTCCACAAAGATCAGTTCTGGGGCCGCTTCTGTTTCTTGTGTTCATTAACGTGCTTACGCTTTTGATTGCTTCAAATTTCTTGCTGGTTGCTGACGATCTTAAGATGTGGCGGATGATCGCTGACCCAACAGATCACGATGCACTTCGGCCAGGCTAGGACAAAGGGTATGACAGGTCACTCTACAATTTTCTCCAGTTCAATTCGGGGAAGGTTCAGGTGGATCACATTCGCCACCAGCTTGGAGATGATGTCCTGCAGGCAGTCACCTAACAGCGCGAGCTTGGGGGACTAGTTCAGGCTGATCTGGGCTGCTCAGCAGAATCTGAGAAGGCCTCATAAACCAGGAACCAACACGTTGGCATGCTGCGGAAGGCATTTGAGCGGTTTCATCCATTTGTCTCTTCGTAGTTGCTTAGCACCTACATGCGGCCACATGAGGAATACGCAATGCAGGTGTGGCAGACCTGGCACTAACAATACCTTGCAGCGGTTGAGACTCCACAACGATGAGCAACGAAGCACGTAAAATGGTTGTTCATTCCTCCTTACCAACTTAGACTGAGGACCCTAAACTTATGCCGTGGCCGGTACCGGCGCCTAAGTGGCGAACTTATTATGACCTACCAGATGCTAATGAACCCCAACCATGTCTGCCCTCACCTACTACAACTGAGCTACAACACGAAGTTGAAGGGGCCACCGGTTCAAGATATCCACACAATACAGTCAGCTAGAATCTCGACGGAACTTTTACTCTCTTCGTATGCGTCAGCCTTGGGACGCCCTCCGAAATTACGTTGTTCCCGCCCCCATTTTACCTGCGGTTAATAAACGCTTTGAGGTTGCCCTAACCCACTTTCACTACGAGATAGAACCTGTGTGTCTCAACAGACGATATTATGCGACGAACGTTGAATAAGCAGTATTAACCTACACAACTGTGGTTGGCTCTTTCTGCCTTCATCTATGTTAACACTGTGGTGAGTCCACGACACGACTGTCATTTTATCCCTTTGTTTTCTATTCCTCATGTTGTGATTCGCTTTTTGGCCATCCTGTAGGACTTGCTAAGCATCCGCTTTTGTGCCCGTAACATACCAATATTCCATCATTATAAATTTTTTGATGTGACAACATTTATCTGACATTTAAAATGTGGACAGCAACTTAATGCATTAATTTTTCTTTGAGTTACCGCGAATGCTTTACTTCACTATTACTTAATGGTATAGCGTAAATAAGGCGTACATTACTGTTTTCGGTCGCACTTTCGAAACATTGGCCAAGTGGGCGCAACATGTGTGTTTTCTAATTGGTTTGTAGCTGTACCCATCCGCATGTTTCATTTGGCAGCCGTTCATTGATCAACAATTTCCGCTTTTGCCATTGCTCATCTATTTCAATGAAGTACTTATTTGCGTTCCAACCAAGTCGGGTTCTCTTATTTAAATGCATCAATTTGAAAGGCATAAATTCCGTAAAGTAGCATAATATAATAGTTTAGTGCTGGAAAAGGGACATTAAAAATATATGTTACTGGAATTAGACTCCTCGTCTATTAGTTGAATTTACATGTTCGCACTACAAAACTGGCGGAACTATATCAGACATCATGCCATCAGCTTCAAGGACAGGAAGTGTAATGATGTTAGCACGTTCGACGTTCCCAACAACTATATGGATTTTGTGGTATATGTAAGCTATCAATTCTTTGTTGCGTACAATTGGATACACAGCGTATACTGAGAACTAGCAGCTTGAAGAGTATTGCATACCTAGATCACAGTTAGACACTTTCACACAGACACGTCAATCATTCGTTTTAACTGACTCTTCAGCGACTTAGTCTGAAATTTGTCCTCTGATAATGTTCATCTCTTTTGCCAACATGGTGTAGGCTCCCGTAATGTTAACGGTGAGCGGTTGCTACACCCGTTTGAAGATCCTCGTCTGTTTCTCGCGAGCACTAACTTTCGACATAACACTCGCAGAAGAGTGACATGACGCCCACCAACCTCTGACCAGTCACATACGTAAATCGATCACATCGCGATCAGTTACGGCTAGAATGACTGCGTCCAAAACTGTCACTCGATTTAATGCGCCAGTGTGAACTCCGGTCACGCACTTGTGTGTGCCGACCTTCTGGTGCGTTTCGGTGGACTTCCACAACGTCGCTGTGACCGCATAGATCCCAGCTAAATGGAGAATTCGGGTGTTCTAAATGCGTACCAAAGTACGCTGGAATTCGGACTGAGTAAGCACTCATTTAAGAAGGTAGAAGAGAACTGGTTGCATATTCGTCAAATGTAACTATAAGCAAGCATGTCTTCATGTGGCGACTCAAATTACCAACCTGGACATTGTGTCTGTACACAGTCTCTGTAACTCCTGGATGCTCGCGGACACATTCTGTCTGGAAGCCAATACAATGAGACTCGCAGAACTCTCAGGGCAAAATTGCGTTCTAGCCTGAAGTGAGACTGCGAAGTCTGGTGGTCTCATCGCAAATCGGAAATGGAAGCAGTGGCCGCTGTTGGCAACGATTCATTTTGATACGGAAGATAGACAGCAGAAGAGCTGATGCTAGCGAGACCATTTCCGACGAGAATGAACAGTCTACCCACAGTTTGTCAAACCCTTAGAGCTTTGGGCCGAACATTTTCCAAGGCAGTTTATCAAATCTGACTTAGCACCTCTATCTTCGAGACTTGAGCGCCCTTCTCTCTAAGCCACGCTCTTGGATGCGCGCTCACGAGCAGAATTCGAAAGTGTGATCAGAATTTTTTACTGGCATAAGCCCGCAGGGGCAGATAGAATGCCACCACCCCTCTTCAAATTCGGGATACATGCTCTAATGGATGATTTATCAGAATTACTAGTGAAAGTGTGGGAGTAGGAAAATGATCCAACAGACCGCGGCCGCTCCGTTGTAGTCGAAATTTTCAATCGGTACTCCCGTTCGGAAGGACAAACCTGATCTCAACTGTCTCTATATTGGTAGAATTTCGTCACATCTAGGCTCACTCAGACAGCCGCCACAATCCCGGAAGAGCACTGTACGCGCGTTTCATCCTTTCGGGAATCATCAGCAGTGCGCATTCCATCGGACCCTTGGTAGGGCTCGAAACCGCAACTCGACTGTTGCCAGTCCGTGGTTGAGACCACTGAGCTACGGGGGACGGCAACGACCATCGTGAATAAGTTACTAGATGTGATATAGCGCCGCTCACTATCCACTGACTTACACGTTACTGCCGTGCAGAGGACAGGGTAGCCCCCTCACTAAGCGACGAGCTTAACAAACTTAAGCCGCCAATTATCTTATGGCATTATAAGCAGTTTGTTCTGTGTACTGATTACAGAAGAGTAGTAGGGGGAGTTGAATGGTATAGCTAGAATTTCGTCACATCTAGTGTAAGTCAGTGGATAGTGAGCGGCGCTATATCACATCTAGTAACTTATTCACGATGGTCGTTGCCGTCCCCCGTAGCTCAGTGGTCTCAACCACGGACTGGCAACAGTCGAGTTGCGGTTTCGAGCCCTACCAAGGGTCCGATGGAATGCGCACTGCTGATGATTCCCGAAAGGATGAAACGCGCGTACAGTGCTTTTCCGGGATTGTGGCGGCTGTCTGAGTGAGCCTAGATGTGACGAAATTCTACCTATACCATTCAACTCCCCCTACTACTCTTCTGTCTCTATATTACTTGCATCTGTCGTTCTCCGCAGACTGAGTAGCAATCTCGAAAGCTAGGTTCATGATCAGCAAACCGGGTTTCACCGAGGTCGGGGCTACATAGATCATATCTTTACTTTACGTCAATTATTGGAGCACCGCCATATTTATTGGCTTCCCACCTGATGTGCCCACAGCCAGTGTTCCGTGTCACGTTTACTGATTGCGAATGCGCGCGCGTGTGTCCATCAATAAGTGTGTGTGTGTGTGTGTTTCGTCTCTCCTCTTATTGCGTTCATTGGCCAAGTCCTTCCCTCTCTGATGGAACAATGTAGAATTCCTTTTGATAATGCTAAATATCCGCCACTTATGTCTCGGCTCCTGCAAAGTGCATCCTCTCAGGTGTCAGACATCATAGCTTGCGCCCTTCCCGATACGAAATAGGAGACTTTGAAGCAAGCGATCGTTCAGCGGATCACGCCCTCTGACAATTTCCGACTGCAGCAACTGTTTAAGGATCTGCAGCTAGGGGACAGGATGCCTCCAGCCTAGTTGCGTCAGACGCAACAGCTCCTAGGCACATCCAGCATGGACGCTGGGATTCTCCGCGAAATGTGGATGCAACGTTTCCCGGAAAAAACACAGATCATCCTCATCGTGGCAAGTGCCCCTGCCACTCACAGCAGTTGTAGAACTAGCAGACCGCGTCATCGAACGACATCAGCCAACGAAGGAATTTAGAACATTCATTCGACTTAGACCATCGCAGCTCCAGTGACATCCGCGACTAGTGAGCTGTCAGCATTCGACACAAATAGTGTCACTACAACGCAAGTCGAGTATTTCTCCCTAGACGGTAACTAGCGCGTCCGCTGTAACTCATCACCCCGTCGCACGTAGAGGAACAATTCAAGATTTTGCTTTTACCAATCGAGTTTTGGTAACAAAGCTCGTAAGTGCGAGCAACTATAGCGTTTTCTACCGCGAAGCAGGGGAAACTTTCAGGCCAGCCCGTAATGGCGATTAACGGTGTCAGCAAAGTCCAAAGTCGTCTCAACTACATGAGGAATTATGATTCCGAAACCCAGTTCTTAGTTGATAACGGAGCGGAAGTCAGCGTCTTTCGCCCAATTCCAGGTGAGCCTATCGCTTCTTCGTGGACAAGCCTGAGCGCCGCCAATGGCACGCCAATAGCCATTTGCGGTCATCGGTCGCTCACCCTGCACCTGGGTCTTTGGCGCACGTTCCGCTGGGTCTTCACAGTTGCCGCAGTCCCCTTTACCATCGTCGGCATTGAGTTTCTCAGACATATCGATCTCTTGGTCGATGCGAACCGCCAGATGATAGTCGACACTGCAACGAAATTCAGTGTACGTGACATAACCGCCGACATCGCATCTATAACAACCTTTAAACCTTTCCCCAGACCACAGCAGACTATGCAAAGCTCTTTGCCCAGTATTCCAAGCTCGTGCAGCCAATAAAAGCAGCTCTATCCGTGGTATCCCATATCACGCACCACATACGGACGAATGGCCTACCCGTCTCATGCTGTCCACGCCGACTATGGCCCGAGAATCTAAAGGTAGCATGGGCGGAGTTTAAGCACATGCTCGGACTTGGAAGAATCCGCACTTCCGACAGTCTTGGTCCCCTCCTGCGCAGATGGTCCTCAAGTAATATGGTGACTGATGCCCTTGCGATGATTACCGCGCACGCAATCGGCTAACCGTTCCAGATAGGTATCCCATCAAACACATGCAAGACAGTACCGCATGCCTAACAGGGAAGACGACCTTCAGCAGGATCGATCTGGTTCGCGCCTAATAACCGATACTTGTAGAAGAAACTACCATTACTAAAACAGCCGTTTCCACGCCTTTCGGCTTGGTTGCATTTTTAAAAATGCCATTTGGACTTCAGCGCCACACAAACCTTCCAGCGCTTCATCCACGATGTCACTCATGGCCTAGACTTGGCTTATCCATACCTTGATAATATTTTAGTAGCCAGTTTATCGGAATAAGAGCATCGCGAGCGTCTTCGAAATCTCTTCCAGCGCTTGACCCAACATGGTGTCACAGTCAACCCGACTAAGTGTGAACTCGAAAAATCAACGGTAGAACTCCTAGGTCACCTCCTTTCATCATCTGGTAGTGAAGTCCTATCTGATAAGCCCCAGGTAATTAAAGTCTTCCCAGCGTCGACTTCATTAAAGCACGTCCGTCGATTTTGTGGTTCGATTAACTACTATCGATGCTTTATTCTGCGCTGCGCTCAACTCAAGCAGCCTCCGACTGACCTACGGAGAGGGAATGAATGAAGTCCGATTTCCCTGACACGATGCAGACAACGTTTGACTAGCTCAAGGATGCTATCTTTAACATAGCACTCCTTGCTAATTCCAAATCGATTGCACCCCCTTTTTATTACGACTGATGTCACAGACGTCGTGGTACGAGCCGTCCTCCAACAACACGTTGGTGGGCAATAGCAATCCCTGGGTTGCTTCTCCAAATCACCTGCAGCCAGCAGAATCCCGCTACAGCAAGTTTGGTAGAGAACTGCTCACCATTTACCTAGCCATTCTTCATTTCCGACACATATTCGAAGGCCGCGCTATCACGGTCTACATTAACCACAAGCCCCTCATCTTTGCCTTCAACTGCTTGAGACAAATATTCACCACGGGAAACAAGCTAGGCAAACTTTGTCACGCAGTTCATTGCTGACATAAGTCATGCCTCGGGTGTCAACAATCCCGTCGCCGACGTTCTCTCACGCGTCAACCTCACTCTCCAGTCTTTGCCTACAGTCGACCTTGTCGCCATGGCATCTGCTCAGGCTGAAGATGAAGTGTTACAATATACTGTGGATTCCACTTCGCTGCATGTGCAACCTGTTCCTCTCCGAACCACGGAAAGAACCATTCTCTGTGACACTTCCACAAGTTGTCCCAGACCCCGCCTGCCCGTTTACTTCAGACGCACAGTGTTTGACGCACTACACTCACTATCACATCCGGGTATCTGTGCATCTTTGAAACAGTTCACCGAACATCGGTTTAGCAGCACGGTGACCTGGCCAGTGTGACTCGCCACTAAATTAAGTCCCTTTCTTTTACCTATCGGGATGATCTTATCCACACCACGGACGTCAGTTATTCAATATAAGGATTACCTTTAAACCCTTCTCGTGATGACAACCCAACCGAAAATAAACATAAAGTAATAATGGGTATGGGGATTTGGTACTATTAATGATAGTTCATCAGGGTCCACTCTCAGTCAACAGGCTTTCGCTAGTCTAGAGAAGCACCAGACACCGGTGTTACGACCTTCTGCGTCTCGTCAGTGGTGCGCCTTCCCTCAGTCCCCTGCCTGGTTTTGCCCCCAAGGCTTCCGAATGCCAGCTGCTAGTGGCAATTCGCCATGGATGACAGTTGCGGTGTTGTCCGATTCGCACAAGCACATTCCCCACGTAACTCCACAAGTTGATGCCACGATAATTCGTAGCGCATTGCTTGATCCCTTTGTCCATGCACAATGGTCGGACAAGGAAAACCCTCAAGTCAGCCGGCACCAATACTTCTGTCCACACATGTTGCACCAATTGGTGCAGCGCATATGCCAACTGCGGATCTGCCGCATTTCAATACTTCAGGCGGAATCCCGTCGGTGCGGTCAAAGTTCCCATCTCGCAGATGAGCAAATGCTGTCTGCGCCCCATTCAATTTCAGTGTGTCGACAAGTCCCAACTGCAACACTTGTTGTTGCAGCCAAAGCAGCGGATACCATTCAACCTATGAATAGTTGTTCAAGAGACAGTTAAAGTGCGTTCAACATATCTGCACCATATCTACACTATGTGTGCAGGCGGCGCTAGATATAGGATCGAGCGGCATCCTCAGCGGCTGCATCGTGGATCCACACATCGCCTTCAAGGAGTCAAGGAATTCCTTAGGTTGGAAGCGTTCGGCGTAGCATGTCATCTGCTCAGCCTTATCGGTCCACTGTACATTCTTTATGCGACGGAGTTCTCGAGTCAATCGCCGTCGAAGTTTGCTCCATTGACTCACCATCTCGTAGCTGGCACAGTTATTAATACGTGCACCGAATGTTGCATTATTTGCCGACACAAACGCGTCAAGCGTCGCACTGTTGTCATCAACCCAATCGGGCCGCTTACAGTTTGCACGCCCGATCGTATCCTCGGCCGCAGTCATCAACTCTTCAGGGATCTGGTGCCACAGGACGCTCATTGAGACGATAGATTGGATATCCCGATTGCGGGTGGCTATCGCGTTCACAAGTTCGTCTTCTTCTCAGCAGTATCTACGGAAATTATGTTAAGTTCGTGCCGGTTCACTATAGGTGAGCAATGCACAAATTTTCGATATATATGTACCAGTTGGTCTGTATCAACTTGTGATCATCGCCACACTCAGCTTCGCGCAGCTCACGTGCCATGCGAACTTCACGCACGTCACGCTGGCATACGGTGACAGCCAAAGGGATGAGCATGACTACTGCGTGGGTGCACCCAAGTAGAACTATCACTCGTACCCAGTGAGAGCCGAGTGTTCGTGCTCATCAGACAGTGAGCGCCACACAGTGAGAGCAGCCGCTCACTGTTCCCATTAGTTGTACCAATATCATACGGACCTATTAGGTTTGTCCACGCCGCGGCATCATTCCAAAAGGACAAGTTGAAATAATGCAGTAAAATTAGCTGGTCGATCCTTCACACAGACGGTATGACAGAGGACAACTGAGTGTAAAATTGATCCTTTGTGTCATCGGGATGACACATTGTGGGACCATATGTGACAATTCAAGTGCCAAAGTTACCGCTTGCAACTCGAAGAAGGGGTGTCATCAATCGTGGGCGGATGCCGGTCGACTTTTCATCCAACTGCTCATTTAGCCGGTCGGATAGTGAAAATTCGATCTCCTGTTAATGTGGTGCTGTGGTAGCGTTTCCCACCAAGTAGAGTGTGTAACCAGCACCAGCCTCATGCAGTTGGCGAGCACAGACTCACTGGGTGCAGAAATGTTAACAACGTGATGCGCGACTTCTAGCATGACCAAAGCGGTGCGTATATCTGGACGTTCACTACTGTTACAGTCGAGCAGCGTGTGCACATATCAGTGCCTGATGTTTAGTGCTTTGCGCGAAGGCATCCAATTGCGGAGAGCAATAGATCGTATGCTGACCTGGATTGCAGGAATTAGTGGGTTACTTGAAATGATACTCGAAAGATGGTGTGCATGCAAAGAGGAAAGAAGGGAGATGTTCACGGTAGCATGTTTTCGCTGATCCGCACTTATGTATACGGCAGATAAGGTGATCCTTTAGGCCACTGCACCACGGCGGGACGGCAGATGCAGTATGGAATGGTTAGTTGTGTGATTAATATTTGTAGTTGGACTTGGATACTGTCAGTTCGCCCACACCGTAACAGGAGAAGGACTCAGATTGTCATACAAAGCCCTGAAGAAAATGTACTTCCGAAGGCAGCGGTGCACGCTCCATTAGTCAGCGAACTTACTTGCGCGAAATTGTGTCCTGGCTCTTAGCTAGAATAAGGAGGTAACCCAACTCCCACCTAGCGGTCGCCACAATGAGGCTTTCAGGACATAAGTCAACATTGGATGCAGCAGGTTGAGGATTTGTCAAGATCTCGCTACCACAAACCTTAGCAATCCTTATACTCCCGTCTACATTCAAACATCGTTGGCGAAAACCTGTTCCGGATTTGCATGTCACTGCGGGCTCCATGTGATAGCTACAGAACGCCTGGGCATACAGAGGAACCATGGGTAGCTTGTCCTGCATCATCCACAGCTCCATCCACACACTCCATATACCCTTAAACCAGGAGAAAAAATCCGAAAGGTATATTGTCGTGTTCTAATACTTTGCTTTGTTTTTGCGCTCGTTTCGCTTATCCGACTCACACTTCTATTTAGCGCGAAATACAACATATATATATTCTCAAAGACCCAGCATGTTACTGGTTAGCTTTCAAACGTTTTGCGCAATCCATCCTCAGTGCAAATCAGCTTTAGGGGAGATAAGTACTACGAATATTGTTCCGCAGTATAAACTGATAAGACGTATGCAAAAGGAGTATAAAGTATTTTAGTAAACTGCGCAGTAACATATTCCGCTTCAAGACAGTGATCACGGTTGGGTTGTTAAAACAACTAAGATAAAGAAAATCACAACCCGAACGCCAATGAGGTCGGATCCTTGCCAAATCAGCAAGTGAATCCAGTCAAACTTGCTCATTATCCTTCGGAACCCAGTCCATCAGTTGGGAGGCACCAACCGACGCCAATATCATAGTGAGGGATTTCATTCCGTTTGGCCAAGTCATCATCTACTTTCCCCTCCTCTTCTTACATCCACTCTCCCGGCGCGCAAACGACGCACGACGCGGGAGTCGGTGTACTGGCATGCGTAACACGTGACCCAGCCATCGATGCATAGCGGTTCACTCACACTTGCTGAACCAGATACACGACGCCGAACACGACCATTGCTCACGCAGTGTTCCCATTAGACATGAGCTAATCTGGGAGCAGCGTCAGTCGAACGTAGCTAGCCACTTGATGCCTGTCAGCTTGATGAGCCAGGCTTCGCAACCATACAAGAGGGTGAAATGCACGACTGCGCCTTAAGCGGTGCATTTCAGGGCGTCACAGATGGCTGAGATTGGCAAAGCACCTCAGGCTTTTGCTAACCGGATAATATTTTCCTTTTCTGTTCCACCGGCGCTGACACGGCTGCCAAGGAACCAGAATTTATGGACGATCTGTAGCTGATCATCACCAAAGGTCTGTACAGGAGTTAGTCCCTAAAAATTTGAGGATCGAATTTGCATTTCGAGGGTGTAAAGCATGGCTCGAAACGACAGCCAGTCAATGCGAATTTGTCCAGCGCCGCTTGAGTCGTTTCGGAACTAGCAAAGATAAAGAGATGGTGTTGGAGGTATTCCAAATCAAGTGGTCGGTCACTTGCGAACAGCTCAACACACTGTAGGTCGTGCTAGGTGAACGCAGTTTCTCTGACTTCATCGATAAGAAAATAAATATGGTAAGGTGTCCGCAAGCATCCTTGTCTAACGTCACTGGAGATATTATGGGTCAGCGACAGCTTACGGAAAGCTGCCCCTCTTCCACAACTGCACTCGCAAAACGCTATGATATTTTTACCTATGATTCGAGTACACCCTTCCAGAGCACAGCTTCCCAAAGGGTGCATCAATCCACCGATCTGAAGACAACTTGGATGTCGACGATCATGAAAACGGTAGTGCTACGTGCGCCGATGACATCGATCTTCTAGCTCACTCACCTCGAGTTCTTATTGGATAGCTTCACACTAATCAACCAAGCCGTCTTCATGTCATGTTTTAAATCGTGTTTCATCTGAGTTAGGTGTGAAAATTGGCCTGATACACTCTGCCTCGCACTGCTGCTCTGTTCTGCCTGACTACTGTTTGGAGGCGTGCTTTGCTTGACTTCTTTACTTCGTAATATTGACGACGTGTCAAAATGAAAACATCATCAATTCGTCGCCAATTTTTGATCCTTAGCTGAATACATGCCATCGTTATCAAACTGAATGTGGTGGAATAGATCAGTTGCTAACCACTTGGAACTGCTGGCTGCATTTGATCCCATGATTTCGCTTTCGGAGTGCCACAAAATAAACTGTTCAGCCAAGTGCTGGCGGACGAACGCCAGCGATATCACGATGTAATGCATTTGGAAAATTGTGACACTATTACATCTGTCTTGGGAGAATAAACCACACTGTGGAAATTGAGACAGAATGTTTATACTGCAGGATACCCTTTTTCAAATCTTGTGCAGAAACTGCGCAAGAGCTTCAACGACTTCATTGCACACATCCACCAGTCCATTGGCGTGTGTAAGTACAGTGAAATGTTGCCCAGCAGGTTGGAAGAAGTAATGAAAATGTAGTGTTTAATTGCGGCGATTATGGATGAAAAATCAGGAAAATTGTTGTTGTCTTTGCGAAGCCAGATACTAGGTGAGGAATCGTTTATCTACTTGTTGGCCAAAGGGAGCATAT
Source organism: Dicrocoelium dendriticum (assembly GCA_944474145.2). NCBI lineage: Eukaryota > Metazoa > Platyhelminthes > Trematoda > Plagiorchiida > Dicrocoeliidae > Dicrocoelium > Dicrocoelium dendriticum. The sequence goes on from OX104065.1 coordinate 45,511,581, forward strand.
CTCACACCAGATACGTGAATTCGCTAGGCACGATGTTGCTAAGACAGTTGCTAAACCAGACTTCAGCTCAACGGCGAAGATAGTTCGTGTGCTACTGCTGCGGAATGCAACATGCTCGTGCTTCTGATCGTCGACCCAAAGAAAGCATCTGCAGAAAATGTGGTAACTTTAGGCCAGCTAGCCAGTGTGTGCAGATCGGAACCAGCTCAACTGACTGATTTCGCTCAACCGAGGCTTCAAAATAAGCTGTCGTTTGTGGAGAAAACTCCCTAGAATACCCAGATAACGATCTAAATTCCGTCTTCTTAAACCCGATAGCACTTAATAAAGGCCCTCCATATACGATTCGTGTGAAGATGGAGCTCATGCTCCATCGTCAAACGATCGGTTTGAAAGTCGATACAGAGAATACAGTAACTATTATAACTAGATTCAATCAACAGACTACCACCGTTGCAACCTTATGTCACTAAGTTTTAGACCCACATCGGAGATCCGACTAGGATCTTAGTACACTGCTTGGTTAAAGTCAGGTACAGCGAGCAAGAATTAACTCCAAATTTGTGCTTGGTACCTGGGAAAGTGCCAAGTCTAGTAGGCCTAAATTAGATCCCATACTTCCCAGAAACGATGCAGCTTAATGGCAGCAGTCTAACTGTTGAACGAATTGTCATCTTTATGCGAAGATAAGTTGGCGAAGTTGAGACATTTTGACTTCCACAAATCTACGAGGCAATACTAATGCGAGGTTTTAAAAAACAAGTACAGTGCCTTACGCTATGCTCCCCAAAGTTGTCGTAGAACTACAATGGCTACAATCCGAAGGATTTGTGATGGCCGTACAACATTAGGATTGGAGTACGCCAATTGTTCCTGTACTCAAACCTGATGGTACCGTTTGTATCTGTGAGGGCTATCGGTTATCTGTCAATCAAGCCTTCAAGGTGGAAAGGTATTTCTTACCACCCACCGTCAAGGTCCTCGCTTGCCGGTGAGATTTCTTTGCTGCTACATTTTCATCATTCTTAAATCTGGATATTATTGCATATTCACCCGAATACACTCAATCGATCAGACTTGGTCAGGTCTGCACAGTGCGCAAACTTCCCAATCTGTATTCTTAACTTATTGTCGTTTACCGCTGATTGCCATTTTCTTCAGCATTTCGGCATAAACGGAAGTGGAAAAAGTCAACGCCTTTACTACTTCTATCAAGGTTCGTAGAATCATTGGGAAGTACAGTACGAGGCACATCTATCAAAACCGATTCCAACAAAATTTGTAGTTCTACAAAGGGGCTACCAGTCTTTACATCATTCCACCCTGCTTTCGATGAGGACAGTGAACCCCTGGCCTATCTCCCAAGTCTAACTTCCGAGCCGGATTGTCAAGTCGGTCAGTCGTCCCAGTCTTTGGTTGAACAGAAAGTGTGCGCGCGCAGGAACAAACGGATCGACGGCACGGGGCAGAACTGTTCTCAGAGCTAACGTGTGCACAGGACTGACTAAGAGAGGACACTCCGGTGCCCTTTGAGATAACGGGCCACCAGAAATGTTGGTTTGTATCGATCATCGCATCAGACACGGTGACTATTTTAGTCCACTGTCTAATAGCCATTTACCTTCACTAAGTATCACAAGCCCTGAACCTTAGTGTTTAATCATAAGAAGCTCCTTAGCTCCGTCAAAACGAAAGCTCTAGCCTTAATACAAGGAAGGAAGAGGAAAGCACAGAACAACTTGCAAAATTCCTTGCCTATAACCCATGACTAAACAATATGGAATGCAAAGCTTCAGGTTCTGTCAGTTCGCCTACCATTATGCGAAACTTACTAAATGTAAATTGACTGTTAAGGCTTGCAAAGCTCTGATAACTCCTAAAACTGCGAGATGCGATAATTCAACTGGAACAAAACTGGGTCCAGCCACCCTGCCAGTTAAGCCTATTAACTTACAAAACATCCAAGACGAAGGTTTTCAACTTAAAGTCAACATTTTGTCAATTGATAGCTCCCTGTCTGTTCTCCGTGCACTAGGACCATAACTGCCTTAATGCAAAAGACGACGAGTCTCAAAGTACGGCATATGTTACCTGCAGGATCACTTATCGATTCGATCACCGCAGAAGTAGTCGGCAGAATGTGTCGTACTAATAATGCAGTTGTTTTTAATCTCCCGGATTATATTCGGTTTGAGGCCTTGCGGGGTATTCTACTTAAAGCTGGAAACACGGTTGGCACAGAGTGCAATTGCACAAGAGTCAGAAAGAAAGTCCAACACCAAATGTGTCCAGTCCTGCTTAAATTACATAGTGCCTTCATTGCCAGTGAATTTATAAAAAGACGTGATCAAATAGTTGCCAACACTACTTTTAAGACCCTGAGAGTAGTCGCTGATAGAACATCTTTACAAACATCATTCCTGCATGGAGATTTTGGCCCTACTCTACGACGCGAGTCACTAGCCTCAAGTGTGTTCGCACCTACAACTGTAGCTAGTCTCGTTCCCAACTACTAAGCGGGTAGCCCTGCCTTAAGGTTACCTGTCCACGTTGGCACCCAAATCCAGTCTATGAACATTTCAAACCCTTCCGACTCTCCACCGATGACGCTGTGCGCAACGAACGTCCTAAAACCTCTGACATTTAAAACTAAGCGTCACCATCGGTAAGAACCAGTAAAATCGTTTCGTAAGGCAGCTACAGAGCACCAACATCCAGGTTGTTGATTTGGACATGACCACCACAGTGTCCTGTGAACTGATTGCTTTCCTTGATGACAAAGACTAACTACACTTGATACGCCGCTAACAAACGATCCACTGGCTGGGGCTAAAATCAGGTATCCAGTAATCCATCCTCTCTGAACGTGAATTCTACTGATCGGACCCCTTCAAACACCGAGTCCGTTAATGCTCAGAACCACACTAATTCACACAAAGTTACAACCACACCACCAGTTCCAGCCGCTTGGCCAGCTCAAACAGTATTGCCCCATAAAATTTCCAACTACCCCATAAGAAACCATTAGCTTTCATTGTCCTTGCTTTCAAGATACCTGACTCAACTGATCTCCATGTCATTGTTACAACTTTCGGTAAAGTAGCTAATGTGAAATCCCAAATGTTAAACGTCATTACTGGACCTAAAAGGATACCAGCCTACCTAGCACCAGCCAAATTTGATTCTGCTGACCAGTCCATGTTGGAAACGCTTCTTAACGAGCTAAAAGTCATTCCAGAAGTTCCTCAGTTATCAAGCGTTTACTCCAGTAGGTTACTTGTTCAACCTTATGTTTCCGTCCATCCGGAACCGTCTAAAGCCTCCATTCTGGGTAAACCATGTACACCCACTTGCATACTGCGAAAATTGATTCTATGCTGACCTACATATTGGTCCAATCGATCCACTCCTCCCATCGAAGTATTACACTTGGTAACGATGCTAGGTTGTTCAATAAGCATGTGCCTTTTGACCTTCACCGACCACGTCTTCCCTTTTATCAGAAAAGATGTACTGACAGGTTCGCTGGCAAGAGTCACAACGGAATTCCCATTGCAAGACAAAACAAATTGTTCATCTCGTTTATCAAATCTATAATAAATACCGCTGTTTAGTTTTCCCAAGGGCCTTGTGTCCATGGGGCACTTTTCTGTCCTATTGGTTCGAACTGGCCCGTTTCTCTTGTGCATTTGTTGACCATGCCATTCATGAGCGGTGAATCTGTAAAATACTATCAAAAAGATGTGATAGAGCCTCTTCTTCGGGATATTGTCTTCCAGGCTCATAACAACTCCAAATCCCAGACTTAATGTCGTGTCATAAATGGCCCCAGCTGCTTGGTAGAGATCCAGCTAGTCAACATGGTCTAGAGGTATTGCAAGGACTCATTGTTTATACCCGAATATAATAGATTATCCTCTGATGCATTTCTTCAGTGCATGACGGCCGTAATATGGTATCACACGTTCATCCACACACAGATCTTCTTCCATGGGGACGAATTGCATAAATTTTTCAGTGAGTAGATTATACAGTCGCCAAACGTTGTAACGTTTTTCCGCTGCTTACAGACTGTCATTTTTTGCTAGATGGTGATATTTCATGATTGTGTCAAAGCTGTTTCGATTCATGGTTTGACTGTTGGTTGTATTGTGGACATGCTGCTCACGATCCCAATACATGTGTCTGCGTGGTACGAGATTATAGCCGGAGATAAACAGAATAGCGAGAAGAGCACGCGTCTCAGCCGTTATTATACTGAATGAGTGATCACTTTTCGAACGGGCGTAGTCAATTGTCTCCCTTATCATGTGCTCAACAACAGCGTTAGCAACAAATGATATATCCCTCATCGTAGAGCATTTTGAGCTCTGTGTCCAATGAAGGCTGGTGTCTTTGTGGAGTGTATGAGCTTCATTTCGGTTATCGATGGGAGCAGAATAAGTAAGATTCTACTGAACTTCATTCCGCTATTACAAAGGGAGGTTTGTATCCAAAACCGCCGGGCAATTTTCTTGAGACCTTCAGATAACATATGCCTACGCTGACTCCACTCTTTTATTCCATATATTACTTTGGATGCTTCCTGTACCACCGAGCATGATTGCATAAGCACTAAGCTCTAACAGACTATAGTTGAGGTCCAGTTAGCGGTAGCTTTTCCACCCAAGCTCTAACGACATTCTAGCCAATATCAATCTCACAGTTGAACGGACACATTTGCACGGTGGAATGTTTGCAATAAACTCTTTCAGGTCGGACCTGAACTCCTCGTTATGTTGGCCAAGATCACCATACCGGGCAGCTGGAAGTTATCTAAATGATAGCGTACCTATACTTGATCAACTAGCCCGATGAACGGGTATTAATCAGCAGGAAATAATCAGTTGTTCCTGGCCACTAATAATCTTAAATGGGCGGTCTATCTTAAGTAAATCAATGAGGCTACCTGTAGCTCAGCACCTAGACGCGGATGTTAGATTGTCTTCTGGGCCGTGTAAATGATATACTGACGTTTCGCATGCAGGCTTGTTAACATCCGCGGTAGGGACTTCAGAATGACCTTGGCCAGTTTTCTTTTCCGTCAGAAGTAAATAGTTAACTTCGCATCGAGTTGGATAAACGGGTTTGGGAGTTGGTCGTCTAAGCCAAGTGTATGACCATAAGACTCTGGAAAGGTCACAGGTCTGGTCTGCAGTTTTCTACCAGTGGCCTCTGCCTCCAATCGCTTGGTAATAGAATCATACCTAGCTGAATTTACCTGTGTTTCAGCTTCCGACCAGTTCGATTATCTTCGTATGGTCCAAATCAAGTTAAATAATTTGCAGCCACCTTGCAAACCGAAACTGTGGGTTTCTGGTGGTGCCAGATTGTGACCAAGCCACCATCGGCTGACATTGCGACATTGCTTACTTGCTGTCTAATGCACGCAGTGTAAGAAGCTTTAATGTGAATGAAGTTGCAAATAACATCAGATTTCCTTTTTTATTCAGCTGGCCTTTAACTTTTAAGAGCCCCACTTAAATGTTATCATTGTTTTGTGCGCGAGTTCGATTTGTACTTCACAAATCTCACAACTAGTTCGTTAAAGCTGCAAGCGTAACGGTAATCCTATTCTTTTCACTTGTGGAGAGTTGGGTAATAGTGATTCGTCGACGTGAATGACGTGTATAGTAGTTTCTGCATTGTTCCAAACTGAACTGCTTTATGCGACTATCTGATATTTTAACGCTCACCACTCCTTTATGTGATGTGCATAAAAGGGCTTCCTACCAGGTAGTTAATAAAGATAATGATCGAGTGTTGTCCTACTAGCGGAATTTCGAGAACTGGACACTGCAGTTGTGTTGGGTGGGCTCACACATGCATGGGCGTATTTTGTAGCCAGATGATTGTGAACGAAAACTGTATTGATCCATCCTCGGAGAGGATCGATAAGTACTAACCAAAAAAAACCTTGGTAAGGAGGATGCACTTTTCAAGGTAATCGAATGATTTAAATTGATCCAGTTAAAGTGCATTACTTACAGCACGAAATCTGGCGCCTCACGTCAAGATTCTAATGGCAACTTTAAAGTGGAAGCTTTGATCCTTTTAGGTTGGTGCTATATGGATGTTAAGACATGTAACTAAATTTGTCAATGTAAGACATCCACATGCCGACAAGGATAACCCAACTAAACTATATAGCACTGAAGAAAGCGCCACCGAATGATACTTAATCTCACCGTAACGACTAACACGTATTGAGAACAAACCTCTGGTCAGTACAAGGTTGGAAGATTCGAACCATTTGTTTGGCCTACTTCTCCGCTGACGCAGTGAACGTCTTCTGATGAGTGTTGTCAGTTTCGTCGGTGTGCGTCCACACTGAAAGATTCTACCGTAAAAGCTAGTTCAGCGACTATTGGTTAGCAAGTAATGGATGCGGAAATGCCAGAAGACCACCATATGCAAGGAACGGTTGGAGCGTATTTCTGGTGCGAAAGATTTACCGTTTTCTTCGCTGCTCGTGCTAGTTCGAATGGCGTTGAAAAAGAATGAAAACTCCATTTCACCACCTAAATATATTCACATCTTTATGCAGCAGCTGTTGTTATAAAATACATACTCTTGGTAAACTCACGCCATCCCTGCGGAATGATTGAGTGTAATGGTGTGGTTGCATCACATAGACCTTTCAGGTATACGGAATCGTGTAGGTCTTGTGGGCCTAGTATTATTGATTCCACGTCGTTATGCAAGTGCGTATCCTGCTATGAATGAAACGATGGGTACAGTTTCCGTTCTATCTTTCTGAGGAAGTTAAGTCAGGCAATATCGGTTATATTCTTGGCTATAAAACATTAGTTTCCACCTTAGCCAATCCAATCAAGCAATCCTAGTGTACGATGTTTCACCGCACATGTGCGCTGTCGATGGAAGATTCTGCGTAGCTGGTGTGGTTGAAGAGTATAGGTGCATGATAACTGTGGCTCAGAGGAGTGTCGAGGCTCAACTACTCGATAAAGATTCTTTCTTCAGTGGATGCTTGGTCCAGTATGGATGATCTCTTTGCCTCTATAGAGCTAAAGAGAGAGACAGACGACATGAACGTGCAACAGAAAACCGTAGATAAACTCCGTAGGTAAGCTTCGTACTCTTTCTATGAGCTAGTTAACACTTAAGGGCGTGTAAAACAGAATCACCGACCATAAGAACGTGACTGTATTTACTGGTAATTACCAGCGTGATGGTAGACACCAATTTAAAGCACCCATCTAGTGAGAAAAAAGGAGGACGATAAACGACGGCAGTTGCTTCCCATCGTAGACGTTATCAAGGGACACCACACACTGCACTTTTCCACTCATGAATGAGTTCCATCTGAAACACAGACCTATCCCAACATTTCTACTGTCTCGTTCAAACTGCTAAACCAATATACCTCGTGGCATGAACTCAAAATCGGTTAGCACGGAAGTTAACTATGTTTCTGTGACAGCGATAAGGTCTCAAGCCATTGCAGTATCGTGAAGTTTCATTTCCGCTTGTCAAATGCGCAGGCCTTGAAAGCCAGAAGAGGGATAAAGATAGTAGGGGCAAAAATGAAATGTTACTGATCGATGTAGAGTAAGTAAACTAGTTTTTGTTGGGGTCACCGATGTACACTGCGACGCGAAGTTCATATACACGGCTAATGCTTTTGTAGTCTAAAGTGTACTCGAGATATTCTGTTCACCTGCAACCATATCTCTCATGAACTGGAGCTTATAGATTGCAAACCATTGATTTTATTAGTTTTCTTTACCGGTGGCATAGTTAGCTTAGCGAAATTGTTGGGCGGCTGTATATCCGTATGTGCTCCCTCTAGCCGCTGTCCAAAAAGTGGATTTCCTCGAATTGAATGCCAGTTATGTATCACGTTGGTATTCATAACGTTGAGCTTCCGATTCCTAGTGCCATATTTTTAAATCCAGTAACTAAAGAACAATGGTTTATCATCGGTAAAAATGAGAACGCTTAACAGGTCCCTTAAGATGGTCGGGAATTAAAGGATAAAATAAAGTAGAATCTGCTCGTGAGTAGGGGATGCCGGCATTAAAAATTAATTGAGGGTTCATCACAGTCCGTTACGAATCATTTAGTAGTCCACATGCCCGTAATAGCACTGGACTGCAGTTTCAGCTTGTTGGACTTCACCGGTAGTACGCACCCATCGGACGCATCAGGCTTCGAACCCATGGTCACCAGCCGCTTGCACCGCCAGTCAGCGGGCTATGCCACTGGGCCACGGGCAGAGGGATCAGTATAAGCTGTTGGCTGGCGGTGCAAGCCGCTGGTGAGCATGGGTTCGAATCCTGATGGATCCGATGCATGCGCACTACTGATGATGCCCAACGGGCTTAAACTGCAGTCTAAAGCATTTTCGGGCACATAAACGCCTAACTGATTCGGAATTGGCTGCAACGAACCTCCAATTAAAGGAGAATGCGTCAATAATTTCGTGTGCGCCTTGGTAAACTCACCGAGGTGCTCAAACGATAAATGGTGTATCTATCTTGTTGGATTTTAGTGTATACCGTTTGGTTGTCCTATGCATCCTTGTGGTTAACACAAGTGGAAAAATATAATGCGTATGGCACAATGAACCTTAAGGCCTTCTGAAAATGTCGTTAAAATTGGGACAAGAAACAAGGTGTGCAGGGGGAACGTTCTACGACTTACTTAATCAAAAGGAAAAAATTTCAATAGCATTCTAACCAAGTACACTTTGTGGCCAAATTCAAATAATGACTTATTAGATTGATATAGCGAGTGAGTTTCGGGAGTGGCGGGCAGATGTGGTTTGATTTCCGTAGGATTTTGCAAGCCATTAAAAGGTCTCTCACAAGCGCAGATAGCAACTATTGTGCACCTCTATTGAACTTAGTCTAAGTTCATTTTCAGGGTTTGTTTGTGGTGGGGTCTTGAGCGCAGCATATGCTTGCTTCTGCCATAGCTATTATGCCTGGATGGCTTATTATCCATGAAGTCGCACTTAGAGGTTAATCATTTGTAAAAAGATGCTAAGCTCATATACATCAAATGCAGCCCAGAACTGCAACGTCGATTTTCCTTTTTAGTACCCCTGGATTTGTTCATAATAGCCAAATTCTTCTCGAACTAGTGCATCGGAGTCACGCCCCTAGGAGGCTTTCACACAAGGTGTGGTCTCCAGGTTTGAATACTCGCACTAGTTGCTGTGCATAAGCCACCGTGTCTAGCCGTTTTAAACTAGTGGTGTTTGGTTGGCCATTCTTGAACTGCGTCCTGGTGTCGTTAAAAGGGACTTTGATCGTCTTTGCTACTAATGTATAGTTGCATCTTTACAACATCAATAAAAAAGTGAAACTCGAGGAAATGGTGCTCTCAAGTTCGTTGATTATTATTAAGAATAATCACTGCACTAGTACTGAACCCTGTGGAACGCCACATGCCACCTCAGTCGTGTTGAAGGGTAATTCCCGAACACGCACTTGTATACTGCCCTAGCGAAAGAAGTTGGTGGAATCGACGGATGTATCATGAATTTGCATGTCTTGCACCTGCTGTTTGGCGTCACCACCTATCCAAAGCTGGGGTATGTTAGAACGAAAATGAGTACTCGGTGCTTACTTATTCGCTTGTTATCAGAATCACTTCTGGATAGTCCGCATTTGGGCCAGGGAGCATCTGAAACGAAGCATATTTCACCGAGCTAATCACAGTAGTGATGTACACATATGAGAAAGCATTAATGTTGTTCGCGGATACTGTGGTTGATCGGAGGTGTTTTACACACCGCAGAGAATTAGCACAGCATGCCTACTGACACGTATTATGTTATCGGGCTCAGCCCACTCATTGAGCAGATCACAGTGCGAGTGCAAATCGCGCACTTGTGCACTCGTGGCTTTTTCACTGTGGCTCAGTGGTATTTGTCGAACAGCTTTGGAGCTATACTCATTCGTCATGCTTTTAAAACCTCCACGTTATGATACTATTTTCTCGAGTACACGCCATTAGATTCTACATTTACCCTGATTTCTAAATTCCGGGCAACGTTTCGCAGATATCCAAGCGCCAAAAGCTGTCTAACTCCAACCATCGGAGACATTGTTAGGTCTCACTCGATAGACCATTTCAACGGCTTTCGAACGAACTGTCAGTCATTTAAATCCAACAGTGTTTGGTGCAGCTACAGGTCTCAAGGCAAATTCACCCGGCGCGATCCATAGGCTTAACCACGAACATTCTCAATCACACCTTCGTGTATTCTGTCCCACGTTCAAGTTGACACATTGGACTGGCACACCAGAGAGGACAGTCTGCAAGCACACAACTGCACCGTGAACAGTGTGACCTTACAGACAACGTCAGTAACGGAACAACTTTTTACCATAGAGGGTGAGTCATTCAAATATTTCGTAACAACTGCTCAACAAGCGCGATTCCCAGTGCGCCACAGTCTAAAGACCTACGTGGAGCATGTTCCAAACTTGTTAAGGGGGGCATTTGTGCCGTAACTGTTGCAAGTGTTTTCATACGAGATGCCTCCGAGTTAAACCAAGTCAGGCCAAGTTATTAAAAAAACCAGACTCGCTATGGTTCTGTGTGGAATGCACATCGATCCCACTGATAAAAAGCGTGCTCCTATTCTCTCAGAAGCATGACCAGCTACTGGCCAAGTTTGAGGAAATGGTGGTCGTGGTAAGCATAGCGGACTGTGCAACCCAATCCTCCCCCTTGATTGTTACTCCTATCCAGCGAAGAACTACTAGTAACACCGTAAGCAACACGACACCTCAATCCAGTACACCAACAGCTGTCCCAATACCATACGTGACTCACATTTGACTAACGCGGTTCCCAGTTCGATCGGAGTAACTACACGTAAGGCTACTTCCAAACTCCCGACGGAGTGCGTAGAAAAAGAGCAAGCCGGTACTAGCAAAAGTTGTGTTACGATTGTCTTCAAGAAGAGCCGTCATTTAACATTAACATCACCCCAAACTGGATCGGAAACTGAGAAGCGTCGCGGAGTTTTCCTTGTGCAAGCACCACCGGTTTCCTGTGGCACATCTCCGAGTACTTGAATCACCAACCGCGACATGTCGAAAAGTGTAAGGAAACAACTACCTGTACTGAGCCTACTATGTTCCCATATCCCAGAAACAAAGTCAACATCAATAAGAGGCAGGCAGTTGGATGACCTCAACCACTGGGATATTATTAGTAACCTTATCGGAGTTGTACTGAAACCTGTACACGTAGTGCGTATTACACGACACCCCAACTCCAAGCACCTCGGAGAGCTAAGACTTAAGTGTGTTGTGTAGAACTCCATCACTGAAGCAGAATCAGTACTACTGTCTACAGGTAGTCTCAGAAATGAACACTGATCCATCCGTATCTTTCCAGATATCTCATGGGCCAGCGTTATCTAGTTAACCGCACTTTAGAGGACTACCGGAAGGAAACTTCAATCAGAACCATATTTGTTCACGAGGTTCCTGAAACTGAAGCATGGGATGAACATGAAGTAACATGCCATGCTAAAGAACAGTGGTGTTATATTCGTGAAACACTTTGCTTGGATGATGTGTTAGGGAAATCCGTGTCATAACTGCGTACCTCACCGAACTACAAAAGAAGTGGCCAGAAAGTGTTGAAGGTGGTCCTTCAGTCAAAACATATGGTAGCACGGATGCTAAAATGCTGTTACATATTCGGTTGCAGGCTACCCTCTGAGGTTCGGCTGAAAACAATCAGCGATTTGACTCTTAGAGATGATATGTACCTCATAGAACCAAACGCCATGGGAGCAATGAAAGAACAATGCACCAGTAGTGTGTCGAATGAGCCCATACAACCTGTAGAAGATGATACTGATCAGACATCTTACACTATACAACGAAGACTAGACAGGGGACTAACTAAACGGACGAAGAATAAGACGTTAAATCCTTCTCCAAATGCACACCGCAAAAACGACTAGTCACCGGCCACTCACTGGTGGGCGAAACTTCCCGTATAAATTGCACAACCTCCGAAACATCGCTTAAATCTGCGAAACTCATGTATGTACACTAACGCCAAAGGGATCCGTAGTAAACTTACCGAACTTTGGCTACGTCAGGTTTCGAATGTTTGGGACTTAATTTATAGTAATGAAACTTGGTTACACCAAGAGGTGACTCAAGCTGAGGTTGAGATAGCCGGAATGTCACTCATTCGGAACGACCGCCCCAGCAGAGGAGGTTGGGTCCTACTCTACTACCGCAGCGACCTGCAATGTGCAATTGTTGATGATCTGGAAGCACGTTAACGACTCACTCTGTTGTTGTCTCCTACTAAGACCAACGACGCATGTCTCGTGGCTGTCGTTTACCCACCCCAAACGTCCACTCCGGAAATGGACCCTCGCTTGCTACGTGTCTTGAACAGAGTAACACGCACTAGAGACAGCCAGATTCTCATCTCCGGGAACTTCAGTCTACACGATCTGAAAGCTTTGGCGCCACTCTGCGCACATTTAAAAACAGAATTGCATGAACTTATAGCTGATATTCCTCTGTACAATCATGTCACCACACCCACTAGATTCAGGACAGCAAACAAACCGTCCATATTGGACCACGTACTCACTAATGCGGAGCTCATGCTTGACAACTTATTGATGCATAATCCATTAGGTCTCAGTGATCATGTAGTAATAACCTTCAACTATTTGTGTTATGAAGAGTATCCATCTGAACACTCGGAACTGACGCATACAATCACACGCTACCACGTATTGAAAGAACTCGCTGAATCAGCAGTTTGGGCGTCCTCAAACAGTCCCCTTGACAACGTTTGGACAGTATTCGTTAGTAGACTCAGCGACATCGTCAACAGAGCATCAGAGACCAAGCCCCTTCTTCCCGCAAAAATGCCTTCAATTCTAAGGGGGCAGGACTCGAAAATGCCTGGCGATAAGGGATGCGGCATGGCGTGCCTACAAGAATAACCCCGACTCAGAAACTTGGGGCAAATTTCTGATCCATCGCAACCATTTCATTGAACTTGTCCGTGCGGACAAAATAACATCAACAGTGCCTAGCCAAAATATTCATGGCAAACCACGAACTGCTATATAGGCATGCCAATAATCTCTTTAAAGTGAAGTAGGGAATCTCTCCACTTTTCACGACAGAGGTAGAGTACAAAGCGCCGAAGAAGCAGCTAAGACCCTGCGGCTGCAACACGCCACAATTTTCGCACTCGCAACCTCTATCTTTCCTATACTGTCATGCACGTTCCCGACTCCACTGTACACAATGCGGTTTGCAACCCATCAATTGTGCTAAGGAAGTTACTCTCACTGCGTGAGCATAGTTCTCCGGGAGCCGACAACACCCACCCGAAAGCACAGAAGGCTGTGGCCTACAAGCTAACTGAATCACTGTCACATATTTTCCAAAGGTGCTTTGTTGAACAACAAGTCCCCACTATGTGGAGGTGTGGCATTATCACCCCAATTTTTAAAGGCGATAGTCGTTCAGATTTTGCAAACTATCGCCTAGTGACTCTCCTCCCTGTGCTCGAAACAAAACTGGACCTTAACGTGGTGCGACAGTTTGCGTACCTGATTGACCCATTGAGCTATACTAAGTGATTCCTCCGGGCACCTTGAGAGCTACTCCTACCAGGTTGGTCAATGGTGAGAGGTCAGACAAACTCAGTCTCCTGGTCCTCCAGGTTGGGGTTTTGCAATGGGATGGCGTCCATTTCTGTAAAACTAAACCATTGCCACCTCTCCGCTGTCTTGCGGACAACCTTTTGAACAAAAGGTTTTGGATGAATACCCTAATCGTCCTTCTGTCTAGGTCTGGACGCCCTGACAGTAGCTCAGCCCACATACAACCATGACATTTTCTTCAAACATAAACTTCATCCTGCATCGGCCGTTGCGCAGATTATCAAGGGTCGCCTTATCTGCTGCATACAGCAGGGCGGATAAGCGAAAACATGCTACTGCTGGCGCCTCCCTTCTTTCTTTTCCACCTTTTCTCCTACTCCCATCCCGACCCTCATTACTTACCTTCCTTCTGTAACTCCCAGTTTAATTGACAGCGGTCGAATTGCCACTGGAGTAGAACCATCTGCAGTCACCATTCCACCGCACCTATCGGACGCCTATCGGCAAAAATCCCTTATAAGGCCACGCTATCTCGTTTCCATGGCGATATTCTACCTTCGCACTCTAAGACAGACAGGTCAACAGGCTGCACTCGCACGCACCTTGGACACACTGGGTATTGATGTATGTTGTGTGTCCGAAACTAGGATCAACGACCATAACGGGGTTATTGAATTAACTGCACCTGGCTTATCCTCCGGTTATTGGTTGCACGCATCCGGAGACGCTGATGCAGCACTCACAGGTCAAGCTGGTGTAGGTATCATCCTAAGCTCCAACGCTGTGCCATTGTTGGTTGATTGGATTCCGGTAAAAAGCCGTTTATGTGCAGCCCGTTTGACGACATCAGCTAAGGTGGATGCACGAAGTAGTACAAAAGGCTGTTTGTTTGTGATTTTCGCTTATGCTCCCACCGACAGCAGTTCAGATGTTGTCAAGGACATATCCTATGGTGAACTGAACGCGCTACTAAGCAGTGCTACTAGTTCAGATATTATGGTACATGCAGGGGCTATAAACGCACAAGGAGGGCGTCTGAGCTCTTCAGAAGCTCAGCTGGGTGGTAATTGTGGGCTTAACTCCGAACGGACTGACAATGGTGAGCGTCTGCTGCAACTGTGTGCCGAGCAGCAGTTGCTTTTAGTAGCATTGCTTTTAGACACAGTGGGCGCCGACGTGCCACTTGGCGTCCTCCTGTAACTGGCCAGCGATGGACGCAAGTTGACCACATAGCCACAAGTTACAGGTGGCGTGGTTCCATCCTGGATTGCCGCTCGTCATGGAGTACCTGTGTCGACTCTGATCATGCCTTGGTACGCTGTCGTTTCTCCATGAACTTTACCGGGAGACCCACCAAGCGTCCCCTACGATGGGCAACGGAGAAATGGTCTCAGTCCTAGGTCAGGCAAGCCTATCAAGAAGCACTGCATACGGAACTTCCGCAGTCTTGTCCTAATGACACTAAACTTCAGTGGAATAGGATCGCGGCCGCCATGCACCACGCAAGAGCATCCGTTTGTGGCAGTATCCACCGTCACTGCACCAGTCACTGGATATCCGAGATGTCGGTGAACCTGTTGGAATCTATAAGACACCTCCCGGCTGGATCTGAACACAATGTGACCAGACGGGCTATTAGGCGTGAACTAAAGCAGAGCCTACGTGCTGACAAGGAAGACTGGTGGGCAAGTAGGGCTCAAGAAAGGGAGGAGGCAGCAGCAGTAGGAAATTACCGCAAGTTCCTCCCGCTAATCCGCACCACTGGTCCCAGAAAACCAGGCGTCAGTGAGACAATCAGAGACAGTGCGGGTGCGCTGATACACAAAAGAAGCGCCGTATGGCTCGTTGGGCGGAACACTTTCAAGGTCAGTTCAGCTGGCCCCCCTGCTCCCAGACCTCTTCCTACTCAGGTGATGCAGGACGAGCCATGGACGGTTAGTTTAGAGCCTCTGTTGGAGGCCGAGGTCCGAAACGCGATCACAGCCCTAAATCGTTTTCGTGCCGCTAGCCCGGATTCCCTCCCACCTGCACTATTTAAGGATGAAGGTGAGGTCCTCTGCAAAGCACTGACCTCCTTATTCGAATCTATCTGGAAGGAAGAGAGTATACCGGCTAATTGGAGTGAATCGATTATAGTGGCAATATACAAGAAGGGTAGTCGCACAGACTGTTTTAACCAAAGGGGTATTAGCCTAACGCCAGTTGTGACAAAATTATTGGCCTCGATTCTCGTTCGTCGCCTCACTTCGGAAGGGCAATCGGATTAGGGAAGAGCACGCAGGTTTCCGCTCAGGGCATGGCTGTATAGACCATATATTCACTTGGCGGCAAGTGCTAGAGCAGAGCCACGCATACCATGGATCGACAATAGCTGTGTTCCTCGATTTCAAGAGTACGTTCGATTCAGTCGGTCGATCCATTCTGTTCGAAATACTTGGGCGGAAAGGTGTTCCCACGAAATATGTGAACATCCTTGGTGCTCTATACTCGAACACTACAGGCCGCGTCAGGGTCTACGGTATCCTATCGGATAGCTTTCCGACCACAAGTGGTGTTCGTCGGGGTTGTCCGATTTCCCCATTTTTGTTCCATTTCGTCGTGTATTCTATCATGGAGTGTTCCCTTGCGCAATCTCAGGATATAGGTGCTGGAGTGTTTCCTAGTGAAGGGTTAGTTGATCTTGGTTATGCAGACGATATCGTCTTGCTTTTCGACGATGTTGGGTCGACCCAATCAACCCTGAATAGTCTGTCTAGAGTGGTCCCGTTATTTGCTATGGAATTCGCACCTTCAAAGTGAAAAGTGCTGCTGCAGGACCACCAGCCACTTGATGACCCCTTGACGCTTGCTAACGAGGAACTCAAGGTGGTTGATCATTTCACTTATCTTACCAGCTGCATCAGCAATGATGGGCGCATAGAAACTGAAGTCAGCTCACGCATTGCTCACGCATGGTTGAACCTGCGGCATCTTTCTCGACAGAAGGGAGTTTCCCTCCGTCTGAAAGGCCGGGTATACAAGGCCACAGTGAGGGCAGTCCTGCTCTATGCTAGAGACACTTAGCCCCATCGGTCTGAAGATTTGAGGCGCCTTTAAGTCTTTGATCATCTTTGTCTGCGAAGCATTGCTGCAGTAGGATGACACCAGCGTATCCCCAAAGATGATGTGCGTAGGCGAGTACTAGGTGGTGATAATCATGCTAGCTCCCTAGAACAACAGATAGCACTGAATAAGTTGCGTTGGCTCGGGCACATGCTACGGATGCCTGGTCACCGCTTACCTAGGAGGACCATGTTGAATCTGGCAGGTGTAGGTTGGCGCAAGACTCGAGGTGGACAGAAGTTAGCTTGGCAGCGGGAAATGAAGTCACTGGCGACCAAACTGAGTGCCGTTGGTCCGTCTCGCCTTCCGGGCTGGAGTCCGCGTGACTCGTCTTGTGCTTGGCTCGAGATTTTACAAGATATTGTTCGCTGCCGTCTCCTAATCGGATTGCCTGTTTAAAGTGTGTTTGGTGCTGAGTTATCTGCGGGATAATGGCTGATTATGACGCGTGGCAGTTAAAGCCGCAAGGAAGCTGTCTCGCCGATGCCGCCTTACCTTTGCACGATAGCCAGCTGTTTGTGACGGTATGTTGTCTACACTAGGTGTAGGCGCCTTGACTTTGAATGTTTGCTTAGGGAATTAAGGTTTTCTGGTAAGTCCCGCTTCTCTCCCTCTTCTTATTCTTTATTTCATAGGTCCTCTTGGTTGTATGGCAGTGAAGCATCAATTCAATTGGCTGGTGTACCGCTGTTGTTGTTGTTGTTGCTGCTGCTGCTGCTGATGATGATGATGCTGCTAGCGAAGCTGTTGAAAACAGTCGTCCTTGAGGCTTTAAAGTACTACCTGGAAAAAGGCAACATCTTGGTACCGGAGCAGCATGACTTCGGCCAACACCGGTCATACATTACCAAGCAACTTATTGCACGAAGTAGTTGGACGGAGGTAGCTGGTGATGGGGTCCGAGTTGACGTAATTTATCTGGACTTCTCCAAAGCTTTCGACCGCGTGGATCACCGCATCCTACTTCAACGGCTACAGAGCTACAGAAACGGAGGTCCTGTACTTGGTTGGATTGGCAGCTTTTTCACCAACGGAAGCTTCAAGTACGCGTTGGGGGTTCACTTTCTAACCCAATTTAGGTGGAAGGTGGTGTCCCGCATGACTCAGTACTGGGACCGCGCTTATTCCTGAAGTTTATCAACAACCTGGCAAGAGTTATCTCCTCCAATTTCCTGCTTTTCGCCGATGACGTCAACGTACGGCGGGCGAGTATTCACAAGCCAGATCAGGATCTGCTCCAACATGACCTGGATTGAATTTACGAATGGTCAAAGAGGAACATGCTTCAATTGAACATAGCTAATTGCAAGGTGATACATCTGCGTCACCAGCCGGTTAGCACTTACAAGCTTGGAGACCACACCTTGGAGAAAGCCCCTCAGGAACTTGACCTTGGTGTATTGGTACAGGAAGATCTCGGGTGTTCAAAACAAGCAGAGAAAGCGAGGAGAACCGGCGATCAACACTTCGGCCTTCTTCGCAGAGCCTTCGGTCGGTTTTAACCATCAATATTTCCCCAAATGTTTAACACCTACGTGCGACCGCAAGTGAAATATGATATATAGAAGTGGCAGCCGTGGCAGAAACAGGATCTCGTTGCTCTCGAGACTTCTCAACGAAGGGTAACCAAAAACCTCAGGGGCCTCTTTCATCTTCCCTATCAGCTTAGACTGAAACCTCTAAGGATGTACAGTAGTCGATATCGGCTTTTACGAGGGGATCTCATAATGGTTTACCAAATTCTGAAGAACCCAAATCACATTTGCATTCCGCTGCTGTAATTGGACCACAACACTAACCAAAGAGGTCACCCAGTGAAACTTACAATTCAGTATAGCCGATTTGAATGCTGTAAAAATTTCTTTTCCTTCCGCGCGTGCCTGCCTTGGAACCACCTCCCTAATTATGTCGTCTCTGCTCCCAATCTGGCCATATGTAAAAAACGAGTTGACGATGCATTGCGTCATTTAC
The DNA here is from genome assembly GCA_944474145.2 of Dicrocoelium dendriticum. NCBI lineage: Eukaryota > Metazoa > Platyhelminthes > Trematoda > Plagiorchiida > Dicrocoeliidae > Dicrocoelium > Dicrocoelium dendriticum. Next base: position 45,530,335 of record OX104065.1, read on the forward strand.
ATTTCATGTTCTGGCTTGTTAGCCATCGGCTACAAAACGCAGTCAAACGTTGTCTTGCTAAATTCCCAACCAATGGATTTATGAATTTATATGTTTAGTACGCGAACGTCTCCGCTACTCTACATAAGTCTACGGTGAGTCCACCAAAAAGCTTTTCATTTTATCATGCAATTCAGTTTTCGCAATAATTTCCATCCCACGAGACTCGTTAAGCCTTGCTTTCTTACCCGTAATAAACCGTTGTTCCACTGTCTAGATCGCCCAGCTGCCCATCGCTTAATGAATGTATATTGAACTCGCACACTTTAGTGCACTTAATCGCTAGAACTGTGCAGTTATGTTTGGCCCTCAGAGGAACGAGAGAAGTGTCTGCTAGTAGCGTTAGTGTGGTTTCCGATGTTGCTTGCAATTTCGGGGACTTGCACACCACCTGCAGCCTTCATTGTCTTTATATCAACCGAGGTTACTTGTGCTGCTTTCGGATACGCTGAGTACTGCCTGTCGCATACCGGCATATTATTTGTTGATGCTCCATTTCCAGCAGCTGATCGATACTGTAGGCGTGAGTGAAGGTGTTAGACTTGATATCGTTTGCTGAGATGGTAGGGCGATGCAACGGAGGTTGAATCGATCGTTACGGGTAACGAATGGTTCTGCCATTTTCGACGCTACTAGTATTAAGACGATGTGTGAACTGCTAGCTATTTTTGGGTCTTTTAGTGTGTTATGAGAAAAAAGAAAAGGCACAAACCATGCTTTCAGCGAGGCAGTCTATGCGTGTTCTTGTAGCTCAGTTACAGCCAAGAAACTTTCTTGTCTTCGTAAAAATTTGAGGACGAACCGGGTGAGTGGATTAGCTTCGGATGTTATAGCTAGCTGTGCGTGAGGCCGGATACTATGGCTGGTCAGTTGAACTGCTGTGGGCTAAAATGCGGTGGTGCGACTTAAACCGTTTGGCACTGTTTCGGTTGTGAGGTGAAACCACTTCCTGATTCTCCTAATATTTGCTAAGCTGTGGAGTTGGAGGTAAAGAAGGTGTCCACCTCGAATGTCATGCAGATTTTTGACTAGCTGAGACTTATTGCTTCAGCCAGGAAAGCTATCTTACTAGGAGTACTCAGCTGTGTGTGGTTTCCGACGGCTGTGCATTGGTTGTACATGTCAAGAAGAACTGTGATGCACGACGAATGCTTGCAGGCGGAGTTGTGGGTAGTGTAATGTGATCTACCCTTTGTTCATTTGTTTGCCTAAGTGCCTGCGGGTTTCGTTGTCTCTCGGACACTGGTCCCTTCATTCTTCTGTCAACTACGTAGAACACAGTATCTAGAGTATAATCTCTTTCCATTTTTCAGTGGTCAATGAACTGCATAAGTTATAGTATGAAGTGACCCTTAGACACTCACTCATACTCTTTCAAGTCATCGAGAATGTTCACAAAATTCAGTATCAAAACAAAACCCGATGGCTGTGTGAGTCCGTTGCGTCCTCCTCCACATTCAGCTGCATGCACGAGTTCGGCGCTCTATGTCCCATCCGTTCAGGTGGAGAGCGGTTTTCCATACACATGTCACCGTGTTCACTGCTGAGCTAATGCTTGTCTCCAGTGTTCATTAGCCAACTTAAACGCCTACTCGCCCCCAATGTATAGCTTTTCGTGGGACGGTCAGTAGTTAAGGCAATAAGGGCATAATTATAGTTTAGCACGGTCCACTCTCAATCAGCAGGCTTTGGCTAGTCTGGAAAATCACCAGACACCGGGGAGTTGATCTTCTTGGTCTCGTCAGTGGTGTGTCTTCTAGCGGACCGCTGACGGGTTCGGCTCCATGACTTCCGAATGCCAGCTGCTAGTGCCACTTTTCCATGGGTGACAGCCGCGGATCTGCATGATTAACAGTTGACTGTGAGATAGCCCGGATGTCAACCAAAGCGAGGTGGCATCCGGAAGGTATGGGGGCGGAACCCGGCAAGGGTCTGGTGGAAGGTGCACCACTGAAGAGACCTAGAAGGTCGAAACATCGGTGTCTGGTGCTTTTCCAGACTAACCAAAACCTGCTAAATGAGAGTGACCGTCTTGAATTATCTCTGCGCATGCCAAATCTCCACTACTCATTAGTAATAAGGGCATATGCTGAAGTGCCCTGGATCGTGTTTATAGATGGGCAAACAAGGATCTACTTCCATTAAAGGTGATTTACTTCCAATTAATTGATATACTTTACCATTCAAATTGTGTGCATTTTCTTTAAACCCAAGTTCTGCACAAAGTCACCTAGCAGCATGCTAGGTGGTTCAGGATGAGATCGGTTGTCGAAAACCGGAAACCAAGCCATCAGTCGGTTGCAGAGTTCATTGGTGCTGTCTACCTTTCCATCTTCCCACAATTGTGCAACGCTTGCGCTATGCATCCAACGGACTACACCGATCTAGGTAGGCAGACTTAGCACAGGTGGGATTTCACCATACCCGATAGCTCTGTTCAAAGTGTAAGCAAGAATAATACAGCCCTGTTCGATTTCCTGTATCAGTTTAAATGAGACCACCAAGAGCATATGTTTGATCCGATCTGAGCAACTTCCTACTGATGCAGCACTCCGAAAATACCGGTCACTGCTTGGTTTTCTGCTTGGCTGCCGAACGAAAGCAAATTAAGGGACCACCATGTGGATGTAGTCGTAGCATAGCCAATTGGTTTACCTCCGAAAATTTGCTCCACCCCACCCAAAATTTATCAGCCATAAAATACTCGTCCTACTTGCCATTTCTAAACTCAGGCTATCCGTAGTTAGAAAATGAACCGATGATGCTTCTTACACTTTCCGTGATGGGTCATAAGCCGTATCTATCAAGTGGGAATTTTAAGAACACGAAACTCTTGTCAAAAGCAGCCCACAAAAATGAGGTAGGTGTATTTCATGATGAGGCCATAAATGTGAGTTCCACCTAGTTCGGAACGGTTTTTGGACAGGCCCTTTAGCATTCTGTATTTAATACACTAGTATGATACAGTTTCCATAAAACAGCACAACACTGCAACTTTTCCAAAGGTTTCCCAGCTCAAATTGCACAGCGGTATGGACTATGTTGCTGCACAACATCTTGGGCTTCTGTTTTTGAGACCAAAGCTTTGACACCGTTACAAGGCTTGGTAATGTTTTCATCTCAATGCCGAATAAATGTGTCACGACTAGGTTGTGTGTCGGTAAATAGCTCAAGCCTTACAGAAGTAAGTACAGGGCACAGCGTACTCAACAATCAACGCAGCGCATGTAGCAAAGGGAGAGGGGTATGTACGTGCGTTCACGTGTGTGTGAATGTGTGTGTGTGTGTGTATGTGTGCAGGATCCTAGTATAACACACGTTTGTCAATGGTCATGAGATGAATACGTAACACGGTATCGCACCACCTGAGCAAAACTATAAGCCTACAACCTCCAACAACCACATGCAATAGACAAAGCCATCGGTTCAGATGGGTAAGAGGTGGTACCGACCCGAAAACACTACACTCCAATATGTGATTCAATATTGTTTGATCTCACCAGGTAGAGATGAACAACGAACAATAAATAATAAATTTATACGTGTTAAAAAGCCTTGCTTTACAAGTCCCATTGGATAGTTGGTAGAGATATCGAAATAACAATAAAGATAATAATGATGGTAAAGCGGTCAGTACTTTAAATAGGAAAATAAGGACTTACCGTTTGCTCTGCCGTAGTCCTGCAACCCGCTTAGATTCACAGCACCCGCAGTTAAGGACAAATAATTCCATGGTATACTCCAGGTGTAGGATGGAGACGTAGTGTTAAGTGACAAAGTGTAAGTGGATGAGTGCTCCGTACAACCGTCCTTTAAATACTGCTAGTGTCGGTGCAGAGACGACCGATTCTGGAAGAGCATTGCACGGGTGACAGACATGAATAGAAAAGAAATTGCTGCGGCACTCTAGACGACTGTATTGTTCTGCGATTTTTAATGAGTGGCCGCTTAGGTTTGTATTGCTGCTGAGTTGAAGTAAAGGGCGGCACACATGATGTGGATCTCACAGAATGAAGAATGTCATAATCAGGTCGCCTCGTAGTCTGCGATAGCTTCCACTGAACAACCCCAGTCGTTACACCCTCTCCTGGTAAGAAAGATTGCGAATTCCAGTCATGTTCTTAAATGCCCGAAGTTGTGGCTGCTCCAGTGCATTAAGATCGTGTTTCAGCCATGGATGACAGCCTTGAATTGCATATTCGACATGGGGGCGAACATACTCACTGAACACTTGTCGAAAGCTGGAGGTGTTTACATGTCCAGACGCCTGTGGCAACAGCCCGATGTGTTGGTTTCCAGTCTTTGAAGCCTTTTCAGATGGCCTGGAGCAACCCAAGTCATCTTGGACCAGGACACCCAAGTGACGTCCTACAGTTGATTTTTGCAGTACATTCGTTTCGAACCGGGATGAGTAGCTGTTCTGATGTCAGATGGAAAGTACTTTGCATTTACACACGTTGGATTGACCATTAGCATACCGTTACTAGGACACTCTGAAGCACATGTTGGTCGATGTTCATCTGGATCATTAATAAACACAAAAAACAAAGGTGGACCTAGAACTGAGTCTTGCGGCATACCACACTCAACTTGTATGGGGTCCGATAAAAAGCTCCGAAATCTGACCATTAATCACCGTTGAAACTGAAAGTTGGCAATCCAGCCTAAAAGATGGTCGCCGATCGCGTAACACTGGAGTTTGGAGAGTAGTATGCGATGGTCTAGACGATCGAAAGCCTTGGAAAAATCCATCAACACCTTAACCAGGGTCAGTTGCCTCGGTCCAACTACTGCGCGTGGTAAGTAAATTCATTGTACATGACCGCTGCAGACGGAAACCCTGCTGCTCTGGCGTGACGATGTTGCAGTTTTCCAAATAGCACACCAGTGCATCGGCAAGTATGGATTCCATGAGCATGCAGAGCATAGGCAGAAAGGATACTGGGCGGTAGTTGGAGGGATCAGTTCTGATTACACTTTTGTGAATCGGAGTTGTTATTTCAAGCTTCTACATAGCGGGATTTTGATTCTGGTCTAAGCGGCGCGGGAAAGACAGATTAATGTCCTACCAGTTGGCTTGCTGCTGCTTATATTGCCTCTGCACGAATGGTGCCGACACCCGGAGAGCGGTGTTTGCGTAGAGACGTCAGCTTTTGCAATACAGCCTCCGCGGTAAAATTGATGTGAGTTAGTCCTTGCGAGGAGACGATAAATGTTGGTAGATCGCTTGATGTCAAGACCCTTTGAAACTTGGGGACATATTGCATCCGCAGCGTGTTTGTTGCTTCCACAGCCGTTCTTGTTGGGCTATCAGCCATCTTGAGTGGAGGAAATCCTTGCCACACCTTTCTTAGGTTATCAATGTGCTTGCACAGCAGTTTGTGGTTAGCACTGAAGGTTTTTGCGATGTTGTGCTGATAGGCGGCTATGTCTTCTCTTTCCAGTCGAATTCAGTGATTCCGTTGGGCTACTTAGTTGTCCCAAGTTTCTGGCGTTTGAGATTCTCTGTACACTCGGCATGCTGCGTTGCACACACTCATCCATTTTCTCTTTCTGTGCCTAAGGAAAGTAACTTTTGTGCAGTGTTAACAAACCCGTATCTCTGAAGCCCCTGCAATCAGCTGACTGAATTTGTTGACGAACGCGAAACAGGCGACTTCCGGGAGTTCTTCGGCAAGGAACGACCAAGTTGTAGCGCTGAGGAGCTGGACTAATCTATCGTAGCTGCTGATGCTTCGCATAGTCTCATCCTTCTCATTCCGATATTCTGCATAGCAGACGAAGTTAAAACTGATGACTGCGTGATCACTGCGACCCAACGAGCAGTCTACAACCAACACCTCAGTCATATGCTCCTCGTTGGTAAGCACAATATCCAGCACAGATGGTATGCGACCTGTTCTGAACCAAGTGGGCAAAGTAATGTGATTGTAAAGAAAAGGAGTAATTACGAAAGCTTATAGATCGGTTTTGAATGATTCTCTGATCATGGCAGGAGTTTCTAAACAATTTGCGTTGAAATCACTCATGATAAATATGTGGGTGTACTTTCGTTGTAACCTGCATTTTCAAGCAGCCGCTATTTGGTAGTCGTGTTTGAGTGTAGAGTTATGGGGGCCGTACACCAACACAATACAGCAAGTGTCCCTGCCTTTTAATTGCAAGCGGCACCAAAGAGAAGCGGGGAACTGCGAGTCTGAATCCTCCACGGCTTCGCATTGTAAGTCGCTTCGGTAATACAGGATTACCCCTCCTCTTTTTGTGAACCTGTCGTTCCGGATCAGCGACATGCCCGGTAGCGACACTTCAGCGTCCGTCATTCCAATGTGCAACCACTTCTCGGTGTTACCAATGACCCGCAAGCTTAGCGATCTTTCAATTGGGCCAGTTTACTAAAGAGACCCTGAGCATTCGTATACAAGCAGGCCAGTTTCTCTGTCGCTAGGAGCCCGCACAGGGGTAAATGGGTCAATTGTGGGAGAATGCCGACCAATGGGAGGACGGCAGTTACTCGATTTCTTGATGGCATACCTCGTCTAAAACTTGATTCGACCGAGGTGCGTCCCGATCTTCGTGTAGTCCTACGTCAGTCAATTAAAGCAGCAGTCAAGTTACGCTTCTGTACATTCGTCAGTCCGCTTGTTGCTTCAGTTGCTTTAATATCTGAGCTGTGCAAAGTTTCTGCGATCTTTAATCCAAATTCAGAAGGAGGAAGTTTCCGATTTCTCCGCTGTCGATCCAAAACATCCGTCGATTATGGCTCTGACTAAATTACAAGTTTTAGGATTCTAGGGCCACATCCTCTATAATTTAGTGAGAGAGGTATACTGGTGAGCGATAGCTGTACAATATTATGCAAAGAAAGTGTTACACGATTGAACCGCCACTGTGTTAAATCATGCTTTCCTGTCTCTTAACCTTGTTTAGAAGGATGTTCTGGCACACCAGGTATGAAGATTGTGTTTAGGTGGTATTGCTTGCTGTGCCCCTCTTCGGTGTTGCTTTTTGATTGTCCTGCGCTCCAAGGGACATCAAGATAAATGCGTATCCCACATGATCCTTGTCTTAGCGCGCTGGCGGAGAGTAGAATATTTTCTACATCGGTGGAGGATTCTAGCGTTACTCGAATAAGTCTGAGTTCTCCATAGTGTGGTGAGTTCGGATGACAAGTAATTCGCAATAAGTTCATGGGCTTGGCTTTGACACTCATCTGTGTGCACAATGAGTTCCATTGGTCTTCCTCGTCTGTTAACTTATCCCGCAATTTGATGGCGGTAAATTCAGAAACAGTTGAGCATACAACAGTCCGGACAATATTGTTGGATCCTTTTTTCGTTGATCTACAAGGTATGGTACTCGTTTGTCCTTACCTACTGACAAGTGTTGATTGTTTGCTGTTCGTCCCACTATTCGCGTTGACGATGTTTACAACAGAAGAGGTCGCAAAGGCGGCTCCCGATAGACGTTTACAGCAATCGCTGCATATGTAACTGATGTTCCGGGGGGCTTTGTCACGACAAGAGACATATGAGCAACAGCTACCGAGGGTTGGTGTTTGGTTGCTTCATTCTTGTTATTGCTAGATGTCAGGTCTAGTGGAATTTGCTTAACCAGACGTTTCGAGTGCTACTTGAGTTTCGTTGCCGTGGGCACTGTTTTACTCTCCTAGTTACGGTCTGTTTCCGCCCGAGGTTCTATCAAAGTTGGAGAAGACAACGGAGATGGAGACGTGGTTGATTGTGGTTCAGGGGAAGCGCATATTGAAGCATTCCGTTGCTTGGAAGCCGTTACGCCTCCGTGATGCATAATGGCTTCCATTGAAGTAATCTCATCGTTTATCCTCTTCTCGGCTTCTGCGGTTAACCGGTCGCAGTTCTGAGTTAGGACAAGCAAGCACTTAACGAGTGGGATGGTGGAGCATGCAGTACAGAACCAAAGTGCATCTTGGGAGCTATTTCGCTCTCGTACCTGTTGTTGGGACACATTTGCACATTTCGTATGATACCACTCCAAACAGCGCGAGCTAGCCAGACTGATTTTGACTACTCAATGACATTCTCCTAACCCACGAGTGCCTTTCGCTTGGAGCCTTGTCAGTTTCGCATTTCTGCCATTCAGCGTGATGTCGTTACCTGACCCAGTGGGTTGGTTAGCTTTCTGTACTTGTCCAGCTTTGAGACCTGTGCACATCGGTCAAGCGAGCGTGGTGGTTGCAAGATCAAATGTGCGGTCGGCGTAGTCGCGCGGTCCGTGTGGTGGGTTATGCAAACGCACTGGCTGGCAACGTCACAAGGAATGGCGAGTGACTGCAACCTGCCAACTGGATTTGAACACAGCGCTGAACTCAGATTGATAGATTCTTTCACAACTGTGTTGAGAAAAGTTGGATCGGAATAAGCCTAGGCTTTTTGGCCTGCCTCGAGAATTCTGTATCGAATGGTGTCACACAGAAAGGCAATCGGCACAAAATGATTGAGTTAACCGCTTGCGCTTAATCATGGATGCCAGTGGAAACGGTTAGTGATGGCCCAGACTCTAATCGTAGAAGATAGTTTCACGTATGATGGATCCCTGTGTAGGGCTAGTAAATCCGGTTGGAATGAGCGTACAGTGACAACTCTAGGAGAAGATGGAGGGAGGATAGAGCGAGATAATCCAAATGAATCAGGAGCACGCAGGTCACGCGTGTCTGGGGATGATCATGGGGAAGAGTTTACCGGGTACCTTGGGTTGTCAGTTGGAAACTACTCCTTTAACCACAAGTTAACAACGCTTGCCATGACGGTTAATGAATGATTGCAGGAACCTTTTGTGGTACACGTTTGGTACTTGGAGTGCGAGGCGCAATCTCAATGTGGACCGCAATGCGCACTAAAGTGAACCTTAACCAATCTGATCACCGGGAGCGTAGCTAAAGCGTATGGGAATTGGTTGTTGCGCTGCCGGAGACTGCGTCGTACAACCGGTTTCGAGCTTTTTCGCTCTCAACAGCTTGAGGTATGAGCCATTTGAACATGGGGCGTTTGGCATGTCAGCCAAAACCAGTACCCGTAAGCGAACGAGTCGCGGTGGGCAACAGTTGTCACAGTTCGTGACTCCTTGAAACACTGAATTTGGGAATGTATTGTGAAGCATAATTCTAATGTGGACGACAGTTCGCATTGCAACGAAGTTTGGTCAATTGGATCACTGGGATCATGACTGAAGAGCATGGATATTGGGTTCGGTCCGCCCGGTTATTAAACACGACTACAAATTCGGACGCTTTTAACAAGCAAAAATTACTGCCGAGAGCGAATGTGGTGGCACTTATTTTGGCAGTTCTACAGACTGTTGCACGGAGCACCCACGGTGTTACGAACGTACGAGAATTTTGAAACCATCCGGATCATAATTTAATCTAGTTTAATCTAGTTAATTCAGAAATAAGAAACTGGGATCTAATTTCACTGCGCGTCATTGTGGTTGTTGATCATATCATGCTCTCACATACAAGCGATGAAATCCGAACCCAGTCTGACCATCACAGCACAGGTGGCCCACTTATCAGACAATTATGGAGAACAGCGTACAAATATATCTGGCATGGTATATTGGGGCTTGACCTTCCATTCTTGAATAACGTCAGCAATTCATCGGAGGAATGAAAATCGGGTGTCAGCTAAAACTATTGTGTGGAAGGAATTCCAGTCAACTGAATCCAATTCCGATGAGTGTTTACATGAATGTCGTAATGTGGTAGGTGGTCCATTTGCAAATGTGAAACCAGTCGCACCTTTTGGTTTTCTTTGAGGCAATGGTTGTACACTGATTTATGCTTCATGCCACAGACAATTGTTGGCTAGCCAAGTCAATGCATTTTTCTCGGAACTGAAGAAGCATTGATGCTAAGTGGTGAGATGTGATTGGCTACGCGTTATTTCTGAATACGTTTAGTGATACTGCCTAATTGACGGATTCAAAAATCACGTTCTAGGGATGTAATAAATGAATCGAAAAAAATTTTCTAAACATTTTAAGCAGTTTTGTTGCTCCGTAACTTTCTTGGACTGTGCTGTTTATTTAGGGATGAAGAAAGTTATACAACGATATTTTGACCTTGCAGTATCCAACTCGATTACAGTTATTGCTATAAAAGCTGAAACCCTCGGTTGGCGAGTTTCCAAACCGTAACACAGGGTCTGTATGATAATCTTCTATATGAACACTAGTATCGAACCATGTTTTCAGAGTGACGCTATCCATTTTAATAGCAGAAGGCTCAAGGATTGCCACTGGTGCAGCCTGTTGATTAGCATAATTGTGTCAATTGAAGTAAGTGTCTACGGTAACGGTGCACTGCGTGAAGTCGTTACAAGTGGCTCTTTTTGTGTGTAAATGCATTTGCGCATTCCTTCTATTACTCAAATCAGCGAAGGAATTACTTTTCGGTACTTCACCTCTGGTTGATACAACTAGTAAAATTGTCCAGCAGTATATGTCCGATGAAACAAAACCTTCCAAATTCCTGTCCAAGAGACAACGAGCTGCTATCACGGAACTGAGATCGAATCCGTAATTAATCATTTCCAGATCAGATAAGGGTGCAGCATGGGTGCTGATGGACCAATTGGACTATTTTTCGAAAATGCGTGTAATATTTCAACATGCTAGCAAGTTCATGCTTTATATTGTGCAGAGGATGAGACAAAAATCACAAATTGGTTGAAGGAACTGAGGAATTCTAATACCACAATTGACACATTATTAGAGCAGCTAAATCCAGTCGGATCACATCCACGCCGATTCTATGGATTACTTAATTGCACAAACCGCAGGTCTTTTTACGCCTCATTATTAACATGTCTGCCTCCGCCTTCCACTCGACCGCCGAATGGATAGTGGAACTATTAGAACCAGTACGTAAAGCACTGTGTGTACATACACAAAAATAGTCCTTTGAATTTGTTACCCTGCTGGAACGTGTGAGAGTAAATGAGAAATTAATGCTATCGTTCGACGTTGTGTCATTTGCACAAACGTTCCGTTGCGAAAACCATCAGTCTCATCTGTGAATACATGACAGCAAAAAATATAGATATTGGTATCCCAGTACTTGAACTAAAGGAAGTGATATTACGATGTAATATTGCCAGGAAATTCATGTTTGAAGGATGCTATTCTAAACAGATAGATGATGTCGCGAGGGGGTCGCTCTTGGGCCATTGCTTTTCGATATTTCCATGGTCAAACTAGATGATGGATCTCTTCGACGAATTATCAAATCATTGGATCCCCACTGGAGATATATCGATGATACCTTTATTGTTTTTGATTCAAAAGTTGACGTAACCCATCTGCTAAATCGGTTCAATAGCGCGAACCTGTCTTTGGAATTTAGATGCGAAACTGGAAACGATGGAAAGTTAATCTTTCTAGATATACTGCTAAATAGACGTGAGAATGGTTCTTTCCTGAGAAGTGTCTATCAAAAGTCTACTTGGATTGGTCAATATACACATTTTCACAGCTTTGTACCGTTGAAGTACAAACAAAACTTAGTTTGACGCCTGAATTATCACGCCAAGAAAATGTTTGGTCCTGAACATTTGGAAAGCGAAAAGGATCGCATCCTTAGGACGATAAAGGATAATGGTTACTCCGATCCCTTCATTCAGAGGCATTGTGTGATCCGGGACGGATGAGAAACATCTGTGACGGTGTCGAAAACGGAAGTTGATCTTTCTGTCCCTTTTAAAAGAGTGGTCACCTTCGAATTATTGAACAGGAAACAGCTAACTACAATAGTCAAATTATTTCCTGCTGCCTACCTGCATTATATTGCCGAAACTGCTCAGTTTATTATCCATCATCAGAAGGATCGATTCCCGGTTATGTCCGCATCTTCTATCCTATATAAATTTACTTGTGCCTGTGATGTAAAGTACCTGGGACACACGACAGACGCGTGGCTAAACGAAATAGCAGAACATTGTGCGGCAGCATTATGTCAGCGCCCAATTGAACACATCGTCAGCTCTATAGTGGAACATTTAATCTAGAGCGGATATCAAGTTATTATCTCGGAAGCTTTTAAAGTTATCTAGGTTGCACCAAAATGTTGCCCAAATGGGATTCAAAAACGCCTACTAATGACGGCCGAGGCCACTGCGTTCCGGCTAATGCAACCGGAACTGTGCAAAGAGAAGCGCTAGTACAGACGCTAGATTTGCCCTGACACTGATTTTACCGTGAGCGCTGCATAATGCCATCTCAGGCAGTGACGTCGTGGCCCACTGTACGTTATCCTGTTAATCGAGCGTAGTATCGCATCAAGATCAAGCGGCCTGTTTAGACTGAATCAACCCTAGCCTAGCTATCAAAGCCTGTCGCAATTTAACCCCATTTTTGCGTGTATTAGCTTGAAGAGAAGTATTAAAAGAAACTGCTTCGCTGATTTGAATTGTTTTTATTCTGCTAGTTGTCCAGAGAGTTAGTTAGTGCTACATCACATAGATATCAGACTGCGGATAGTGGAAATTGCTACTGGGGCTTAAAACTTGTAGCACCTTCAGCTCTATACTTCCATTTCCTAGCACTCTTGCAATGAGAAATCTGGTAACGGATTAAAAGCGATCGTACTTTGAGGCTGGAGTTAATATCACTCCAAGAAACAGCTTGCAAATAGAGTCTACGTAATTTTGGTAAATGCGGAGGAGAAAGTTACTCATTTGAAAATGAACTGGAAACATCCACATCAGGGAAGCTAATGTGATCCAAACTATCGGAACTATTACCTCGTATTATTGCTTGATACTCGGGTCGCAACGAAGACTACAGTAGACAAGCTACCCCGACTGATTACCACCTGCGCTATCCGTCTGTATGGCTACTACTACTACCACTACTACTACTACTACTACTACTACTAAACTACTACTACCACTACTACTACTACTACTGCTACTACTACTACTACTACTACTACTACTACTACTACTAAACTACTACTACCACTACTACTACTACTACTACTACTACTACTACTACTACTAAACTACTACTACTACTGCCACTACTGCTACTACTACTGCTACTACTACCGAAATTAGAATAGCCTATAGTTCTGCGTAACAGCTGTTGACCTGGCGAGTAGTCACTGGAGCCGGCGCAGCTGGTTCGTAGCGTATATTAATGCCGCCCATTACCAACTAAAGAATCAGAACATAGTGCTCTTAATTCAGTAACCACCAGGCGCGACGGTGGTGCCTTAGGTCATGTTTGCACAGAAACTAAATCCAAACTAGTGGGATTCTATCTGTAGTACCATCAGTATTCATGCGAAAACTGCCCTAACTCAGTGCACTACGTTGAGCCTTAACTACTTCGAGTGACACTAAATTCCGCGGATGAGAAACGGTCCGTTCTACTGTCTGTGAATCCGACCCACATTACATCATACGGACTGCGCATGCTACCGGAGTTTTCGTGAAGGGATCGTTCAAATATATGAATGTCCGAGAGGAAAGTTGGAAACACAATAGGAAAACCATCATTGTTTTCGGTGTTTCTGAGTCCCAAGCTTTTTCTTCCAAGGAAGCTCAGAAACATGATCGGGAGCAATGGAGATACGTCCTTGAGGCTCTCTCTGGATTCGCGCGTCACCGAATAACAAAAGATGTGACTCCAAATGGATGAAGCTGGTTTTACTCCCTGCATTAACGGTATGAAGGAAACGACGGAACTGGGCGGAGTTCCGTAACATGCTGCCAACAGATATTTCACTGATGACAGAGGGTATACGATCACAGACCATGCTTAGTCATTAGGAGTGGCTAACTCAGTTAAAGTAGCCCTCGTTGAGTCCAGCGCAGCAATTAATCTAACATCTCTTATAACATCGGGACATCGCAGGATGCGATTGAGGATAAGGGTCATCATAAACTGGAGTGTCTGGTGCAGCCATGTATCACAAATCGCCATCCAAGTAGTAGCCAACCTCACGATGGTCGGCCAATTTCCACATATGCTACCTAATCCTATCACCAGACTTTTAACTCAACAAAACTCTCTTGTTTTTATAATAACGCGTCTATATCTGAGTTCCCTGTGGCAGGCATTTTGAATGAAAGGCCGGGTTGCAGCATATGCAAACATTCATCACCTACGAAGGCACAAATAACTGCAAAAGGTTAGCTAACGGAGGACTCTAAATAAGGCACATTTTTGTTACCGGGGCACCGCAACTCTCAACGGTTGCATTTGCGTATTGCATTGGATGACCACAAAATCCGCAATGATAAGTTTCTTTTCATACCTTTTCATGCTCTTGCTTTCCGCACCAGTAATAAACATTCTAGGTTAAGCAATGTGCCACAGTCTTTACTCCTTTCCCCAGGCAAACTGTTACGATTAACCTATTGGAATTAAGCCCGTTATATCTTTTTTCTCCTGTTCTTCCCACGTATACTTCCCTATCCATATGCTCAGTATGCACAAACAACAACCGAAAGCCCAACAAACGATCTGGAGTCACTTCCGACCCAACGACTTACCACCCTGTGTGTTGCCCGATGGTCCGAATCCTGCTTAACCGCCTCGTCAGTCAGGTTGTAGAAACGAACGTAGCGGAAGAGCAATGTGGATTCCGTTCTGGTAGCAGCACCATCGATATGGTGCCTGCGGCTCGTCAGTTGCAGGAGAAGTGCAGAGAACGACACCAGCCGTTGTACTCGCTTCATGTTGATTTCACCAAGGCGTTTGATACGGTGAACCGCGAGGCGTTGGGGTTGGTGTTAAACAAGTTTGGCTGTCCGAGTAGGTTATTAACTTTAGTTGCTTGTCTGCACAGTGAAATACGGGCGAGGGTTCAGCTGAGTGCACAGACCTCGGATGACTTTGCAGATGTCTCTGATGTGAAGCAAGCCTGTGACTCAGCTTCTACTCTGTTTAATATTTGACTACATGCAATGAAGTCTTGTACTTCTGATGCCGCTTGTGCTTACGGTGTTCGTGTGGAGCACCGTATTGATGGTGAGTTGCTGAACATCTGCCCTTTCAGTGGCAGAACCGTAGTAAGTTAGACAACTATGTTTAGGTTGCTGTTCGCTGACTACTGTGCAATGTTTGCACGCTGCACGGATGAGTTTCAGCACATGACTAGTGATTTGACTTCGACAGCGGCCAAATTCGGGCTCACCATCAACACAAGCAAAACTGTCTGTCTCTCTCAGCCTTCACCCGAGGTGCAATCATCAATATTGCCGCGAATCAGCATTCGTGCTGAAATATTGTAAACCACCTCCCGCTACTGCTACCTTGGGAGTGTGATGTCGATTGATCAGCAGCTTCACAGTGAGCTCCGTATCCGCGTCTCGAAGGCAGCGGCAGTATTCGGGAAGCTAGAGTACGGATTGTGGAACTACCATCAGTTTACCGTTGTCCCGAAACTAATTGTGTGCAAATCCATGGTGCTGTCCGTTCTTCTTTACGGCAGTGAAACGTGGACGATGTACCGGCAGGATGTACGATGAGCGGTTTCATCAACAGTGTCTGCGACGGTTTCTGCGCATCGGTGAATTGCGACAGAGTTGCGGACACGGAAGTGTTGTGTCTAAGTGGGATTATGCAGTGCACTGCATACTTTTGCTGTGACACTCGGGGTGGCTCGGTCATGTGTGACGTATAGATTCAACGCGGATACGGAAGCAGATGTTATATGGCTGACGCAGTGCAGGAAAACGGCAGGTTGGAAAAGCGAAGTTATGTTTCCAGGACGTAATCAAAGTGAGCCCGTCACGTTCTAAGCTTGAGTTCAGATTTTGGGAATTGACGGCGGTGCATGGCACGATATGATCACGAAGGCAGTTGCCGAGGTGCGGGAGAAAGCCCTCCTGCGTGCAAATAAGAAGCGTAAGGTGAGAAAACCCCAGGCTCTGATGATGTGTACTCCATCGACTTCGGGCGCACGGTGTTGTAGCACATGCGGTCCCGAGTGTCTGAGTCAGGAAGGCCTGGTGAGCCACGAGTGAGGCGACGCGGGGCCAACAGCAAAAAGACGACGGGTGCAGCTGTGAACCTAAACAGGACCGGCGTAGCCTTCGTAGGTACGCTGCTTTCTATTTATTAACCGTGTGCTTGCGTGCTGAGTTTCTTTATTTCAGGTGATGGGTTTGCTAGGATGCCTTAATGCCTTTTTTACCTCATTTTAACGTTGCCTGAATACTCTTCTACTAACTTGCCCACGTCGCTTAAGCTAATGGTGGTTAAGTTCGTTAACATTTTCGCGTTTGTGGCCTTTAAAAAGGTATATTTTGTCGGACGTCTAGAATTTAGCGCCGATTTTTGGTAGCTAATTTATTACGTATGTTAATTTAGCGAAGAGTTATGTAGATATATATGTATGCTTTATTCGACCACTATTATTCGATATTGTCATTTCAAGTGATTGGATGTTGTTTGATATCCCCGGTGTGGCTGCGCTTGATGTGTATGTTGGTAAGGTGCCTACCTGTCTACTACCCACCACTTCATCTATACTGGCTCTAGAAGACAGTTGGCCATTGTTGGAGGGGACGGGGTGCAAGGTGATCATGCCCAGGTTAGGCTCAAAGAGTGGTTCTATGCACATGGATTGTGAGTGGAGCGAACTACGGTCCAACCACCGCATTGTGTGCGTTTGATTCCCTAAATACTGCGTGATTGTATCTGCCTGTGAAGGAGTGTGGGTCGGCTTCGTTGATGAAATGTGATCCCCATCCACATTCGTTCTGCTTTTCACAGGATATGGGGTGTGTCGATAGAGCTGTGCGTTACGCAGCGCAAGCCACCCATGGTTTCTCTGTAGACGCAGACATCCTGTGGCTGTCCCTGTGGAGGCAGCAGTGACAGGCCAATTCGGAACCGGATAACGCCAAACATCTCTCGCATAGTTGGTTCACGTCACAGAAACAGTAACGGTTACGCTCTCAGATGCTGCAGACGTTCGGTAGATGATCCAGACATATTTTGATTCCATCATATTCACCGCAATCATCCTACGGGACGTTTCAAGCACTTGGTTTTATCCCGTCATAAATCATTGCTCATTGTTCATCGCACACCATTTGGCAACCGAGCACCTCGGTGTTCTCTGATTGCAAAGTTGCAGGTTGTAAGCAGAGCGCGTATTGCTGAAAGAACCCACATGGCGATGAAGTAAGAAAAACGACTATTTTATACAAATGGAAAAGGCTTATAAACCTGCCGTATTAATTACACGTCCGTAATTAGACTTCACGTGCTAGGCCGTTTTCTCGCAGTGACGCCGTGACACAATCCCTTGCCTCTGACATTACATGCTCCAGAAAACCAAAGCATTACTCGCTTTTACTGACTGCACCAACAAGGTATCTTCGGATCATTTCCGCATACCTACTCATCCTCGTTTGCTTCACCTAGCTTTTGATTGCACTCCAGATTCGCTTGATACGTTTAAGCGCCATAGAGTAAGGTGCTAGACGTAACGCCGTCGGTAATGTTCTTCTTGGAAAACGGTTTTCAATTCCGTGTGGCACGGAATATTGTCATAAATCAACAAACACCATTAGATAAAATCCTGACCGTTGGCATCAAGCACCCGTTGCAGCCACTGTGCACACCTTTACTTGTGGAAACTCCCATGTAACACAGAAAAGGCAATCAATCTGTCGTTTATCATGTCTCGGACAACGTACACATTTTGGCCACGATGGCTTGCCACAGTACGGTGTGCGCGACTCCCGCGTGGGGAACGGTCCCGAGTGCGTGCGCAGAAGAGATTGAAATTAGTCTCATCAATCCACACTGCTTGTCACCCTTCTCTGTAAATTTCCGCACATGGATGACAAACGATTTCTGTTGTCTTTTTGCTCTAGTGTGTTTATTGGCTCGGGAATCGCGTGCAACTTCCTCATTATTATCAACCGACCGTCTAGGTACCTGACGACGGTACTGTTTCTGACTCAAACCTTGTGCTCCGCCTACACAGGCTATCAGAATGTTGCGAGGGTTATTTTGTTTCCGCTGACACCCAATCCAGCAGAGACACTACGTGACTTTCTGTCACAGGTTTGCAACGAACACCCACGTATAAGCTTCTCGGTTACGAGAACTCTAGCAATGCTATCCAACTGCCGCAGGTCTTGGAATTTATATTAAGTACCCTGGTGACTTATTTCCAATAGTCTCCCAACTCATATGCTTGCAGTATTCGGTTCTTAACTTCGAAAGGGTGGCGAGCATAAGGTCCCCTTCTGTTCATTTATTGTGGGAACAATGAAGGCTTTACGATGAAATGGGGAATACTTGCCACACGGCTTATTTAAACAACACGTAACGGTCCGTGCATGTGACCACCGTCCGATATCGTGCAGGTCGATAACTTGTTGTGACGTAATTGGTTATGGACCACAATTCAATGCAATTTCATGGACGGCGTTACCAGATAGCAACGATTCTTTTGCACCAAAAGCATTGAAATCTAGGTTCGCGACTGCGGCTTTCTCTGTGGCAACTTTATCAGGTGGGAATGATTGGTCCCAGATAGTTGGTCTCCTTACTGGGCACAATGCATTCGGTTAGCTTACGAGGTGACTAGCTCCCTTCCTGTGTACGTCAGCTCATTTCCGTTACGCTAACCAAATATGGCTTGGAGGCCAAGTAAAAATGGTGACGGATAATGATTCTCCTGGAGCAGCGGTTCTCATCTGGTAAGGTTGCCACAGGGAAAGTTGCAGTAGTTAACCTAGGTAACAGTGCCTCCGACGTATTGGAAACCCACTATTGCAAGATTGCTGTTTCCCAACGGTTTACTCGGTGTTATTGTATCGATCACACGCTCCTCACTAGTAACCACAAGGTTAACGATGGGCGGTTGATTCCCTTTTCTGAATCTCGTAGAAGAGTTCCTGTGATCATAAATTGGCAGGCCAGTGACTAGTACCTGCAGTTCAGCATTAAATTGCTCACTGTGGGTAGCTAAAACATCCACAGCAAGCTACTTGAGGTCTCCTGCAAGGAATAGTAACTGTAGAGCTGTGTTCAACGGTCTGCAAAGCATTGGCTAAACCGTTGTCTAAATCTACAGTTGACCACGGGGGAAGGTATGCAATGGCCACCAAACATGTGCTACCACGCTTGAGTTGCAAACGGCACCAAAGCCAGTCAATAACTTGAGTCGGTGGTTAGTAACCAGTTCGAAATGGAGATCACTGCGATGGTAGAAAAGGACACCGCCACTCTTACTTGGTCGATCATTTCGTAGAATGGACCTGCATGATAAGGCGATTTCCGAATCCCCCATTTCGCTGTTGAGCCAGCTTTAGTTTATTAATTAATGGTTTGAAGCAGAAAGTAGAGATATACCTGTGTAAGTTCATCTATTATCACTCAGGTACAAGTATTCATTTTGTTAGAGTACGCTCAATAAATTTTATATCAGCAAATTGTTTATGCAGGCATTTCCTTTTTTCCAATCTTGGGTTAGCCTCAACTACTTTCTGCGACAGAACGTTCCGCATACTCACCACTGCGTTCGAAAAAATGTTTGTGAGCGTCACGTTTCACATTTAGTATTACCAACTTTTATCAGTGTCAACTTGTGACGTTTTGCGCGCATATACCACAGCGGTCTCAACATGGCGTAATCACCGAGATGCTGTATCCGATGTGCCAGCGTGAGGCCAACCCGCAATCGACGATACGAAAGGGTGTAAAACCGTAGTCTCTTGCACCGGTCTTCACAGTTCACACCTCATACATTGGGAATGCTTCCCGCGGCAAAATGCTGTACCCGCTTAATACTTTCTACCTGGACCCGCTTGAGAGGACGGTATGTGGGTGAGCCATACTCTAGCAGTGCTCGCATTATTGAGACAAAGAGACAAGTGGCAATCGCTTCGGACTAAGTGCCGAAGCTACGTTTGGGCGCCCAAGGCATGCGAACACTGCAGTTCATCAGTGGACAACTTTCCAACTTGTGCTTTCATATCCCCCGCCAGCATAACAGTGTCCATGCTTCTTCTGTGGCGAAGGAGCGGAGTCAGTTGGCGATAGAAGTCGTTCTTTACCGAATCATCGCTACAGTTTGTGGGCGCGTAGGCAGCGATGATGTATAGACACCTGTTAGTCCCGTCCAACACAGATGATTTATTACCTGTTCTGAACGGCGTGGGCAAAGTGACGAGCGAAACATTAGATACGAGTTCCTGCAGATCGGCCTTGAATTGATCGTCGATCACAGCAGGGACTTCTAAACAATTTACTTTGAAATCACCCGTGTAAGGATGTGAGTGTATCTTCTCTTCAGGAAGCTTCTTAGAGCAATCACAATGTGGCAGTTCGCTTCGGGTGTAGTTAGGAGGGCGGTACACCAAGGATACGAGGTAAGTGGCCCTGCGTTTTAACCCCGGGCATCACTAAATAGAATCGGGAGAAATGAGTCTGAATAACCCACGGTCTACCAATGTAGGTCACTTGGTTAATAAAATTTACCCCACCCACCATTTCAATCCTGTCGTTGCGGATGAATGAGATACCCAGCAGCGACCGTTATTCCAACGTGCAACTATATCTCCGTGACACCGATGATATTCCTTGAATTGGAAACTAGGCAGTCTTTCAGTTCGGCCAGCTTACTGAAATGGTTTTGAACACTGAAATAAAGGCAGGCTAGTTTCTCGGTCTCTAGGGACTCACATGAAGCTGAAGGAATCAAGTTTGGGAGAATGCCGACCGAGGTGAGGACTGCCGTCATTTTCTTTGATAGGATAATGTCATTTCTTCGCAGCTTAGTTTGCCTTAGATACGCTCCGATCCTCACCTGGACCAAATTCAGAATTGTGTGAACGAGTGGCTATGAGGCACAAGTGTAATTATTGGCGGAGGTAATTTTTCAGTTAAACTCATCTTTTATCTTTTCATGACTTCTGCAGGTTTTGTCTGAAGTTCAGATGGAAGGAATTTCCGATTTAGTTACTAAAATTCTCACAATTCAGTCGCTGTTTGCTCTGACCGAATCACTAAGGTTAAGATTTTTGGGCCACATCACCTATACTTTGTCGTGAGAGATAGCCTTTTACGTGATCGAATAGTGACATTATCCAATGACATTATGCAGTGACATTATCCAAGAAAAGTGTTACTCGAATGAACCGCCTCTGTTCTAAATCCTGCTTTCTGTTCTCTTGACTTACGTGAGAAAGAAGCGTTACTCAGAAATTTAAGAGATTAACTTGCCCCCAGGAGCTATCTGGGATCCGAAACACATAGACGCTAAGAAAGCGGATGTTAATATGGAGCCTATAATGAAGTAGACAAAGTGAATTATACTAGGATTCAGTTTTGACCGCACTGCATTCTACGAATGATTGCCTACTTAAATAAAATCAGTAGGTAGATAAAGGACGACCGCATTTCCGAAAGGAGGAACGTGGCTGGCTGTTTTTAGCTAATTGGTGAGGTCATCAAAAGGCTGAGGAGGGAAATCTGTGGGTGGGTGAACGAGAAGATAGTTAAAAAACATTTTCAGACAGACGGAGAGCGCGATCAATGATAGAACTCGGTTCTAGCCTTCCTACGCACCATTGTGCTACACGAGTGCTCAGTATAACCACTAATAAGAATTCCTGCCAGAAGAATAAAAATATTTCTATAAGCCACCACAGATGAGTGTTTATTGAGAAGATGAGATCTGTGAATGGACCCTTAAATTATATTAATTAGTCGGCTTTAATCAGCCTCACTGATGCCACATAACTGGAAGGTAAACTAAGAGTGGTGCTTAAAAGCTTATTATATTTTATGAGTTATCATTCCGGCACACTTGTTTGGAATTCATTTTTCGCTGCTTGATCACATTGCACTCCATTGCACGTCGACAATAGCAGCAATACACACACAAACACCGAGAAATGAACCAGTATAAACTAGGTTTTCGCAAAATGATATCAAGTGCGGTTGCCTCTTACAACACCAAGTTGATGACCTTCCGGTTCTTCCCTTACTTGAGTCATTATTTCGTAAGTTGTACTTTTGCGTTCAAAATGACAACAACAGTAATTAATATCCGCAGTTTCACGGGACAAGCCTTTTCCAAATAGGTCCATATTTTGCGATTACATTTGCATGCATGGTTCCCCTGCAGAAGTTGCAAAACCCTCAAGCAATAATGCAAGTGAGAATGGGTGCTCCACAACCTTCCCGTCACAAGTGCATACTAGTGTTACGCAGCTATGGCACTCAACGGAGGGAATCCTACAACACTACAACAAATATGGGTGTCAAATAGGTCAGTACCGAAATTGTGTTGGTAATCACTGATCCGGAAGACTCACCTTCGGGACTCGATAACATCAGAGGAGGACGGTGCTCATGTTGTCAGTCTGCTGCTAGGTTGCGGCGGCCACCAAGTGATGTCTTGTAAGTAGCCTTCGCACAAACATGTGTAGCAGTATTTCTTGACGATTAAAAACTCGTATTTACGGAGGGTTTAGGACCATCATTCTACTATAAGGATGCCAACACCTGGGATTTCAAATCACCCAATTTTTGCCACACTCCAATTCGGGAAAGCCATCTGTGCGTTCAGCTTAAGGCGTCCAATCTGTGGATGAAGTTTTAAAACGTCGGCCACATTCACTGAGTAACGTAAGACGGTTACGTTATGTACTGGGTTTAAGCCTCAGTAATAATGTGCGATGCCGTCTAACTAAATGTCGTGGAAATGACCGGAAGCGCTGATGCTTGGTGAGAGCTAGTGAGAGTAAGAGCGAGACAGCGCCACTGACTCATCTGCAGCAGGATTCCAAGAAAACAGTCAACCACTAGTATAGTAGGTGTGATAGTTGGACGATAGATCCATCATCAAACGCATCGATACCGCCGTCGGGTGGATCATTTTAGGGAACCTATCGGTTGGAGAGGTGCTACGTCGTCAAGTACAAAATTATTTTAACTCGCAAAGCCCATTGTTAGCCAGCTTCCTTTCCGTTGCCAAAGGAAGAAGTTGACAACTTGGTAACTGGTTTGGCTGGCTTTATTCAACGTTGTTTAAAAAATACTTCCTGCTCAAAGCTGATTCGTTATAAGGGTTATCATTTCAAGGGAGCATAGAATATTGTGCAACCATATGTAAAGAATAAAGCCTGTTGCCATTACGGGAAATCGTTCACAGCAATGTTACTGTGCCAGCTCGTTTTCCTCACGAGCATAGGATCATTGAAGGCTAGATAAGCTTTTACCACTCACGGAGGACGCTTTGATTACAAATCCGCAATTTATCAACTGCAAACCCAGCGAAATTCATGCGTGCAACCTATCATGGTGCTACTTCCTAGTTAAATTTCCCAGTCGGTTCAGACCATTGACCAGAGTTATAATGCCGTCTATCCGTGAAACTGATTGCTTCCCTACCAATAGTTCTGATAAAGGTATATCTGTCGTCTTTACTACCCATGAAGGCTGCGGATGACTTTTCATCTGCATTGTTGTGACCACGAATTGAATATACATCACATTTCCCTGCAGGTCATTTCTGTGGTAGAGATCATGCCGGGTTGCTAATCAGCAAGCTTGGAGCACGGGAAAGATGCAGCTCCTAAATTTTGGTACCAAGTCATCCGGATACAATAATGCGGAAAGCAGACCAGCTAGGGATTTGTGTAGAGGTTAGAGTTTAGTGTTTGACTTTGATGAGCAGCAATGCTTAGTGCTTCAAATCTCCGCCCTGCTCGGCAGCTATTATCACCGATGATGTAATGTAACTGATAGCATGTATACACAAGACATCAGGGTCATTGTCACATTTGAAATATCGGAAATTCACGAAGGCAGTGGGACAGTATCCTCCCAGTTGACATCCAGTGACAAACTATTGAGGTGGAACGTGGGTTACTGGATGAACCAGACCTGTGGGCAACACGCAATGAAGACTGTAAAAAGTTAGTCATTTTCAAACATCGGTGTTGGTGTGGTTTGGATTGTTCAGTGGACAACACTGATGTTCTCCATTTGATTGTTAGACATAGACCATTTTGTGCTACATTGCAGCGTCTGTCGGACTCGCACCGTCTAGTTCAATTAAGTCACTTTCTCCCCATGCACAATGACCACCTATCTCGGTGTGAGTTGTTTCTGTTTCGACGCCTACTGAATAAATCTGTCGGTCGGCCGACCGATGACATGGATAAAAGCATTAAAACATCGGCTCTTAGTCAGTGAGAAGAATTATTTCTTTGTGATTGGCTTTTGGAGGTACAGATTAGTATTAGGGGCTTCTTTGAAACACTGAGGTCGTGGAGTAAGTGTTGATGTTACACTGCCTTGTATCTCTTATCCCCGATTAAATTATGTTGTATTTTTAATCAGTAAACTTTGGTTTCAAATCAAGTCACGTCAAACCAAGAAAATGTTTTATGTACCCTTGGTGGGTTAACATTCAGCTACAACAAAAACGATCACAACAATACACAAAATGATAAAGCAACTAGCACAAGTCTTATACACATGGGTTCAGTAAAATATAAGCACTAACGTTACCATCTGGCGAATCAGCTGGCTTGTTCTAGAACGATATACAAGCAAGTGCGATAGATAAAAATTATCGACGAGGAGTGGGCTTGTCTTCGAGCAAATATATACTTTTATTTCTGCCTAGTTGACAAGCTTTCAGCTAAATGGCTAGGAAATTGATTTGTATCGGACAATATTTTTGACACTAGCTCCTTACAATAACTGATGCGTGTGGACAGAATTATGTTGACAAAAGTAGGCGTCAATACGCCACTACATCGGGATAAATGTCTTAAACCACCTATCTAGAAGATGGGGGAAAATCACAGTTGAGTAGTACCTAGAGTGGACAGAAACAAAAGCAGTGACAAATGGAAATAGTAAATCAAGTGGGACAGAAGTCTGTCAGTTAAGAAAAGCAGAACTTCCAGACTAATTTTGATAAATGATGCATCTGAATAGAGCATCGAACTTCAGTGCTGTAGTCAGGTACTTTACAGATGTAAAAGTGCGAAACTCATCTTCGTTGCTATAGAGCTGGGGCCCTTTGTGAGGAGCTGCACGTACCTGACTCTGCAGGGGAAAAAAGACGTCACGACAGTTTGATGCGTTTAGCTCGTTCTAGGTAGGTTTTTCTCCGTTTATTTCTGTCAATTCAGCCCCAGCCCGTTTAATACAGTCTTTCCATTCCAACAGTGCATCGCATCACGATTGTTTCTGCAGATAAGCAACACAGAGTTTATCCCACATACATTTAACTATGAAGAAATGGAGCAATGGTTTATGACGGGTAAATAAGGGAATGCTTGACGTGTCCCGCAGGATGGTTAAGGTGAATATCAAAACTTGCAAAAAGATGAAGTCCGTTAAATAACGTGGGACGCACACGACTCACTGAGGGGTTTGGAGTAGCACATGTGTGAGTATTCTTGCCTGGAGTTTAGGATGGTTATGACACCGTCCACTGGTTGTTCTGCGCTAATACCATAATCTGAAGGTCATACGCTTTATCACTTAGTGTAGAGTTGTAACTGTATCGTCAAGATAATTTTGAAAAGTTTTAAGGTGGGGACAATTATTATATGCGCCGAGAAAGCTTTCCATGGCTCTGACACTCGGAAGAAGAAAACGTCGGGTCGATATTCCATTTGGCTGTACTAGGTGGCCAACAAACTAATGAGCTCTTAGCGGTGTGTTTTGACTGTTTCAGAAGAGTGGCAAGTGTGCTTTGGATTTCACAGAATCTGATACACCCTTATCAGATCTCTTCATCGACGCCGAAATCAGCCGCTCTGCCTTTTGAGAATATTCAGCCTGAGTAGGTAGGGAAGGGGAGATAAACCTCTGGTATTCTTTGTCGCCTTGCGTTGTGCAATGTGCAGCGCGGTGATGTGGTACTTCTGATAGGGTTGGCACGCTTAGACAACGTATTTTACGTGTGATCTCGCGTACACGCCAAGCATTTTCGGAAAGTTTGAGGCGCAAAACGTCCCGAACACACTACAAAGAAGGCTAAAGTGTTAGTTTGTTTTCTTTGATGCCTTTCCAGCCGTCTTCTAATACCTAAGGTTCTCTTGGAACAAAATGCTAAAGTCACACTCATGAGAAGCCCGCCGTTGAATTTGTGGTCGTAGGCGGTAATTGTGCCTTCTCTGATTGCATATGCTCAGAATTTTGTACTTGGTGGCTTTGAACTACAGCACGTTCTAATGGACCATATGTACGCTTTGTCCAGGTCATCCTCTAGGGCTGTGTAAGTCTCCACTTAAGCTATAGCAGGGCATAGCCTCAACTTATCGGCAGTTAGAAGACAGCACACTCGCGAGATCATTTTTGAAAACCAGAGATAAGCGAGATCCAAATACCGAACCCTGAGGTACGCCGCACTGAACTTCTATTGATTCCGACAGTACACTGCGAACCCTCACATTCAGGTGACGTTGAATAAGAAAGTCTCCAATCCATTCCAAAAGGGAATCACCGATACCATAATTTTGGAGTTTGTGTCGTAGAACAGGATCGTCTAGGCAGTCAAATGCCTTTGAGAAATTCAAGTAGGCTGCGTCTACTCCTGCATCAGCGTCCACAGATTCCGTCCACTTTGCACCAGCTATCAACAAGTTACTAGTGCAGGGCAAATTTTGGCAATATCTGTGCTGCTGTAGAAGGAGAAAATGTCACTCTCCAGGTACCCCATGAACTCCTCAGCTACATTGGACTGCATGATATTGTAAACCACCGGAAGAAGTGTTATCAAGGGTTTAAGTTGTTAGTTCCGCACGACTATCACTTTAGTGGATTGAAGTGATGGTCCTGTGCTTCCACATTGTGAGAAGTGCATGTCGTTATAAAATCGTTGAAATCGGATTGTTAAACTCATGGCAGCAACTTTCAACGCCTTCGGGAGAATACCGTCCGCTCGCGGGAAGCGGTATTTATGCAAAGATATCAGATGTGTCAATAGAACTTCGGTTGTAGAAGGTATGTGGTTAAGGCCTGATGGTAGCATGATCTGCGAAGGCACAGTGTCGGATGATTTCAGACTTTGAAAGGTACAGCCACAGGTAAAACACTTAATTCCCTTTGGTAGTTTAAACAATGAAATGAAAGGAGGCATATCGAAAGATGCTAGCCCTCTGTATTATCTCCTCATTACCAATACAGTAGCAGCGAAATATTTCTATAAATCACGCTGATATTTGAAAGAAAACCAAGGGGAGAGATTCCTCAAATGTCGTATTACAAACGATGTGTAGATGATATCCATGTTTTTGGTTCCATGAGGATACAAATCGAACGACTATTACACCACCTTAGTAATGTTCACGCCAACCTGAAGGTGACTTTTGAATTCATATCGAATGAATGTCTTACGTATCTCGACATCCTCATGAGCCGCAAGGATGATGGGCTAATTAAGAGATCTGTATACCGGCAACCAACGCGGCCCGGCATCTACCTACACTTCACCAGATTCTAGCCAATGACATGCTAGCGCGCTGGTAAACATTATTCACTCGGGCCAGACGTATCTGCTCCAACGACTGCCTCTTGAGGAGTTTAAGCTAATCAATAAAAGGCAGATTGGCTACTCAAAGTGATTCATAGACAAATATATCCGGGTTAGACCGCCTGAAAAGAAATGGTGCTGACAGGCCCGAAGAAAAAGGTGTACATCGAGCTACCATTCAAGGGTGACACAGCGGCAAGAAGGACAACGAAACGCATAGTCTCGGCTGCGGAGGCGGTAATCATCAACAGAACCAGAAACTTGATGCTTCCTTTAATAAAGGGAGAAGAACCCGTCAGCGCGAAATCACATTATTTTTACCAATTCGTGTGCGACTGCGGCACCAGTTACATTAGCAGAACCGAACGGGCTTTAGGTTCCAAAGCGAAGGCATATTTACCAAACTGGGTTCGCCGCGAAGTTACTCGATCCACCTCTGTCGATCCTTGCTCGCGTAAGCCGCCGGCGATTTATAGAGACAGGCACACCTTGCAGACTCTTCACCGGATTAATCCCCTATCGGTGTTCCAAATATTGTTTCCTCATAGAAATTCACGCCTTTTACGATTTGCCGAGGCCGTCGCGATAAGCCGAATTAGACCAGCTTTCTGTGTCCTAAAGCAATTGGATGTCAACATTCGGTTGCCGTGGTCCTAATGCCAACGACAATGACCACACCCATAAATTTGATTGGCTTGCCTGTGCCCTATACGACTTATAAAAGTATTTCCTTGTTATTGTATTGGTGCTGCCGAAAATAATACAAAATAATACCAAAGCATGTGCAAATACAGCCAAATTGTTGTCCAAGAACGTGTACCATCATTTGTGCCGTTTGTGCCAACCCGCATGCAGTGTGCAGGACAGGAATTACGCGTTTAACTAGGCGAAGTTTCTTCGCGTGTCTGCATAGCAGCTTGGGGCTAGAGCAAACATTTATCACCAGATCTTGTTAGATTCTTGGCTTTATCCTCCCGAAAGAGTTTGACTCAATGTTTCCTGTGTCATAAAGACATTCCACGTGCTCACAATCGGAAAAGCGAACCACGTGGAGTCAATCAGTGACATGCATTTTCGAGTCCTGCTCCATAGGAAAGAATTCACCCTGTTCGTGAGGTGGATGTTTGATTTTGATATGCATTCCAAGAGCTTCTTGACTCTGTCAATGAATTCCTTCTAGACCACTTCTGGTGACCATTTTGTTAGAAAACGTCAGCATGTTGCACTCATAAGTTCGGACAGGCTATCATATTTGGTTCTGACTTAAGATTCGTCGGTATATTCTTTAGCTGTAGCTGAGCATAAATCAACCACAACTATTGTAATACTATTGTCGCATAATTACTGCGATCCGATTGGATGCACGTTGCTACCACATCGATCATGAGTTTCTCATTGTTAAAAAGGCGATCCAAGATGGTCGGTTTGTTTCCTGTCCTGAAAAGTGTTGGAGAATTGACGTGGTTGTACAGCGGTGAACCGGTGATTAGCTCTTGTAATTCTGCCTTGAATTGTTCACCAAGAGTGGCCGGGGTTTCTAAGCCGTGCAATTTGAATTCCCATGCCAGGAGAAGGTGGCTGAAACATCATGCCAGCCGGACTCAATAGCCTAGGATAGTGCCTCGTTCATTTCTAAACTGGACATTAGTGGGCAGTGAACAATGGCCACTAAGCATACGTCGCCTTGTCTTAGATGAAAGCAACCCCCTAAGGCTTCCGCGGTTTCAATCCCAGAGTCATTTATGCGATCCATCAGGTCGGAAGGGTAGTAAAGAATTACACCATCTCCCTTTGTTGGTCGGCCTTGCGCAAAAGAGACATATAAGATAGTGCGATCTCGGCGTCGGTTCAACCATGACTCGGTTACCACGATGAGGTCCCAACAAATTGAGGTTTGATGAGCTCAAAGCTCAACCAATTTTCTGAGGAGACCTGGCACATTTGTAACAAAACAACTAAAAGCAGCAGATAACAGAAACGTGACTGAACACACAAACGTTTCCCGTGAAGTTACGCCGACCCGTGTGTAGCCCGCTGAGAAACGTTTTTATTTGGATGAATTTTTCGTTTACCCCCATAGCCAATTGGGTTTGTTGCATAGAGAACACACTACCTAAACCTTCCGAGGCGCATTGCAATGGTCTGTCCGTTCCGTCATTTTCTGCACTGCTTTGGAGTCGCACTGCGCTATTGTTGGAAAATGCAGATAGCCAGGTTTGCGACAACTTCCCGCTGAATTTGTGTTCCCTCAGTCAATGGTGGTCTGGTCATGACCGCCTTCAGACCTATCTCTGATAGCCGTTTGGTGCAGAGCTTGTGCCAACTTCTCAGCACCCTGTAACTATTTGTTTAGAGTAGAGCAAGCCTTTAAGCACCCTTGGACCACTTCCTTTATATCTGGGTAATTTGGGTAACCTTGACGTTTAGTTGTCAGTGACTTCGTAGAGAGGAAGAGGGTTTCGCGGATGCAGCGTCACTGTTTCACTTCATGAGCATGGGTCTGCGGCTTGTCGGAAGACTGGATTTATGGTGACACCATAGACACATAACCATCTATCGTCGGTTCGCTTGCAGCATTCTCCTGGGTTTTAGTTCCTTTATCGACGTTCAGTAGATGTCAGGGAATATAAGAACGTCGCATGCCGAACCACGGGAGCAGAGATCTGACAAGAGGGCGGTCTTCGCTTCGTCACCAACTGGCATGTCACCAAAAGTGGCCTTGGATTACCATCGTGAACTGTGTTTGGGTGGAGGACAATGCAAATGAAACAAACCTGTATGTCCTGGATTCCCATACCTTGACACATGATTTCCCAGCGTTTCAGGTCGCCAAGTAGTTTATCTTCGAAAGAGTTTGATTTTGACTCAGGCACGTTGGAGCATCTTATCTTCATCATATCATGAGTCATGTATTTGTCCACAACTTTGGATAAAAGGATGCTTCCTTCTTTTGGTGGCGTGGTGGGCAGCACGCTTGGAGACGTTTGGTATTTGTGCCTTCTCTATTCGCTGGCGTAGTCGTAAGCGTCAAAACGCTTAGGAACCTTGACCAGAACGCGCAGTCTCCGGTTGTCCAACTTAAACAAAAGCCGGAACAGATCACAAATCACCGACAACAATTGCACTAGCTGGAACGGACCCGTAAAGCCAGGAATAAGTCAGAATTCAAGTCGGGATTGATTACCATGCTACTGAGACACAATAAACATCAAAAGATAAAATGCCTCAAACGGTGCCCTCAAGTACAAAAATGAGAAGCGTGTATCCGGGCGCAACCGCAGAAACCGCTTCAAACCAAGACAAAACGCAAACTGAGTGACTAAACGCATAGTCAAAAGACAGCCTGGGGCACGAATGATTGGACAGGACAAAACGCACCAATAGCGCAGTTGACGTGATTAAGTGAATGTGACAGGATAGGACGGCTGAACAGCTGAGATTTCACCCCGTGGGTAGACGGATGAGTCCCTCGCCGTAACCGCCTTAGAATTGGCTGGGGAAACACACAGAGCTTGACAGAGAGTTGGCCTAGAAAGTTTGAGCGACATTTAGCGACGCAAGTTGAGTAAACTCGTGCGCTTAATCAATTTTCAAACTGTGAGTCAGAAGCAAGGTAACTGGGGTCTTGTCGTGCAAGGTAAAATAAGGAAACAAACGGTGGTGATTGATCGTGTTCAGGGAAATCAATAGCGTGGAAACCTCCAGATAGGCTGAGCAAATTGATTTGTCCGGCGTAATAGATGCGCTAGCTAACCTTGCCCTGGGTCTACATGTAGCGATGACGGATACGTAGGTGTTCATACGTTTGGTAGTGATAGATAAACCCGAGTGCAATATAGTATCATGTGGTACAGACGAACCCCCGGGATAAACCACTCACTGCCATATTGGGGTCACTGGGGTTTACAGGCCTTGGCTGTTTGATTGCTAGGTCTCGTGGTTTGCGTTGTTGGCTCTACGCTGTAACTAACCACTGATTTTGGCTACACATTGCACGTTCGATAATGCACGTTACCAAATAGAATGGCGTTGCGATGCACCTGGATCCGGTGCGACCGCTAGCGCAGCAACCACACGCTGCACAATCGCTATCACTTCGCCATATTTCTGTGCCAGCACGTTGATGCACAGTTGGAGTGCGTTAATCATACACTATGCGCAGAACCAACTGGAGTGTGGTGTGCGATGTGCATCCTTCAATTTCGCCAGACTTACTTTCACGCACCTGGGATGAAATGTTTTACTACAGTTACCTCAGGTGGCTCCAAGTCAAACAGGCTTAGAGCGCGATTTCAAAGCGCAAGGAACTTTTGTCTGTGGCTGGGTGTACCGTGTATATATTGCTTTCCTTGTTGCGGTGTTGCCAGGCATTGCCGGGTAAAATAGCGATCGCTGAGTGTGTTAAGACAGGCGCACCATATGGCTTGCAAATATACTCCGGGTGCGACCACAGTTGTATGTCTGTTCAATATAAAAGACCTCTAAGGGTTTATTTAAGAATGAACTAAATCAAACCTTTACTAATGTTGTGCTTCGTTTTTGCTTTTTTCCTAATTTTCTGGTAATACACATTTCGGCCTAAAAAGCGTCTTAATCTCATTATCGGAGCCAAGCTGAGAAGTTTTAATAACCAACTTACGGCATGTTGGTTTAAGCCAGACTGCTCTCTAATGTTTAATGCCTTATGCGCCAACTTAAATCGTTTACTCTGGGATAGTCTAGATGACTGTAGTTCTTCCGTTTTCTGTCTATACACAAGCGAATTGCCTTGTGTTACATCTAGACGCTCTATATGATTCAGCACAGTCTATTGTAACCTTCAGTAATGTACACTGGGCTGGGCTGTATTATAGTTCTTGACGATCCTAGTTGTCTTTTCAGTAAAACAAGTGATCTGAAGTTCAACCAGGCCAATATAGAAATTGAAACTGGTCACAAAATTGGGAACGATATGCACTACTACGGATTCGGATATTTGTTACACAAGTCAGACGTACAAACACTGCACCACTGGCGCTGCTTCGTTTCCAAAGCCCAAGTGTGCAGCGAGAATGAAAACTGCTGCAAGTCGTATTTTTCTTCTTCCTTATGAACACAGACACGATGGAAATGTTTCGACTTCGACAGCGGTCTGTTAAGGGGACGCGCAAAGTTATTGCAATTGGTATTGACTAGTCTAGAAGAGGTACCATGAACTGCAAACTACGTTTTGACGCTTTTCAGACTTTGTTAACTGAACTCAAGTATGACATTTCGTTTCAGTCAACCACTTTTGTCAAGCCATCGTAAGTCCTACTGTAACAGCCAGTAGGTAGTACATTGGAAAACTGTGGTCAAGCAGATGGCATCAACTACCTAAGGGATATAATAACCCACGTGTCCCATTCCTAGCAGCAGCTAGTTTGTAAATCGTCTCTTATCCTTTGAAGTTAGTTGCACAAATTTCATGCTTATAAGACATGTGTTGTTGCAACTTTGCAAAACTAGTGATGCAAATAAAAGAAACTGCAATAAACCTTAGTTAGTTGATAAGTTATAAAGAACGATCAACATAGTCGGCTTAGATAATGATAGTAAACATATTGTTTTAAAAATTAATTGTATTAAACTACCAGATAGGAAGCGACCTGGTGATAAATCGAATGGGGAGGAAACGACGGAGATAAATCAACTTTAGGGGTAAAACACCAGGGACGAATCGATGGAGAGTAAATTGAATGGCTACCCGTTAAATCACAGATTACGAGTACTGGACAAACTATTGAAATTTCTCAGGAGGTCTTGCAGCCTGTCTGAGTAAGCAACGTTTCGATGAATGATACCTAGGACGATTTTTCAGCATACTTTACTAGTTCTGTTTTTTCAAATATGAAGTAAGTAGAAACAGAAAGGGCAACAGCCTTGCTCTCTAAAGGACGCCGGAGTTAGTGATTACGGAAGAGGAGCACCGGCCACTGAGCTGCCTAAACTGAGCACATCAGCAAAATAACCCCTCAACAAATGGACGACCGAGTGATGTATCTATTGAATAAGCACCTCTTTCAACAGCAAGTCAAGGTTAGAAAAGCGCAACGCGCTGCTAGATTCAAGTGGACGCATTCGAGTGGATTCATTTCTGTTATCAAGCGATGACAGTATACAATGCTTGAAGCAGGCCAGTGTATCTAGGGTAGACTTCGTACTACGGTGGATGAACTAAAGAAGCACATTCAAAGATGTTTGTAACATCATCACTTCAAAACGATTTTCCCTATAACCTAAAAGGCAATAGGACTGCAAGCAACAGGCCGATATTGTTTGATTTTTGCTTTGGTCTTAACGTTTCTCCAGCATTCAGCGATTTTGTGTCAGCATATATTGCGTATATGCTGATGTAACGGTGGTGTCAAAATTCAGTACCTTATTTGAGTATGGCAGGAGTTGGTCTCTCCGTGACGTTACCGAAACTTAGGTGTGGCAGTTCAGTATTCACACTTACACTGTTGACAAACCGCGATAAGTCTATTGAACCCAGAACCTTGGCAATAGTGTGGTCTGTGACTATAGTAGTATCACAGTTACAGAACTTCTGGTTTAATCTCTCCACATGCCCATTGATAAAGGACCTACGCCGCGTAAGCTCGGAAACATATAAACCTCCTCTAGATTTCGCGACAACTACCATCCTCAAGTAAAAACCGGATATATATGTGGTCAAGAGAGCGTAGCTAGTTCTCGATAAGAAAACTGAGTGACCCCACTGAAGTGCCTTTTATTCATTTACAGGCTTTTGCGTTCACTCGGCGCAGCCGCTTAAGGCGGGGAGGAGAATCTGACCACGCGGACGTAAAGTGTTTCCAAAAGACAGTAGCTAGCAAAACAAAAATTTAGATATCATCAACTTGTCCAAATAACTGGGTACATTAGGATCAAGGAACAAACTAAGTTTTGTAGCTGCAACCAATTCACGAAGTTGGTCGGTATTTACATTTGTCTTACTTGACTCCTCAGTGATAATTAGGGTTAGCCTGATGAAACTACTCCTGGAAGCTTCATCAACTAAAATTCGCGCTGAGATCACAGACACCCCGCTTAAATCAGAGTCTTTATGCCCACACGTTGCAATGAAATCCGCCAGGCAACATCATTTTACCGAGACTGGTACCCGGTGAATGACAACGTCACTGACCAAATTCCTTTCGACTGGCCCAGTCTCGTCATGATGAGAGGCAAGTATTGTACAAGTCATATGTGACACCATCGATTCGGAGTACCAGCATCTTTGCACCTTGGTAAATTTGTTAGTCTTGGAAGGTCATATGTATGCTATTCAAGACAAATGGTGAGCGAAATCTGTATGTCACCCAATTGTCAGCAGATATAATAAGACTATAGTGGAAGAGCCATACTTGATTCCGAGTGAGATGCCGAATGTGTCATGCGTATCAAAGGCAGTCTGGCTGGAATTGTCTGGTTCAGGTGACGGATGGAACAACGGGTAAAAAGCAGTGATTAACAAGTTCGATGGGATGGAAATGATCGCGAAAACAAAATTGCAGGATGAGGTGAAAGGCGTTTTGTTAGACTCCTCAAGGACATATGTAGCATAGCGACGTTAGCGCATTACAAGTAGAAATCCATCGGTTGGGTGTATGGTAAGACACCTTTTGATTGCGTTTTGTAGCCTCAGAAATAACAACTTATAAAATAAAACCCAAATATGACAACGCAGTATCAACTAGTTTTTTTAATATCGCCAGTTTGGGAGCGGAGACGAAATAATTAGAGAGGGCTTTCCAAGACTGGCACACGCGGAGGGGAAAGAAATTTCTAGAGCATTCAAGCCGTCTATACTATATTTTCAGTTTTAGAGGAAGACCCATTATATTAGCCTTGCCGTTCAATTCCAACGGCGGATGGCAAGTGTGGTTTTAATTCTTCAGAATCTGCTAAACCATTTTGAGATCCCCTCGCTACCACCGATATCGGCTGCTCTACATTCTTAGAGATTTCAGTCTAAGCTGATAAGCGCAGTTGAAAGAGGCCCCTGATGTTCTTGGTTGCTCCACCTTGTGGAGTCTCGAGAGCAACGAGATACTGTTCCTGCCACGGCTATGACGCCTGGATAGCATTTTCCACCTGCGGTCGAGGGTAGGCCTTAAAATTCTGGGGGAAGTTTGAGAGTTTAAGCCGATCGAACGATGCGACAAAGGCCAAAGTGTTAATTGCCAATTCTCAACACCTTCACTGCTTGTATTTCGAGCATCCGAGATCTTTCTGTACCAGTACACCCAGGTCACGCTCCTGAGAGGCATTTTGCAGGGTGTAGTCTCCAAGCTTGTAAAAACACACCGCCTAGTTCTGCAGACAGATCACCTTGAACTTAGCTAAGTTCAACTGAAGCAGGTTCCTAATTATCCTTCCATAAATGCAATCTAGGTCATGTTTTAGTAATATGATTGTCCTCAATGTTACTAATCGGCCGCCATATCTTCACATCATCGGAAAAAGCAGGCAAGTTGAGATGAAAACTTTTTCTAGGTTGTTGATAAACACCAGGAATAAGTGCGGTACCAGGACAGAGCCCTGTGGGACACCACACTCCAGCTCAATCGAGTTAGAGAGTGATCCCCAAACACAAATTTGGAGCTGTCCTTGGTGAAGAAATTTGCCAATTCGACCAAGAACGCAGCTCCGTTTCTGTAACTCTGTAGACGGTGAACTAGAATGCGGTGATTCAGACAGGCAAATGTTTTGGATAAGGCCAGATAGATGACGTCAACTCGGACCCCATTATCAACCACTTCCGTCGAACTACCTCTTGCAAAAGCAGGTTGGTGGTGCATGACCGGTATTCACGGAAGTCACGCCGCCCCGGTACAAGACGTTGTACTTTTCCAGGTAGTCCATTAGAGCCTCAGCGACGACCGCTTCCATCACTTTCGAAAGCACAGGGAGGAGAATCACTGGGCGAAATGTTACTAAATCTGAATGGCTACCGCAGTGAAAAATTGTGGTGAAAATGCCAAGTTTCCACATAGTGAGGACTTGCTATCTATCCAAGCAGCTTTGGAAGGACTGTGACAGTGGTTCAGCTAGCTTGGTAGCCACAGCTTTCAGTGCTTTCGGGTTTATGCTGTCTCCTCCCGTAGAGCCATGGTCGCGCAGTGAGAGCAACTACCTTAGCAGAATTGCTTGGTCGAAATTTACATGTGTAATCAATGGAGTCGGTAATGTGCATGACGTTATGTGATAGGCAGAGGCTGGGAGTTCGAAAATTGGGGCGTCAGGGCCGCAGGGCATTAGCTGTTTCTCTAGCACCTTGTACTCTACCTCTTGTTGTAATAAGTGGAAAGGTTCCATACTTCACTTTACGAAGATTGTTGACATGCCTATACAGCGGTTTGTTGCTTGTCAGAAATTTTTGGCTGGGCACATTTGATAAGTTACTTTGTCCTCACGGACAAGTGCAGTGTAATAGTTACAAAGGCTGGGAAATCGCCTAAGTTTCTGAACCGGGGTTAACCCTTTAGGCACGCTATGCTGCATCCCTTATCACCATGCATTTTAAGGCCTGTTTCTTAGAATTGAAGCCATTTTTGTAGGATGGAGGGGCATGCTCTCTGATGCTCTGTTGACGGTGTCGTTGAGTCTTTCAACAAACTTTGTCCAAACCTTGTCAAAGGGACTGTTGTTTGAGAATTTCCATGCACATGCTTCGACAAATTAGTTCAAGACGTGGTAGCGTATGATTGTATGAATTCCTTCCGAGCGTTTAGATGGATACTCTGCATTACACACATAGTTGAACGTTATTACTACATGGTCACTGAGACCTAATGAACTATCCATCAATAACTTGCCAACCATGAGCTCTTCATTCGTGAGCACATGGTCCAGTATGGACGGTTTGTTTGCTGTACTAAATTTCGTGGGCTTGGGGACATGATTGTGTAAAGGAATATTGGCTATAAGTTCATGCAAGTCTGCTTTGAACTGTGCACTGGGTGATGCCGAAACCTCCAGATCGTGTAAATTGAAGTATCGGAGATGAGAATGTGGCTGTACCTAGTGTGTGTTAGACTGTTCAACACAAGTATCAAGCGGGAATCCGTTTCCGGATTGGACGTTGGGGGTCGGTAAAAGACAGTTACGAGACACGCGTCGTTATGTGCTAGTCGGAGACGGCACCAGAGTGAGTCGGTAACGTGAGTTTCCAGATCATCAACTATTGCACATTGTTGGTCGCTGCGGTAATATGGTAGGGCTCACTTCCTCCGCTGGGGCGGTGGTTCCGGATCAGTAACATTCCGGCTATCTCAACCTCAGCATTAGTCACCATTTGGTGTAACCAAGTTTCGGTAATAGAAACTAGGTCCCAAGCATTCGCAACCTGACGTAGCCGAAGTTCGGTAATTTTACTGAGGAGCCCTTAGGCGTTAGTGTACATAAGTGAAAGTTTCTAGGATTTATGCAATGTTTCGGAGGTTGTGTAACTCATACGTGATGTTTCGTAGAACAGTGAGTGGCCGGCGACTCATCGTTTTTCGGTGCGTACATGGAAAAGAGTTCAGCGTAAGGTGTCTGGTCAACAGCATCGTCTAGAGGCTGCATGTGCTCATTACACACCCTATTGGTGTATCGTTTATTTATAGATCCCATTAATTTTGGTTCTTTAAGCGAAGTATCAGTTCTAGGAGGCGTATCGCTGACTGTCTTCAGCCGAAGCTCAGGTGGTAGCCTGCAGCGAAATATGTACTCGCTTGTTAGCAGTCGTTCTGCCATACGTTTTGTCTGTAAAACCACCTTCAACACTCAGGCCACATTCTTTGCAGTTTGGTGAGGTGCGCAGTGGTGACACCGAGTTAGTTGACACATCTTCCAAGCAGAGTGGTTCACGAACATAAGGCCATTGTTCTTTATCATGGATCAATATTTCATGCTCATCACGTGCTTCAGTCACAGAAACCCGTGAAATATAATGGTTCTGGTTGAAGTTTCCTTCCGGTAGTCCTGTAAGTTGCAGTTAATTCGAAAACGTTCGCCCCATGGGATGCCTGGAAAGATACGGATAAAGTACTGTTCGTTTTTGAGTCTACCTGTCGACAATAGTACTGATTCCACTTCAGTGATGGAGTTCAGCAAGACGCACAGAAGTCTTGGCACTCTGAAATGCATAGAGTTGGGGCGTCGTGTAATACGCACTACGTGTACTGGTTTCACTACAACTCCGATCAGGCTACTAATAATGTCCCACTGCTTGTGGTCCTCCAACTGCCTGCCGCTTATTGCTGTTGGCTTTGCTTCTAGGATAGGGGAGTATAGTACGCTCAGTACAGGTAGTTGTTACTTTACAAGTTTCGACATGCCGCGGTTAGTGATTGAAATACTCTGAGATGCGCCGCAGCAAACTAGAGTTCTTGCATCAGAAGAACTCCGCTACGTCTATCCGTTTCCGATCCAGTTGGTGGTGCTGTTAATTTTAAATCACGATTCTTCTTAGAAGTAATCGTAACCCAACTTTCGCTAGTACCGGCTTGCCCTTTTTCTATGCACTCTGTCGGGAGATTGTAAGTAGCCTTACGTGTAGTCACTCCTATGGAACTGGGAACCGCATTAGTCAAATGTGAGCCACATATAGTACTAGAACAGCAGTTGATTTCCAGGCTCTTGTTGTCGTTTGGCTTACGGTGTTACTAGCCGTTCTCCTCAGGATTGAAACAGCACTTACTGCTAAGGCTAGAGTTATACAGTTCGTTATGTTTGCCACAACCGTAGTGATTTTGGTGATCACCATTTCCTCAAACTCGGCTAGTAGCTGGTTGTACTTCTGCCATAATAGAAGCACGCTTTTTGACAGTGGTATAGATGTGCATTCCTTCAGAACCATAGAGAAGCTATATTGTTTAATAACTTGGCCTGACTAGACTTAACTCGGAGGCATCTGGCATGGAAAGTCTTTCAGCAGTTACAGCACGGAATGCTCCGATAACAAGTTTGGAACGTGACTGACATAGACCTTCAGACTGTGGCACACTGGGCATCAGGTTTGTTGAACAAATGTTACGAACCAGTTGAGTGACCCACCCTTAATGGTAAAAGGTTGTTCTGTTACTGACGATGACGGCAAGGTCACTGTGTGAGCGTTGCAGTTGTGTGCTTTCTGTCTTCTCTGGCGTGCCAGCCGAATGCGTCAGCATGAACGTGTGGCAGATTACACGAGGGTGTGATTGAGCATTTTCTTGGTTAAGCCTATGGATGGCGCCGGGTGAATCTGCCTTGAGATCAGTACCTGCTGCAAGCAATATTGGAGATGAACGAGTGAGAGTTCGTTCGAAAGCCGTTGAAATAGTCTATCGAATGAGACCAACCAAGGTCTTCGATGTTTGCCGTTACACCACCTTTGGCTCTTGGATATCGGCGAAGCACTGCCCGGAATCTAGAATGAAGAAATGTAGAATGCACCGAAGTGTATTCGAGAATATTGTATCACCAGCTGGAGCTTTCAAAAGGATGGCAAATAGGTATAGATCCAAAGGTGTTAGCAATATGCAGCTGAGTCACAGTGAAAAAACAACGAGTGCACAAGTGAAACATTAACACGCACGGTCATTCAACATTCACTCTGTCAGCATTTGAAGAGACATTCCTCGCTGATAACATCTAAAAGAATTTCAGACACCACTGCATTCTGCACGACCTTCAGTGTACCCATTCTTGCTAAGTGCGCTACTCTAATGTACCCTTTGGCATCTAACACCTCATATTGCGCGTGTTGAAGTGCAATGTCTAGGAAATACGTGAAGATAGATGTTCGGGAGAAGGGGCATCAGCATAACAATAGCTGTACACCAGCAAACAATACTTAAATTTTTGTGCTAAGATGCCAAGCAATGTGCTGAAAATACGAACTAGGCAGAACAAAACGGCAGGAAGAGAAGATAAGAAAAAGTATCAAGATTCTGTTAAATTAGTAACTCTACACCGCCTCAAAACAAACTCGCCGCTTTGTGAACGATAGTCGATATAACTCAATTACTTCCTAACGTTTTTCACTGATTCACGTCAACCAACTTTACTCCAACTACAATCGAATACCTTACAAACATTAATCAGGTATTTCGCCTGATAGGCAACATCGTACATCAAGCCATACCATCATCTGGGTCGGTTGCGAGCTACTTTCTGCGGTCTCACAAGCAAGGTGCAGTGGTGCTTTTAGTGAAATAGAGTCCGTGATGGAACAATGGAATAATGATGAGAGTAGGTAGTTGATTTGAGACTGTTAAAGCGATCATTAGATCAGATGGTTATTTGGAACATAACCACACAGACCAAGCCATTAGACACATCAGGCATAATTCTCTTATTTGGTTGACGACTGCATACGCCACAAAAAAGCGCATCGGTTGGGTTGCTGAGCAATGCGCCTTGTACGATGTTGCTTGTCAAACAAGTTGTCATTTGTACAAGCATGCGATTGTGGCATAAGCTATGGTATAAACACCTATGAATTGTCTGAGAGTATGCCAACATGCTAGAAGACGCCAAGGCTAGTTTAGCGGTTTTGTTCGGTGTCTAATAAAAGGTTAGTTACTGGTTCAACCACGCACCACTTTGCTAGTGGACGAAGAAAAATTAGTCAGCAAATGGAGAATTTGGGCAAGCGGATGACTAGATCTTTATATTTATGAGCTTTTAAAATAGCAGTCGGCGATTAGCGACCTTTTAACGAAGAATAAAAGCAAACAAATTCCGTGTTGCGGCAGATGCAATAGCTCTTAGGCCCATCCAACATGGACGTTGGGACTCTCCGCGAAATGTTGATGCAACATCTCCCGGAAAACCCACCGGCCATCCTCGCCGTGGCAAGTGCCCTGCCTCCCGCAGCATTTGCATAACTAACAGACCGCGTCATCGAATGATATCAGCTAACGAACGAATTTAGAACATTCATTCAACTTAGCCCGGTTGCAGTTCCAGCTACATCCGCGACTAGTGAGCTGTCAGCAATCGACGCAAATAGTGTCACTACAATGCAAGTCGAGTAATTCTCCCTAGACGGTAAGTAGCGCATCCACTCTAGCTGATCACCCCGTCGCACGAAGCGTAACAATTCAGGATTTTGCTTTTACCACTCGTGTTTTGGTAACAAAGCTCGTAAGTGCGAGCAAACATGCAGTTTCTCCACCGCGAAGCAAGGAAACTTTCAGACAGGCCCGTAGTGGCGACTAACGGTGTCGGCAAAGCCAAAAGTCGTCTCATCTACAGTAGGGATTATGATTCCGAGACCCAGTTCTCATTTGATACCGGGGCAGAAGTCAGCGTCATTCCCCGTATGACAGGAGCACCTATCTTTTCTTCTTTGACAAGCCTAAGTGCCACCAGTGGCATGCCAGTAGCCACCTACGGTCATCGGTCGCTTACCCTGGACCTAGGTCTTCGGCACATGTTCCGATGGGTCTTCACAGTCGCTTCACTCCCCGTTGCTGTCATCCGCATTGATTTTCTTAGGCATTTCGATCTGTTAGTCGATGCGAAACGCTAGATGATAGTCGCCACTGCAACAACAACGCAGCGTGAGTGGCAACACCGCCGATATAGCTTCTAAAACACCGGTCTAAGCCGTTCCCCAGACCTCACCAGATTACACCAACCATCTTTCCCAGTATTCCAAGCTCATGCAGCCAATGAACGCAGCTCCACCAGCGGCATCATAAGTCATGTATCCTATACAGACGAATGGCCTATTCGCCTATTGCCGTCCAGGTAGACTATCCCCCGAAAATCAAACGTTACGTTGGGCGGAGTTTAAGCGCATGTTCGAACTTGGAATAATCCGCACTTCCGACAGCCCTTATTCCCGTCCCCTGCGGATGGTCCTCAAGTAATCTGGTTACTGGTGCCCTTGCGGTGAGTACCGCGCACGCAATCGGCTAACCGTCCGAGATAGGTATCAC
Source organism: Dicrocoelium dendriticum (assembly GCA_944474145.2). Taxonomy (NCBI): domain Eukaryota; kingdom Metazoa; phylum Platyhelminthes; class Trematoda; order Plagiorchiida; family Dicrocoeliidae; genus Dicrocoelium; species Dicrocoelium dendriticum. The sequence continues at coordinate 45,572,830 of OX104065.1, forward strand.
ATCCCACACACATGCAAGACCTTACCGTATGCCTCACAGATAAAACGATTTTCAACAAGGTGGATCTGACTATCCCCTAACACCAGATACTTTTAGAAGAAATGCACATTTCCAAAAAGCTGTTATCACTCCTTTCGACTTTTTTGCATTTTTAAAAATACCAGTTGGACTGTGCAGCACCGCACAAAAATTCCAGCGCTTCATCCGCGATGTGATTCGTAGGCTAGACTTCGCTTATTGCAACCTCGATGATATTTTAGTCGCAAATTCATCGGAATAAGAGCACCTCGAGCATCTACGAAATCTCTGCAACCGCTCGACCCAACACAGTGTCACAGTCAACCCGACTAAGTGCGAACTCGGCAAATCAACGGTAGGATGCCTAGGCCACCTCGTTTCATCGTCTGGTAGTGAAGTCCTTCCTGATAAGATCCAGTTAATTAAAGACTTGCCAGTTCCGACTTCGTTCAAGCACCTACGTCGATTTTGTGGTTTGGTCAACTACTATCGACGTTGCATTCCGCGCTGCGCTCAGCTCATGCAGCCTCTGACTGATCTACTCAGAGGGAATGAACGAAAGTTCGCTTTCCCTGACATAGCACAGACAACCTTCGACGTGCACAAGGATGCTATCTCCAACATAGCCCTCCTCGCTCATTCCGAATCGACCACACCCCTTTCTATTATGACTAAAGCCTCAGAATTCGTGGTACGAGCCGTCCTCCAACAACACGTTTGTAGGCAATAGCAATCCCTGGGTTTCTTCTCCAAAACGCCATCAGCTATCGGAATTCCGATACAGCACGTTTGGCAGAGAACTACTCACCATTTATCTAGCCGTTGGTCACTTCCGGAACATACCCGAGGGCCGAGCTTTCACGGTCTACACTGACAACAAGCCCCTCACCTTTGCCTTCAACTCTGCTTGCCCCAAATATTCGCCACAGAAAACAAGATAGCTAGACTTTGTCACGCAGTTCACTGCTGACATGCGTCATGTCTCAGGTCTCGACAATCCATTCGCCGACGCTCTCACGCGTCAACCTCACTCTCCAGTCTTTGCCTACCGTCGGCCTTGCCGCCATGGCATCAGCTCAGGCTGAAGATGCAGACATACAACGTACTGTGCAGTCCACTTCGCTGCATGTGCAACCTGTTTCTCTCCAAACCACGGAAGGAACCATCCTCTGTAACACTTCCACAGGTTGTCCCAGACCCCTTGTGCCCGTTTACTTCAGACGCACAGTGTTTGACGCACTGCACTCACTATCACATCCGGGTAAGCGTGCATCTTTGCAACTGCCCACTGAACGTTTCATTTGGTCACACGTAAACAAATATATTTATACCTGGGCTCGCGCCTGCCTTCAATGCCAGCGCTCCAAAGTAGATCTTCACACCCGCAGTCCTCTTATTTCATTTCCCTCCCCTGACTCTCAGTTCTCGCAGGTACGCTTAGACCTGGTAGATCCCTTGCGGCCTTCACGCGGATTCGGATACATCTTTATATGTGTCGAACGCTTTACCAGGTGGCCAGAAGCCATTCCCGTACCAGACTTCACAGCTGAGACGGCTATCCAGGCCTTCTTAGATCGGGGGGGGGGTTCGCACTACGGATGCCCATCCACTATTGCAACTGACAGTGGAATGCCTTTCGGATCTTCCCAATTTGATACGTTCTCCAACATTTTAGGCTGTCGCCGCATTCATACCACAGCGTGTCACCCAACAACCAACGGTTTAGTTGAACGCTTCCACAGACAGCTCAAAGCCTCGTCCTGTGTCTCCTTCGGCCCTAGCTAAAGCGAAAAAGTTTCGCTCGTACTCTTAGACATTCGCAGCAGCATCAACACCGACTTGTAATGTGCACCAGCAGTGCTAGTTTACGGCACAACGCTAAAGTTACCTGGAGAATTCGTTTCAACTCCCGCATTGTCCGGTATGCCTCCATCTAAATCGATGTCCTCCCTAGCTCAACGCATGCGTTCAATACGTCGGACACCTCTACGTAAGCAGAGCAGATGTGCGAATGCACAGCGGACGCTCTATCTGCACTCACAGCTTCCACCACACCGATGCAGTGCGGCGTCTTTCCAGCCTCCATAAACTGAAACTTTCAGATTCCTGCAACGGACTCCGAAACATTTCACTTTAGACCGGAATGATCACCAAATATCGACGGCCTCAACGTGCTTTTCTTTGACGAGGCAGTTGCAACCCTTCCTGACCCTATCCCACAAGCACCCGCACGTGCGGTGACTTCCGGAGCACTAGATATTCCGAAACCCTCCGTTCCTCTTAACCCTTAACCTACCCGACATCTGTCCGAAGCAACCGACCGACGAGGTAGACAGATCAAAAGTCCGGTTCGTTTTACAGATTGTGTAAACGGGTGCTATTTCCATTACGACGCCTTTTTCGTCTTTAGTGGCAATCATGCGCCCCATCCACAAACGTTTTGCAAAATCGATGAAAAATGCCAAAAGGTTTTGAAAACTTCAAAAGCTTATTTTCTTTTATCGTGCATGCCATGTACCCTCTTCGGCGTCAAGTCATTTCCCCCGACCCTTGTTCACCCCCTCTGAGTTCTACGTTCCATAAAGTCAACCGGCGGAACTACCAAGGTAACCCTGATGTGATCGCGCCTCGGCTCCACGCAACCCCAGAGTGACTCGCCAGCCTACCCAAGACCCCCTTCCTGACCCAACAACAGTCAGTCGCCCACGGCCGCGAACGGTCTCGAACGGGTTAACGCCCAAACGCCTAGCTAAGCGTTGCCGAGGAGGATGCCGGATTTCTTCGTGGGACGAGGACTTCCAAATAACTTCGTGGGACGAGGACAGTGAAGTGCGGTGGGGGGAGTTAGACCCATGCGCACAGCCGGGTCTGCAGCTGAGGGAATGTACTGTCGGCCTTTTCTCTGGACTAGCCATTTTTCAGTCCGATCAGCCCGCCCCGACGGCCCACCGATGATGCACTCTGCTCTATACCATTTCCCGGCCAAGTTGTCCTCTTGGGCAACAGAAATAATCTGCGGGGCATTCGACATGAGTCTGCTCAATTAATTTGTTCCGTGCGTACGCCAGTCACTTGTGCAGGTGTGTGGGTGTGCGTGTATAGCCCGTCGCCGTCAGCCAATTGGACCTCAGAAGCATTAAGTCATAGGGGTGCAGGTGGGACGCTTCAGCTCCTATGCACGGAACAAATTAACTGAGCAGACTCATGTTGAATGCCCCCTCAGATTATTTCTGTTGCCCAAGAGGACAACTTGACCGGGAAATGGTGTAGACAATCATCATAAATAAATAACAACCAAAGCCTGGACCCAGCGAACTCCGCTGCACACCCAATCTTGGGAGCCCTTGTTTAAGCCCATGCAAATATTCGCACCTATTCTCACCCCACTTTCCCCCTAACAGCTCCATCGAATTCTTCCAATCTTCAGCTTTCCAGGGGGAGGCCCTTGTAGTGTACCGGAAAAAACCAGCTTTCAGTCTTGCAACATTGGATTTTACCGTTGTGTTAGCCTTCAAAACGTCCACTTGTATTACTGACGGCACCTCCGTTGTCACAAATTGTTTTGGTGAGTACCTTGCTGCACCGTTTCGCGCTCTGATTGATCCAGTTCTTATTTTTGTAGCCTGCACAATACACTTAGGGTTCAGTCGCCGCCAACTTCTACACTGTCCCGTATTTGACACGGCTCTAACGTGTAATTGATTACCGACTAGTATCCCAGGCGCTACCCAACAGTTTTTAAGGCAAAATTAGTGAAGCTACAAACTTACACTTGAGCCAATCAACAGAAGGAAAAGGTCAAATGTAATGAGCGAATAAGCAACCGTATAATCAAGAGCGAATCGCATATGTTCTTAAAAATAGCATCATGGGACCCCAAGCGTAAAGCAAACTTCTATTTACAGTGACGGGCACGGGCTAATCAGCATAAAGAAATATAGCCTTTAAACAAATGTTACGAAACAAACGAGAAGTGTATCCCCAAACATTTAAAATTAGTACAATAATTCTGTGACAACTAAATATTCCTTTAACACAACCAAGCAGAAAAATGACACGAAGAAAAGCCAATGGAATGTACTCATGCAAATGTCCCTGCTGAAGATGACACGGAGATAAGTGTCCATTAATAATGAGGTGTGTGCACCCACCGGTCTAACACAGTGATGTGTACAAGCAACAGAAAGTAGGAAGAATAAAGAATAGCTCTTAAGCTCGTTCACAAAAAGTGCATTTAAAATAGATATACTTTTAACGCCTCCCTTTCTTAAAAAAGGCATTTACCTGAGGAGAGTTTATCTCTTCGAGCGACAAGATCCACCTGGGTCCACATGCATCCATGACCAAGATGATTTGGGTTCAGGCCAAGGGTGTAATGTCATTCGTTCGAGTATGTTGTAAGCACAGGGGTACACAGGACATGTATCCCCATTAGCGGAAGCCATGATATGATCCGCTGAATCACTGAACATATACAACTCCTGACTTCCTTTTCCTCGGGACGCATTAGTGTAGGTAACTGCTGTCAAGTACATGGTTCCCAGGAGTTGCTGCTCATTGAGTTTTGTTCACGCGCGATCACTGTGTCTGGCTGTAACGGTTCCCCTGGTACATTTTTGGCCGAGCTTTGTTGATTTTACCGACGAGTTGGCAAGTTTCGTCCTTATCGATCGAGAAACGCACGTGATTGCAGACACTGTTGCTGGTTGTAGCGACACCGAAACATAATTGGGTCTCATGCTCAATTGTCTTCTCTTACTTGAAACGCTTAATGCATTATGAACACTGCACCTTTTTAGATTAGAGCATGCCTGCGCCCTTGGAGTAGGCAAGCCTGTGAAATTGCGTGCTTCTCGACAATGAGGATATTTGTAGACCCGAACTTTCGCAGAATGTTTCTCAGCGCCATTCAAAAATTCACTCGGGGGCTTTCGGTCTGACACATCACGATCCATGCGTTGACCACAAATGACTGTATAACAGGACTAGTGTTCTTTTCCGGGCTCTGAAGCTTCAATAATTTCTGGATCTTGCTTAAAAGTGAGCAGCTTTTGACATTCAGATACAATTTCCTGTGCTGTCAACTTGGGTTGCGGTTCCCAATGCACTTGTATGTTTAGCTTTTCTAATAGCAACTGAATTAACTGCCACTGTGACTTTTCAAACTGACGTTGCTGATGTTGAAGTAGGGACTATATCTGCACGAATGAAATGGACGTGTTTGTTCAACACCTCCCGTCGCCAGCAAATCCGATGTGTCGCCCCTGACGCCTTCACCACCGGACCGCAAGACGAAGTCCAAAGCCGAGCCGGAAAGAGACTTGGATGCATGAAATCACATTTCCTTATATGGTTTTGAAGACAAAATGAAGGGAAGCTATTAAATTACACTTGAGCCAACCAACAGAAGGAAGACTTCAAATGCAATGGGCGAATAAGCCAGCTGGCAAGCTGGTGGGTGAACCAACAGATATCAGCGGGCGACTGATGACTGTTCGTCCACGACTCGGAAGAGGTAAGTTTGCTACTTTTATAAGCGCCACCTATTATCCAGTTGAAACACGTGATCTATTCTACACCCGGCTATCCTTCGTGATACTTACTGTGCCGAGGTCCGACCGACTATTTTTGCTTTGTAATTTCAACGTGCGCGTTGAGCGTGGTGCATAAGTGTGGACAGGTGTTATCGGTCCGCATGACATTGGATCAGCGAATGCAAATGGTGACAGGCTGCTCTCACTGTGTGCCACTCACGGCCTGACGATCATGAACACTCGGTTTGCAATGAATGAGTGTGAGATAGCAACTTGGACGAACTCATGGAGTGGTCACGCTCACCTGCTCGACTATGTCATCGTACTTCAGCGTGATATGTGTGAAGTGCGCATGGCACGTGTACTGCGTGGAGCTGAGTGTGGCACTGATCACAAATTGGTGCGGACAAAATTGTACCTATATTTTCGTAAATCTATGTATTGCACTCCCGCCGTGAATCGGTGTAAATTTAACTATCACCCTTGGTACTGTGGAGAGACATATTGAGGTGAAGAAGGTGATGGCTGCACAACTGTGTGATGTGGAATGTATAGCCACAGTGGGAGACCTGTGGAACCACATTCGCTACCAGGTGACAGTAGCTGCCGAGCAGACCATCGGGCGCGCAAGCTGTAAGCAGCCGTAATCAGCTGTAAGCCAGCCGAACAACCTCCCCGTGGTGCCAGCTGGGGGGTTCCGTCAAATCCCGTTCCAGCAAATGGTTCGGCGGCAGTGTTCCAGGATGTGGTGGGCTTTTGCCTGGCAAGCGTTCTCCCTATGAAAAACCACAGATATCCGTTTAGCAACACTGTGACGTGGCGGATGTGACTCGCCACTAAATAAAGTCACTGCCTCTTCTCTTCTTCGGAGGATCATTCACACATCACGAACCTCATCCGATTCGAAACGTATTATTAATTTCCCCCTTTGATGGCGAACCCAACGAACAAAAGCACATACAGAGTCACATTTACCTAACCACGCCACATGGCTACTTCCAAATACAGATATAAACATGCTTTTACATTTCAACAGACACATACATTCCTATGCTATTTGTCAAAATATACTAATTTGTGCAATTGCCGACCATATATGTCTGTATTGCCATGACCACGCCCTTGCTGGTGTGTCTTGCAACGAGGAGAATAAGCTATTTATTTATTTGTTTATTTGATTGGTTTGATGAGAGCAATGCGACGATTTGCGCATTGGTGTGTGAGAAGAATGCAGCGTTTGCTGCACATGTCGCCGATCCCAGTGACTTGAGGAAGAAAACTCCGTTTCGCAAACTCCGGCGGCGACTGTCCCGTGAGCTCCGTTGCATTAAAAATACATGGTGGACGGACTAGGCGAAACAGATGGAATGCTACGTCGAAAGTCTCTCACACAGAGAACGCTTTGACTCCTTGAAGGCTGTGTATAGACCGAAATTGGAGCAGCTGTGGAGGCTGATCGGTGGTAGCTCAGGCAGTACCTACACACAGACTGCAGGCATAATTCATATCTGCCAACAACACTTTGACTGTCTCTTGAACAAGCGTTCGGAGATCGACTGACCTATTTTGTATGGCCTGAAGCAGAAGCATGGGAAGGCAAACCTGCCGGACACGCCGACACTGGATGAGAGACAGAGAACACTTGCTCAGCTGCCAAACGGCAAGTGTGCCTGTGCCGACGGGATCCCGCCTGAAGTATTGAAACATGGCTGACTCCCGTTAGTGATTGCGCCGCACCAGTTGCGGCAACGGGTGTGGACTGAGTAGGAGGTGCCTCTTGAGCTGAAGGTTACCCTTGTGCCACCACTGTACAAGGGCAAAGGGAGCAAGCAATCTTGTACGAATTATCGTGGCATCAACTTGCTGTGTTTTATAAGCAAGATGATTACCCGAATCCTGCACAATGGCATCGTCCGTCAGGTTGTGAAACAGAGCGTGGCGGAAGAGCATTGCGGATTCCATTCGGGTCGCAGCACTATGGACATGGTGTTTGCGGCTCGTCAGTTGCAGGAGAGGTGCAGAAAACGACTCCAGCCGTTGTATTCGCTTTTTGTTGATTTCGCCAAGGCATTTGATACAGTGAACCGCGAGGTATTGTGGCTGGCGTTGGGTTACTTTGGTTGTAAGTTGTTGGTTGTAAGTTAAATTGAATGTCTGCACAATGGTATGCGGGCGAGGGTGCAGCTGAGTGGAGACCTCGGATGACTTTGCAGTTGTCACTGGTATGAGGCAAGGCTGTGTCTTAGCTTCTGCCCTGTTTAATATTTATCTGCATACCATGATGTCTTGTGCTTTTGGTGCGGCTTGTGCTTACGGTGTCCGCGTGTAGCACCGTATTAACGGTGCGTTGCTGAACATCCGTCGTTTCGGTGCGAGAACTCTAGTCTGTGAGACACCTATCCGTATGTTGCTGTTTGCTGACGACTGTTCGTTGTTTGCGCACAGCGCGAATGAGTTGCAGCAAATGACTAGTGCTCTGGATAAGTCAGCGGCCAAATTCGGGTTCACCGTCAATACAAGCCAAGCTGTCTGTCTCCTTCAACCTTCACCGGAGGTTAACTCTTCTGTATTGCCGTCAATCAGCATTGATGCAGAAGTATTAGAAACCAGCTTCTGCTTCTGCTACCTTGGAAGTGTGATGTCGACTGATCAGCAGCTACACGTTGAGTTGCGTACCCGCGTCTCGAAGGCAGCGGCGGCATTCGGGAAGCGAGAGTACCGGGTGTGGAACAACCATCAGCTTACCGTTGGCACGAAGCTTATGGCATAGAAATCCATGGTGCTGTCCGTTCTTCTATACGGCAGCGAAGCGTAGACAATGTACAGGCGGGATGTGTGATATCTCGAGCAGTTCCAACAACAGTGTGTGCGACGGATTCTGTGCGTCGGTTGGTGCGACAGAGTCGCGGACACGGAAGAGTTGCGCCGAAGTGGAACGTATGCAGTGGACTGCATACTTTTGATGAGACACCTGAGGTGGCTCGGTCATGTGAGCCGTATGGATTCCACGCGGATACCGAAACAACTCTTATACGGTCAGGTGCTTATTGGGAAGTGGCATAGGGGGAAACTGAAGCTTCGTTACCAGGACGTGATCAAGGTGAGCATCACCCGTTCTAGTCTTGATTACAGGTCATTGGAATCGGAGGCAGTTAATCGGCGTGCATGGCGCAATCTGATTACAAAGGCCGTTGCTGAGATGCAAGAAAAAGCTCTCGTGCATGCAGAGAAAAAGCGGCAATTGCGGAAGCGGCAAGCACCGATAGATTGTACTCCATCGACAGCTAGCGCGTGGTGCTGTAGCACATGCTGTCTCGAGTGCCTGCGTCAGGCAGGTTTTCTGAGCCACGAGAGAGGCCACTCAGTACCAGCATCGAATGGACGACGTTTCCTGCAGAGAACAGGCAGAACCGGCGCAGCATTTCTAAGTATGCCGAATTTGACATACTAATCGCGTGTTTGCATGCTGAGTCTCCTTATTTCAGGTGGTGAGTTTGCTATATTGTACTAATGCATTTTTATCTCATATTAATGTCTACCCGAACTATCTTCTATAAACTTGCACACGTCGCTTAATCTAATTGTAGTTAAATTCGATAGCATTTAAGTGTTTGTGGCATTTTCTTAGGATATATTATCTGAGCTAGGGAAACTTTCGCGGATTATTTGCAATCAATTTATTTTATACACTCATTTAGTGAGGAGTTATGTTTCCATATCTGTGTGCGCTATTCGATTTATTATATTTGAAATTGTCATTTCAAATAATTGGACATCCCTGGTGTAGCTGCGCTTGATGTGCATGTTAACAAGATGCCTACCTGTCTATTACCCACTACCTCGTCCATACTGGCTCTAGGGGACAGTTGGTCGTTGCTAGAGTGGACGGGGTGCACGGTCATTGTGGCTGTGCTAGGATCGAAGAGTGGTTCCATGCACTCAGTGTGGAGCGGACTACAGTCCAACCACCGTCGTGTGTGTGTTTGACTCTCCAACTACAGTGTGCATGCTGTTACCTGTGAAGGAGTGTGGGCCGGCTCCGTTGATAAAACGTGGCTCCCATCCGCATGCCCCCCGGTCTTATTCCTTCGGGTTTACACTGGATATGGGGTGTGTGGTTGGAGCTGTGGGTGGTGCAGCGCAAGCCACCCATGGTCCCTCTGGAAGCGCAGGCGTCCTGTGGCTGGCCACAGTGACAGGCAAATCCGAAACCGGATGTCGCCAACCATGGAACCTCAAGGGTAAAGCGAACTTCTATTTACAGTGACGGGCACTGGCTAATCAGAATAACGAAATGTAGCCTTTAAACAAATGTCATGAAAAAAACTAGAAGAAGTGCTTACCCAAACCTTTAAAACTAGTACAATAATTGTGTGACAACTAAATATTCCTTCAACACAACCAAGCAGAAAAATGATACGAAGAAAAGCCAATGGAATCTGTTCTTGTAAATGGCACTGCTGAAGATGACACGATGAGCGTCCATTAACCAAGAAGTGTGCGTACCAATCGAGCTAACACATTGATGTGTTCAAGCAACAGTCAAGTAGTAGAAAATAGGAAGAATAAAGAATGGCACTTTAGCTCGTTCACAAAAAGTGAATGTAAAACAGCTATTCTCCTTACATCTTGGAGTCTCGCAATGTTGGATGCTGAACAATCATATCGCCTCAGAGTTTTGAAGTGCATATTATCCAATGAACCGAAATGAGTCCTACGCTAAACGACAGGACAAACTTTTATGATACAATTAGCTGAGTTACAGAGTGGGGCACGTTTTTGTGCGGAAAGCAGAAAGTCTTGATTTGTGAAGATGAATTTTAGTTGTGCTTAAAATCTGGTGGGAAAGGCCACTATGTTAGTCAGCTTGAGTGCCTGGATGAATGAAGTGTCGGTTTAATTGTAGTCCCTTCAATGACACAGGCTGAGTGGCCCAGCTTAGTTAGTGACGCCAAGGACAGATCATCCGCAAAAATTTTCGACTTTGATGCTTGTGTGTCAGGGGATACGAATACATTCCTAATAATAAGAGAAAAACCACTCAAAATCCTTGGCATAGATTCTAGCCAATGGCAGCTGATTGCGCCTGCTGAGAAGGTAAAATATATAGGTAACGAGTTACATCAGCATTGATGGACGTAGGCGATGAGACCACCTCCACGATTTGAAGGCATTCCCAGGCGATCGGATGTGATGGGAAGATATCAAGCAAGTAGGATAACATTGCCTTCTGCTTCAAAAGGTAACGAGCATTTTGAATCATCAAAATGGTTGCATTCAGATAAGCTGTTTCCTATATAAAAGCGGTAAGATCCACCATTTTTCCAAGGAGTAAACGAATATTGCTGAACAAGATTAGTGGAATTTGTGCCTTGTCAACTGAGCGACGTCAAATGCTTACTTACACGCCAGTACGGTGATTTCTCAAGTTACAAGAATGCTTTTGCACAACTTGTTTAAAACTATTTCGAAGTTTGTGAGCATATTGAATGATACGCGGATGTGGAGCCGTATCACGACGAGATTTTAAAATGTTGACGGAATGGGATAAAATCGAGACCAAAAAGTTGTCCAGATAAACAAACTGGCAAAAGAGTTTCGTGAAATCGATACATCTACAGTAGCTAGAGTATAAATGATTTCTCAATGAAAAATTCAACGGCGAGTTTGAAGGTCACACCGATCAAAAGGTACGGCCGAAGAGCATGAAGAAACGCTATTAAAAGAATAATTTTAGAACGAATGGTGCAGTAGCTCTATCCATATTTTCCTCATTTCAAAACGAGTCTAAACCGCATCAATGATTCATCACTGTGTTGATCAGTGGGATCCAAAAGCAGCTGCATTTTGACATGGCCTCGGACATGGGATTATCTCCAGAAAAACATGGAATCACATAAGGAGGCCAAAGACGGTCAATTCTCACAAAGTTGCTCAAAACGCATCCTGTGATGTGCTAAAATTGCTTGGCGAATACTTGCATGATTGCATTCAACGTTGTGGAAGAGTCAGAAACCTGCTAGCTTTCAGACCTTCTAGATTTGAATCTTCTTGGTCTCGACTGGATTGAGAAGTGGCAAATTCTTGATGCTCATTTGAATCAGATCTGCAATCGAGTCCGCGCAAGTACACACCCACAATAAAGCCCTTCGAAGACATGCCATGTTCGCTGAAGCAAAACTTTAACACTGTCTTTCAGGATGGCTTAGGTAACTGCACATAACTTGGGGCAACACTGTGTCTGCGACCAAGAGCCAAGCCAGACATTAGGTTAAATGACTGGTATCATATGCAGCCATATCAACGGCTGATCAAGAACTCCACCGACTAAAACGAGCCGGAGTCAGCACACTTGTCAACTACTCCTCATAAGCTGCACCCGTTATTACAGTGAAGAAAGCAAATGGCAAGGTACACGTCTGTGCTGATTTCTCATCTTGACTGAACGCTGTGCTGGACGACTACCAGTAAACATTATCCAATGCTGGAAGACCGTTTGACAAAAGCACATGATGGAAAGTGCTTTGCAAAGCTTGATCAGTCTGGCGCATATAACCAGGTAGATATTGCCCAGGACTCGAGAGAGTTGCTGACGATCAACACATACTGTTGACCACAGCAGTACAACTGCTTCTCCTTTAGTATAAAAGTGAAGCCATCCACTTTCTAATAGTTGATGGGTTTTATGCTCTTGGTAGTTCCTGGAGATGCCGCGTATCTGGATGACATCACTATGATAGGTCGAACAGCAGATAAGCTATTGAAATGGCTGGATGAATTAATTGGTTGTATACAGTCGTACGGTTTCCGCATACAATATTTCAAGAGAGTATGTTGGGATGAAAAGAATAACTTTACAAGACACTAGATATGGAAATACACAAGAAAATTAGGATCCAAACTGTTCAAACGTGGAAGCTGAATTATCAGTAGTAAAACATCGCGTTTTTATCGCACTTGTGTAGCGTTTAGCACTACGATGCGAGTCTAGGATTCGCGAATCTCGTGATGTCTGGCGCGTTCACCACATGTGTTGGTATTACATTCTATTGGGAACAGGTTCTAAGAGAGGAAACATATTTCCTATAAGCAAAACGGGAGTGTTGCGTTACGAGTTGCAGGTGCTGGCCACGACTTTTTTCTAAGGAGCTAGGGTCAGCACTAATGTATAGGGGTGCTCGCTTTCAGTTTGTATCCGGCATGTGTGAATGACATTTACGCGAAATCGTCGGCTTTCTGTGAAGAACCTAACGAGTAAACGAAGGCTCAGTTCGTAACTGAGACTGGATAGTCCACGGGTTGGCTTGGTGACTGTTCATTGGGGTTGTTGCAAGAGACGAATATTTTGTTCTGAATATGGGCGCCAATCCTGTATCTCATACACAATATTAGGACGAAGATATGCGTTAATCAACTGTGGTATTAGCCATCGCTCAAAGGTGCCAAGAGCACTTCACAAGTGCCTCAAGTTCAAGTTCGCTACGTTCACTACTTGCGAGCATTAGAGCAAATTGCCAGGGTTTTCTAGAACCATGATACCTAAATAGCGTTCATCAGTTATCTGTTGCAAAACATGATGTCCCAGAATATATGTTTTGCTGAAACTACCTGGCGATTATATGTTAGGTGACAAAGCGTTAGTCAAAGCAACGTCAAAGCAAAGAGGGCAAAAAGCAGAGTTCCTTATACTGTTTACAGTTATATATGTGAACAAAGCTGCATGACACGAGTTCTGCATTTATCTCGTCAGTTTCTGCATAATTTGGTCTCTACAGGCGGTGGAAGGATTGTCCACTAACAACTCGCATGTGTGTTTTGACGTGTTCGTTTCGCCAACACGCCTGGTCCAAAAAGATCGCTCAATAGGCTTCGTTGCGAACGATAATAGGGCAACAAGTATTCAGATTGTGAAACCTGGCCTATGTTCCTTAGATGATTGCGACCAAGTCCTTAATGAGTTGCAACCTGTTATAGCTGCATTACATCGTACTGTCCGCAATGTATAGGCAAATCCATCCGAGAAGTGAGACAGACAAAGCAAGTTGCTGACACAAGTTGCTTCTGCCCAACATGTCAAGTTATTGCAGTTGTCAACTGTTTATCTTTGCTCATGAAAAACTGCCATAGGATGACTGCGATAATCGCGCATTTTGTAAATACTAAGATCGATCCCACGGAGGTAAATATGGCCACCATAATACCTCACCCAATCAAATTAAGCTCCGAATCTGAGCCGAAGAAGATAGCTAGACGCCCTAACCCTATTGCAGCGTCTGTGTTTCTAAATCCACTGGGTCATCTCACTCTCATAAGTGAATAAGCCTCAAACATGCCTGGTACCACTCCTCCAACCATGGACACTTCACCTGGAGACTCAGCCATGTCACCGACAGCTCAGAGCCGAAAGCATTCCGGTGCAGATAACAAGCAGGTAACGTACGCATCGATTGCCTCGCTAAACACACCGGCAGCGACACACATAGGTTCATATTGTGTACCGAGCACGCGTGACGCGAAGCAGCTTTCACCGTCAAGTCCATTGGTGCCTTCCAACCAACCCAAATTGCCGGCAAAAACTATAAAGCAGACACTCGATAAACAAAACCACGCTGCGTCCTTTCGTGTGCACCAACGTTCGCGAGTCCAAATCTGACACAATAAAAGGCAAGTTGCTAGACGAGCGCAACCGGTGGTTCCATCTATGATGCGATTGGTATTCGGGTTGAGACTACTAAGCTGAGACGCGTAGCGCGCCACCCGACCTCAGTGCACTCTAGTGAAGCGCATATTCTTCGAATAACACTGAACGCAGTAGATGAGACACAGTCTGTTCTGCTGTCAGCAGTTCCACTTCGCAACTCAACGAGCGGAGTGCGCATATTACCCGGTCTCCATTGTAAAGATCGCCCAAAGGAAGCAGTAGAGCAACGCGGCATTCCTAATCGCAATAGTATGGAAACAGTATTTGTTCATGGTGTTCCCGAGCTTCTGGATTCTTCTGATCATGATGTGCAAACACAAGAGAGGAAGTAGTGGTGCTACGTACGCAAAGCACTCTCTCATGACAATGTTACTACGAAATCCATGGCAAGAGTTCCGTCATCACCTAATTACAAGGGCTGGTATCCAAGATTAATGAAAGTAATACTACACTCCGAAGGAATGACGCAGGTTCTATTGGATAACTGATCAAAGTTTCGTGACAGCTTGCCAACCGGGCTCCGGCTAAAGGCACTAGGCGTATGGCTACAAGTCATAAGTAACTCGATAGAACTTGCAAGCGCCGTAAATTCTTTGCCTGCACACTCCTACAGCGATACGGACCCAACAACACCTACGGTACACAACAGGACAGGGGGTAGCACGAACGAAACTTTTGTTCTGAAACGCTCAACGGTGCCATACAACTTGACTGGAATTTATAACGCAAAGAACGCTTAAAGGCCGGCCACGTAACGGTCCGCTTGAAAACAAACAAAAATTTGTCATCCACCAACGCACTCTTGACAGCGAAAACACTCTCCTGTATGTACACAAACCTCCCAGGCCTTCTATGTAAGTTGGCCGAACTTAGAGAACTCCAGGACTCACAACCGCGGGAGCTCGAGATGATTACAGATACCTGGTTAAACCCTGAGATAACCGATTCTAAGATCAATTTACCCGGTATGTTGCTGCTTCGGAACGATAGAACTGGAAGGGGTGGTGGTGTGATTCTTCATTAAAATACAAATCTCCGATGTGAAGTTATCGATTACCCGGAAATCTGCGCTCCTAATTCGCTTTGGTGCAGCCTACGTTGTGGAACTAGGACCCATGTCTACTAGCCGCAAATTTACCGTCCAGCAAACTTTAGGTCGGAAATGAACTCCGAACTGAACCGCGGCCTTCAGTTTGCTTTTAACAAGTTCTACACCCACATTCTTATCGCCGGAGAATTCAATGTGTACGAAATGGAAAAGCCAGCAACTGACAGTACGCAGTTTAAAGCCTGCTTGCAAGAGCTAATTGCTAGCCACCCTCTGTACAACAACGTAACCTCTCCCACCAGATTTCGAACTGCTAACAAGCCGTCGATACTCGATCTTGTGCTCACTAACGAAGCACTCATGGTCGACGGGATAGTCACAAGCACGTCATTGGGTAGCAGTGACCATGTAACTCTATTCTTTGACTATATATGCTACCGGGAATATCCAGATGATAAAGTGCATGCTGTCGCGCACTATAACGTGCTATCTACGTTTGTTAAGGATACGTCTCGTATTTTCTTAACCGAAGGACCCCCAGACGTTGTCTGGGAAAGGTTCATAAGGACGTTTAGCACACTAGTAGCGCAAGCATCGGAACAGAAGTTCTTCCGAAGAAAAACAAATATAAGTCATATCTAAGGAGCAGAACACGTAAATGTATGTCCCTGAGGGATTTGCCATGGCGAGATCACAAAGACTGCCCCGAATGCCGAGACCTGGATTGCATATGTGACACATCGTACCTACTGTGTGGAACTAATCAGCGAAGACAAGGTCACGCATCAGCAGGATTTAATGAAACAATCCTACACGGACTGCAAACTTTTGTACGTGCATGTTAAAGGTCTACGAAAGGTGAAGCAGTCGATTCTAGCACTAATCACGGTTGATGGATGCTGGTGGGCTGTAATGGAAGCAGCCGATCTCCTACGGTTTCATTACTTTCAAACTTTCCAGCAGAAAATCAGCCCACATCTCCTTGTTTCTATTAATCAACGGTCCGGTTTATACAACATCACCTTCACTGCGGTAGCTGTGTTCAAGAAGTTGTTATACTTGCGCATCCACAGTTCTCCTGGAGTCGACAACATCCGACCAAAGACTCTGCAGGCGGTAGCTACTGATCCAGTAGAAGCACTGACCGTTTTATACCAGCGATGTCAAGAACGATATTCCACCAGTATGGAAGCGAGGGGACATCACTCCTATCCATAAAGGAGGTAGCCGCACTGAGGCAACAAACTGCCATCCAATAACGCTACTTCCATTGCTATCCGAAGTTATGGAATCAATCATAGCAGATGCGCTAATACAGTGCCTGGAAAGCCACGACTTATTAGCCCCAGAGCAACATGGCTTTCGTCAAAAGCATTCGTGTAATACTAACCTATTAATTGCACGTAATAACTGGACTGAAACAGTCGATAATTGAGCAGGAGTCGATGTCATCTACCTGGACTTTTCAAAAGCATTTGATCGCTTAGACAATCGAATTCTCCTTCAAAAGCTTCGGAACTACGTCATTGGCGACCCGGTCTTGAGTTGGATAAGCAATTTTTTATACGAACGACAGTTGGAGGTGAGAGTTCTGGAATCTCTGTCCTATGCAATTGATGTGGGGTGAGATGTACCGCAATGCTCGGTTATGGGACCTCGTCTATTCTTGATGTTCATTAACGATTTGGAAAAAGCAATTGCTTCCGATTTACTATTTTCCACTGATGATATCAAGACATGGCGAATGATCAGAGGACCGGAAGAGCACGCACGGTTCCAGTGCGATCATCACATAGTGTCGAACTGGTCAGTTCAAAACGCCCTACCATTCAACGTAGACGAATGTCGCGTGGTACAATTACGCCATAGACATAACTGCACCAATTTGCTTGAGACAAATGGATTGCAGACCAGCTCCCAGGAACGTGACCTTGGTGTGCTCTTACAGAGTGACCTCAACTGTGCAAAACAAGCTGAGTTAGCTGCGAAAAGAGGCAATCAACACGTCGGCATGCTGCAAAAGGTATTGGGGAGAACTGACCCATCAATGTTCCCAATGATGAACAATTCCTACGTGCGCCCGCATGTTGAATACGCTATCCAAACTTGGCAACCTTGGCTGAAGCGCGACCTAGAGGCGTTAGAGGCACCACAACGAGGTGCAAGAAACAATGTAAAGGGCCTTCCCTATCACTCTTACCACCGAAAGCTGAAGTTGCTGGGAATTTTCAACGGACGCTATCGAAGGCTGCGCGAAATTCTCATATTAGTGTATCAAATATTTAGTGACCCCAACCACGTGTGCGGCCATTTGCTGAAATAATAATACGTATATTTACCGATTGTACGAGAAGCTGTCCCTGGATTGTGGACAGATCATGGGTACAATAATTATCATGCTCACGCATGAGTGAAATATATAATATAGGATGTATGATATCAAAACAATTTGGAACCACGTAACTTTTGTTGTTGCTGAATTCTTTGTACCATCTTTAATCATTTATTATATGTTCCTTGGTCCATCCTGAAAGAACTTGTGTGGTGATGTATCCGATGCAATCATGGTCATTATCGAGTTCTGGTCAAGGAATTTTCTAAGCTGAATGTGGAATGCTTTTGCATTTGTGCAAGACCTGATTGTGTCTGGTAGACTATTCCACAAGACATCGTATCTGACGAGGAAGAAGTTTAATAGGATAGCTGCTCTGGTTTTCTGCACACGTAATATACAGGTCTTCTTGCGTATATTCTGAGTTAATTTATGTTGAATTTTAAGTGTACACATATTGGAGTATGCCTTTTGGTTTATGAGATTGTGCATCAGCATCAGGTTATGTTTCAGTCGTCGCAACCACAACACGCATCTAATGGGTAACAGCTTGAATTTGGGGAACATTATAGTCGTCTAGAGTGTCGACGGAAGTACTTATCCCTTCGGGTTTACCAACCCTGGAACGCACTCCCAGACGCAGTCGTATCCTCCCCTAGCTTGGACGTTTTCAAAAAACGATTAGATGTTGCTCTTAACTCCCAGCATTTTGTTACCTAAATTCCTCTATTGTGGATTACGCCTAGCATGCTTTTCTACAGGATTTATATATCAAATGGACCCAAGTGAGCGACCATATTATGCTTTTTCCACGCCTTATATCAACGATCACTGCACCCTAGTGTTTACGTTTACGCTCGATTTTGTTTATTTTATACTGATGTTATTTATCAACGCATTCATCTAGGCAGATGTTCGGTAGATGACTCATATATATTTTGATTTCATCATATTCACCCCAACTGTCCTACGGGACGTGTCAATCAGTTGATGTTATCCCGTGATAAATCATTGTACATCATTGTCCCTTGTTCATTCTACAACTACTGGAAAACGGACTTCGATGATCTAGCTCGAGCCGCGAGCCAACTGGATTGGTCTCTGCCACAAGCTGCACGTGTGGAAGGCTGTTGCATATTTATAAAAGAGAGATTAACATCATTGTGTTCCCAATTTGTGACGCTAATATGTCGAAAGGTTGGACCGAGTAAGCCTCATTGGTTTGACAAGCGGTATGGAAATCTGGCTCGGAGGCGGCGCAGACTGAGACAAATTCCTCCTGTCTTGCTATGCCAAAGATTACGAAAGGTAGAAATGTCAGCGGAACCTCTGCAACAGTGCAAAAGGAATAAACCCTGGCAATTTGAAGAGCAGCTCGCAATCGCCGCAAAGACCGACCTAAAGAGAAGGTTTGCTTATGTGAATCGACGCCTGAATGCGCAGCTGATATGACAGTTTTGGATGGCGCGGACGATCAGCCCCTAACCTTAAGCACTGACGGTGAGTCCGCGTTGGCGGCGCACTTCGCTACTGTATTTGCGAATGATCAGGTGTCTTTTCCGAGTTCGACGTGCACCGCTTTTACCGAACACGACAGTCTGGATTGTGGCGTTAAAGTGGTATGTCAACCACTCGCCAACCTTCAGGGCACCAAACCTGCCGGATCGGATGGGCTTCACCCACTGATCCTCAAGTTACTTACAGTCATCATCTCTCCTGTCGTGGCTGATCTTATCAACAGGTCGCTGTCCAAAGATTCGTTGCCGATTGACTGGAAATGTTTGGTAGCGAAGCCTATTCCGAAAGGCAGCGACCCTAGCAAAGTAGACAACTACAGGCCAATATGTTTGTCACCTATTTTGGCAAAGGTTGCTGGGAAAATCTTGAAGAAGGGGTTGCTGCACGCTGCAGTCAAATGGTCCTGACGCCCACACAGCACGGTTTTATGCAATGCCGCTCATGCATTAAAAATATGCATGTAACGGGGCACGAGTGGTTGAAGGCAATAAGCAAGGGAAGTCTGTCAACGTGATATTCATCGATTTCACCAAAGCGTTCGACAAGGTCAGCCATGAGGTTCTCCTTCACAAACGCAGGAGCTGCGGTGTCAGTGGCTCACTGCACCAGTGAATCCGCGACTTTCTTGTTGGACGAAAGTGGTGGGTACATTTCGACGACCATCTAACTGACTGGTATCCCTCTACAAGTGGTCTGCCTCAAGACACTGCGCTCGGGCCCACGCTGTTCCTGATCCACATTAAGGATCTACCTTAGCTTCTCCGGTCGCCGTGTGCCTTGTTTGCGGACGACATGAAGATTTGGAGAGCAATTGACACTCCCGTCGACTGTGGCCTACTACAGCAAGACCCCAACCGCTTATCCACATGGTATGCAGAAGTTCATCTCCTGGTCAACCCAGACAAGTCTGTATTTATGAGCCTAGGAAAGGGTGCTGACGGCCGAACCTACATCCTTGACAGCCAACCGATATATCCCACACACTCCGGGAAGGACCTAGGTGTACTCTCGCGTTACGATGTGAAGTCCGTGGACAACACGAACAGGCTATATCGGAACGGACTGCGCATGCTTTGGACGCTCAAACGTAGCTTCGGCACTTAATCTGAAGAGGTTGCCATTCTCCTCTTCTCTTGCATCGTCAGACCAATCCTAGAGTACGGTTCGCCCGCCTACCTTCCGATTACCCAAAGGCGAGGCACAGAAGATCCGACGGGTCCAACACGTTGTTACCTGGCTCATCCCGAGTTTACATGGCTTGGGAGATGAAGATCGGTTCGAAAGACTAGGACTCTACACCTTGTCCTAACGTCCAGTGTGACTCGACCTAAGTATGGCCTACCGAATTCTACATCTGGTTGAATTCCCTATGCCGAGACCAATGCTGCACTTACGAGGGACATGCAGCACACACGGACACAGATAAGAACTTGTTGTGCAGGATGTGAAACGTGTTCCCCACTCACTGTGCTTCGAACGGAGAATGGTAAGTATTTGGAAAAGTTTGCCGGAACATGTGATGGAAGCATCATCAGTGCGCAGTTCAAACGTTGTTAGATTTATATTTTACCAGTATTCGATTCAGAAAACGATTGCACACTTACGATGACATGTTACATTTGTGAGTCCTGTAATACCGTGAGTCAGATATTTTAAATGTTACATGAGGACGATAACGATATTCGCGGCTGACAATTGTTATAACGTTTTCATCATATTTTGAAAGAGTTATACAGAATTTATTTCTACTTGCTCTATAATACAGTATTCAGTATTTAGCTCATGCCGCCAGGACAATAACATAGATTGTGAGAAATTACAGGCAGATCGGGAAAGAAACATTGGCCATAGTGCTTTCTGTAAAGAAATTTCACAAGATGCTGTGCGGTCGCGGCTTCAAGCTTTTGACAGCTCATGAGCCCACGCAGGCTATCCTTGGTACGAAAAAGTTTATCCGACCCACACAGGTAAGCTACTACGGCGATGGAGTCACAACTTATTGGTGCATAGTATTGAGACCCACTAACAGTCAATAGTTTTCATGGGCCAAGCGGACGCCTATTGATCCCCACCAGTAAGAACATGAGGACACAGCCATTGCGTCGGTTGAGGTTGAACCTGACATCAACTACATGGTGATGGAAGCATTGCAAGATCTATCAGTTACCGCAGAAAGTGTACGAACCGAAACGCTTCGTGACCCAGTGCACAAGAAGGCCACACATTTGCACAGAACAAGTTGATCGCGTTTATGTTTGTTTGTCAAGTAGCAGCAAAGCAGATATTCACCCTCTATTGTGGACGACTGCATACTAATTTCGGAACGATTTGTCATCCCAAAAACCCTACCACAATACGTTATTCGGCAGTTTCACGCCCGACATCCTGGGATCAACCGGAGGAATGCGTTTGCCCACAGCTATGTATACTTGCTCTCCATGAAAAAGTAGCTAGAAGCACTGCCTAAGCGCTGCTAAAAGTGTGCCAACATCTTATAAGCGACACAAAATGCGGAGCTAGATGCATGGCCAGAAGCTACAAATCTATGATGCCGTATCCATGTCGACTTCACCAGACTGGTCTACTTCCGAAAATTCCTCATCGTAGTAGACTCCTACAGTAAATGACCTAAAGTGTTTCTCATTGATAGCACAACATCCAGTGCTAGTGTTCAGAGACAGTGTTACTTGACAACGGCACGCAATTCACTTTAGCAAGGCTTACTGAGTACTGCGCCGCCGTACCGCCGTTTCGCCCATAGTCGAATGGATAGACAGAAAGGTTCGTATATAAGTTCAAGTAAGCTCTCCACAAATCAAAAGGAGAGGGGCGTATAGAGAAGATAATTCACCGGTTCATTTTTTACCGATCAACACCGAATACACAAGCACTGGATAGAACTTCGCCAGCAAGTGCTGTGATGAACAAAACCTCCGTATGCCATTCGGTGTCATTCGACAGTACTCAGAGCCATCTGTTTGTGAAAGACAACGCAGAATCGCACAAGATTTTAACCGATGGCATGCAGTAAAGCAAAGATCGTTCACTCCGGGACAGACCGTATTAGTATGTGACTATCTGGAAGGGTACGCAAACTGGACGCTCGACACAATGAAAACAGCGCAGAAAGTCACTTATGACGTGATCGTGGGAACGCAGATCTGGGCCCGCCATACAAACCAGCTACCATCAAAGCTGTTCCAAGCGGAAGAAACAAAAGCCTGCTAACCTTTTGGTAGAAAGCGTCTACTTGCCAAAGGAGCCGATGGATGACTGCTGTGTCTAGCAAGGAACCCGGATCACAGACCCCAGGAACTCTCTCGAGCCTTACAGTAAAAGCGATGGGCCGACTAACACAGAACCCGTCCAGAAGGCCGCAACTTAATCCAATGCATTCATCATAGACCGCAGATGCCGCCTCAAGAGAGGAGATGTCCGGGAGAAGATGCAAATTCCTCAGAAGAGCTATTATTTCAGTGCTTAATAGACTGAGATCAATTAGCGTATTGTGTTCGAACTTTATGGAATGTTTTAAGGCTTGCTTGTGACTGCCAGCCTCCTGAAAATTGATTGGATCGGCAAGGAACTACCAATTTTGACAGTCCACCTTCCTGTTCCCGAAGTTGAAGGTTGGTATGCGACCCGTAAATACAACCAAGGTCTGCTTCGGTTGTCCAGTGTCTTTGCGGCGGTTAAGGCGTTATTTTGTACAGGTAACTAGCGTTCTGTTTTTTTTCTTTGGTTGAGCAATATATCTTGTAGAGCAGCGAATTGCATATTTTGGAATCACGATGTGGGGAAATTAGAACATGCGATCATTCAACGAAGTATATAAAATCATTCGCTTTTAGTTTGCTTTTTGGCTGCACTGCAGAAGGAGTTCATCAACGCACAATGTTATTGTTAAAAAGCGAACATCTAACTCTATACATAGAGGTTAACTGCCGATCAACCACGAGGTTTCCGCTAGTCGTGTGTTTGAAGGTCCGAGTTTGATTTAGGACTACCGGTACCCAAGTTAGCGGTTGATTGTTTCGTTGCCAGGCGAAGGACTACTTCCACAAAACGCACACCATTGTAGATGAAGTTGAGTGAACGATGCCCTGCTCGGACTATAGTAACTTTACCGATGGTTTATTGATTAAAGGAAATTTACCAGCTAAACCCGCGTAGTATTTACTTATCCATCGCGAGGTGACGGAAAGTCGACGTGATGCTTGCTTTACTCCGTGGCCGATGGAGCTACGCTGGGTGGCGCAATTCAGCTGTTTCATGACAATCTACACTGGACAGATCAATGGTTAGGAATATGGCCTTCTCAGTCACAGTGTCCTCTTTGGAGGCTAGGAAGAGGTTGGTGGTTTTCTTTCCATAAAAAGAGACAGGAAACTACAGCCATAGGTTAGAAGCTTACAGCTCGATTAGTGCAGAAGATAAGTGCAACGCACTCTGACAGTGGGTAGACTCTACCCGATGCTCAGTGGTTTGAAACCACCGGCGTCAAGCCAGGAGGCTTCTGGTCAAACGGCTGAAAACTTACCAACTGACAGCCCTAGATTACTGCGGTTGCAGTTTCATAGTATTTTACGATGGAAAAAAGTGTGAATTATTCTAGATCTTTAAAGGATGCGTGCGGCAACGTCCAAGCAGATCTCAATGAATCTGCAATCAGGTTGCAAGCCTGAACGGGCTCCTCACTGCCTTCTGAGCCAGATCATTGAGCCAAAGACGTCGGGTGCAGTCCCTCAAGTGAACCTAAACTGCGTCAGATTGTGTAGTCAAAGAGTAGAGGTAGGGTTCTCGAACAAAAACGTTCTGTCCGAGGGGAAGACCGGAACGTACCTTCTAAAATCGTAACATCGCCGGTAATATTGCTTCTTGATTTTATTTCCCTTTGCTACTCTCTTCTGCTCCGTCTATCGTGCCACTGATATAAATAAATAAATAAATAAACGTTTTATCCCTCAGCAGTGTGAGGCAAAGACCAATTGGGTTGTCTTATCAACAAATGTTATTGATGTAGGTAATTCATCTTCCTAACAAAGACTGTCAGTTCACGATGGTTCGTTCAAGGTCCGCGATGTGGGTCGGATCGGTCGACAGGTAGCACAAAATCCCAGTTTTCACACTTTTGGTATTAATGTGTATTGTGTCACTTAAAAATTCATAACAGATAACAACGTAGGGACGAATAGTTGACCTTTGATTCCAAATCTATCGAAAACAACTATAGTTTTGCTCGCATTGATATCAGCTACGTCTGGCGCCCATCGGTACAAGGCTGTCGGAGTACATGCATGGATTTCAACTGCGCACGCTTAGCACACACCCTTCTCGCTTCAAAGAAACGCTGAGCTTATAGGAGTCTCCATTGTACATTGAACTTGAAGTCTGAAATTCAGCAATGTTACGACGAATTAACTCTATATTTCTCAATAGTGAATAAATCTGGCTGATTAGAATCGTCCTAAGTGTGCCACGAAGATTGGATTTGACGCCTGCTGTGCGCCCAACTTGAGACGTCCGAATGGATGTCCGAGGAATCGATCAGTTTGATCGAAGCATTCCAACAGTCTCCTTTGAGTACTGAGTTCCAACGGGCCGGTGACCTCCTGGAATGATGTTTGTTAATGAGTCTTCGAATGAGCTGTGAACTTTGGTAGATGGTAAGGGCCCATGAGATAGAAAAATCCAGTGCTATTGGAAACAGCAGAGCACAGCTCCGTTCAATCAAAACATGGACACCAGAAAACCCCAATAATTAGTGAGATAATAGCTGAGAATGAAGGACAGTTGATACATTCTTAGCCGCCTTGACTAGATCGCTGGGCGAAACACTGAAGAGTAGTTCAGCAGTCCAGCTGCGGCATTGCCGTTTTCGAAATCGCTTGAGCCCACGCGGGGAGTTGCTATAATGCCCTAAAATTTGTTTGGTGCAACATGAACTCACCGTATTGAAACGAAACGAAACGAAGCACCTGGACTCTATGGCCTTAATCTAATTTTGTTTAGAGGTGGAGTATGTTCTTGCTTGACTAGAATTTCTGTAATATTCAATAACTTCAGGGAAATTGAATGTCAGCGTTATATAACGGAGAAAAAATAGCCGAAGCTTGAAGTGTCCCGCTAGGTCATCGGTCAGGGGTGAGCAAAATGAAGACAAAAATGGCAATAGAAAATAGTGAACAGTTACAAATTGCGAACTTGCCGCTTACAGCGTTCCCGTCTGAGCAGTTCACACTTGATTTAAGATCTTATCGCAGGCTATCGTCCGTCGTTTCCGGGCAAAATGTAAGTGCGTTTGGCCTTTTATTTTCCTGCTGTTCGTTTGACTGTATTAGGTTACATGATATGGTGTAGTATGGCCAGTGCACTATTGACAGCTAATCAAAACACGGCTAACGTTGGGCTGAAAGAACAGCTTCTGAGAGGGTATTCCATGTGTGGAGAACACTCAGCGAGAAGTTTCTTCTACAATCCAACCGATCGTATTGTCCTGCAAATTTGATTGGATAGTGGCGAGAACGAAACGACAGGGGGGGGGGGTAGACGTTTATTGCACACCGAAAAGTGGCACACAAAGGTCTCACGCGCGCCATGGAATATCGACTAGATTTCCGTCCCATAACGCAATACAGGTACGGATGTTAGAGACGAGCCAGTCCTTTCGCCTCGGGAGCTCTGACTTGGAACACCCGCCTTCCTGTTTTCGCCTCGATCTCCACTTCTCTGTACCCGATTTGGATCGGCCAGGAGTCGTTCGAGAGCTCTCGACTTGCTTGTTCTGGGCTGTGTCAATCGGCTCGGCCTCGGTCCTGTGGGCTGCGCTAGTGGCGTATCTGTCTGATTTATTGCGCTCTCTACATATTCCCGCTCCGTAGTTCCGGGCCCAGGCTCGTCGCTAGCCGTCCTTCTCGATCCGTTCTCAGCTAGCTCCGAAGAGCTCCCCCGAAGCATTCTTGGAAGCGGCCCCACTACAAGATGACCTCTCAGTTGGTTGTTGTGGCTCAGCTTCAAAAGGCGATGGCATGGACAATTAGTGTTGTTTAATATTTGCTAAGTAATGACTAGGTCACCACGCAAACACCGATATGGTCCGCTGAAAATGCCAAGCACTTTGAGGTACTGTTCTTGTGACAAGTTGCACAGCCCCTTGACAGTTTTGGGCGCCCGACGTTGCTGGATCTCCAACGCAGTAAGATTCCGTTTTAACCCTGGGTGCCATGCTTGAAGGCGTATGTAAGAGGGAAGCATTTGGCGGAAAATAGGCGGTTCGAATTGCCCGAAAGCTCTCCTTAAAAGCTCCACGATTTCGATCCCCTTCTTTGATGCTTTCTGTACTACTCCGAGCAGCCAGCTTCATTTTGGACCATCACGCCGTGATCATTTTCGAGAGAAATGTGTTGCACATGCTGATCTCCCAGCTTATATACGTGAACCATTCGGTGCCTTAAATGGAGCACTCGACATTTAGCCACAATAAACGAAAGGCGATTTTGGACTGACCACCCATAAATTTTGTCTAGGTCGTTCTGAAGCTGTATACGGGCTTCAGGAACTGTGATCACTTGCCAAACTTTGATTTCATCGGCGTCGAGTAAAGAGTTTAACTCGATTTGGCTCACTAGATCGTTTATAAAGACTAAGAATAGACATGGTCCTAGTTCCTAAAACTGTGACCCACTGCATTCGAGGTGAATTTGTCCTGACATGGATTCACGTACTCTAACATCCAGACGCCTGTGCGAGAAAAAATTACAGATCTACCCGAGGTGATGACCCCCAATACCACATCCTTGAAATTTGGCGAGAAAGATACGATGGTCCAACCGGTGGAAAGCCCTAGACAAATCAATGTAAGCCGCAACAACTCCTGTACCAGCATCCACCGTTTTGGTCCAGCTTTCTCGTGCTAACAATAGTTTGGTTGTGCACGAACGATTCTGTTGAAAGCCAGGGTGCTGCTGAGTAATGTGACCAAATCCGTCCAGACAATACAAGAGTGCATCGGCAATGATAGCCACAACTTCTGAAAGAACTAACAGAAGAGTCACTGGTAGATAAGTAGCTGGGTTGGAATGACTACGCCATTTGTAAATGGAAGTTATAATTTTGTGTTTCAACAATGCGGAAACGTGCCGCGCGTCAAGGCAGTACTGGAACAGCCGCACCAGAGGTGCAGCCAAGACATTATCCGCCACAGCAAGCGTCTTTGGGAGGATGTCGTCAATTCCTGGACAGGCGTGCCGGTGCATGGATAGCAAATTTCCAGTCAAGATGTCTGCCGTAAAATTTATATGAGTCCTAGTGTAAGCACCATAGATTACCAAGACCACGAGATGCAATGAAACGTTGGTGCATATTGCTGTTGCAGAAAATTCAATGCTTCTTTAGCAGTCCTAGTTAGCCCATCTGTTGTTTGAAAAGGGAGAAATAAACTTTTCACTATGCGGAGGCTGATCACATGATTGTACAGAAGTCTAGGATTTGTTGTTAAACGCTCGGCTAAAGCATGCTAATAAGCTGCTTTGTCCTCACGCACTAATTGGGTACAGTGGTTACGGTGGACAACATAGGACTTCCAGTTACTCGGACGCGGATCGGTTTAGTGGTTATACCACACCGCGTTGCGCATCCCCATGCATTTGGGTGTCCTACTCCATATAAACGACGCGATGTTTCTCGAATTGATCGTCTTAGTTTCCGATGCCCCATTAACTAAGGTGTTAAACTTACTGGCAAAATTCACAGGCATTATCGGGTGCATCCTCGGTTAGGAAACTCCAGTGGATCGCTTCAACGAGTCGGGTTAAGGTGCCGTTACTGATTATGGCTCACGTCTTTTGTGTTCTGTCCTCGGGGCATTCAGCATAGCAAGTGTACATGAACTGCAAAGTCGCATGATCACTGCGGCCTAGAGGAGTATGGATTATCACTCTCTCGATTATCTGTTCTTCAATAGTGAATAGCCATTCCAGCATGGATGGCCTGTTATTTCCCCTGAATCTGGTGAGCGAAGTGACGTGGCCATAAGGCGAAAAAGTTGAGACAAGATCTTGCAGGACTGCTACGAATGGCTCACCTGGTGTGGCATGGACTTCTAGAGCATGTAATTATAAATCGCCGGCGACTAGAACATGACTGCACTTCCTGTTTATCACTTGCCTCAACGCAGCCACCAAGTTGGAGGCCATCTCAGGTGTAGACGATGGTGGGTGGTAAACAACAGCCACTAGGCCAGGATCGTTCCGTCTCGGCCGCAAGCTGCACCAAATGGAGTCAGGTACATCGGTTTCCGTGTCGTATATGGGTTCGAATTGCAGGTTGTTACCTTTGCTGGCTCGATCACCCTAGAAAATGGGCATACCTGTTAGCGTGATTTTGGCCTCCGTTATTTCGTGTAGCAATCATGTTTCCGCGATAGCAATGAGGTCTCAAGCTGCTGACGCTTGTCGAAATCTTAATTTAGCTAATTTACTGGGTAGACCTTGGGTATTTGTGTAAATGAATGAGACCTTCTCGGAGACCAAAAGTGAGTTGGATTGGATGGATGAAGCAAGTAAGCTCACGCAGACCAATGAAGGTTCAGCAACAAATTGTTTTTTGGATGCGTTGCAGGCGCTCGAGATGAATTTAATATATATTCAAGTAATCAGATGCTTCGGATCCCGTGCGCTGCTGAGACCCATCGGGTGTTAGGGCTACTTTTGCAGCCGCCACCGAGTCGTTCCTACTACTGGTGTTTCGTTAAGAGTTTCGCCCCCACTGAGTTGTCACCAGAAGGTGGTGGTATTCCTGCGGCTTTCAGACGAATTTCCGTTGGCAACCCGCTACAGAATTTAGTCCAGTTCTCTAGAAGTGTTTGTGCCGTTAGTTTTGACTGCAACACCAGTTTCAATGGCCTGGGACCGCAGCCCTTATAGTTCGGCGATACAGGGATCCTTGTCAACGAGGTGACGACGACATTTTCGAGAGCAAGAGCCTCATGGATGTAGTGCCATTGCTCCCGGTCGCGTACTTTATCATCGTTGGAGGAGGATTCTGTAAACACAAGAACACGGTGACCAATCATAGTTTTATTAACTTGACTTTTGATGCTCATATCTTTGTCAGCTGGATCCGCTATAGATTCTTGCTACGTGATTTCAGGTATTATGTACACTACACCTGAGGGGTTGCGGAGTCGATTCGCAGACAGCAGAACGGCCTCTGTCTCATCCACCGAGTTTAGTCTTATCCGAAGTAATCGGGGTTTACCGTAGTGAAGTGAGTTTGGATGACACGAGATACGTTTTAATGTCGTGGGATCAGCATGGACACCAATCGTCATACAGATGTAACTCTTTTGATTTCGATCTTCTGTCAGCCTACCCTTAATTGTATTGGATTTGAATTCGGGATCATGGTGTACACAAGATTTAAGGCACCATGATTGCGTCGGATGGCTACTCATTTTGCAGCCTAGGTTTCAAGTGCTTTTGGTGAATTGTTGAACAATACTGAGGGAGGTTATGCGTGCAGAGACACTGCAGTTTCCCCTAGTCCGGCCACCAAGGTTACCGGCGCTATTTCCGGTGTGTACATGGCGGCAACCGTTGTGTATATTACCTGGTTCCTCACTATGGCGGGCTGACTGAAGCATAGTGTCTCCTTCATAGCGAACAAACTACCTGGTCTAACACTCTAGAAGTTGAAGCAGGCACGCTGCAGGCAATGTTTGTACTTATGGGAGAGAGAGAGGAGTTGATACTGTTGGAGGCCGTGACGTTGGGGTAAGGTTGGGAAACTGGCTCACTTTTTCGGCCTGAATGGGGAATTCGGGGTGTTATTTTCACCTACAAGTGCAGATCCGTTTCCTCCCACAATTGTAACACTGGCGATCACCACTTGATCGTCTGCTTCTGTTGGACAGCTAACAACTGGGAAAGCATTGCATACATGGCAGAACCAAAACGCCTCTTTCGTGCTATTGTACCGTTTCGTCCTTATCCGTCCCATCCCAAGGCACTTAGTGTGATAAGTTTTCAAGCAACTGCTGCACAGCAGCCCACCCTTCACTACATTAACAAATAATTCACATTTACTCTTAACACGAAACTTGTTCGCAGAGAGTAGACATTTTTAGGGTCAGGCGTTTGTCGGAGGATCAGTCAGTGCAGCTTCCTGCGTCAACGATAAGCGTGAGTCAGCGTGTTTAGCGTGCTCGTTGTCACCAGCGGTCCCTTGTAAGCACCCGTTTCAGTGTTGCTTGGTTGATCGATCGAGGTTAGCCCCAGCTGATTTGGCACCTAGTACATGAATCTAAACATAACCTTGAACACAGAGTGAGAGAGAACAAATTATTACACACCTGCGTTGAGATACACCGGATTGGAATAAGCTTAGGCGTTTCGGAATGCCTCGAGAATTCTGAACCGAATGGTGTTACACAGAAGGGCAATGGGCACAAAGCGGATGAGTTATCCGCTTATGTTCGATCACGGGTGACAGTCAAATACGTTAGTGATTGTTAAGACATCGTGGTACAAGATAACTTCACAAATGATGGATCACTGTTTAGAGCTGGTAGATCCGCTTCGAAGGAGCATACGGTGACTAGGTTGTGAGAAGATAGACATAATTATTCCAAATGAACCGGGAGGACGCGCGTCAAGCGTGTGAATTGAAGTTACATTCAGTCTGGCGACTGTCGCGCGCATCTTCAAAAAAGTACAGGGGGCCTTGTGCGATAATCACTAATCCATCAACGTTTTTCCCGTGCCTGCAAACTTCTAACGAGCGCAAACCTTCGACGGCTTACGGTCATCCGAAGTGCCAAACTATGAAAAACCAATCAGGCTTTCTTCCTAGTCGTAGCTACATTGACCATATATAAACGATCAAATGAATGCTTTATTCCCGTCGTGTTAGGGCAGCGACACACAGCTACTTGAAAGCCGCCTTTGACTTCAATGATCGTGCTTTTCCGTGGGCGGGGCCTTTAAATCGATTATTGCCTTTTCGGCGAACACCGCAGATTACATTAACTACTGTAGGCATATCAGTTGTGCAAGAATAAATTGACGGATATTTTATTCAATCAACTTCTAAAATCACTGCGAGCAATCTACTCTATCCATCTTTGAATATAAACGCCGAGATATATCGCGCGATCCACGATCTACCGTCTTTGAACACAAAATTGCACCTCAACTGAGAGAAATTATGAATAAAGAATACAATAAAACTGTCCATTTTTGTGTGGATGCACACTCCGAAGATTTAGTACAGTAGTATGGAATCGTCGCTTAATCGATCGATTGTAACTCGTTATGAGGGTGCACTCTTCGCATTATTCCACTCAATAAAAAACATTTTAGTTGGTAAAGCTCTAATGTATTTATGGTTGATGATTTAACATGCTAAAAATGCACCTATTTTTGTACATAAAGCTAATGCCGACTTGACATTAAAAGAGAACGTACCAGAGAAGCCCCATTCTGTTTCAGACGTCCTCTATTGCGACTCTCAAGATCGGGTAAGGGCCTACGGGAAGCTGTCGCCTGAGCTCCCCTCAACAAATGAGGTTCGCCAGGTTTGTTCTATCTCTTCCTTCCTATCAGTGTGAAGGAAATAAGTATGCATGATTCCGTTCTTTTAAACACTTAGGAGTGGAAGTTCTACCGAGTGAATGACTGACAAATATTGAGTATCTAGAAGACACAGCTCACCTTGGGTCTGACGCAGCGGCTATACAAGCACCACAGACTAGACCAAAAGGTAGCGCTGCACACTTCGATATATGCATTACAGATTCAAAAAACTAAGTATTATTGAAATACTGGACAGATACACTATCGTATCTCGTGATCGGGCCGCGGACCCCATTTTATTGGAACGTTGAACGACAGACCCCCTGAGATTTTGTTAATCATAGGACTAGGCTTCAATAAGATGAGAATGAAACGGTGTCAGGAAAACTTTTTTTACTGGACACTGAATAAGCATTGATGTTCATTAATGTTAGGTAGGAAAAACCACGTACAATAATCCCTAATGTGTGATGAAATTATTTATCACATGCAGCACCGAAATCTTTGACGTTTGGTGTTATTGCGGTAAGCTGCAACTAGCTGGTTCAGCTTCAAGTATAACGCAGTATATTGTTTGCATTAGTTTAGTGCGAAAAGTTACTTTCCCACACACTAGTTGTGACAGATGGGTGATTCATGACAACAGCTGTCTTCCCTATTACAGGGCACATGTCCATGGTTTTAGACCAGAAAGAAGACAGCGACAATTTGTGAAACTCTTCCTGCACGGAATAATCTGATGTAATGCCGATTAATTTCTCATGCTGAAGCGACGTGAAAGTAGGAGGTACTGTTATGGAAGCAAATAGGTTCTTAACCAAGGAAAATATTTTAAGTTATCCCAAGTTTCGCTAAAGAAATGTTGAGACAGGATCCCTGCAAGGTCATCTAAACGCTACATAGTTTCCAGAGAAAGAAACCCTGGAAGTTCTGCGTCCACGTTCATCTCTTTAAAAATGCCTTTTAATGCCAGAAAGCTGACAAGAGCTCTACTTCGAACAGAGGTCACACAAACTTCTGTTTCTTTTGAAGCCTCGTACGTGCAACACATTGACCATGGTTGCAGACTTTCCCTGATCTCATTCATTTTCGTGAAGATATACGAAAAATAGGCGGGTCTTGCAAAGCACTTTCTATCAGTCATTCGGAGCAGTAAATAAAATTAGTAACTCATGAAGAAAGCGAAAACTGCTGTGCATAAATCTAACAAATGTGGTCATATTTTGCCGCAGTAGAGCCGTCTTACTTCGGTGTGGAACAGTAAAGATGTGTGATCACTTCACATGTCCAGCAAAATCTTAAAATAGTTGGTTGTTCGGAGGCCAAAATCAAGTATTTTACTGCCCAAACAAGGACAGTTTTGAGATTGGGTGGAATTTTTCTTATGGTAAATGCTTGTTAAGGAAGAATACATTGGCTGCTGGTGCACGTGTTTGCAGCGCTGTTCATTTCTGTCACAATGCCAACAACTTTCTTATTACTGCTTTGGCTCCATCAGTGCAAACATCGATGCAGTTGTCCCATGGAATGTTACTTCTATGCATAAAAGTACCCATGAGGATAAAATTATTCATGATATTGAAATTTTCAGTGCCAATAATGTTCTTCGGTGGAGGTTTACACAAAAGCATACCATCTTCCAGGGATAGTACGTGTTGGTATCTTACAAGCACGAGTAGCAAGAAAAGTCCAACCACATCTGTCGACTCATGCATTTAAAGAGCGAAGTGAGTATACCTGGTGGGTAAGGTTAACCTCATTATAAGCAGTTGCTACTGTCTTAATTCTTCGAGAGTTCGGATCATGTGCTAGTGCTATTACAAACACTAGTTTCGCTGACTTTTTCATCCAGCATGCATCTAGCCATTTTGACTACAAATGATCTGATACGTTTCTCGACTACTGTGTGAGGTTCTTCTGTCAGCGCAATACGATAACTATATAAGATGCTTCAGTAGCCTTTCATTCATAATCTGATAGAGGTGAAGCATGTAACGTTTGACGTTTAAAAGTGCGTCTCGCGTGCACTCAAAATGCCACTCTTTTAGCCTTTACAGACTGCATGCTTTTTTCGAAATGCCGCTGCGATTTTACGGGCACCGTGGAACTGTTCGGAAGCTCTTCCTTACACGAGACACAATGTGGACCATCGCTGGACTACCTAAAGCCGAAAGAAAAGGAAATGTCATTGTATTCACATCTCTTTTTGACTGGTCAAGTGCCTCCGGTTAGCACAGATGTAGATTGCATCACATCAGATAGTGCAATCACATCAAACATCTGTTTCTGAATTTGCAGAAGGCACTTTAGACTGTGCAATCATCACTACGGCTGAATTCGACGATGTATATTTATGTGACACATCTATCAACGTTGCTGTCTTCAGGTAAGTTTCCACGTGGATGACATAGTTACAAACGCTTAAATGGAAATAGACAAACAAAAGAGCACAGACCACCACGAATTTGATTACTAGCATAAGTTGAATTTCGAAGTAAGTATAAATTAAGCAGAACATCCCAATTTGGTAACGTTACACTTCAGTTCTCTAAGTCAAAAGATGAAAAGACGAGGTCTACATCAAAGTGAACTGAGGTCTCAGTAGATATTGCGCGTCGTAGTTCAACCACACAGCACACTCGTAAAACACTGAAACATTCACGCTTTCCTTCTGGGCTCCACTGGGTGGGAAAGCGTCCATGGGTCTGTATTTCCAAATTGTTCATTTCGGAGGATAGCAACTTTCGAAATCATCACAAAGGAGCCTTAAAACGCTATTGACTTTTCGACTCTCCCAAGAAGACATAGCCAGGGTTATGTGAGCTTACGTGGACGGAGAATGACCCATGCATCCTCTACCCGTTGCATCAGAGTACCATTATCACATTACCATCCTGATGTTTGACAGCTTTTTTCACTTACATTTTAAGTCTCATCCAAAGCCAAGTTGCTACTTGGAAAGCGTGTGTTTTACATGGGCTAATCACAAGGCTAACATAGACCGCCAGCTTTATCATTTTCCCATATAATAAAACGACCATCCCTAGAAAATTCTGTAGCGGAATTATAACATATTAGAAAATCCGCGGACCCCTTAGGGATCGCACGAACAAATTACGCAAAAGAAAGGCAAGCACGTGCGTGCCTTCTTCATGGATGGGGGCTTCGGAGTGTTCCACAATGGCGGTTGAAACCATTTCGGATATGATACGGTCGCGCAGTCAGTGACGCTACTGCATACGGTTTCTTGCATTTACTCTCTAATATTCATTCACTGTCAATCGCATACACTTCTGTTTCGGCTCTCTATTCCGTTGTATTCGGTTTACGCTCAACCACAAATTTGTGCGGTTTTAGCCTGTTGTTTGTCCGTCCGAGCGAGTCGTGGCCGCTGGAGCTTTTGCATTCTGGTGACCGAATCATAGTTGTTTAACTGTTCTATAGCCAACTGAACTGAACTAAGTATTACGCTGTGCAACCCAAGCGGACCACGTCTATGAAAAACCTACAGCTGATGTGCAAGTTTTAGAGATAAATCGCATTCAAAAGTAGCACGTGAGCTACAAATCACTGCATTCACAACTTTATCGGGGATGACGGGAAAACGGGTCATTGGAAGCCCAACGAATGGGGGAGGGGCAGGTAACTGTTGCGTTCAGTCGATCATCATATATCCAGAGTTGTTAGTGCATATTAATGCGCAAGAGAGTAAACAGAAAAGCCTCAGCACCAGAGAGAAAATAGGAGTGTAATATTAAATCAGACGGGAAAATAAGTTACGCGAATGAATGATCTCTGTGCCGTAGATGGCAACCATGGATCTGGTGCGAGTGGAAGCAAAATAGGTTTACACTGTTCTACGATGGTTCGGATGGCTTGAGCCGAATGCGGACACGATGCCATGAGTTTGTGAGGAGGCCACGCACATTCACGGACCCGTTGCACGTTTGCGGTTGCACTGCGTTGGACGAGTCGCGTGCACAGCAAGCCAATTCGACGAACTCAGCATCGTCTGTAGGACAACGGGATAAAGATAAATGCGCCAATATAAGGTGGGTGCAAGTGTCATACACACCGGCGAGTGGAGCACACGCAAGCAAAGTTTTTCAACTACAAGACATTCTACAGATCGTGATAGTTGCAGTCTCATGTTGGTATGTGGCGAGACTAGAGTAGTTGTGCACGGTGGATTACGTTGCCTCGGCTCATATCACCGAGGAAAATTGACACCCATCTGTATGTGGTCTGCTCAAGCCGGTAACCAGAAAAACGTAGGTTAGGAAACCACATAGTGTATTATTTGGTCTAATGCATTAAACATCAATACTCAACTAAGTGTGAAATATTTCAGTGGCATCAAGTGTTCTCGAGAATTAAGTTGCGCAATCCTAGGATACCAAAGACATCCTAACGCTTCAACACAATGGCACGTTACGATGCAGCAGGATCGCTAATGAGGGGACGTTGCTTTGGTTGGTCAGATACGACAGAGTGATGAAACAAAAACGCGTGAGAACCAGATATGTTATGGATGTGGCCATGTTTAAAACTAGAAAGTGGATTGCTCATTTGGACGAGGAGCCAACAATTCAGAGCACTCGGTCATAGTTACTTCAAGCCATGGGACGGAACTAAAGAACGTATTCTGTGGGATCTACCTCCGGGATAACTTCAGTCAATGAGTTCTAATGAGGTCAAATCTGGTAACAGATAGCAAAGTAGGAGGCAAGTAACATCCCAGCTATCTAGGGCGAGAAGTCAGAAGTGTCCAAACAACAGTCTGATAAAAATAAATGCAAACCGGAGAACGATAAAACCTAAAATAATGTCATCATGAACTCACATGAGAGAGGCAGAGACAAAAGAAAACCACGGTACATGTGCCGTTGATCAGACCTCCATAAAAGGTGGGGCAGCATCCTCAGTCGAATGAATCTGTTGTGCTCCTCTCTGAGTGAGGGTGTCTAACACTTCAGAGCGAATTTTCGTTTGGCTTCTTTATGCTATTTACCTTCTCAGTATCAGGCCCTACAAACGACGAACGAAGTGGGGATTGACCCGCAGGCATGCGTGAACATCCGGTCGAACCGGTGTGCTCTGTTACATACGCACTATGGCCTAAACTATCATGGTTAAAACAGGAACAGTGGCCTCAACAAACAAGCGCCAGGAAATAGAAAATTAAGTGGCATATTTTCAAACAACAAGAACAGCGTTCGACATCGCATATGAACATCGAGAAACACTGAAACCCAAGATTCAACGTTGATGGTTCAAAGAAGTAGACCACCTAATAACATCAAACAAGCTACAAGCAAGGGTTGACACAGAAGCACATATCGATGTGCCTTGGTCGAAATGTTAACTTACCGATGACGTAAAGAACCAAAAATCTCGCGCGAACTTGTTAGATCTTGCATAAGATGTGCGCAAAAGCTGACAGCAAACCGGCTGTGACAAGCAGAGCGCAAGTGTAGCACCACGAAACATGCAAAACTGCCAGACCAGGGTGAACATATATGGGCGGTACGGTGCGTATTGGATGGTGGATGACTGACAAACTTTTCGGCAATACGAAGAGAGTATTTTGTTTGTAAACCACGGTGTCGTGAGCACATGTATACCATCGTAGAGAAGTTACAGGACTTGATAGGCGTACTAATAATAAACCGACCGGTGTGAGATAATCACAGAGATTGTGCTCATACACTTATACTCAGCCAGTGTGTGCTCAAACGCAGAAAATTTCACTCGAAGTGATTTCCCTGTCTCAATCAATGTATAAGCTTTCTTGTCGAAAAGAAGGACGTTAAAGAACTTTAGCTAATGTCGGTATACCTTGGTCATATGTATACTCGGTCAGATAACAATCGCGCCGCTGAAGACACATTTGGCAATACTTTTATCCCTTGCAAGTAAATCAGTAGTACCCGCTCGCCGTGCTTCGTGAGCCGTCTGCGGCTAGCTACCTCACTAGTTCCACTGTAGACATATCGAGCTTCGTCAGCTTAGGTGGCAGATTTGCGCACAGGGTTGTCAGTTCGCAATGAAACAAAGGCAATACGACTGTCAAGCATTTCTTTGAAACATTGGTATTTGTAAGTCTGGGAACGGTTGAAACAAATCTGTTCTACAATAAGATTGCCATCATCAGTATTTTCTCTATAGCTGAGCCACCACCGCAGGCATCTGTTTTAGAATTGCCGTTCACTGTGACCGGGAATAGCCACCGGATGCCCACGCTTACTGAGGAACCAAGATTAATCTGGGCTCCACCGTTGGTAGTTCAATCTACATACCTCTCATCTAGCGTAGATGAGAGTAAGAGACATGAAAATTAGAGTCACGATTAATTCCGAGCTACGCACATCACCTTAAAATGCGCGATTTTCGGAGACAATTAGGGCTAACATGCGTACCAGTCATACACAGAGAGATGGCTGGACTTCTGTTCGTTTACGTTATGGAACTAATGTTCCGGCCTAACATTACAGTTGGGACTGCAAACCGTCTTCTTCGCTAGCGATTCGTGGGCTCAGGGAGTCAGTACTCGAGGTAGCGCCATCGCAGTGGTGGGCATGCTGTTTGCACTCGCATTCAGCGCATATGGATTTGGCACACTAAGCGGGTAGAAACGTCTATCATGTCATACACGTTCCAGGTACAACGTCAGCTTGGTTTCAGCAACCGCAGAGTTGGCGTGAGAAGAAAATATGGTATAGCGAGCATTTTCTAGTTTCGCTGATAATTGGTAGTCAAGCTTTTTCATCGATTTTTTGATGCAGCCTCCTCCTCGTGACCACTGTGATGACTTATCGGATCTGTGCGACTTCTAAACACTAGCCACATGGACGGCAGTAGATATGAATGAAGACTATGAGACTGGCTCCATTTGCATGTGTATTTTCCGTGTCAGATATTTCCGTTTCCTTCTTTAGCCACTGTCAGATAGTATTCCCCATGTGATGGTGTATTATGACAATGACGAAGTGGGTTACATTATCGAGAACAAACGTTCGGCAACTGTTTGATCAAGGTTGGTTAAACGAAATCAAACGAGTTGTTATTAGCAGCGTTACCGAGCAAGCAGTCCGTTCTGGTGGCCACAGAAAGCAACTAGTGCACTTCAAAAGAAGTATTTATACGCTGGTCGCCGTTATGGCATCACAAAGCAAAGCATTTCGGGATTAAATAAATAAATGTATTGTATATGGCTCGAATATGCGAGAAGCCGTTCCCAGAAGGGACGGATCAAATAATGGTACAGCAGTTTCATATCATGGTATAATAAATTTAAAAAAATGTGAGCACAAAATGAAAATTTGTGTAGCGCGAAGCGGTCCAAAATATTTACATTCCTCTTGTTCTATCGTCTGACAAGTTTTTAACAGTCACATGAGAGTTGATCGCACATGCAAAAAAGAGAGAATAAAGTGCTGCGGTCCAACAAAATATAACCGCTTGTGCACTTGACCACATGCATTTTCAGGCAACATTAACTCCGTTCTTAAAAGCGTTATCTAAGGACTGTGCTGTTCGAAACATTATTATCACATTTTGAACGGTTAAATGATCTTTTATCGAAAGCTTAAACAAACACAATGTGCAACAAGTTCTGATAGCTCTTGGAAGTTTGTTCCAAAGCTTTGAGCAGTGTATTAAGAAGAAGCGCTCCCTAATTCGCGTATTGAACTTTGGAATCATGACCGTTGTCTCCTTATTTCGTAGCTCGTATCTAGTGTTAACGGCCATATGGACACAGTTAGCATAATTGTGCATGTGATGGTGAATTATTCTGTACAGAAAACACAAGTTCATCTTCATTATCCGTAGCCAAAGTGGGTCAAGTCCAAGTTTTTCACTGCGCTCTCTGTAGGTCATCTTGGAGGAATATCCGCACAGCTACTTTGTAAAGCGTCGCTGTACCCTCTCAAGAGCATGCTGGTCAGATTTCCGCAGATTCGACTGTAGTAGTGAGCAGTATTCCATGCCAGGTAACACATATGTTTTGTAAAGCCAGATACGAGATTCTGTGAGTTGAAATTTATGACAGATATAGCCAATAGTCTTCATGGCTTTCGAAACTTGGAAGTCACAATGTTCCGAAAAGTTGAAGGTAGTGGAATACCGCCCACCCAAGTCGCGAATCACTTTGCACTGTGATATAAACGTGCCTTGTAATAATAGACTGCCTGGTGGAACTTCGCATTCGTACGACAGAATATTGCACTTGTCCACGGAAAAGGACATCTGCCACAGTTTGCTCCAAGATTCAAGTGCCGATAGATCTTCCTGAATGTGACACAAGGCTGCGCGGGTATCTGCACGTTCTTGTGAGTAGACGATTTTAATGTCACCAGCAAACAGAAAAGTAGCACCATGTCTTATTCTATGAAATACATCGTTGACGTAGAGGAGAAAAAGAAGTGGACCAAGTACACTTCCCTGAATTACTCCACTGGTGACTGCTTTCGGTTTAGAGACACGGTCCCCAATACGCACCACCTGATGTCTGTCAGCTAGGTATGACGACAACCAAGAAAACATTGGTTCTCCAATACCTATTTCCTTCAGCTTGAGGAGTAGTCTTCGATGCGGCACTCTGTCGAATGCTTTTTGCATGTCTAAGAACAGGACAATAACACTGTTGCCTTTGTCTATGGCAGCCGCTGTGTGGTTTAAGAAGTCTGTCTGGCATGTCGCACAAGATCTGCCCTGCAAAAAAACGTGTTGTGAATTGTTGATGACGTTTTTCTTATTCAAGAATATAAGTAATTCATCTTTCACTATCCTTTCCGTAATTCTAGATATTACAGGTGTGTGATTGATGGGGCGATAGTTTTTAATTTCGTGAACGTTTCCATTCTCATGCCGCGGGATAACAACGAAAGTCTTCCAGTGATTAGGATATACTGCACTGTTAAAAGAGAGCGTAAAAATGTTGAGCAATAGAAGAGGCAAGTCGCTCCCACCGCTTTTTAACAAACAAGGGGGAATTCCATCAGGTCCTGGGTAAGTCGAGGAAGACAAGCGGGAGACTTGACCGGAGATATTTGCAATAGTAAATGCCACTGTGCATAAACTTTCAGCAATGTGTGATGTGACAAGCGCTGGTGTGGCTAGCGGTTCATCAACCATTGAGTCGTCGAAATAGGCGCTGAAAGCCTCACAAATTACACCCGGAGCATCAAGGTATGTGCCATCCGGCATAATGATAAAATTGATGGAACTACTACGACGCAAACCTCTGTGAAGGTCGTCTCGAATGCTAGTGGGACCCGGCTTCTTCTATCCGAAGAGTCAAAGCGCATTCATATACTTCATAATCAAAGCCTAGAGTGCATTGATTGTATCAGATGACGTCCGCATACCTTCAATAAAGAGGCGCGTAGGCGAGTATAAGTTAGTTTGTCTGATCGATAAGTACGATCAAATAACTTGCACTGGGGCAAACACGTTACACGTACGTGTACGCTTCACATACCACGAAGGGCCCAGTTTGACCAGTCACAAGGTCACTTGGGTAATTTCTTACATGGTAGCGGTCAATGAACTCATTACCCGATGAACTGAATGATGTCAGTCATACTTGTCAGTGAATCGGTAAACGACTTTAGGAAGTAATTTAATTAGCCTAATATGTTAACTCTAGTGGAACGGGATGTTTACTAAAAAACTACGAAGAATGGTTACCAGTAGTAGGGCTGGCTTGCCGAACAACCTCCTCGTGGTGCCAGCTGGGTGGTTCGGGATTTTCCCGTTTTAGCAAATGGTTCGGCGGCAGTGTTCCAGGAAGTGGTGGGTTTTCGCCTGGCAAGCGTTCTCCCTATAAAAAGCCACATATGTCCGTTTAACAACACTGTGACGTGGCGGACGTGACTCGCCACTAAATAAAGTCACTGCCCCTTGCTTCATCCTGGCGAAGCATTGTATTCCAGCAACATCATGCTGTACTTCTGGGGAGCATTGGTCCCCTGTTTGACAAAGGAACAAACGGAAGGCGTATGAACCGAGCAATCAGTCACCGGCTCCCAATGGGCGCGATACCCTGAATTCGCTCCGCTGCCTTGCGGACAGGCTATCCAGCCAAAGGCTCCGGGTGGTGTCCCCTAAGTCAACACCCTACTTCGGCTTAGGCAACCGTGTAGTGTCTCGCCCTCTGAGGAAACCATGGACAATGTTGTGTTGTAGTTTATTTCACTATTTCTGTATCTTCGTTTGAATCCCATGGTTTCTGATGGCATTATGTCTATTCGTAGACTTTTGCAAATATATATATATATATATACCAGTAGTAGCCGAACCAGATACGAGTGGTTATGTCGCCCTGTGGGAGATGGCAACCGATGCGAAAAACT
The DNA here is from genome assembly GCA_944474145.2 of Dicrocoelium dendriticum. Lineage (NCBI taxonomy): Eukaryota > Metazoa > Platyhelminthes > Trematoda > Plagiorchiida > Dicrocoeliidae > Dicrocoelium > Dicrocoelium dendriticum. Next base: position 45,614,911 of record OX104065.1, read on the forward strand.
ACCTATACTTTCGCTAGACGGCGGTGTGCTAACGGTGCCTGATTTACCTGAGTTGGAAATGTTGAGATAACGTCTTCCAAATAGGTTTGAAATGATTGAAAAGGTATCACGGTGCTATGGTGCAGGCGATAGGCCCTTTAACCCATGAAACATAGAGATAGACAAGTAACAAGTTAAATGAACTGGCCACAACCTCGAGTTCTTTCACTCCAATTGCTATATCAGGCTGTGCGAAGTAAAAAAAAGTGAAGTGGAGCGTTACGCGTCGAATCACTTTGCAACAGCACCAAGACAGCTGTCATTTGCGAACATCAACTGTGAGTACTGCTAAGGATGTCAACAACAGTAGTATCAGTAACCATAAAAAGGGCAGTCCTAGTGGTAGTTCGTTGACCCATGACATTAGAGCACCTCACATCTAGTTTGCTCCAAAAAGTGGATATACGATGGGGAAGATATCGACGGAAAGAGATTCTGGAGTGGTGGCGTCTGTTGCAGGAAAACCTTAATTTTAGTATCAATTCTTTACAAGGCGAAACGGAAGCAAACGAAAGATTGATATATCAGTTCTAGAAGAAAACTGGGACAGTTTTCAAACAGACAGTTGGACGATAATCATGAGTCTGGGCCAGAATGGACGTAGGTCAGTTGGTTATCAGTGGCTTGAGATTCAGTGCTAAAACGAGTAGGAAGTAATCTACGTCAGGCGACTTTCAGCTTTCTGAATTCGGTAAATTGTCGGACAAACCAGTGCCGACAAAGAACATGACGTATGAGCGGTCGAATTATTAGAGCAATTATCTCGAAGAAAAGCAGATGTGCTTATTGACCGTGATTAACCGGCTCAAGTCAAGAAAACTCAACCCGTTGGCATCAGTCAAGTGGTCGATAAAATTCATACGCATTGAAAAGAAAGTTATCATGTCGCCGCTAAAATGCAGCAGCATCTGTCACAACACAGTTACACAGAACGGTAAATCTATTTTGAATTCATGGAGGGAGTCCATGCAAGTTGTTACACAAGAGTGCACTTTGCTCAAAGCAGCCGATTGCTCACATGCACATGCGTCGAATGCGGCTAAAAAGTGCAGAGCACATGCGATTAGCCTGAGTACAATTTGGATACCACTCAAACGAAAGTGCACGGTAGATTTCGGCTTTCAGAACCATAGGTGCGAGGGTAAGTAGACGTAGAAGGAACGCAGTAGGTACAAAGCATCATATTGTAAGACGATTGGTGGCGAAAACATAAAGGCAGATAATATATGAGTGAAAATTCTTGAGGAAGACCATATGAGTGACTGTCGTATCATATAAACAGGCCTAACTCAGTGAGGTAGGGGCTCTGGACAAGTTTTCAGCGTGAGAACGGGCAGAGCTAGTGGTGAACGGTGAGAGAAATTAGAAGACCAATGTGACTTGATAGCTAGAGAAGAGGAAGAGAAGGACCCTGCAACGTTATCTCCAGACCGGCTTGTTCACAACGGTGTTTAGCTGCGCTCAAAAGTTGGCCAAATTCGCTTCAAAGAAGCACTCAACAAAAAATGTTGAAAGCAATGGGGGTGAGAGATGCTATTGGACTAGACATTAGAGTAATCAACAAAATAACCTGCAGTTCAGGATGAAAAGCCTTCGATCCTTAGTATGATCACACATGTTCAAAGCATATCCCAAAATAACAAGTACCCGATGAGTTGGAGTGCATCCGTTTAACTCTGGGGGGACGGTCCTCACGGTTCTTTGAAGTAAGTTTGGAAGTGATGGACTAATCGCAATCTCAGATATTCGAAGGCAAATCAATTTTGCATATTTGAAGTAGTGTGCATTTTGAGGCAGTTTCATCAAGTTTAAAAGTTGCAGACGAAGTCTCAGGGATCGAAAGGATGTAGGTATTGCAAACAGTCACCACTAAAGTTGAGATGGCGCGAAGTAATCCAGATGTGCAGTTGGTACATAAAAGTTCAACGGTGAATTCTTAACCACAGTGCTGAAAGGCGAAGATATCATCCTATGCTGTAAAAGTGAGGAGTAAATCATTCAGATAGCATGTCGTGTCAGTGAGTCAAACATTGACGAGCCTGGTGGTCATAGATTTGTCCACAAAGTAATGCCCCTGAGATTTTCGAGCAGCTTGTTGTGACTTCGGCATCGCTTCGACGAATGCATTTTGCGGCGCTACTCCTACTCCTTCTCTGCTGATTTCAACTTTGGTCAAACTGATTGGCTGCTTCGAAGGGAATGACTCGGATATATTGTGTGCCCCCTTGGTGGCACAATCACAACATTAAAATGAAAATCGAGAGATTTGTAGAAGGAAATGGGTGGAACGCGTTTGTAAACTCCACGGTAGCGCCGGGTCGAAAAAATAACAGCTGACTGAGCTCAAAGAATGGGGTCACGCCGATAAAAATGATAAGCAGTGGCCCATACAGTTCAAAGAGGGGTTGTGATGCGAACTGATTGTTCGCAAGTGCCAGAGAGATAGGAATCTTGTCAGGGCGCCATAATAAATACTAGCATGTTCTAGTGTTTTCATAAATGGCTTACGTTGAAGGGAGTATAATGGTGCGAAATGAAAAATGGCAGGTATTACGAGAGCTCAATACGCCATAGCGTATACTGATATGTTGTTTAGGGAATTCAGTTGGTCACTTTATCTAATCGACTGTGAGAAGTTGCTTAAGTACGGTATAGTCGGCTTTATTATTGCGGGTGATAACCGAAGCAAAGAAAAATGTGTGGGCACGAAAGATAGGCAAACAACAAACTACCAAACTGACAGAAAATTGTCAGGAAACACGGTTGTTCCTTCAGAAAGTAATGATTAGTGCTTAACGTTTAGAGGCTGGTCACGTAACTGAACCGCAATGAATAAAGTTGTCAACCCCAACCAGCCACCAATCCTGTGCCTTATCCAGGAGAACGATATATGCCAACCGGACTTAGTCAAACTAGCAGTCTCACCGTGTCTTTATTACACATAATAAAATATACGTAGTTAGAAATTGGTCACATCTAGACTCACACAGACAGGCATCGCACGTCCGGAAACGTACTGTACGGCCGTTGCATCTTTTCGGGAATCGTCAGCAGTGCGCATTCCATCTGAATGAGCCAAGATGTGACGAATTTTTACCTATGCAATCCAACCCCCCTATTCCGCAATAAAATATACCTTTAGGGAATGCCTTAAAATGGTTGATGACACAAGATATTCATCGACACGACTGACCAGCAGCTACGTAAAGAGATTCGTTAAGACGACGAAAGGGGTAACAGCCACTGAAACGTTTGGATAACCTCCAGATGTGGTGCAGTCAAGCAGTCAATTGTGCTCGTGAATAGGTCCCCATAGTTCTGACTCATGCTTGCATGTGAGAATTTAAGGATTTGTCTTTGTATTCCTGATTTGTTAATAATTATGAAAAATGACTTATGCCTGGTAAAAATAAGCAGTTACTTGACAAGTCCCACAAGATGGTGGTGGTAAAACTACAATTAGCAAACGAAAGGTGAGTTGTCTGTTTGAGCGTTTAGCTAGCAGATATGATGCTGAATGATGGTGGTGTAAGTGGGAATTGAATGCGAACCACGAGACAAAACAGGGACAATTATATTGGAGGGTCAAGTTTGAACTACAAGTTGTGTGATTGGATTGCGACGCGCAATCTCAAGCGTGGCCCATCGTGACCCGGTAGCCAAAGGGGTAGAGGTTTCGGCTACTATTCCAATGGTCACGGGATCGAGGCCTGCTGTCTTCATCTGATGAGATGAAATTACACCGAAACGCGTCGTGGTTGTGCAGTGTTTTCGGGTGGGCAACACCCAATTTCCATTTGCTTTAAGTACGGTCCCAGTGATCGCCGTGACTAAGGTTCACTTCAATGTGAACCACAGTCCATTACATTGAGATTGCGCGTCGCAATCCAATCACACAACGTGTAGTCCAAACTTGACCCTCCATTTAGCCATTACCGTTGTGCCAAGCGTTGCCCATGGTGACCCGGTAGCCAAAGGGGTAGAGGTTTCGGCTACTATTCCAATGGTCGCGGGATAGAGGCCTGCTGTCTCCACCTGATGAGATGAAATTACATCGAAACACGTCGTGGTTGTGCAGTGTTTTCGGGTGGGCAACACCCAATTTCCATTAGGGACAATTATAGTTGTTGTACTCGGTGAGATAAGTAAGAAGTTAAAACGACAATACTCACTTCTGTCCCGCAGTCTCAGGTTTACGTAACGTGCTAATCCGGTTTGGAGGGATAGCTAATACATTCCAAAATTACACAGTTTAGGCAATAAAGCGATGTGGATCAAGGGAAAGACCCAAACATTTTATGGAAACATCCGAAGTCGGGGAGGAAACAACGAAGTTTGGGAGAGAGTTTCACGGTTGGCAAACCCGAAGGGAAAAATAATTCTGTCGGCTTTCCAGGCGGTTACACAGTGCACACAATTTCAGAGGGTTACCTCTGAGTTTGGTGTTTTGTCTGAGTTTCAGCAACTGACGGCATACGTGATTCGGGCCACATAATATTTGGTAGATTAATATGAGATCGTCGTGCAGCCTTCGGTAGCGGCCACTGAAAACTCCCAGTGACCTGCATTGTGGTTTAGCTAGCACTTTTAAGTGTTGCTTCAACCAAGGTTGCCAATCTCGGATGGCGTATTCAACATGAGCGCACACGTAATACTTGTGCATCATGGAGAAGATGGATGGGTCGAATCTTCTGAACGCTCTCTGCAACAAGCCGACGTGCTTTTTGGCTCTCTTCGCGACTGCCTCTGACTGTTTTGGACAGTTAAGGTCATTTTGAATGAGCACACCTATGTCACTTTCTTGGGAATTTGTTCGCAATACATGTGACCCAAGGCTATAAAGGTAGTCATGCCTATGGCGCAATTGAACAGCGTGACATTTTTCCACATTGAACGATTGTGTAATAAAAACTGACCAGTTTGAAATAGTGTTGAGGTCACGCTGGAGCTTTTCGTGATCGTTCTTTGATGGCTCACCGTAACTTAATATCATCCGCGAAGAATAGGAAGTCGAAAGCAATTTCCATCGCCGAATCGTTTATCAAAATCAAAAATAGCCGGGGCTCAAGCACCGAGCCTTGTGGTACACCGCACACCATCTCAATTGCGTCGGACAGGGATTCGTGTACTCTCACTTCCAACCGACATTCGTGCAGGAAATTGCCTATCCAACGCAGCAGTGGGTCACCAGCGTCAAAGAACTGTAGTTAATGGAGGAGAATTCGGTGGTCTAAACGATCAAACGCTTTTGAGAAGTCCAAGTAAATGGCATCAACTCCTGCTCCACCATCAATTGCTTCAGTCCAGCTATTGCGTACAATTGGCAGGTTTGTAGTGCATGAGCGCTTTTGTCAGAAGCCACGTTACTCTGGTGCTATCATTGCGTGATTATATTGACATTGGTTGTGGATGAGAACACAAGCATTTGAGTAAACCGCACTTTCGGTGCACGGGTTAGAAGTGATCACCGAACGGAGGCGATCCGTGATCAACCAGCGGTTTAGTGTGACTCGTTGGAACGAACACTAACGGTCGAACATTAATAGTGCTCACAAGCGCATTGTGTCTGATGTGATAAAACGCTAGCAGTAGCTGGCGATTGCACGTGAGCAGTTTCATGCCATTTCCAAATTGCGTCCCCATACCCCTGATCGGCAGCAAAGTAATATCTTTGTTGTTGTATATCCTAACCTCGGTTGAAAACGGGCAGTTCACTGTCATGAAAAATGTTTGAGATGGGTATTGAAGACTGGCGAATTAACTACTTAGGCGATTTAGAAGCCAGATATGCTTTAAATATACAGATACAATGTGATACAGTATTTAGGTATGTGAACATTGCAATGGTTAAAAAATTCAAGTTTCACAGACAGATGGATAAATGAAAAAAAAACTATCGGGTAGAAATAAGGCAGAGCACAAGGCGAATTCGTAACTGCTACTTACCATCCACTGGAATTTCCACTTCCCACAAAGTCCATGCCCACTGTTGTCGTGTTCGATGTGTCAACGCAAGATCATCAGATGGTAGATGGGAGGGATCGATTCCAGCTGGGGGACTGATGGGCCTCAATGATGCCTCGTGCCAAGTTTTGCCGTCATCAGTCGTCACTCTCACCGAGAGTATACCGCGGCCACCGCCACTGAACGCGTAACTGGGAAGAGCGCGAAGCAAGAACAAAGGTGCACATTAGAGCTGTTGCACTGTACTAAAATTACCGCTTAGCGTTCAGCGAGGTATCATGAAAACGCTGAAAATTCGTTGTCATGGGATTCGAACAAAAACATCTAATTGTTCCTAAAGAGATTTGGTTTTCAAGTAAAAAAATACCGATTTTGGATCAGACCCTTAGAAGCACTAAACCTATTGTACGTTCAAAAGAACACTGGCACCAATTATTGAGAATATATGCGGCGAGAGATGTGGATGGGATGTTGGGTTGCTCACCGAGCTGAGCTGTCCAATGGCAGGTTTCGTCAGCAGTGAAACTATTTGGCCACCATCAACAGTTCTGTATGTTCATGGCGAATTTGTGTAGTGGGAGCTCATACTTTTCGCCGTTGTTGGGAGTTGCAATGATGATATCGCTTAGTATGGTAAAAAAAACCCAGCTCAGGTAGGGACCCAACACTCTCGTTACGGACATTTGAAGATGTAAAAAAAGTATAGAAGCTGGCACATGTATGCATTTCACAGTGCACAGACCACACCTGAAGTAAAATTTAAAACACGTAAGAAAATGTGTTCAGCATGAAGGTAGCAAGCATCAGTGCGTGTTCGGTATCAGTGCTCGCTTAAGCCGCCGGATCCTTTGATAGATGTAGCCTGAAGCCAGCACGGTTAGGAGATGAGAGGTTGGTTACATTACATTTATCTTCACTTCATTTGTGTTACAGATCCTGTCGGAAGGAGCAGAATGGAACCAGCCGCAGCGTTGAAAAACTATTGTGCATCGACTTTAGGCTGTGTATGACTCAAGGACCAGAATTCCCTCGCTCAGTTGGCACCTCAGGATTGGTTGAGCAAACCACCTGCTTCGTACAGATGCAAATCAATCACGCCTGATGGTGTTGTTTAAATGATGGGAAATGCAACCATGTATTTATATGTATATATAGGTAACGTTGATGGTGAAACAACTGCCGTGATTTATTATGACTATAATTCCATGAGCATGTAAGTGGAATGGACTAGATCGACGCAAATATAGGCGTTAAAGGTGAGCTTAGAGTGCAGCGAACTGTGTGATGTCCGTTGGTAATTGCATTCGAGGGAAACCAATAACAAGAATAAATTGGGGCTCACAGATGTATTATCACCAAAAACATCTAAAATCATCGGCCGTAACAAAGACCTGGAAAGGTAAGTGTTGGGTAATAAAAGCGCAAACATTCTAATGGTCATACTTGTTTGTTAAGTGCTGCTGGTTGACAGGATAAAAGCAATCTATGCCTATTAGACCATCTAGGTCTTACTATTAAACAGCCCTCCTCTATTACTGGGTTATGTGTTGTTTTGATTTCCACATACCCTCTTCCGGTGAGCAAGAGGGCCGGCCCGTAACCTTAAGGATCACAAGTCTGCATTGTAACCTGAGGACGTGGGTTCGAGCCCGAGTAGGGAGCGCACGACCCACGTATGACTTATGGTGTTGGCGCGGCAGCGGAAGGTCGGTACACAGTACCAACATATTGCTGAGACCTGTTTTAGTAAGTATAATAGAAGGATTAGAACGAAATAGGGGAGCTAACGTGCGGCATATTTTGAGACAAAGCCTACACAAATACGGCAACAGAACTGCGCCACCTGAACAATTGCTTTATCTGCTCGGCAGTGATGTGAGCACTCAAGTGCAGTGTACCCAATCACCGACTCTTGACTGGACAGGGCAGTGAAAGATTGACAAAGATGTAAGATCTCAGAGAAGAAATCACTAGCAAAATAATAATAATAATAGCACTGTTCGTGGAATCATGGAAAGCAAGAATTACAAGAGAGAAAGCAAAATTCAACGTTATAGTTAAATTGTTGAAAACGTTGCGCAATACAGTGTTTGACCACTGATAGGCCCCCAGCCAGCGTCCCACTAGCCACCGCGTAGCTTTCGCCATCCATAGGTTGCATTTGTCAGTGGCTGGTGGATCTGCGTCTGGGAGGTCAAACACTGCGGAACTGAAGAGAAGGAACTAAAAAAACAAGCGCAATTGCATCGAGTATACAGAAATGGTAGGCAGCCTAAAACAATAAGGAGAGGACTGAAGGACAAGAAAGCGGTATAATTGGGAGAACATCGTGTTAATCAAGTTTTGGTGAACCCATTCTCTCCGCTGTGAATCCTGAGACTGGGTAATTGTCTAACCTGTCTCCTGAGTTATTGACAAATAGGGTGCACTGCAGTTGTCCTGCACCCCGCTTTCGCTTGAAGTTTGTAATCAAATGGTTAAAAAGACGGTGATCTCGTCGCTTATTGAGTGGAAGTTTTGCCCGGTGACCAGCCGACAGAGCCAGTATATGTAGAGGCCAGTGCTCTCCTTATGTGGAGCCAAGCTAATGTACATGCGCTTCTGGATAGATTGATGCGGAGAGCCACAAACGTCGTCAGTACACTCACCACACTTTCGAAGCGAAAGATAATTTGGAAAGACTGGGTTGATACGTCATCAGTCCTGATATCTGCGGAACGCCACTATAAGCAGCCGATCGGTTCACTAATCCAGGTGGTTGTGACACATCTGATGGTCACGCCGATGAAAAAGTTACTTAACGTATCACCAAGGCTCGTGTGAATTTTCAACTTATCAATCACCAATAGAGATGGCAAAATTTCAGCCTTCGGTTGACAACGCTGAGGTTGATGTATGGACAAGATCTCTGACCATCTCATACTGAAGATGCCAAGTGAGTGCACATCTCTGATGCTTGCGGAACCGTGCCCACATAAATTGGGAGCACGGAGTGGGAGAGATTGGAAAGAGTCAGTTGGTGTTTAGAAAAAGAAATTTGACAACGCACTGGAGTATCCATCAAATCAGTCATCTGCCAACCACCATTCTCGAAGCACATTATATATATGACCGCTGCACCAGGCTGGGCGAAACCGTGAGGAAGTCAGCCAATAACACGGCATACAGCTGTGGAAAAAAAGTAACCAAAAGATGTAACTAGGCTAGCGCAACCGGTTTTCTTGGATGGGAGTAACGTGGTGGGTCATGTCCGACTTGGCGCGTTCACGGACCCATGGCACTCCTGAATTTGTCTCCTTAATCAAGCTAGTAGCATTCCACCTTCGAGCAACTTCATTCGCTATTGCTTGATCCAGGTTACTTTGTGTCCAATTATATCCTGTCTCAGTATCCTGATAATCGTTAAATATTATTAACCTGATTACGCGAGTATTGGTAGTGGGATCCACAGCAATTAAGAGCTCAAAACCAAACTGATAATTACTGAACAGCCATGAGATAGGTGGCGTGCTAACATCTGTAAAAACATATTTTCGATAATCGAGCCCATGAAACGTACCCCCGAACAGTTATTGATCCCTCGTTTGGAAGAACCTGATCGTCAAGAGGCTCGCAAATGGCTGATTGGACAGGGAGATCATAAATAGCTGGCACAGTATTGGGAGATGGAGCATGCCCGTCCTTGGTAGGGTATACGATTTTGTAATCTTCACGCTGATAAAAGCTAGGGCTCTCCTCCTTTGATAAAGTAATCTGAGCAAGGGGGCAGTGGAAGAAAAAGAAACTGAATCTAACGATACAGTAGCAAAAATTCACGTGTAAACAAGTAGAACAAAGCAGGAATGTTCTTCTACACAAGTAAAGAAGCGTACAAAGAAAAATGTAAGTTATAACTTTTGGCGTAGGAAAAACATGATTAGAATCTGAGGATATTACATAGACACCAGTTGGAGATGGGATCATAATTAGCACCTAAATACCGCCCTGGACTAAGTGATTTTTAGAGGTTTTTGGAAGATGGTGTAAAGCGGGTGATAGTTCTTAGTCTTGGTAAGTAAACCTTCAAGAGCTTTTGCTCCATAGAGCTCGTAAACCTAGCGCAGGAAAACACGTGTGAACAGAAAACACTGCAATCAACAACTGGCAGAAATAGCAATAACTTCAGAGATGTGGGAATCACCTCTGGATTTGGTCGAATCTGAGTAACTGATAACAAGCTACTTACCATTACGCACTGAAGATGCCGCCTAGATTGGTGGCGAAAAGTCTGTAATCAAATTGCTTGGCTTGGAGAATCAAACGAGACTCGACCGCCTTTCACTGGCGAACCGATGAGAGCAGTGTGTGTGTGTTGTGTGCATGCATGTGCTTGTGGTGTGTCTTGGCCTGGGTTGATTAGAGCTTTACACTGGGCGCATATGTGACAAGGGGATTGTCAGCTTCACAGTTTATTCGTCTTAGGCATACTCAGCCAAACAGACACCACATTTCAAAAAGTGATGAAGGTCCGTTTCGCCTATTCGACAATGTCTGAGTAGCGGTGCAACCTCCGTCTGCCCGGGAAAAGGATGAAATCTGCGAGCCTTCGTCTCACACCAGAAATTAAGATGGTTGGATGCATTCCACTGTTGCGGCTGCCCAGAAGCTGTGAATTGCTGTGATATTGCATAAATCAGTCGTAAGTACCACATACGCTTTAGCGTTCGTACTACGGAGAATTGTCCCCTGAACACACCAATTCTCTCGCCGACAACAACATAACTTGGTTTGATCCACGTAGTTTAACGAGTCAGACCTTGGATCAAAAGGTCAAAAGCACTCTTAATGTCGCGATGGCCATTCGACAAGCAAGAATAGTTTTCCACTACCACCACGGGCCGCCCAAATAGAACTGGAGAACAACTCGAGCTGTAAATAAGAAATACCCAGTTGAAGCCACTGACTGGGAGCTTAAATTCTAGCTGTAAGCAAAAGAATAGCAGATCGTGACAGGTGCATGAGGAATGTCAAAAAACATTACCAACTCCAATGTAACTGATCATTTGGGTTATGCTCTGTGCCGTATAATAATGGTCTGCACCCTTGCAAATTCGCTCTGTCGTGTACACCAACGTGTCACGTACGGTGGAGGATTAGGCGAAGGCAATCGTCTACTCTTAGGCTCACGACCTTCATTCCCTTACATGAACGCTATGCTATTCAGGCAGCAAATAAGGCTACGGTGTGGAAAAGAAGGTATAGTGAATTGTTTTGCGTTCCGCGCTGGAGTGCGAGTAACTGTGCAGGCAAAAGCACTAGTACAATATATATAGGAGTAAAAACGTCGCAGGCATCCGTCTGTGTGTGGTAGTTTAAACCCAATTTGGAGCAGGCATTCCGAAACGAGCACTGTGGTTGAAGTAAACAGTTCAAAAACCGGTATCTTACTATGTAAACTGGGTAAGTATAACCTGGAACGACGCGGTGACAGAACCATGAGTTATGTGTGGGAAACTAGAAATGGAATATGGGTGTTGCCCACCCGAAAACACTGCACAACCACGACGTGTTTCGATGTAATTTCATCTCATCAGGTGGAGACAGCAGGCCTCGATCCCGCGACCATTGGAATAGTAGCCGAAACCTCTACCCCTTTGGCTACCGGGTCACCATGGGCAACGCTTGGCACAACGGTAATGACTAATTGGAGGGTCACGTTTGGACTACACGTTGTGTGATTGGATTGCGACGCGCAATCTTAATGTAATGGACTGTGGTTCACATTGAAGTGAACCTTAGTCATGGCGATCACTGGGACCGGGTGAACAACATCCAATTTCCATCTGCTTTGAGTACGGTCTCAGTGATCGCCGTGACTAAGATTCACTTCAATGTGAACCACAGTCCATTACATTAAGATTGCGCGTCGCAATCCAATCACACAACGTGTAGTCCAAGCTTGACCCTCCAATTAGAAGTGGAATACGTTCTCACAAGAAGTAGTACGAGATGCATCAACGCAGCCATGTGACTTGCCGATGTAATATGGATGGTTGTTAAGAGAAATTGCGCCATCTTAGAACGCCGTTTTTGCAAGCGTGGATAGCTCAATGAAAGAAATAGCCACAAGGTGGCATTATTATTAGGGTACTGAAGGCAATTTCTGTTTTTCCTTAAGTACCCGATACCATCAGTGCAACCTACTCCAGGTATCCAGTAAAGGTGGCATGTTGCAGCGCGACGAGACGAGAAGACGAGAAAAGAGTGTCAGTGAGCGTTCGTTTGCCCGTTTTCTTAGTACAGCAAATTCTAGTCCTATCAATTCAAGAAAGATGAGTTCAGTGGCGACGGCGACCATCCAGCCCTCTCGCGCTGCTGAACCATCACACGTGATGATCGTACCGAGTCCCACTGGGGATAAGATAATTACTCAAGGCAGATTATTCGAAACCTGTGGAATCGGATACAATAATTTTTGATCAAGTGAAGCAAATTGCAGCACATTCCACCTGCGTCGACTGATGTAACCTGTCTCAGGTGGTTAACCTCCATGAATGACAAACAGGGGGCATGCATGAATAGATATACATTCGTCACCTGCACTCTTAAATCGGCAAACTAGCTGCTTTTTCTATTTTTCGCATTTGCTGCTTTGTTGTGAAGGTAGTGAAATAACAGTAAAGTACGTACCACAAGTATTTATTTGCTGAATGGCAAATTACTTCCCTCTTATTAGCAATGGATCACTGATTCATCTGTGGGTGATGACATAGACTCCCATAGCAACCATCAAAGGATCTGTCCGTAACTTCAACCAGTCCAAGGCAAAATAGATGGAGATGAGTTTCGTGCATTTGTACACACTTGGTTTTTTGCTGTTACTCAACCGTATTTGGCCACACGCCACGGGATCTATATTTATTCGGGTTGTTTTTACAAGCTCTACCTCGTGATACCATTTTCTCGATAACACAATCAATGCATTTCACATTTACCCAGAAGTGTAAATTCCGGACAGTGTTTCACCGAAATCCACGCTCAAACATTTGGTTGCAGTCGACAGAGCAATTTCACTGAGTTCGAACAAGTTCTCATTCCTCCAAGTTCAAGCTGATGTGGAGCAGCTACAGGTCTCGGTAAGTAGAATTTGGGGTGATCCATAGGCCAGCAACAAAAAGTCTCTATTAAACGCTTGTGAGATGTGTCTCATGGGCACGATGACACATTCGACACGCAAGCCAAATGAAAGTCTATAGACAGGACCCTTACACAAGAACGAAGGGAACCGCGTGATCTTGCCCTCAACACGATGACAGCTGCTGATCATCAAGATTGGTGCGATCAATCCACCTGTCTGGCACGATAATGATGTCCACTAGACGCTCTACCAGCGATCGTATGACGCATGGACGGAACACGCAAAGTACGTTGAGCCAAGCATGTGCCCCTGACCTGACGATCGGGGACCGAATGCTAGCCAATGGCGAGACGCTGATAACTCGTAAAACAGGCAATGGTCATTAGACCACTATGCCTACGACAATTGTAACCCGAAACAAGGTTATTGTACTAATCAAACAGGTGGTGAAAGTAGTACTCGAATGTTCCCACTGCATTAGCAGTTAACATCTGAAGAAGATCTGAGTCGGTTGAATCTAACAAGAAGTATAACAGTATGCAGGCTTACTTCGGTTCCGTCCTAAGTGTACGACGGTTTCACATGTAAAATGTGTACTAGTATAATCGCAGAAACAAGACACCGTGTTCGCTGACACTTACCATGGATTAAAGGCGAATATTGCTTCGTGCCAGGACAGCTTGTACCTCATCGGTCTCCCTCATTCACTACCCCTAAAACCCAAAAGTGGGCAAGGCATTTCCAAGGCCTCGTAGTAACGGAAATCTTGGGAACCATGAACTAACACGACATCATGAACGGTTGCAGAATGCGCGGCTTTACCACGCACCTCTTGTTATCCAATGTATCGACTAACGCAACATCGGTGGCACCAACACTTTCGATTGACCGACGAAAACCGAAGCTCTCTAAAGGCCGAGCCATTTACACAACCATTGCTGTGCTATGTAATCAAACTGCAAATACAGTAGATTCATCCTCTACAGTCACAACGCGAGTCAGGGACCAGTTGCAACCTGCAGAAACGTCACCAAAACCCTCGATAGTCGTGCCTCCCATTCAATGAAAGGCCAGATGGAATAACGGTGCACTGACGTTCATGTGCACCAACGTTCTGAGTCCCATGCAAAATACTTAACGGGTACACAGCAGGATGATTTGAAGCAGTGGAATTTCTTTTATGAACAAGTGGAGGTTTGGGCCTGGCAGGCTAATATAACGCGCATCACTAGACATTCAAAATCGGCGAGTTAGGGTGAGTCACGGTTAACACGAGTGACATTGCCTTCCATGGATGACATTGAGACAGTGCTTTTGTCGGCACACCGCCTGTGGTCTGATGACAGCGGGATATGCATATTAACGGATGCTCCAAGGAGCGAATACCTATGTGGCAAACATAATTCAGACGACTAGCATACGGAGATTGACAGAAGAATCAGTTTCGTTCACGGCGTGTCCGAGCTACCGGCATATAGTGGTGAAGAAACCCACGTCCGTGAGGCTCTCTACACTACGGACGTCGTTCTGCAGTCGATTACACGGCTAACCGTGTCGCTTCAATAAAAAGGTAATAGCCGAGGCTACAAAACTAATGATCCAAGCACACCAGATGGTTGTGAACGTAATCCGCAGCTGGAAGATACAACGTGACACACTTGCTTCGAAAATACAATTAAAGGGAGAGGTTAAAATACCGCAGCCAATCACTGTCCTCGTGGAAACACACCACCCGCGACTCAATATAACCACAACAGCGATTCAGACTACTGTCCACTCAGACCAGTGGCTATCGCATGCGCAGGTGAGACCAAAACAGATTGTATTCATATAGGGATTTCACAAATCAGCCAAAAATAGGATTAGGTACGGGCGTCACATCATTGGGCACAAATTTGTCCACTTCATATACTCCATGAACAATGAACAATGAATTTATACGGGTTAAAAAGCGCTGCTTTACAAGTCCCGTTGGATAGTTGGTGGGGATATCAACATAACAATAATGATGATAAGGATAGTAAAATAGTTAATACTTTAAATATGAAAATAAGGACTTATCATTTGCTTCGCCGCAGTCCTGCGATCCTCTCAGATTCACAGCACCCATAGTTAACAACAAATAATTCCAGGGTAAACTCCAGGTATAGGATGGAGACATAGTGTTAAGTGATAAAGTGTAAGTGGATGAGTGCATCGTCCAACCGTCTTTTAAATACTGTTAGTGTCGGTGCAGGCAACCGATTCTGGGAGAGCATTCCACGGGTGACAGACACGAATGGAAAAGAAATTTCTGCGGCACTCCAGACGACTGTATTGTTCTGCGAGTTTTAATGAGTGGCCTTTCAGGTTTGTATTGCTGCTGAGTTGAAGTAAAGGGCGGCACACATGATGTGAGTCTCGCAGAATCCAGTATGCCATAATAAGGTCGCCTCGTAGTCTGCGATAGCTTACACTGAACAATCCCAGTCGTTGCAGCCTCTCCTGGTAGGAAAGATTGAGCATTCCAATTACGTTCTTAGATGCCAGGTGTTGTGGTTGCTCCAGTGCATTAAGGTCGTGTTTCAGCCATGGATGCCAGGCTTTAATTGCGCATTCGACATGGGGGCGAACATACGCACTGAGCATTCGTCGAAATATGGGGCTGTTTATTTGTCCAAACGCCCGCCTCAACAGCCCGACGTGTTGGTTCCCGGTCTTCGAGGCCTTTCGGATTGCCTGGAGCAACCCAAGTCATCTTGAACCAGGACACCCAAGTCACGTTCGACAGATGATCGTTGGAGTATATTCGTTTCGAGTCAGTATGAGTAGCTGCTCTGATGTCGGATGGAAAGCACCTTGCATTTACCGACGTTGAAATGCAATGAGTTTTGGGTCGACCATTGATACACTGTATCTAAATCACTCTGAAGCACATGTTAGTCGGCGTTCGCCTGGGTCCTGCACCAGATCTTGATATCGTCGGCAAACATTAGGAAGTTTGAAGCGATTCCCTGTGCAAGGTCATTAATAAACGTCAAAAACAAACGTGGACCTAAAACTGAGCCTTGCGGCCTACCACACTCGACTTGTATGGGGTCCGATAAAGAGCTCCGAACTTTGACCACTGATTGCCGTTGAAGTAGAAAGTTGGCGATCCAGCTTAGAAGAGAGTGGCCGATCTCGTAATGCTGTAGCTTGGATAGTAGCATCCGATGGTCTAGACGATCGAAAGCCTTGGAAAAATCCAGGTAGATCCCGTCAACACCTTCTTCATCGTCAGCTGCCTCGGTCCAACTACTGCGTGCAATTAGTAAATTCGTTGTACATGACCGCTGTCGACGGAAGCCGTGCTGTTCAGGAGTGATGAGGTTGCAGTTTTCCAGACAGCACACCAGTGCATCGGCAACTATGGATTCAATGACCTTGGAGAGTATAGGAAGAAGGGTTACTGGGCGGTAGTTGGACGGATCAGTTCTGCATCCACCTTTGTGAATCGGGGTTATTATTCCAAGCTTCCACATGGCGGGAACTTGGTTCTGGTCCAAGCAGCGCTGGAAAAACTGGGCTAAAGGTCCTGCCAGTTGGCTTGCTGCTGCTCAAAATGCCTCTGGACGAATGGTGTCGACACCCGGCGAGCTGTGTTTGCGCAGATAAGTCAGCTTTTGCAATATAGCCTCTGCGGTAAAAATGACGTGGGTTAGTCCTGGCGAGCAGAAGACAAAGCATGGTAGATCGCTTGGTGGCAAGACCCTTTGAAAGGTGGGGCGTATTGCATCTGCAGCGCGTTTGCTGCTTCCACAGCCGTTCTTGTTGGGCCATCAACCGTCTTGAGTGGAGGAAATCCTTGCCTCAACTTTCGTAGACTATTAACGTGCTTGTACAGCAATTTGTGATTAGCACTGAAGGTTGTTACGATGTTGTGCTGATAGGCGGCTTTGTCTTCTCTTAACAGTTGAGTGCAGTGGTTACGTTGGGATACGTAGTTGGCCCAAGTTTCTGGCGCTGGAGCTTCTCTGTACACTCGCCATGCTGCGTTGCGTACTGTCATCCATTTTCGAGTTCTGCTGCTAACGAAAGAAACTGATTTGCACTTATTGCAAGCTTTTATCTCTGAAGCCTGTGCAATCAGCTGACTGAATGTGTTGACGAACTCGAGCCAGGCGACTTCCGGGGGTTCTTCTTTGAGGAAAGACCAAGTTGTGGCGCTGACGAGCTGAGCGAGTCGGTTGTACCTTGTGATGGTTCGCACAGTCTCATCGTTATCATTCAGGTATTTTGCATAGCAGAAGAAGTTGAAACTGATGACTGCGTGATCACTGCGACCCAACGGGCAGTCTAAAACCAACGCATCAATCATATGCTCCTCGTTGGTAAGCACAAGATCCAGCACAGATGACCTGTTACCAGTTCTGAACCGAATGGGCAAAGTGATGTGATTGTAAAGAGGCACAGTAGTTACTAGATCTTGTAGATCGGTTTTGAATTGTTCTCCGACATCCAAGAACCATTCCTTTTGCATCATTAATGCTTAAGTTTTAGGTGGCAAACTATCCGAACTGCAACTCCGCCAAAGATCAAGAGTCTGTGACCTCGTCGGAAATACGGAGACATGGTCAAGCCCCGAAGTAAGTGGCATCTAGATCACACTGCCAGACCTACCCGTTACACGCAACGACTGACCCGGCAAAGGAGGGACGGTAGATCCTACTTCTGCAGTGACCGCAAATGTGAATCCAAAGAGGGTCCGGTCAACAAGATACAGGATTCCTTTTGGTGCCGTCTACATTAAAGAGGCGATGCCGTCTGCTTGGCGGCGGACGTCTACCGCCCTCGCTCCTCCATGCCCGAGATGGACTTCTCTTTGGAATCCGCGCTAAGGCGATGGATAGACAAGTACAGTCACATGTTTAGTACAAGCGATTTTAACATCCACGCTCTGGAATCGAAATCCGCTCCTGGAGAACAGTTTAAGGCGGATCTACAAAATGTTGTCCCCAGTTTCCTGCGGTATGACCACGTCAAGACCCACAAGATTCAAAGTAACTGATAGGCCGTGTATACCGGATCGGATATTAACCAACGAAAAACTGATGATCGAGTGATTGATCTTTGACAGCTCATTAGTGCGCAGAGATTAGGTACTTCTACTCTCCGAATACATCTGTTATACAAAATATCCCGTGGATGATGCCAACGCAATAAGAACGGTTATACGCTATGACATATTAACTTGACTAGGTGAGACAACCAACTGGACCTTCCTGGTATATGAGTCAACGGCCAGCGCAAGACAACAGATCGTCAACCAGTCTAACACTTGATTGCTGAAACTTCAGAAGCTGACTGTCCACTCGAGAAAAGTGGCTTCGTTTCTGCGTAGCAGGACACACAAAAGTATAGCGGTGCGAAGCTCAGCCAGGAACATCGTTAACATCCTTTAGAGCACCGAGACTTGGATGGCCTACGTGAGCCAACGTAAGCACTGTACCCAACATTTTCACGAAGATAAAATGGCAAACTAGCAGAAGTTTGCAATGCGTATGTGCTCAATTCACTTTTTACTGTATCAAAAGGTAAACAGTTTACAGTTAAATGGAGAATTCCTCCTCTTCAAACAGCCGACGGAGTGACACGGACGCCGAACGATGGGGCGAATAACCTGCATCTTCAATATGCGCGATAACTAGCCACCTTACCCCAGGTAAGGGTTGTCACAACCTCAAAACTCACTCATATATCCTCCACGGCAGAAACTGTACTAAAAATGCTATTGGGCTTGTGTAAGTACAACTCTGCTGGGGTTGATAACACTCACCCAAAGTCATCTGCAATCGTAGGACATAACTTCTCTGAACCTTTGATTCGATTCTTCCAACAGTGTTTTAACGAAATATATGTGCCAGACATGTGGAAACACGGAATGACTATTTCAATTCACAATGGAGGCGGTTGCTCCGATCCAGCTATGAACAGTTACTTTTGGTGATGGCATGCATGGCTCAAGTACCGAGCATTACAGCAATACGCCAAGATGGGACGAACGTCTCGGCGGAACAGGAAATAAATGACAAAATGAAAATATAGACACTTGGGGCGGAAGTGTTGTCTTGGTCACAAAACTTCTATAATTATTGTGTTCAAGTAAAGCTGGAGTAAGCCCTTCGCATATTATCATCATCATTACACGTTAGCTGAAGGTGAAAAACACCTCAGCTATTGTGCCGCAATACAATGGACAAGAAAAGGAAAACAAGCGGTGGCACACCCGCTGAGGCCCTAGTAACGGATGGACATTGTTCCGGAGAGCTAACAGCTGGCTGCCGTAAAAGAGAGTCATATTATGCCTAACAAGTGAAATCGTGATTGGATGGGGATACAAAGCAGGAGGGGGTGGACAAAGGAACTCACAACCCAAACACCATTGGGGCCGGCTCCAAGCCATATCAGCGTGTCCAACCAAACGTGTTCACCGTCCTTAGGACTCCAGCCAGGCAGTCGAGATGCACCAACCGACGCCAACTTCGAAGTGAGGGTTTCCAATTCTCTTGACCAAGTCACCACTTGGCCTACCCTCCTCCTCTTCGCATATACGTACCGTAAACACTCAGGGCGAATTGTATTGTCGATACGCAGATGTCGGATATATCAAATTTGGTCAGCCCCGATGAAGAAATATTTTTCGCGGAGACCCGGTGTATTTACCCTCCGTTGTTAATAAGAACCGACCGGTGAACGATCCCGTGTGATTCTGGAAACTGAGCCTGAATATATTGCGATACAGCGGAAGCATTTGCACCAGCCCTGTATTTATCCATTTTAATCTGGCATGTACGCTCCAAGCGATCAATGTCGCAGATTGCTATATCCAGAACACTTATAATGGAATCTTTAAGAACTAAGAAGTCCGAATTGATAAAATACGTGGGGGTTAAAATCCGTGGTTCTGAACTAACGCGAGCACCTCTTTTCCGCAACACTTTGTCAACCTGCTGGGCCGCAACATCATGGCGTTTACAGCAGACGTAGTGCGTTATTTAGCATGATTGCAGTACTTGGGATATTACAATTGCCTAGAAAATTAAGAGAAGTGGTATCTGGAGGAGAGTGACCTCTAGCTTTACGGTCCTTAGTTGATAGGAGACCCCCGCGTAATTGAATTTCTCGGATGAAAAGTCGTGTTAAAAATCCTCACCGGTCCCCTTAGCCAATGATGAGATGGTGGGGTTGTCTGCGTTCAACGTAATGTACCCATCGGTTGCGCTCAAGAGGGCTACGTTCTAAGCTGCAACCGCTGAATTTTTACCGATGACGACGATTGCCGAGGTAAACAGATGAGTTTGCAAGTCGGATCCCGAATAGCCCAACTAGGAATGGGATGGAAACTTACAAGATGCCTCACCAACCGTGTTTTCCGCAATAACGGTCTGTTAGTAGTTAAGGATGGAATGCCAAGTCCAAAATCCCCGATAGAGGCGTGCAAGTACGCTGTCGATTTATCCGTTGGTAAGCGTAGCCATTTGCGGACATAGACTCTAACCAGTCTATCCATGTGTTTCGTTTTCCGGTGGACCACGAAGACACAGAGGGTATGAATATGGTAAGGAATTAAAAACCCGTAAAATATCCAGTCGTTGATACGGTTTCGGGGGCTCTTTGGTGACCTCCTCCAGTTACCGACAAAGTTCATCCAAAGAAGAGGAAGATAACTTCCTTCCCAGTTAAAAGGATGACCTAGCAATGTACAATATTTATCAGGTTGCATTGATGGGGTTACAAACTTCCACAGCTAAAGAGAGACATGTCAAGAACCGTCAATTTGCTCTTTACATTAACCACAATATTCGCAACCAAAGATTTCATTTGATTAATAGAGAGACCGAGAAGCTGTAGACGTTCCTGGAGGCGGCGTATGTGGTTCTCTAAGGCTGTTCTGTTTTCCGCAAAAGTGATAACGTCGTCGGCATATGCCAGGTAGTCTACAGGACCAGCTGGAGATAACCAAGGAGCGTCTGCTACTCCATGGAGCGCTACACCTAGTATCATGATAAAAAGATGGGGGAGAAACTAGGTCACTCTGCTGAACCCCCCCCTTCGGGACGGTGACTAATTCCATTAAGTGTTGTGGTAGAAGATGAATAAAATGACCATAGGTACTCTAGGAGAAATTGAGGTGTGTCAAAAGCGGTAGAGACCCGTAGCAATGAGTGATGAGGAACGGAATCAAAAGACTTTGAAATATCCACCGCCGAGAAAGAGAGAGGAGTACAAGAGGAATGCAAATGGCGGAGAGAAGCGTGTAAACTAGCGCTTGCCACAAAACATCCGTCTTTACTTAAAAAGCTAAATTGTAACCGCTCAGATGGAAATGAAAGTACCCAGCAAGTGAAAATTATATGGTGCAGTAGGCGCTTGAACATCGAAGTGATAGAGATGGGGCGAAAGTGTTTCGGAGAGGTCGGTTTTGAGGTGTTGGGCACAAAGGTGATTCTGGCAACGATCACATGCAAAGAAAAAGGAGAAGAAGCGAGCAGACAATTAAGGAAAGCAGTATCGAAAAGTTGACCTATTTTTGCCACGTCCTTTTGCGTAATGCGATCGATTCCCGGTGCGCTGTCTCACATGTTTCGAACCACAATCTGCATTTAGTTTTTCGCACTTGGTTTCAGTAGATCCATCATAAGTGAAAGAATGGTTCGAGGGAACTTTTCATCGACTACTGGTGGCTGAGAAAACTCACGGGACTAATCGTAAAATTTGGAGTTACATCATCTTCTGGTTAGAATGCTGTTTACCAGTGACCACCGACAACAGTTATAGTGGCATCTTTACTTTCCGTTCGGTAAAAACGTCGAATGTGCGCACATTGTAGGTGCCGACGCTACTGAGTACTTCTTATTTTGTGTAGCCGTTTCCGACGCTTGTTGGTTTCCATTTATGCGGGAAGAGTGTGGCACAGCTGGTGTTTAATCGTGCACTAAATGAGCGGCTCATATCTTCCTCTATGAAGGTCTCCAAAAAACCTCGAAGAGGGGAATGTTGTGTCCTTTACGTAGGTTCACATAAAACTATAAAGCATTGGGGTTTTAAGACCAAGAATCGGAAAATATTGTCCTTATCAAGCGATAAAATGCGTGGCTGATCACTCAGGAGTGTAGAAGTTTCATTCTGTAGCCAAGAGGTTTCTTCAAGACTAGATACAGATATGAGCTAATTTATTACTTGCGTTTCTTTCATGGTAGAAGAGGAAGAAACAGCACGCGGTAGATCTTCCCAAAGATTTTTCTGGACAGAACCTTGAGGCTGACGCGTTATCTGTCTGTTGGGCAAAGGCTGCGAGTCACCAGGAGAGCTCCGCATGTTGTGGTGAGGGAAATACCAGCTCAGATTATAAAAGCGTTGGATAAACTGATAAGGGTTCCCATTGGGAATAAATTATTAAGCTGCCAAAGTAATTCTACTTGTGTCGCTCGACCCCGAGACAGTTCTGAAGCTCAATAGGTAAGTTCTTTTTCCTCGTGCGGCATCCACTTGACTGAGCAGGTAGACCCATCGCAATGAGGCTGGACCCTACCGTGGTGCGATGGTTTGTGTGCCCCGGTGATCCACTGAGCTATGCTGGGTGGTGCATTTTGCACCTTCAGAGTCACTCATACCAGATTGGTCAATGTTTAGAGGCCAGACAAACTCAGCCTCCTGGTCCTCCAGGTTGGGGGTTGGAATGAAGGTGGCTCATTATTCCTTAAAACGGACTCCTTGTAGCCCAAAGCCAAACCCGATGCCTTGCGGTCAGGTTTTTTTAACCAAAGGCTTTGGTTGAGAACCCTAATCGTCCTTCCATTTACGGCTGGGCAACCTGACAGTATTCTGCCCACGCAATACAATGAATCTGTTCTCAAACAATTTCCTGATGCTCTGCCACCGCAGAGGACAATCAACGGTGCCTATCTCCTGCATCGAGCAGGGTGGATAGGGGTTTGGATGCTACTGCTCCAGCCTTCCCGCCTCCTTATTCCCCCTCTAACGCTCTTTCACCCTTATTGTCCCGTTCCAGCATATCTTTTATCCCCCTTGTTTTCAACCCCCCCCAATTCTTGACCCTGAACCAGCTTGCTTCAATACTCGCTTGTCTTTTAGTTTCAACTCATATGCGGACGCGGAGCGTCATTCCTGCTCTGTCAACAGGCCGATGTCCAAGCAAGCGTTCAAGCCCAGTTCATCGGCTTCCATTTGGAGCTCTCGATCCTCCTTCAGATTGCCATGCCTCAATGTTCGCACATTGCTTCAGATCGGTTAACAGGCAACACTTACCCGAACATTAGAGACCCTCTCGATCGATATCTGCTGCTTATCGGAGACCCACCTGCAAGACTCGAGCTCTGTGCTCACTCTGCGATCCCCTTCAGGTGATACCAACAGCACTTTCTCACTGCGTAATGCGGTGACGGGGCAGCTTCGAGTGCCGGTCAATCCGGTGTTGGTATTGCCTTGAGAACCCGGGCTGAAGCTACTCTAGTTGACTGGATCCCAATCAGTAGCCGGATGTGTGCGGTCCGATTGGCTGACTCGCTCAAAGCTTCGAAGTCGCATGGGACTAACAGGTGTCTATTCGTTATCGCTCCCTATACACCGACAAACTCTAGAGATGACTCGATAAAAGACGACTTCTATCGTCAACTGAACGAGTTCCTTCGCCACAGAAGAAGCTCAGACACTGTTGTGCTGGCTGGGGATCTGAACGCTCAAGTTGAAAAATTATCCACTGATGAACTGCATCTGGGCGGCCAACATCGTGTAGGCTCCAGTAATGACAACGGTGAGCGGTTACTTCAGTTGTGTGAGGATGTTCGCTTATTTCTTGCGAGTACTAATTTTCGACACAGCACCCGCCGGAGGGTGACTTGGCGCCCACCAACCTGGAACCAGCATTGGACGCAAATCGATCACGTTACGATAAGTTACCGATAGAGTGACTGCGTCCAGAACTGTCGCTCGATTTGGAGCACATGCATAGACACCGAACACGCACTTGTATGTGCTGACATGCGAATGCGCTTTGGCGGACACCCACGACGACGTTGTGAGCGCATTGACACCATGCAACCAGCGAAACCAGTTGTTCTGAATACCTATCAAAGTACGCTGTCACGCGAGTTGGATAAACGCTCACTGGTCCCATATTTACCAGATGCTGCTAGTAGCAGGAAAATCCTCAAGCGGTATGTTTAATCGCCAACATGGACATTGGGTCTCATCGCAGTCTCTGGAACTTATCGATACTCGCGGCATATTCCGGGTGGAAGCGAACACAATGAAACTCGCAAAGAGCTCCGGGCAAAACTCCGCGCTAGCCTGAAGAGAGACCGCGAATCCTCGTGGTCTCATCGAGCATCAGAGATGGAAATGGCCGCTGCCCTTGGTAACCATCGTAAGTTATTCCGCCTGATACTAGAAACCGGGCAGCAGGAGACCCGGTGTTAGTGAAACTATACGTGACGAGAGTGAACAGCCTATCCATAACTTGTCAAAACGCTTGGAACTTTGGGCTGAGCACTTTGAAAGGCAATTTAAACGGAGGAAATTGTTAGATTTCTCGCCGGCCACTGATCGCCATGCTCCATGGGCTGTCCCTTTGGATCTACGCTCTCGCTCAGAAGTCGAACGTGAGATCGCGCTGTTGAAGCCGTGGAACCAGATGATCTTCCTCTAGCCCTCTTCAAATTCGGGGAACCTGCTCTTGTGGATGATTTACACGAGTTACTAGTGAAACTGTGGGAGTAAGAAACTGTCCCAACTGACTGGAGCCGCTCCGTCATAGTCCCAATTTTCAAGGGAGGCTCACGACCGGAATGCGGCAGCCGTAGAGGAATGAGTCTGATCACCATCGCCTCCAAATTACTCGCCCCCTAATCCTTCACAAACTGACTGGCGCTCGTGAAAGCCAGATTTGTGAGGAGCAAGCCGGGTTTCGTCGGGGTCGTGGATGCATCGACCACGTCTTCACCTTGCGTCAGTTGTTGGAGCACCGTCACATATATTGGCGGCCCACTGTTGTCGTGTTCCTCGATATTAAATGCGCATTCGATTCGGTGGGTAGACGTGTTCTTTGGAACAGTCTACTCAGAAAAGGTGTGCCGGAGAGATATGTAAATATTATCCGAGCGTTATACGCGCGTAGCTCGAGCAGAGTGAGGGCTTGCGGCAAGTTGTCGCCACCCTTCAATATCTCCAGCGGTGTGAGACAAGGATGCCCGCTGTCACCTTTCCTCTTCAACTTCGCTATTGATCAAGTCATGGAAATCACGTTTACAGGACACGACTTAGAAGGTGTGGATGTGCTCCCAGGAGAACGACTTCTTGACTTGGAGTATGCTGATGATATTGCCATTATCTGTGACAGCACACAAACGGGTCAAGCGGCACTGGACAGATTAGCACTGGCTGTCAACCGCTTCGCGTCAAGCACTGTCATAGTTCCGCATATTTTCTTGTAGTTCTGTAACGGTTCCGTTTACTCTCGACATTGTTCTATACAATCCCATACTAGTTCCGTCTATCTAACTCACAGCTCCTTCTACACCCGTCAGATCTGCATCTAATGCCACATACTTCCGTTGCAGTTCCATTGTAGTTCTGTCTACTTTCGTCACAGGTTCATCAAGAATCCATCTAATATCATTGATAGCTCGCCAGTATCATTCGTTATAATTAGTATTATCAATAAGCCAACCAGTATTGAGCGGCTTAAAGGCTGTAGATAACCTCTAGCAGCGTATTAGGGTTGCGGGAGCTTATCCGGAGCAATCTAAGGGAGCAAACTAAGGGATATTCCTAAGTAAAAATGCACATTTTCCTAAAAGAAACACCATCAAATAGAGTACGGATAAGGTGAAAGAGTATGCATAAAATAAACACATATAAATAGCATTCAAGGTGAAAAGAACGTTCGAGAGGACGCTGCCTGTGGAAAAGGCCTATCTTAGGAGGCTCATTCGGAGTAAAAACAAAAAACGAATGTTATGGCGTGACCTTTTTATATACATAGATAAAATATAGCATAAAACGAAAGAGCAAAATATTGCATAAGATGGATATAAAATGAGGGACAAAAGTGACCCGAGCTCTACGGAAACGCCCTTTAGTCAAACTGAAGGTCCATGTTGGATGGTGGAAAAAGTTTTGCACGGTTTTCACATGGGCCGTTAGATTTCCTCCCAACCACTTTCCAGCGGGAAATGGAGCACACAATGCAGAATCGAATGGTTTATAATTATCCGCGATTCGTAGCGAGTGCATGTAAAAAACACAACAATTGTCAGATCTCCGGTACTGCGTCCGCCGTACGCCAACTCTCGCCCCGGAGGTGGTCGCGGTGATGCAGCCAACTATCGTCCTGTAATCCAACTACTGGTACATCCAAAGGTCATGAAAACGATTATTGCTGATGCGCTAACGGTCTACTTAGAGCAATTTAACGATCTTGCGGCAAAGCAATACGGACTCTTAAGAAATCGATTATGCACTGCCAATTTACTACTAGCACGATCCAGCTGGACCGGAGCAGTAGACAATGGCACAGGAGTTGATGCAGTTTTTCTCGAAATCGCAAAGGCATTCCACCAGTTAGACCATGACATTTTGCTCTCCAAATCTTTGGTATTGGCGATCCTCCTCCTTCTCCTACACCGGCGCTTGGAAGTAAGAGTGTGCGACTCCACATCAGTTCCCGTCCAAGTTGAATGCGGAGTTCTACAGGATTGGTACTTGGAAAATGGTTGCTTTTGATGTATTTCAACAACAGTACACACTTCAAAAACGCGGACTGCCTACTCTACGCCAATGATATCAGTTTGTGTAGAGCGACAAATGCAAACTAATTCAAGCCGATCTGGATACGGTTTACGCGTGGTCAAACCAGAATCTACTTCGGTTTAATGTGGACAAATGTAGAGTGCTGCACTTACGGCACCAGCCGGTGTGTAGCTACAAACTCGGCAAGCAAGAGCTTCAGAGGTTTTCTGGTGTAAAAGATCTTGGTGTTTAGGTCAAAGCCGACCTTGGACCTTTGAAACAGGCTGGAGAGGAGTCAAGAAGGGGCATCGAACAAGCAAGCCTCCTGCGGCGTGCGTTCAGACAATTCAAACAGTCGATCTTTCAACAGATTTTCGACTCATACATACGTCTACATGTGGAATACGCAGTACAGGTCTAGTGATCAGGGTGAGGAGATTGCTCGCCACCTTAGATATCCTAACACCGGGCAACCAAGAATGTCAAAGGTTTGTATCATTTGCCATATAAACGAAGGCTTCAAGTGCTCGGGGTCTTCAGTAGATAATACCGGCGATTGTGCGGAAATCTTATTTTGGCTTATCAGATTTAGTGAGATCCAAGCCTCACGTGCTGCCAATTGCCAGAGCTCGGTCACAACAGTAATTTGAGAGGCCGCCATCTCTAGCTGGCAAAGGAGTAGAGTCCTTTGAAAGGCCGTCGCAATTTCTTTTCCTTATGCGGTTACCATGTATGGAATGCCCTACCGGAATCTATCGTCTGAGCTACGACGCTAGTAGACTGCAAAGCCCGAGTTCAGCGTGCACTGATTTCTTGCATTATCCTACGTGACTCATTGCCCCTGGATAAACACGAGTTTCTGTTTGCGATTTCACTGCCCGTCACCTCCCAGAACGTATTCCACTTTTTTTCACCGCTTGTATGTGCTCAACAAGAGGCGGCACGATTTTCACCAACATCCCATTTGTCGTCATTCCTCATGGACTCATAGTGCATTTACAATTTATTTGAAGGATGTTTGTGAGTAACGTAAGTTTCGTAGAAAGTAGAAGTCACGATTAAACTCCACACGAAAATCTGCCTCGACGGGGAATCGAACCCCGGTCCACGAATTTCCGGTCCGCTGCTCTACCACTGAGCTACCGAGGGCTGACGATTAGGTGCGGAATTTAACACGTGACTTATGCTTGTTCCGCACCTAATCGTCAGCCCTCGGTAGCTCAGTGGTAGAGCAGCGGACCGGAAATTCGTGGACCGGGGTTCGATTCCCCGTCGAGGCAGATTTTCGTGTGGAGTTTAATCGTGACTTCTACCCTCTACGACATTTACAGTTTATAATACCCATACCGCGGTGAGTCAATTGGCGTAAACCTACTTTTGCCGAAAATTTTTCTATAGTTTGCGATATTCACCAGGTTCATCCCACGGGATCTGTTATGCTTTACCTTTTTCAGGCATACCGAACCATTGTTCCATATTTCATATGGCGCCTACGAATTCCTTAGCTTGTGAGTCAAAACACTAACAAGTGAATTTACTGTCCTCATGGCCAACACATTCAACGGAAAAGAAACACATATCTCCAGTGCCCGATTAAATACATCTAAGCCCGGGACTGAGGAACCAATAAAGTCAACATCATCTTAGTTGAAACGAGGAAAACTCAACATAAAACAAACACATGTAAACACTTACTGAGACCGGGCTTTTTAATACAGTTCACCACTGAGAAAAGAGAGCATACAATAATGATATCACATATCATATGATCGCCACTGATGTTAGAAAGGTATCTTGCCTGTCGAAAAACCGGTTTATTTGTCTATATATTTATTTAATAAGCATAGACGCAAACTCCAAAGAGAGATGGATATTTCACGCAGTTATTGCGGCAGAGACGAGAAAATTTGTTCAGTGAATGGAAGCCAAATTCAGTGGAGACGAATCGAGGTATCCTGATGAGATTCATAACAGGTTAAACTTTGGACTTACTGTTTTCAACCACTTCACCTGCCGAGCTCCGATGCAACCGGGGACGACCGCACGCAACGGATACCCGTGATCCCGAGGCAATGGCTGACCATTCATTTCGTAGGCAATTAGGACGTCCATTTGTGGATCCAGCGCCCATTCGATAGGGAGTGATGCCCCATAGGTATCACCTTCGACGTCTGTGTCCGAGCCTGTGGAAAAGGAGAGAGTTCACAATGCTCATGTTTGGAAGAGGGGCATATGAGCGCAAACATATGAAAAGAACTGACCCAGTTAAAAGTTAACCCATACCGCGAACAACACTGGACAACAATGAAACCGGTACTAATTAAGAACATCCTAATATGCTGCAGACAAAAACGCTCACGAAAGTTCCTTTCCCTTCACGGTTTTGACGATATTTCAAATACTTCACTTTCAATGTTCCAGTTTATGAATACATCTAGTTGAACCGCAGCGACATCCTAAATAAGCCTAGGAAAGTGTAATATTATACCTCATCTCATGATGCCAGCATGCGCAAATCACCTAGACTTTATTGCCCAATTTGTTGCTGTGTTGTCGTACTAAAGTCATGTTACTATCAAAGCAATATTGCATCAGGCTAACGCCAAATAGAGACCAGTTGAAAAAGTGCATTTAAAATATTTTTCACTTCCTGGTGCAAAGACTAAGGTGCTATTAGATAAAAGTTATATTAATTAACTAGCTACTTCGTCCATTCAGTTACAATATATAAGGTTGAATAATGGACACTGGCTTTATGCGGGCTAAGAAGCACTGCTCTACTAGGCCAGCTGGGTACTCTGGTGTTACCGAAAAACATTAATGAAAAAAGTGCGGTTGATAGTTCTACTGTCAAAAGAATGGACTTATCGTATGTAATGCAGAGAAGCCTTGCAATTCGGATACTTCCACAGCTTCAATAGGCGAAAAAATAAATACGATGTATTTCCCGAGGGTAACATGAAGAGTAGTGTCAAATAACCAAATGCAAGTGGCGGAGTGCGTCATGCAACCGACTTTTAAACATGGCTAGCGTAGGAGAAGAGCATTCCATGGTTGACACACGCGAAAAGAAATGAAATTTCTGCGGCACTCAATACAGTTGTATTGTTCCGCTAATTTCTAGGACTGACCTCTCTGGTTGGTACTACTGCTGAATTGCAGTAAACAGAGGCACACATGATTTGGACTGTGTATAAGCAATTATGCCAATATCAAGACGCATCGTAGTTGGCGATACCGTCCGCTGAATACCACTAACTAATACTGCTACTAAACGTTAAGCCTGCGTATTCTAATGACGTGTTTGAAAGCCCGATGTTGAAACTGGTCCGGTGCAATGAGGTCGTGCTTCAGCAAGGCCTGCCAGGCTTGAATTGCGTATTTGACATGGGAGCGAACATAAGCATTAGGAATCTGTCTGAAAATAGTGGTGTCTATTTTTTCGTATTCTCCTCGTAACAAGCCGATATTTTGGTTACCAGTTTCGATACCTTCTCGGGTGGTTCGGAATAAGCCAAATAATCGTGAACCAGTACGCCAAGATCACATTAGACGGACGATCGCTGTTGTACTTGCGTTCGTAGCTTGTAGAAATAGGTACTGTGGTGCCGTATGCAGATTTTGAGTTGCCTACGAAGGTATCATATCTGGGTCATATTGAAGTAAATTCTGTACGGCAACCGTCTGAATTTCCGGGACATGTCCTGATGTCGTCAGCAAACCATGGGAAATTTGAAGTGATTGTCCATGCAACTTCACTAACAAATAAGAAAAACAATCGTGGCCTTTGAACTGAGCCCTGACGCACATTAGGCAACTTGTAGGGGGTCATGTAAGGTAACTTGAGCTCTGACCACTAATTATCATTGTAGGGGAAAGTTATTAGTGAGTAGTAGGGGGTGCTAATCTTGTTTTGGCGGTGATTCATCGCAACTAGACTCAGGCAGACAGCCAGCACACATCCAGGAAAGCGCTAGACAGCCGATTCATCCTATTGGAACTCGTTAGTAGCGGGCACCCGCCGAATTCTACCGGAACAGAATCCCCGACGTTACGCCTACGAAACAGCGACTTATGTCACTGGGCCATTGATGAGAGCACTGAACCGCCATTACTGCTGGCAAACTGCGATAAAGCGCGGCTCATCCTCCAATGTTGTCATGCATGTTATAAACGTGCAGAGGACAAGGCTGGCCTCCTGTACACCGACTTTCTTTGCAAACCGCTACCAATCGAGTTGGCATGTAAGTTTCTAAGGTGGCTACTGATTAGTGATGAGTATCAGGGGAATTTTTGTTTTTAGCGAAGGTTCGTTGCAGCTCAGTGGCATAAGTCTCCGGCTCGTAAGGGTAAGGTCGTGGGCTCGAATCCTGAAGGATTCGGTGGGTGCGCGCTACTGGAGAGTCCAAATAAGACGGCCGGCTGTCTAGTGAATTCCTGAGTATGGAGTGGCTCTCTGTCTGTGTGTAGGTACGATGGACCTTTACCAAGAATTTGTCACCCATCGCTTGAATATCTTGAAAATGCTTTAACACTGTTGACATGTTTACTAGGTTCGTTAAAAAATGATATTATCAAGCTATGAAAGATGTATCACGGCCCAAGTGGGGAAAAGAATGCCACAGCGTATGGAGGTCGGGTGTTGCTCACCCGAAAACACTGCACTCCACAACGCGATTCGACCTTCTTTGATCGCATCACGAAGGTGTTACACGTTTCGAATGAGGGAAAATTGAGATGTTATTTGCGACCTCTACCCCTTCAGCCACCAAGTCATGACAGGCAACGCTGGGCAGAACGGTTAATAAATAAGTGGAGGGTATTTAGAGTGTTGTTTGACGGGATTGAGACGCGTACCCTTAATGTGGACTTGACTCGTAATGAAACAAACCTTGGCCAGTATGATCACTAGAACCGTAGCTGAATTCGATGAAAATTGGACATCACCCGCTCGAATTGGCTAAAGTTTGAGTCACTACGAATCACCGCCTTTAATGAGATTGCGGGTTGCCGTCCAACCATGAAACTAGCAGTTGAATGACAGTCCAAACAGAGGCGTGTCATGTTTACTTCGGGTTCAAGATTAGTGGCCAAGACAAGCCTCTGGTTGGTGACATCCGGTTTCGGATTAGCCTGTCACTGTGGCCAGCCACAGGACGCCTGCGCCTACAGAGGGACCATGGGTGGCTTGCGCTGCACCACCCACAGCTCCAACCACACACCCCATATCCAGTGTAAACCCGAAGGAATAAGACCGGGAGGCATGTGGATGGGAGCCAAGTTTCATCAACGGAGCCGGCACACACTCCTTCACAGGCAAACACAAGCGCACTGTATTTGGGAATCAAGTGCACACAAGGCGGTGGCTGGACCGTAGTCCGTTACACACTTAGTGCATGGAACCACTCTTCGAGCCTAACACGGCCACAAGGACCGTGCACCCCGTCCCCTCCAGCAACGACCAACTGTCTCCTGGAGCCAGTATGGTTGAAGTAGTGGGTAATAGACAGGTAGGCACCTTGTCAACATGCACATCAAGCGCAACCATAACGGGGATTTCAAGCAACAGCCAATCATTTGGGTGAATGATAACGAATAAAATAGATCGAGTAATGCATAAGGAAACGGTGACATAAATCTTAAATTACTGAGCATATGAAATAACTTGTTTACAGACGAATCCGAGGTAAGTTCACGAGGTCAGAAAGTATATGTTACGGAAATGCCATAAACACGAAAATGTTAACGAAATTAAATACAATTGGCTTAAGCGACGTGTGCAAATTTATAGAAGAAAGTACTGATATTTATATGAGAAAGAAAAGCATTAGAAAAAAATTGCAAACGAACCCCCTGAAATAAATGGACTTAGCATGCAAGCACGCGGTTAGTAAATCGAATGCAGCGTACCTACAAACGATGCGCCGGTTCCGCCTACGTTCTCTCTCTCTCTCTCTCTCTCTCTCTATATATATATATATATATATATATATATATATATAGTGTTAAATGTAAAAAAGGTTACCAATGGATGAATGTAAAAGTGCCATCACTGCATTTTGCTGTTCCATGATGTGGAAAGAGCAGAGAAAGCATACCATTGGCTACTAGTTTCGTTAGTTTTCTCCCTCTTCCTGCTCGGTAACAAAGTAAAAGAATACGAGTATTGAATATCCCAACGTTCTGTCTAAACTGAGATCAGTCCCATTTGGTGAGGGATTTCCAAATCTAATACCTTCAAGAAAATATTCGCCGCAGTCAGTTAATGAGGACAACAGTGAGTTGACTTAATGATCCGGAAGCATGCCGTGGTCCAGATTTTCATCACGAAGCATTATCAACTACACACTTAGTAGCACAGAACTAAATTGCCCTGTTTACAAATTGAACTAATCCAAGGACAAGGCAAAATTAAGTTTCAGGACTCCAGCAAGAGAAGATACTTCAAAAATGAATCAGAATTCATTCATATTGAAAGCGCCACCAGCAGTCAGAGACTTTCCTCAGAAAAAAGACTTTAGGGACGTTGATCGTCTCTTGAATGCTTTATAAATAACTGATGACCAACAAAAGTGGGGAATATTCGTAGACTGTTCGAAACGTATTCTCAACACTGTGTTGTTGTGCAAGGAAAAAAATTCGTGCTACCGAAGTGAAAGTGATATACGGAAAGTTCGAGCAGCAGGTAGATTTCATGGAATATAAATTAAAACCGGCATCTTTGTGATGATTGGAAGTAAGTTACATTTCTAACAGGAATGCAGTTAAAATCTACAACGTGCTGCTATTTTGGTGCGTCTAGGGTAGTCTAGCAAGTGATCTGCACTGCTTAAGTAAGGAATGGAATTTTCGAAAAAACCGTAACAGTTGATGAGAAGAATATCTCTTACCTAGCTTTGGTCGACGTCCACAAAATCCTACTACCAGGCATATGATTCAAACTAGGTTTGATGAAGAGCTTGGTGAAAAGCACGGGTTGGACTGCACCGCACTTTCAATATTTTTGTGCGAAATGCTCTTGACTCCGTGGGGCAATGATTAGAGATGCCGATCTCTGGGTCATCAAATTCGTGAGCTATTCAAAGATAACTACGTCAAGAACTTACAGCGAGGTGATGTGAAATTGTTGGGATTCTTTTGGCGGCAAAATAGCTGAGGTGCTGCCCATCGGTAGCTAACGTGTATAATGAATGAGTGAACTTCATCTGGAATGTTAGGACATAAACTCTAGACAAATTGGCACTCATCCCACTTTAGATGATCTATAGTTAACACGCACAGTTGGAATTACTTAACAGAGTGCATTTTCCTTTCCACTACTCAAAACTCAAATGCATCCATTGGAGCATGTCATAGGATCCTCAGTAACAAAAGAGAGAAAAATCGAAGGGCGAACCGAATTGATGCCATCGATCTGGAAGATAACTCTGATTACACGTCGAATGAACAAGAGTGTAAACTGAAAATCGCAAGGTGTATACTTGTTGGATTATGAACATGAACCTCTGAAACATGCACATTGTTGATACAAGCGATGCTTAATCCATCTATTTCTACTGAACGTCAAAGCACACGAGGATGTTTCCCGTGCAAGTATTGATCCGTACCATTCGTGAGCGCCGTCGCTAGTTAAATAGAGCAAATAAATAAACAAATATTTATTAAATCATAAGGAACTGGCAGGTGTCATGCTGAACCGGTGTATGAATGTTGGTAAAAATACATCAGTTTACAAGTGGTATTGAGAAATCTAAGGGTAAAGTTATGTTGCAATTTGCATGTGTGCAGATTGGAGTTTGTCTCTTGGTGCATGAGATTGCGTATGAGCATCGAGTATTGTTTCAGTTTCCTCAACCAAATAGGTGCAAGATTAAGCTGTTAGCAACGCTCCTGAGAGTTTGAACTTAACGATTTACTGAACAAACGTTTAACGAATGGTCTTGGTGGAATTTCTAGAGCTTTACTGTCACGTCTAAGCATGGTACCATAAATATTTCCTCAGTATTCGAGGACTGGAAGCTTGAGGATTCCGAAAACTTCGATTTTGGCAGGGACTGTAGGTATTCTATAAGCTTTTACTAGAAATAGATCGTTTGGTGTGTGCTATTTCATACGCAGGCTGCGCTGCGAATCGAAATTTGAAGAATGTCATTTACTTAGATCACAGTTAGTTCTCACACATACGTCCATTGTTCGTGTTAACTGACTATTCAGGGACTAAACATCCGTAGAGCATGATGCGTGATTTACGAGCTGAGAAATTTATCCGCAGTGTCACACCAATTCTCAAGTGAATCGATGTCTTCTTGAACGAGCGACATTGTGCTCTGGAATCAGGCTCATCAAAATTTAGGGACTGTCTTAATGTCTGCGGCAACTAATAGCTGTCTGCCAAGTCTGACGGACATTTTGATATGGTTAATGTAAAGTAAAAAAGGGAATGATCAGGCAGCTTCCTTCGATGGACGTTCTAGTTATTTTCCTACAAAATACTTAAAACATAACTGCTACACGAAACATGAAAGTTAAAATGGGTTGCCGAAAGAGTAGGTTGCTTTAGGCAGTATCATTCTATTTAACTATATAGGCCAGATAAACCAATTTGTTCAATTAAATGTATTATATAGTTTCGAGATACATAATGCAATAAAGGGGCAGAAAAAAGTAGTAGAAAAGAAAATAGTGAACACACTTGAAGAAAGTGAACTTTCAAAGGGCAGTAAGAAGTGTTTCCGTTTGTCCTTTTTCGCTTCAGCTCAGTTCATAACATGTCTCGTCTCATTTCGTACGCTTCGGAGATGTAGATGGCCAGAGTAAGTGGAATGAATGACTTGGTGATTACAAGTCGAATCGCACTACGTACATTGTTTACAAGGAACGGGAAAAAGCAGGAAAAACGGGCAAGTTCTGTAAGTTCTTTTAAGTAATCTTCGCCATGTGGTTCATAAAATCGTCCGGTAGTGAAACAATCGAGCTTATCCGGATAGAAAAACCATTTAGTATGTTTAGTGAAGCACTTCCAATAGTAGTTCATTTGGCACCATACCCTGCGTCGTTTCACACATGCAGGATACAGGTTGAAATATGCGAAGCTAACTCAGAGGTTCCATCCGCACTCACAAAATGCAACGTGAATACAGTACCCATAGTGGCCAGATTAACTATTGACCTCAAATGAGGAAAAACTTTAATTAAGTAATCAAAACTTATCTCTTTTCAGATGCGTCAGGTTTGTGGTTGTCAAAATCAGCTTTCGCATCGTAAAAGTTAGAGCTAGCTTTCTGAACTAGCTAATCATCTGGCGCTAGGGGCAGACACATATAAGGTATGGACTTTCAGGAGTTCTGACAGTCTTGATCCTTTGAGGTAGAGAGAACTGGACTTTTTCCTCTGAGAAGCGTAAAACTTTCTGATTATAGCGATAATTGCCTACAGAGCAGTGATGGTATGAGGCGGCCCCGGCTTTTCCGCAATAGTGAAGTGTGTATAAGAGTTCACGTTGGCGCTGACAATGTCATTTCCTCTTAATAACAAAGAAGAGTAAATGCGTTAACTCGATTCTGGCAAGTTCGCACGATGCTGACGCCGTTGAGAAGCGATTGAAAGTGATGCGATGGTGTAAGTGACTCATTGACTCAATGAGCTGTACTGGGTGATGTATTTCCCACCTCCAGAACTACTCATACCAGAATGGTGATAGGTTAAAAGTTAGACAAACACATTCTGTCCGCTCTCTATGTTTGGGTTTAGAGTGAGGTTGGCTTCTGATTCCTTAGACGGACTCCGTGTCGCTCATTGCAAAAATCCCACTGCCTTCTTGGCATGGTAGTGATCCAGAGGCTTTGGTTGGGAAGCCTGATCTTCCTCCTGTAGAAGCCTAAGCAATCAGACAATATCCTACCCATGCAATACAAGGAACCGTTCTTCAAACAACTTCCTGAAGTTGTACTGACTGCATACTATGTTGGACCGGGATTTTCGCATTACCTTACTCTTTGGTTTCACTTCGCGCAGTTATCACGATAAATCTGGTTTTAATGCACCCGGGTATTCGGAACGTTGTCTGCAAACTAGACTGAACGGCAATGCGCAGTGTTCATAGGGTAACCATAAAATGGCAATGAAATGGAAACCACAAACAGCGAAAGACAGCGTGCATGCGCCCGATTTGAGGTGAGTAAAGGCGGGAAGGTACTGATCAGACGACTTGATGCTAGGCCAATCGGCCCCGTGAGTTGCGCTGTGAAAGACGGTATGCACTCGTGTGAACTGATACAGAGGAATGCCAGTGAAGTGCATTGACTGGTCATGTTGTGAGCTGCTGCGGGTGTGAGCTGCACTGATCGAATCCGCGATGAAGTCTACCTACTATTGTGATTGTGAAAGGTCACATGATGCTTAGTTTAGAGAGGGACTATGGAAGGCATATGGTATGGTACTCGCACACCCAGTACTCAAGGTAAACCCGAAGTACTACGACCACGGGGTGGGAGGATAAGAGAAACACGAACGTTGCGTCTTATGTTCCATGACAGGACAGTAGTTTGAGACCGAGACTACCGCAAAAATTCCACATCCTATCTCTCAAAGCAAAGATTAGTTGTTTTCGGAGATCCCAATCGCGGTGGTGGGATAAGACTAATTAGCAACTAGCAAGCATCAGTTCCGTCAGCATCGACAGCTGACATACCTATAGGGCACGCATCAACGGTAAGTCAGTCATTCAAGTGTAGCAGGAGTGAAGTGACAATACGGAAGGTAAAACTCCTCCGTCACAGTACAGACCCCGTCGCAAGGGAAGCCACGTCAATATATTGTTGTCATCGATAACGAAAATGAACGTCTCATTACAATGTCATTCATTAGTTGCAACAAGGAGATCGAATCTGTAATAATAGGTTATAATTTGTAAGTCGGCTGAGGTAACCAATGCATTAACCCATATAGCCTACATTACAATCACGGGTAAGTATAGTGGCCCGGACGCCTACTTCAATACCTCTAGGATCCGAGTCCAAGTTCTCGATAATACCTAGATTTGTGAGCCGTAGTACCATCCCAGACCTGGCATCACCGAGTGTTACTACATAGAGTGATGTAGCACCACAAAGCACAGATGTGCTGCTGGCGCATTCTTCACCATTTCCAAACAATATGCACAGTGGTACACTTGCGATGTCTATGCAAGGCGAAAGTGAAAGGAGCACTCCAATCTGTCTAGCATGCTACAGGTCTGCATTAGCTGAAATCCGAAAACAAACCAACCAGTGGTCATCGAAACACTCGCGATTGATCACGTGTAGCCTAACGAGTGAGAGCAGATATGCTGTGAAATTGATGGACAGCATCTGATCACATTTGTCTTAAGAGTTGATGCATCCATGCATGTAGACAAGACGCCTACTTTCAGGAGCCGTTTCGCCCCGAATCGAGGCAGTGTCAGTTCACGAGTGAATAGGGAACGGTCACAGCTGGTGGGACCACCTATCGATTGATTACATACTAACCTACAAGCGATTCCCCGGTCCAGCATGGATCACGCCAACTCAGTGCTAGAGTGGGTCTCTCGGTCCGTGTTTAACAGTGGATCAGGATGTGTGGTTAGATGGCTGTTCGGATCCTTGATAGAGTGTGCGCGAGGGCAAGCGCTCGCAGCAGTAATTTTCCGAATCAA
This sequence comes from Dicrocoelium dendriticum, assembly GCA_944474145.2. Lineage (NCBI taxonomy): Eukaryota > Metazoa > Platyhelminthes > Trematoda > Plagiorchiida > Dicrocoeliidae > Dicrocoelium > Dicrocoelium dendriticum. The sequence goes on from OX104065.1 coordinate 45,653,475, forward strand.
CATGTTCGCAGTTTCGAGCAGGTTGTTTTTGGAGCTCAGAATCGAGGTGGGGGGGGATAAGACCAGTTGGCAACTTACTAGAGCCGGGGATGTCAATGGCCAGACCTGACATATCTCGCGAGATAAGTAACAACAACGGGCCATACATTTAAGTGCAGACTGAGTGAAGTGACAATACGTAACAATTTTCGCAAATTCATATTAACTGTCCTTCGTCTTTTTAAGGATCGAGGATTGCTTACAACACTTTTTGCGCCGTGTTCGCTTAAGGTACAGCCAAAACGTAGTCAAAGGCATGTGGGCGAAAAGTGGGAATACGAAATCTCTTTGTATGGTCTGAATGCAGCTGAATTATCGGGCTGTCCGGGCAGACAGCAAATTATCGTCTACAGCTAGTTAAAAGGGTCAAAAGACGAAGTATGAAAGTTATGGTAGCAACAGGCATATTCACAACACTTCCGAATTTTTAACCAATGTGTGTCTCCAACAGACATCCTACTGCGCTGACCCAACAGTCCTTGTGGGAGAAGGGTTAGAGAAATCCAGCTTTGCATCCGAAAGGGATGTGTGAATGTCCCGACGTTTACAGTAACATATCCACACAAAAATCGCTTCATCTTCCGTGATTGGAGGACCTACCTTGACTCGGACGATTGAAACTCTCTTTAGTGCTGCCAACAGCTGAAATGCATGTCGGCAGGATTTCTCTCTCTCACAAACTCTCCATACTGCAGGTACTAATGCATACAGGAGTGAGCTGTTATGATTTCGCCAAGAGAAGTAAAGCAAGTCAGGGCTGCTGGTTTCATCTTTAATGCTTAAGTTTCGCCAGCTAATGCATTCTGAGTGATCCTGCGTGATTATTAGTGGGGTTGTGGCAAGTGACCAAGCAAATAAATAAATGCAAATTTGTATAGTTATCGACAGGCGGTATACGACACTCAGAGGATAGAACCGTAATATGACAAGTTATGCGTTACGCATTTTCAAAATGGAGCTGTAGTGTAGAGGAATTTCGCGAGTAAGGCCACTAAAAGAGTCGGGAAGCACCGCTTATACCTAGAAAGTAACTGACTTGTGACACGCTATAGTGCCCCGAACGCGACAATCTGGATCGCGGTGTTGAAGAAGTATGTCAACTACTCACCAACCTTCAGGGCACCAAACCTGCTGGACCTGATGGGCTCCGCCCACTGATTCTCAAGTCACTTTCGGTCATCATCTCTCCTGTCGTGACTGAGCTTTTCAACAGGTCGCTGTCCGAAGCTTCGTTGCTGATTGACTGGAAATGTTCGGTGGTGAAGCCTATTCCGAAAGGCGGTGACCTAAGCAAAGTAGACAACTACAGGCTAATTAGTCTGACACCTATTTTGGCAAAGGTTGCTGGAAAAATCGTGAAGAAGCGGTTGCTGCACGCTGCAGTCAAAAGGGACCCTGAGGCTCACACAGCACGCTTTTATGCAAGGCCGCTCATGCATTACAAACATGCATGAGTGGTTGAAGGCAACAAGCAAGGATATCCACCGATTTCACTAAAACGTTCGACAAGGTCAGCCATGAGGTTCTCCCTCACAAACTTAGGATTTGGGGTGTCAGTGGCTCACTGCAACGGTGGATCCGCGACTTTCTTGTTGGACGAATGTGGTGAGTACATTTCGAAGATCATCTAACTGACTGATATCCCACTACGAGTAGCGTGCCTCAAGACCCTGTGCTCGGGCCCACTCTGTTCCTGATCCACATCAACGATTTACCTCAGCTTCTCCGGTCGCTGTGTGACTTGTTTGCGGACGACATGAAGATTTGGAGAGCAATTGAAGCTCCCGATGACTGTGGCCTACTACAGAAAGATCTCAACCACCTATCCACATGGTTTGCAGAAGTTTATCTCCCGGTCAACCCAGACAAGTCTGCATTTATGAGCCTGGGAAGGGTGCTGACGGACGAACCTACATCCTTGACAGCCAACCGATTTATCCCACACACGGTGTGAAGGAGCTAGGTGTACTCTCTCGTTACGATGTGAAGTCCGTGGACAACGCGAATAGGCTATATCGTAACGGACTGCGCATCCTTTGGACGCTCAAACGTAGCTTCGGCACTTGATCTGAAGAGGTTGCCATTCTCCTCTTTTCTTGCATCGTCAGACCAATGCTAGAGTACGGTTCGCCCGTCTACTTTCCGATTGCCCGACGCGAGGCACAAAAGATCGAACGGGTCCAACACGTTGCTACCAGGCTGATCCCGAGTTTACGTGGCTTGGTGTATGAAGACCGGTGAGAGAAACTAGGACTCTACACCTTGTCCTACCGTCGGGTACGAGTCGACCTCATTATGACCTACCGTATGCTACATCTCGGTGGCTTCCCAGTGCCCACAGCAACGAGGCTGGACCTTACCGTGGTGTGGTGGTTTGTGTGCCTCTGTGATCCACTGAGCTATGCTGGGTGGTGCACTTTGCACCTTCAAAGTCACTCATACCAGATTGGTCAATGGTTAGATGCCAGACAAACTCAGCCTCCTGGTCCTCCAGGTTGGGGGTTGGAATGAGGGTGGCACCTTATTCTTTAAAACGGACTCCTTGTAGCCCAACGCCAAACCCGCTGCCTTGCGGTCAGGTTTGTGAACCAAAGGCTTTGGTTAAGAACCCTAATGGTTCTCCTGTCTAGGCCTGGACAACCTGACAGTATTCTGCCCACGCAATACTATGAATCTCACTTCAAACAAATTTCTGATGCTCTGGCCACCGCAGAGGATAATCAACAGTGCCCTATCTGTTGCATCGAGCAGGGTGGATAGGGGTTTGGATGCTACTGCTCAAGCCTTCCCGCCTTCTTATTCCTCCTCTTACGCTTTTTCACCCTTATCGTCCCGTCCCAACTTTATTTATATCCCCCCTGTTTTCAACCACCCAATGCTGGGCCCTCCCCATCGTGCTTCAATACTCACATGTCTTTTAGTTTCAACTCATATGCGGACGCCGAGCGTCATTCCTGCACTGTCAACAGGCCCATGTCCAAACAAGTGGCCCATTCCAGTTCATCGGCTTCCATTTTGAGCCCTCGATCCTCCTTCAGATTGGCATGCCTCAATGATCGCACATTGCTTCAGATCGATCAACAGGCACCACTTGCCCGAACATTAAAGACCATCTCGATGGATATCTCCTGCTTATCGGAGACCCGCTTGCAAGACTCGAGCTCTGTACTCACTCTGCGATCCCTTTCAGGTGACACCAACAGCACTTTCTCACTACGCCTATCCGGTGACGATGCAGCTTCGAGCACCGGCCAAGCTGGTGTTGGTATTGCCCTGAGAACCCGGGCTGAAGCTACTCTGGTTGATTGGATTCCAATCAGTAGCCGGATGTGTGCGGTCCGATTGGCTGACTCGTTCAAACCTTCGAAGTCGCGTGGGACTAACAGGTGTCTATTCGTTATCGCTGCCTAAGCACCCACAAACTCTAGCGATGATTCGGTAAAAGACGACTTCTAGCGTCAACTGAACGGGCTCCTTAGCCACAGAAGAAGCTCGGACACTGTAGTGCTGGCCGGGGATCTGAACGCTTAAGTTGGAAAATTATCGACTGATGAACTGCATCTGGGCGGACAACATGGTATACGCTCCCGTAATGATAACGGTGAGCGGTTACTTCATTTGTGTGAGGATGCTCACTTATTTCTTGCGAGCACTAATTTCCGAAACAGCACCCGCCGGAGGGTGACTTGGCGCCCACCAACCTCGAACCAGCTATGGACGCAAATCGATCACAATGCGATAAGTTACCGATGGAGAAGCTGCGTCCAGAATTTTCGCTCGATTTGGAGCACAGGTGTGGACATCGACCATGCACTTGTATGTGCTGACCTGCGAATGCGCTTTGGCGGACACCCACAACGACGTTGTGAGCGCATTGACACCGTCCAACTGGCGAAACTAGCTGTTCTGAATGCATATCAAAGTACGCTGTCATGCGAGTTGGATAAACGCTCACTGGTCTCATATTCACCAGACGTTATTTGCAGCAGGAAAATCCTCATGTGGTATGTCTAATCGCCAACATGGACATTGGGTCTCTTCATAGTCTCTGGAACTTATCGATGCTTGCAGGCATATTCCAGGTGGAAGCGAACACAATGAAACTTCATTCCGATGTATGTTTCACGCTTCGGGGCTAGAGGCTTGGTCGTTTCTCTTAACCAATTTCATGATGGTGATAGTTATGTGCCGGCTTTTCACATAAAATGGATCTTCATTTAGCGGATCCGAATAATAGCTGGTAACCCCCGAAGGTGATTGTTGGTCAAGCATTATTTACAGACGATACTAATACGAACACTTCAAAAAGTCCAACAATATCCGTTATTGAACCAAAGTTTCCGTTCACTGATATTCAAACTGTGACATAACTTACCAAGTAAAGCGTTGTTCTACTTGAAATGGAACTAGATTCTGCTTCACCAGTTGCCATTGTACCTTACCAATTTTAAGAACGCTACTTATTCCAGCATACTTTATAGCTGCATTCGGTAGCTGCGGATGCTGCAGTTTACATTGTTTTAGACAACAGACGATGCTTACTTGGAAGAAACGCCATGGTGGCTTTGTAAGCAGTATCAGCTTTCGACCGCATGCATGTCTCTGCCGTCAATGTGACATACTGGCATGAACGTTATCCTAAACCTTGTCAGAAGTCCATCGGACGTATTCCATGTGGTGTACACCGCATTCAGCTGAAGCAGGATGCAAACTTGCTGTTACTTGTCAACCTGGGTTTATTCCGCTAGCAAAACGTCAAGCTGTCACATCGGCCCTGCAAGAGATGCTAACAAATGATTTGATTGAACCCATCGACTGTCCTAAGTGGGTGCATCCAACGGTAAGTGTCCTGAAAAAGATGGCACTGTCAGGAGTCATATCGATTTGCAGGGATTAAATAAGCAGATCATCGTCGAGCGGTTTGTGTTGTCTTCATAATACAACAACCAAATTACCACCGGCGGCGGCGGCGGCGAAAAGGATGAACCGTCAACCTAATGCTCCAAATGTCGCCGTTTCGAATTGGGTTGGGTGCTTGCGGCATCGCCGTAGTCCCAGCAAGTGCGCCACTTATGGTTTTCAAGTGGCAGCGAAACGTTGGTGGACGTAGTCCCAAGGATGCAAGGATATGGAGTAGACAAAAATCAGTAGCAAGCTGAGAGGAGGTCATTTTGAAGTACTTATTTTCTGAATAGATTGCAACACGCAATTTCCAGGGCGCATCCGATTCACTTCGAACTGAATCTTTGTTAGTAAGCCCATTGGAATCGCGGATGAATGTTATGGGTACGGGCTTCGACCGACATCTCAAAACTCCCGGGTTCCAGCCCCAGTGCTGCTATCTCCCTCTGATGAGTACAAATGAATACAAAACAGACTGTGGGATACAGTGTTTCCAGTGGGCAACATTTAACACTAATCGGTAGAAAAAAGGACCGAAATGGGTAAACGACTTTTACCGTAACACAGGACTGCAGATAAACCGCTCTATCGGTACAGCTCAAGCAAAACTGTTGCATCCGGTTCCTTGCTCCTAAACGTTTGGCTCATTACGCAGTGTATCGACACTCGTTTTCAGCTGCATTTGAAGAAAGTTTCAAGAATTTTCTTGAGTAATCTGCTTACCTATCGCGCCAAAAACTGACTGTATCTCACTGGAGTGCTTACGTCAGAAGAGACAGACTGTAATGGACAAACAAATACCATAGGAGCAGCTTACCCTCAAATTGTACGTGATAAAACCCAGCATCCCGGGCCACGGTAAGCAGCGCTGCATGGTCTGTTCGTTGATGCTCCGGAAGCCAGTGTCGAGCAAGCAGATCGACTAATCTGACACCAGTCCACAAAGCTGTGGATGTTGCACTGTGGTTCCAACTTAGGCCACGAATAAAAGGTTTACGTCCTTCGGCAACCGCATGTTCGCTATCCTCCGCTGCCATACCTGATCGCCGACATCCAGCGCAAATGATGGTAGAGACGATGGAATGTTTTGGATAGTTCGCTTTCAGCTCGTCAACGCACAATGAAATGTCGACCGGAGTACTACTGGGAGCGCTGGAGCTAGGTATAACAATGTGCAGACGATGAGCGCTAAAAATGTAAAGCAAACGTGTGCATCTGATTGCAGTGAATTTTTGATAGGTTATTCTTCAAGTGAGCAAAAATAACAAATTACAGTCCATCGAACATTCAAGAGGACAAAGCAAATTCCAAAAATATCTTCAAAAAGGGTCGCTGGCAGCTAAGATATCACTGTTAATATTTGAAGTATAAGGCTGTCCCTACAGGAAAAACTCTAGCAACACCAAGGAAAAAAGGAGGATTCTGTGCAGGTGCACCGAAGATCAAGGACTAGAGCCTATATATATATATATATATATATATATATATATATATATATATATATATATATATATATATATATATATATATATATATATATATATATATATATATATATATATATATATATATATATATATATTGCCCCATGCTGAGGCTGATGTTGCATTCTTGATGCTTCTTCACCGCAGTTGGGCTAAACCAACTTACACTTAAACTAGGTCTTTTTAAGCTGGCTAAATTTCATTCCGCTTTATTTGGTTTGTTCTGCCTCCCTGAATAATGTTCTAATAACTGGCCACGTTGCTTACACTAATTGCGCTTATCTTCGGTAATTTTGTTGCGTTTGTAGCATTTTAAGTAACTTGTGGACATTTCTTACTTATCACGGATTTGTTGCAAACCAAATTACTTCATATGGTAATTTAGCGAAGAGTTATGCCACCGTATCTGAATGCATTATTGGATTCATTTAATTTCAGCTTGTCGTTTAAAGTGAATGGCTGTTGTTTGATATCCCTGGTATAGTTGCGCTTGATGTGTATGTTGACAAGGTGCCTACCTGTCTATTACCCACTACCTCGTTCATACTGGCTCCAGGAGACAGTTGGTCGTTGCTGGAAGGGACGGGGTGCACGGTTCGTGTGGCCGTGCTAGGCTCGAAGAGCGGTTCCATGCACTCAGTGTGGAGCGGACTACGGTCCAGCCACCGCCTTGTGTGCGCTTGATTCCCCAAATACAGCGTCAACCATATATATATATATATATATATATATATATATATATATATATATATATATATATATGGTTGGCGGCATCCGGTTTCGGATTTGCCTGTCACTGTGGCAAGCCACAGGACGCCTGCGCCTACAGAGGGACCATGGATGGCTTGCGCTGCATCACCTACAGCTCCAACCACATACCCCATATCCAGTGTAAACCCGAAGGAATAAGACCGGGAGGCATGCGGATGGGAACCACGCTTCATCAACGGAGCCGGCCCACACTCCTTCACAGGCAAACACAAGCACACTGTATTTGGGAATCAAGTGCACACAAGGCTGTGGCTGGACCGTAGTCCGCTCCACACTGAGTGCATGGAACCACTGCTCGAGCCTAGCACGGCCACAAGAACCGTGCACCCGTCCCCTCCAGCAACGACCAACTGTCTCCTGGAGGCAGTATGAACGATGTAGTGGGTAATAGACAGGTAGGCACCTTGTCAACATGCACATCAAGCGCAAACACACCGGGGATATCAAACAACAGCCAATCACTTGAGAGAGAGATACAAAGAAAATAACTCAATTAATGCATAAAGAAACGGGGACGTAAATCTTAAGTTAATGAGCATATGAAATAAGTTGTTTACAAAAGAATCCTATATATATATATGTGTGTGTGTGTTTTTGTACTCTCTCGATCTCTCTGCCGGACATACTACTGCGGTCTCCTTCGTATGCCTAGTCATGATATACACTTGGTCCAGCGCAGTGTTATGCCTGAGGTGCTCTCAATGGCCGAGAATGATGCAGAATTACTACGACGCTCAAACGCAGTGTTCCATGCATCCTGATGGATTGGTGGTGCGAATCAAATCAAATTTATGCCAACATGCGTGGACCCACAAGGATACCAGTAGTGAGCCAGCCGGAAAGGAGGTAACATTTGAGATTGACGGTAAATTGTCGTTTATTGCGCACTTACTATTCGACATGCAAATGCTCGTAACGTGGAAACTTTGGCTGTTATTCTTACCTACAAATGGAAATGTCACACGTTCACCTTATTGGGGTTTTTAAGAATAAATATTCTCCCATTGGGATGGTGATGTATGATGCACAACTGTTAGCCCACCTGAGTCCAGTGCATTGGTGCGAACCTTCCGCAGTTGTTAACGTTCAGATTGACTACAACCTCAATAACCAGACGCATGAATACCGGTTACCATGCACTCTAGGAGTTTTCCTTCCTAGGTGGTGTCAGTATCCCCACACAGTGACTGGAGCTCAAATACATGGGAACACGTTCATTCTTCTCGAACGACGGTGCTTTGCAATCTCAATCACCAGGGCCACACAATCCACGCAGAGTACCAATCTTTTTTGGGAGTGACCTCGAGTAGTCATCAAGCGTCCATGTGAGTGTTGCTCATTTGCAATGTCCGCAACACATAGGCCCAGTTGAAAGGCCACAAACGTGTGTGGGTGTGTGTATGAGTGTGTGTGTTGGATGCAAAGGCACACTAATAAATCCCTTAGATTGGTCGCCCGTTCTCAAGCATACCTATCTTAAAGGCCGGCGGTAATGGTGACGTCGTTAGAGTACATGGGTCGCGTTAACTCCTGGGTACCAAGCGGTTGCTGCTCATAATATTCCACACTCGTTCGAACATTGGATTGAACGATTGGGTGTAGTGATCAACAATTATCCCTGGAATTCATGTACTCTACAACCCTACCTCGCTTTGGAATATAGTTTGGAAAATCGGTGTTCAAGACGCAACAACTTTTGTTGCAAGTGTCTACACGTTGGCTCGTCCGTGTAAGCTGAATCATCCCGGCAAGTCACTGACTAGCGATTAACATGCTGATGTTGATGCTACATGTTCTGTTTCATATATTAGTCACAATAATGACTGTAGCTATATTTCCAGCTGAACATCGCTCATACTGAAGTTAGGATAAGTCAGCTATTATCAAGATAAGGTGCGGAAGAGCAAACGTTCCTTCGACAATTTAAATTAGAAATGACCAATCATGTAGATTGACTTAAAAGTAGCTTAGTCCAACTATGGTGTTACGGTAGTGTGTAAATAAATATTTAATTGGAAAATAAATTCAGCACAACAACAATTGATTTGTTGCAAAGAATAGCTGCAACTCAGATGTATGCTGACCGTTTGTTAGTAAATTGTAAGTGGTAAAATTATGATGAGAAATCCAGTTCGCATGGGAATATCATACGTTCAGTTAACCACCTTATCTGCGCCATTTGCCGAGGGCTCCTGATACCCATTATTTGTCTACCCTCATAAGATTAACTATGCAACGCTCACTGTTTTCATTGCAAATCACACCATGGGTACGGAGATTTACTGGTTCATTGCTTTCTCAGCCATGTCTAAGTGGTTCCATACCAAATCCCGTTGTGAAGATAACATCATGCCCAGGTGTGCCACGACATACTCATTTGAGGTATTAGATAATTAAATGTTGTGCAAGGTACTTCCTGTAAGTTTGCTAAACCAGTCTGCACACTCTTTCAAAAGCCGATGATAGAACAGGGAGCAGCGGACTTTGCCACATGTGCATTTAGTACATTTAGTTATGTATCATTCTACCTGGTAACCATACTCACGGCATTTGCTTCCGTATTTCCATATCTGTCTCAAGCTATTGTTGATACCCACACTTCTGACTAAATTTAAGGCTGTCGTTTCGGTTCTCATCGAAGCGCTAACTAACCACTGACAGTTGTATTAGTTACTTATAATTCTACGTGCGATTTTCTAAAACTAGAGCAATATGGCTGTTCTTTCATTCAATCCAAACTCATGCACGTACGTTGTGCTACGGTTCATGACGGTCATTATTTCTTCCTCCAGTTTGTGGTAGTCCATACACAAGTGTGAACAAATGCCCGTTCGTAACACTGCAGTACTGTAACTCGAACCAAGGACCTTTGATGTGTCAACTGATATCTCACGTTGAATGACTAAGTGGAAGCCATTTAAAAACACTTATAAGCACCACACTTCAGCCTGACAGACATGTCATTTTCACTCGCGTAACACCATTATCTGCTGGCTCGATGTCTAAATGGGACTCGCCTAAAGTACAAATCCCGCTAACACCTGTTCGTGTTTCGATACATTCCCACTTGACAGATGGATGTTATTACATTTCTTCTCGTGTGACATCGTGACTTAGTAGGGGTTGCAATATGAAGTCAATGTATCCCATTGTACTGCTGCCGCCTTCAGGTAAACGCACTGAGATTCAGACAAGTCATCTAGGTTGATTCAGGGAGCAGCGGCAATACGTTGTAACATCCGAATCGAAATGCATGGGCATAGCTAGTATTCTAGACACTGATGAATTGGTCGAGATATGTTAGCGGTCCGAACGAATGACCAGGGGGAAATAAATAGTAACACATGACGGACTGCTTGGTGGTTCTACCTCCCTGTTGATTCTCGCTTACCTCGGACAACAGACGATTAGAATCGGCTCTGGTTTTACCTTACGACACGGATAGCCTGCAGTGGACATAATCGCACCATTTCCCTGCTAACTTGAAAAGTTGCTTACGCCATCTCCGTCATTCATTTTGGTGTCATCGTTATTCTATATACCACATGTAAGTCGGGCTTGGGTGCAGTTTCATTCTAGAATGATTAACTACCGACTTGGTGCAATGTGGTATCTTTATTGCATCTGCATAGACCGGATAAGCCACAGGTAACCTAACGTTCTTAGGCTTATTTAACTCGGTTGTATTTCGCAATGACTTCACATGTTGCTCATTACGATATTGTACTCATCATGAGCTATGCTATGCTATTCTTGCTACCTCCTCAAGCGGCGTCTAGTATGGTTACATACCGAGAGTGAGCTATGACATCTTCATTTTCGTATTATTATTCGGCCGCGATTCATATCACTATGTAGGCTCCATGGTATTGCTCACCATAACTGTAGCTTGACTAGCTGCTCAATGCTAAATTGCATGATGTTTAGAGAGCCGGTGCATCGCAGAATAATGGTTCAGTCCATCCATGAGCTCATTCGTAATTGATGTGAGTGCGGTATTTCCGAGCGATTTGTGTGCTTGCTACGGATCAATGCTAGGGTGGCAAATTATTGTGTATGTTTCCAGTTCGATGGATACGTTTGAATCAAAAGGTTATCATCGCTTGGTCGTTTACAGTAAGCATAAAATGTCAAATTTGACATTTGTAACACAATGCTCAACGATTGTCCTTCGTGTGACAACTTTGGATTATGCATTCGAAGAGAAATTTCCCTGGAAAATCTATGTCAAGTGAACAATCCCGACAATTAACCGACTAGCGACTATCACGATATTGCCATTCCATGTTCCACTCCGCAGGCTAGTGAAGAGAGTGAGTATAGTTATAGTTCCAGTTATCCCTCAGCCATACTGAATTTACCGGGGGCTTATGAAAACACACGTATTAACCGGATGGAAGGCAGACGTGCAGAGACGCCTACCAGAAGTTGCATTGCACATGGCCAATCTTTTGAATGGATTAAATAAAAGGTTGCATCTAACGGGAATGGTACGTCAGTGTGTCATTATATAACATCGGAAATGAATCGGCGCATAGCGACAATGGTTTTATGAGTACCGAATGGGCTGCACCTGGAACGTACGATATAGACCGTTAGCAAATAGCTTATGGCCACAGTAGAGTACAGGTCGGTAGGTATAAACGGTTGAGTACTTGGACATTTGCACAATAAATGTGAACACTGTTTGGAAAGTCGCATGTTTGACAGTGGGCAGCCGGACTTAGTTGATGTCACTTGTCAATACCAAAGGTTGCGCATCAATCGTTCTTTGAGTAGGTGCACATGCCTCGGGCAGCACATGACCGAACCGGTCGGAGACACAGAGAGCCAGAAGTGGACACTGTATCGCATTCGCATGCTATGTGATCTCCCACATCAGCTACTCAAACCAGACTGTACATGTAGAGGGCAACACCTAAGTGAACACTATTTCACTGTACCAGTAGTCTAGTCATCATTCTACCTAGCAGTTGCTTTACTATTGCCACATCGGATTCCTTCAAATATGGATGCCCAAAATTTAAGACAGTCACGTCTAAAGGTAGAAGAAAACATCAACAGTTCGTATTGGGTAGTTATTCTCGTACCTGCAAAAGTGGTTGTTAGCCTGACGTCCAAACGAAACCCATACACGTTTGTCATACCATTGATGATGATGATGTCTAATGTGTCTCTATCCACTTTGTGACAGCTCACACTTAAGTTTGCATAAACGCATGTACATATGTTGCATTCGAACCGCCATTGGACAAAGATGACGCCAATCTATGTATATATGTATACCGAATGAATTCCACGAGGATCTTCATATCGCTTTTGCACGGTTAACTCAGTGCAGTAGAACGACATTCGAGCAAACCGAAAATAATATTACCAGAACATGAAGGTGAGTTTATGACAAACTCATGTTGATTTCAGGTGTTGCGAATCCAAGGCAAATTTGATCGATGCGAATTCCGTGAACTACTCAAAAGGGCGGTTTCTCAGGTGCCGGAGAAGGCACAATTGTACGCGGAATAGAAGCACCATGAGTATGTTCCCATTCAATTTACTAATCCAGGCCAATAAGGCGGCGTATGTGGTACGTTTGCCTGCGTGATGAATAATCTTGAATATCAGAAGTAGATGTTGCTTGAGCTCCCCTGTGTGGATGCGCCTGATGTGAATGATGACAAGGTGCCTACCTGTCTATTACCCACTACCTCGTCCATACTGGCTCCAGGAGACAGTTGGTCGTCGCTGAAGGGGACGGAGTGCACCGTCCTCGTGACGGTGCTAGGCTCAAAGAGTGGTTCCATGCAACCTGTGTGGAACGGCCTACGGTCCAGCCACCGCCTCGTGTACGTCTGGTGTGTATGAATTCCCAATTAGGCCGGAATGCTTCCGTCTGTTTGTTGAAGGAGTGTGGGCCGGCTCCGCTGATGAAACGTGGCTCCCATCCGCATGCCTCCCGGTCTTATTCCTTCGGGTTTACACCGGATATGGGGTGTGTGGATGAAACTATGGGTGGTGCAGCGCAAGCCACCCATGGTCCCTCTGTAGGCGCAGGCGTCCTGTGACTGTCCCCATGGACATCACAGTGACAGGCAAATCCGGATACGGACGCCGCCAAATCATATATGTATATATGCATTATTGGATTTATTTAATTTCAGCTTGTCGTTTAAAGTGAATGGCTGTTGTTTGATATCAATGGTATGGTTGCGCTTGATGTGTATGTTGACAAGGTGCCTACCTGTCTATTACCCACTACATCGTTCATACTGCCTCCAGGAGACAGTTGGTCGTTGCTGGAGGGGACGGGTGCACGGTTCTTGTGGCCGTGCTAGGCTCGAGCAGTGGTTCCATGCACTCAGTGTGGAGCGGACTACGGTCCAGCCACCGCCCTGTGTCCGGTTGATTCCCCAAATACAGCGTGCTTGTGTTTGCCTGTGAAGGAGTGTGCGCCGGCTCCGTTGATGAAACGTGGTTCCCATCCGCATGCCTCCCGGTCTTATTCCTTCGGGTTTACACTGGATATGGGGTGTGTGGTTGGAGCTGTGGGTGGTGCAGCGCAAGCCATCCATGGTCCCTCTGTAGGCGCAGGCGTCCTGTGGCTTGCCACAGTGACAGGCAAATCCGAAACCGGATGCCGCCAACCATATATATACACACATATATATATATATATATATATATATATATATATATATATATATATATGGCGGGAGAGCCCATGGTGCGCTGAGGCTGGTGGTGGCTAGATCCTGACAGATGGTCTACCCACTGCTGCTACTGTTGCGCCATAGTCTCATGTCCTGGGCGCCTCCACGTGGCGACCGCTGGGTGAGAGTTAGGTTTCGCCCTTCTCCCTGCTAAGATCCAGGACAACAATCCGCACGAGTCAGCTAACTGACCATGTGCTAGACCCGCTGCCTTTCGGGTGTTCATTTAATCGAAGGCTTTGGTTGAGGACCCGAGTCGTTCTCCTGTCAGGATTGGGCGCCCTGGCAGTATCCTAGTCCATCCTCTCCGGAGGTTAGGAAGTGGTCGATGGCCCACTTCCCGTAAAACCTAGCCATGGGAGACAACAGGTTACGGGTGATATTCTCAATGCTCGATTGGCGTAGAGCACGAGTGCCACGCATTGTCTCTGACGGTGGGAGGACACCTCCGGGTGTTCAATGGTTTGCTACTGCCCGCCTCAAACCAGGCAGCCCCTGGTCAAATTGGTGCACACCCGCCAAAAACCCACCTGCGTCTGGCCGTGGTCGCAGGTGCGTATCCAATTACGGTCGCAAAACATACGATAACTGTTCCAGAACCTCAAAGGCTGCGTGTGACGGCTGTCAAGCAGATCCCCATCTGTCTCCGCAATCACATTCCCGAGCTGGATCTGCTCTCCACTGCCTTGTGGGTCAGGCTATTGAGCCAAAGGCCCCGGGTGGAGTCCCCCAAGCAAACCTCCAAACCACCCACTGCCTTGTGGGTCAGGCTATTGAGCCAAAGGCTCCGGGTAGAGTCCCTCAAGCAAACCTCCGAAGGACAACGACCACCTCGCGTGCGATTGCCCACCAATGCAATCGTATGCCTGCGCGCAAAGCACTCAGCATCGGGTGCTGGAACGTGCGCACACTACTGGACCGGAACTCCAGCGAGCGCCCGGAGCGACGCACTGCACTGGTCGCAATGGAGCTGGCGCGCTACCACATCGATATTGCGGCGCTCAGTGAAACTCGGCTCGCTGAGCAAGGTAAGTTACATGAAGCAGGTGCTGGCTACACATTCTACTGGGTGGGGAACGCCGCCTCAGCACCACGTGAACATGGGGTCGGATTTGCAATATCCGATCGCCTGAATGACCAGCTGGTGGGTGAACCAACGGGCATCAGCGCGCGACTGATGACTGTTCGCCTACGACTCGGAAGAGGTAAGTTTGCTACTTTTATAAACACGTACGGTCCGACCATGTGTTATCCTGATGACACGCGTGATCAGTTCTACACTGAGCTATCCTCCGTGATACGGTCTGTGCCGAAGAGCGACCGACTATTTCTGCTGGGTGATTTCAACGCGCGCGTTGGGCGTGATGCATCAGCGTGGACAGATGTTATCGGTGCGCATGGCATTGGTTCAGCGAATGCGAACGGTGACAGGCTGCTCTCACTGTGTGCCACTCACTGCCTGACGATCACGAACAGTCGGTTTGCACTGAGTGCGAGTGATATAGCAACTTGGACGCACCCACGGAGTGGTCACGCTCACCTGCTCGACTATGTCATCGTACGTCAGCGTGATATGCGTGAAGTGCGCATGACACGTGTACTGCGTGGAGCTGAGTGTAGCACTGATTACAAGTTGGTTCGGACCAAACTGTACATATATTTTCGTAAATCGATGTATTGCACGCCCGCCGTGAATCGGCGTAAATTTAACATTCTCTCCCTCGGTACTGTGGCGAAACGTACTGAGCTGGAGAAGGCGATGGCTGCACGCCTGTGTGGTGATGTGGACTGTATAGCCACAGTGGGCGACCTGTGGCACCACATTCGTGACCAGGTGACAGCTGCTGCGGAGGAGAACATCGGGCGCGCAAACTGTAAGCGGCCTGATTGGTTTGATGACAACAATGTGACGATTGACGCATTGGTGTCAGAGAAGAATGCAGCATTTGCTGCACATGTTGCAGACCCCAGTGACTTGGGGAAGAGTAGTCAGTTTCGCAAACTTCGACGGCGACTGACCCGAGAGCTCCGTCGCATAAAAAATGCATGGTGGACGGAGAAGGCGAAGCAGATGGAATGCTACGCCGAACGCCGTCAACACAAGGAGTTCTTTGACTCCTTGAAGGCGGCGTATGGACCGAGATTGGAGCCGCTGAGGACACTGATCGATGGTAGTTCAGGCGCTACCTGCACCCAGACTGCAGACATAATGCAGGTCTGGCGGAAACACTTTGACTGTCTCTTGAACAACCGTTCAGAGATCGACTGGCCTACATTGAATGGCCTGAAGCAGCACGATGTGAAGGCAGATCTGGCGGATACGCCGAGAATGGATGAGACGCAGGGAGCACTTGCTCAGCTGCGAAACGGCAAATGTGCCGGAGGTGACGGGATCCCACCTGAAGTATTGAAACACGGTGGACCCGCGTTGTTGACTGCGCTGCACCACTTGGTGCAACGCGTGTGGATTGAGGAGGAGGTGCCTGCTGAGCTGAAGGATGCCCTTGTGCTACCACTGTACAAGGGCAAAGGTAGCAAGCAATGTTGCACGAATTATCGTGGCATCAACTTGCTGAGTTGTGTGGGCAAGGTGATTGCCCGAATCCTGCTCAATCGCCTCGTGAGTCAGATTGTGGAACCAAACGTGGCGGAAGAGCAATGTGGATTCCGTTCGGGTCGCAGCACTATAGATATGGTGTTTGCGGCTCGTCAGTTGCAAGAGAAGTGCAGAGAACGACACCAGCCTTTGTACTCGCTTTTTGTTGATTTCACCAAGGCATTTGATACAGTGAACCACGAGGTATTGTGGTTGGTGTTGGGTAAGTTTGGTTGCCCGCGTAAGTTTGTAAGTTTAATTGAATGTCTGCACAGTGGTATGCGAGCGAGGGTGCAGCTGAGTGGAGAGACCTCTGATGACTTTACAGTTGTCTCTGGTGTGAAGCAAGGCTGTGTCTTAGCTCCTGCCCTGTTTAATATTTATCTTCATGCAATGTTGTCTTGTGCTTTTGATGCGGCTTGTGCTTACGGTGTTCGTGTGGAGCACCGTATTGATGGTGGGTTGCTGAACATCCGTCGTTTCGGTGCGAGAACTCTAGTCTGTGAGACAACTATCCGTATGTTGCTGTTTGCTGACGACTGTGCGTTGTTTTCATACAACGCGGATGAGTTGCAGCACATGACTAGTGCTCTGGCCTCGACAGCGGCCAAATTCGGGCTCACCATCAACACAAGCAAAACTGTCTGTCTCTTTCAGCCTTCACCGGAGATGCAATCTTCAATATTGCCGCAAATCAGCATTGGTGCTGAAGTATTGGAAACCACCTCCCGCTTCTGCTACCTTGGGAGTGTGATGTCGACTGATCAGCAGCTACACGTTGAGTTGCGTAATCGCGTGTCGAAGGCGGCAGCGGCATTCGGGAAGCTTGAGTACCGAGTGTGGAACAACCATCAGCTTAGCATTGGCACGAAGCTGATGGTGTACAAATCCATGGTACTGTCCGTTCTTCTATACGGCAGTGAAACGTGGACGATGTACCGGCGGGATGTGCGATATCTCGAGCGGTTCCATCAGCAGTGTCTGCGACGAATTCTGCGGATCGGCTGGGGCGCCAGAGTTGCAGACACGGAAGTGTTGCGCCGAAGTGGGATGTATGCAGTGGACTGCATACTTTTATTGAGCCACCTGAGATGGCTCGGTCATGTGAGCCGTATGGATTCGACGCGGATACCGAAACAACTCTTATACGGTCAGCTGAGTATTGGGAAGCGGCACGTGGGGAAACCAAAGTTACGTTACCAGGACATGATTAAAGTGAGCCTCACACGTTCTCATCTTGATTGCAGATCATGGGAATCGAAGGCGGTTGATCGGCGTGCGTGGCGCGATCTAATCACGAAGGCAGTAGCTGAGGTGCGGGAGAAATCCCTCATGCATGCAGAGAAGAAGCGGCAGTTGCGGAAGCGGCAAGCACCGATGAATTGTACTCCATCGACATCGAGCGCATTGTGCTGTAGAACATGCGGTCGCGAGTGCCTTAGTCAGGCAGGCCTAGTGAGCCATGAGAGAGGTCACTCGGGACCACTGCCGAAGCGACGACGGGTCCCGCAGTGAACGTAGGCAGCACCGGCGCAGCGTTTGTAGGCACGCTGAATTCGATTTACTAACCGCATGCTTGCATGCCAAGTCTCTTTATTTCAGGTGGTGGGTTTTCGGTTCTCTCCTTATTCCTTTCTTTCTCATATAAATGTCTAGTGGGCCATGAGCTAGGTCCTTTGGGGCCACTACAGAAGCGACGACGGGTCCTGCAGAGAATTACGGCGAGCCGGCGCAGCGTTTGTAGGCACGCTGAATTCGATTTACTAACCGCGTGCTTGCATGCTAAGTCTCTTTATTTCAGGTGGTGGGTTTACAGTTTTTACCTTACTGCTTTTCTTTCTCATATAACTATCTCCCTGTACTCTATTCCATTAACTTGCACACATCGCTTCAGCCAATTGTATTCGATTTCCATAACATTTTTGTGTTCGTGGCATTCCGTGAACTATACTTCCTGACCTCGTGCACTTAGCTAGGATTTGTTTGTAAACAACTTATTACGTATGATATTTAATTAAGTTTTATGTCACCGTTTCCTTATGCATTAATCGAGTTTTTCTCTTTTTCTTTCTCTCTCTCTCTCTCAAGTGATTGGCTGTTGTTTGAAATCCCCGGTGTGGCTGCGCTTGATGTGCAGGTTGACAACGTGCCTACCTGTCTATTACCCACTACCTCGTCCATACTGGCTCCAGGAGACAGTTGGTCGTTGCTGGAGGGGACGGGTGCACGGTCCTTGTGGCCGTGTTAGGCTCGAGCAGTGGTTCCATGCACTCAGTGTGGAGCGGACTACGGTCCAGCCACCGCATTGTGTGCGGTTGATTCCCCAAAATACATCGTGCTTGTGTTTGCCTGTGAAGGAGTGTGGGCCGGCTCCGTTGATGAAACGTGGCTCCCATCCACATGCCTCCCGGTCTTATTCCTTCGGGTTTACACCGGATATGGGGTGTGTGGATGAAACTATGGGTGGTGCAGCGCAAGCCATCCATGGTCCCTCTGTAGGCGCAGGCGTTCTGTGGCTTGCCACAGTGACAGGCAAATCCGAAACCGGATGCCGCCAACCATATATATATATATATATATATATATATGTATATATATATATATATATATATATATATATATATATATATATATATATATATATATATGTATTGGCGGCATCCGTATCCGTGTTCACTTGTCACAGTGGCCTCCACGGGGGCAGACACAGGACGCTTGAGCCTACAGAGGAACCATGGGTGGCTTGCTCTGCATCACCACACACCCATATCCAGTGTAAACCCGAAGGAATAAGACCGGGAGGCATGTGGATGGGAGCCAGGTTTCATCAACGGAGCCGGTCCACACTCCTTCAACAAGAAGAACAGAAGCATTTCGGCCTAATTGGGAAAGCATGCGCACCAGACCTACACAAGGGGGTGGCTGGTCCGTAGCCCGTTCTACACAGAATGGAACCACTCTTTCCACCTAGCACCGTCAAGAGGACGGTGCATTTTATCCCCCCCCCCCAGCAACGACCAGCAGTCTCCTGGAGGTAGCATAGACGAGGTGGTGGGTAATAGACAGGCAGACACTTTGCCAACATTCACATCAGGCGCAACCACACTGGAGAGTTCAAACCAACATTTAATTCCTGAAATGCAAGAATACTCATCACGCAGGCAAAGGTACCACAGCCGCCGCTTTATTGATCTGGATTAGTAAATCGAATGGGAACGGACGCATAGCGCTTCTGCTCCGCGTGCAATAGTGCCTTCTTCTGCACCTGGGCAACCGCTCTGTGGATCAACCCACGGAATTCCCACCGATCGACTTTGCCTTTGATTCTCAACACCTGTAATTAACATTAGTTCGTGATAAACTCACCTTCTTCACCTCTTGGTAATGTAATGTTGGATTGCCCCGTGCCGCTTCCCTGCACAAAGGTGGCCGTACAAAAGGTGTAGGAGTATCCTTGTCGGATTGATTCGGTAGACATCGATACATACATGTATTGGCGTCACCCGTGTCCAATGGCAGTTCGAATACAACATATGCCCATGCTTTTGTCCAAACTGAGGTATGAATTACCAAACTGGATAGAGACGCATTAAACCTCATGTACAAAATAGTACTACAAAAGTGCATGGGTTTGACTTGCAGCTTCTAATGCTAACAGCCATTTTCACACGCATGAGAATAAGTACCCAATACGAACTGTTGATGCTTTCGTTAACATTTATATGTGAACATAAATGATCATCGTAAAATCGTGGGCATCCATAGTTGAACAGAACCGACATAGGAATAGTGCAGCAACTGCCATCAGTACGGTTACCAACTAGAATAATAAATAAACAAGTGGTACAGTAAAACAGTATGTAATTAGGTGTCGCCTCCTATATGTACAGTCTGCTTTGCGTGTCTGTTGAGGGAGCTCGCACAGCGTGCGAATGCAACGGGGTGTTTACTTCAGGCTCTCCGTGTTACCTGACCTGCCCGATCATCTGCTGCCCGAGGTACGTGCGGATTCTCAAAGAAAGTTTTTTTGCACAACCATAAGCCTTAACAGGTGGCAATAACACATTCGCCACTAATGGCCTCGCTGGCATGACAACAACCGCAGTACTACATCAACTAAGTCCCGCTGCCCACTGTCAAACATGCGGCATTCAAAACAGTGAGCGCACTGTTTTGCGAATGTCTAAGACGTAGCGTAGCTGTCATCTAAATACTTATCCGCTTGTACACACCTCTGTATATCCCGCCGTGGCCATAAGCTATTTGGTAACGATCTGCGTCGTACGTCCCGGGTGCAGCCATTCGGCACATCTAAAACACTTGTCGATATGCGCCGATTCTTTTCCGATGTAACATGCTAAGACACTTACGTAACATTACCGTCGGCATTACCTTCTCCTTAGTCTGCCCAAAAGGTTGGCCATGTCTAATTCAACTTCTAGTAGGTGCCTCTTAGGTGCAATAAAGATACTGCATTGCACCAAGTCAGTAGTTAATCATTCTAGATAGCAACTGCACCCAAGCGAGACTTACATTAGCGATGGAATAAGGAGGACACAAAGAAGATGACGAGGCGTGAGTAAGCAAGTTTTCAAGTTTGCAGGGAACGGGTGCGCTGGAGTCAACTGATTTTCATAAGCTCAGCTAAGTTAAGGTTGACGGATGAAGAACAGGAATTACAGCTCTAATCATTCTATCGATTAGCATGTGAAACAGAACATGAAACATCAACATTAGCATGTTAATCGCTAGTCAGTTACTTGCCAGGACTGTTCACTTTCCACAGATGTTCCGGAGCGATTTATCTTTGGATGCATGGTCCAACTTGGACATGTCCATCAGATTGCAAATTTGCCACCAAAGCGAGGAAGCGTTGCTTTTGGATACTGTAATAGGTAAAGTGTTTGGAGGCTATGGTAATGGTAAGGTACGGTAAGATAAGATAAAGCGAGGTAAGTCAGTGTAGCCCAACTGCTGTGAAGAGGCATGGTATATGCAACATCAAACCTCAGCATAGGGGCACTCGTATATGGGCATCTGTGTTCGGATTACGAGTAGGGTAAATACAGAGCGCCTGCGTCATTGCAGAAACTATGGGTGGTTGTCGCTGCGCTGCAACACTCGATGAATTAACGCAGTATCAGTGCAAAAGTCCTCCCGTCCGATGTTGTGAGCGAACGGGGATTCCGTTCTGACTCACCTTGCTCCATAACGTTTGGCCGATTTCACGTGCACCGTCCCTTCTCAATTCAACTCGATAACGCTGGATTTTAACGTGGCGCGATGGTTTGTGTGCCTCAGTGATCCACTGAGCTATGCTGGGTGGTGCATTTTGCACCTTCAGACCCACTCATCCCAGAATGGTCAATGGTTAGAGGCCAGATAAACTCTGTCTCCTGACCCTCCAGTTTGGGGGTTGAAGTGAGGGTGGCTCCATACTCCATAAAACGGGCTCTCTGTAGTCCAGTGCCAAAACGCCGCTGCCTTGCGGTCAGGTTTTTGAATCAAAGGCTTTGGTTGAGAAACCTAATCCTTCGGCTGTCAAGTTCTGGGCAACCTGACAGTATTCTGCCCACGCAATGCAATGAACCTTTCTTCTATCAATTTCTTGAGGCTCTGGCCGTCGCAGAGGATAAGCAACGGCGCCCTATCTGCTGCATTCGAGAAGGGTGGATAGGGGTTTCTACTACTGCTCAGGCCTTCCCATCTTCTTATCCCCTTATTGCGCTTTTTCATCCTTATCGTCCTGCTCCAACTTTAATTTAATCCTCCTAGTTATCAACCCCCCAATTCTGGGCCCACCCCACCTTGCTTCAATAGTCGCTTGTCTTCTAGTTTCAACTCACACACAGTCGCAGTGTGTCGCTCCAATCTAGTCGACAAATCTATGTTCAACCAAGCGGACAACGTCAGTTCATCCGTTTCCCTTTGGAGTCCTCGCGTCTTGCTAAGACTGACATACCCCAACATGCACACTTTGCTACAGATTGGCCAACAGGCAGCACTTGCCCGCACACTAGAGACCCTATCGATCGATATTTGCTGTTTATCAGAAACCCGCCTGCAAGCTTCGAGCTCCGTGCTTATCCTGCGATCCCCCACATGCGACACTGGCGGCACATTCTCATTGCGCCTGTCTGGCGATGATGCAGCTTCAAATGCCGGTCAAGCTGGCGTCGGCATTGTTTTGAGTCCCCGGGCTGAAGCTGCCTGATCGATTGGATCCCAGGAAACAGTCGGATGTGTGCCGTTAGATTAGCTGGTTCGTTCCATGCTACGAAGTTGCTCGGGAACAAACAGTGCCTGATTGTCATTGCAGCCTACGCCCCTACAAACTGTAGCACTGATTCGGTGAAAGATGATTTCTATCAGCAACTTCACGAGCTCCTTCGTTACAGAAGTAGCACGGATACTGTGGTGTTGGCTGGCGATCTAAACGCGCAAGTCGGAAAATTGTCCTCTGATGAGCTTCATCTGGGCGGCCAACATGGTGTAGGCTCCCGTAATGATAACAGTGAGCGATTGCTACAGCTGTGTGAAGATGCTCGTCTCTTTCTGGCGAGCACAAACTTTCGACATAGCACCCGCAAAAGCGTGACATGGCGTCCACTAGCTCCGCACCAGTCATGGATGCAAATCGAGCATATCGCGATCAGTTACCGCTGGAGAGGCTGTGTCCAAAACTGTCGCTCGATTTGGAGTGCCAGCATGGACTCTGATCACGCACTTGTTTGCGCCGACCTCCGGGTGCGTTTAGGTGGACGGCCGCAACATCGATGTAAATGGATTGATATCAGCTAACTGGCGAAGCCAGGTGTTCCGAATGTGTATCAAAGTGCGCTGACATCTGGGCTGAGTAAGCGCCCACTGAACACCGTCGACAAGCACTGGTTGCATATTCATCAAACGTTACTATCAGCAGGCATGTATTCTTGTGGCAAATCAAATTGCCAAACTAGACATTGGGTCTCTACACAGTCACTGGAACTTATGGATGCTCGCTGACGTGTTCCGGTTGGAAGCGAATACAATGAGACTCGCAAAAATCTTCGGGCAAAACTGCTTGCTAGCCTGAAGTAATACCGCGAAGCCTGGTGGTCTCATCGTGCCTCGGATATGGAACCAGCAGTTACCGTTGGTAATCATCGTAAGTTATTCCGTTTGATACGGGAAACAGGCAGCAGGGGACTTGGTATTAGCAAGACCATTCGCGACGAGAGTGGCAGCCGATCCACAGATTGTCAAAACGCTTGGAGCGTTAGGCCGAACACTTTGGGAGGCAATCTAACCAACCGGAGTTATCGCTTTCTTTTTCTGGCATTGAGTGCACTTCTCCCTGGGCAGTCCCCTTGGATCCGCTCGCACGCGCAGAAGTTGAAAGTGAGATCAGGTTGTTGAAATTGCATAAGGCTGCGGGAGCAGATAGAATTCCCCCAGCCCTATTAAAATTCGGGGGACCTGCTCTAGATGATTTACACGAGATGCTAGTGAAACTTTTGGAGCAGGAGACAGTCCCGACAGACGGAGCCGCTCCGTCATTATCACAATTTTCAAGGGAGGCTCCCGTTCGGAATGCGACAATCATAGAGGAATCAGCCTGATCTCAATTGCCTCTAAATGGCCTGTGTCTGTCATTCTCCACAGACTGACTGGCACTCGTGAAAGCCAGATTCGTGAAGAGCAAGCCGGGTTTCGTCAAGGTCGGGGCTGCATCGATCACATATTAACCTTGCGCCAATTGTTATAGCACCGCCATGTTTAGTGGTGACCCACCATTGTCATGTTTCTTGACATAAAAGGTGCCTTCGACTCAGTAGATCGATGTGCGCTTTGGGACTGTCTGCTGAGGAAAGGTGTGCCTGATAAATACGTAAACATTATCACAGCGATGTACGCACATAGTTCGGGCAGAGTGAGGGTTAATGGCAACCTGTCTCCACCCTTCAGTATCACCAGGGATGCGAGACAAGGTTGCCAGCTGCCACCCTTTCTATTTAACATCGCTATTGATGAAGTCATCAAAACAGCGTTCGCTGGACATGGAGCTACTTCATGGTGAGCGACTTCTTGACTTGGAGTATGCGGACTATATTGCCCTAATCCGTGACAGCTCCCAAACATACCAAGCACCACTGGACTGAATAGCACTGTTTGTCTATCGTTTTGGGCAATGTTTTGCTCCACCGAAATGCAAAGTAATTCACCAAGATTGGCGGCGACCCACCCCTGCGTTAACGCTTGTTGGTGATCAACTAGAAGTCGTTTAGAAACTCAAGTTCCTGGGGAGCTATATTAGCGCCCGTGGGATCGAAGATGAGGTTACGAACCGTATAGCAAAAGCTCGAGCTGTTTTTGTCAATCTCCGCCACGTGTGGTGCAGACGCGACATTACTCTCGCGCTGAAGGGCAGAGTTTATAACATAGCCGTCCGTTCACCCACCTATATGGTTGTGAAACCTGGCGTAGCAACTCGACAGACATAAAGAGGCCCGTCACATTCGATCATCGCCGCGGGTGCGGTTGCAAGAAGATGTAGGGATGCCAAGCAATAATTTGGTCAAGAGAAATGAAAACCCTCAGTTCGAAACTGGCGTCGGTTGACGCATCCCGACTGCCTGACTGCGGTCCTAAGGATGATGAACACGTCTGGCTGGACAAACTTACTGTTGTTGTGAGTTTCATTGTGCATCCCCTCCGTTTAGGTTCCCCCTCCAATCCCGACCTCATGCAATACGCATAAGATAATATTTAACATCGTATTTTTTGTAGTGTAAATTGTGTGTTGTAGTGCAATTTTTTAGTCGTTTATCGTTTTGTATTGCGGTACATTAGCTGAGGTGTGTTTCTCACCCTCAGCTAACGTGTACTGATGATGAAGATGCTGATGTCCCTTCTTATTTGCGTACCACCAAAGGCCACATGTCCGTCTGTGGTGCTCGGTCTCACAGTCGACCTGTTCGGCACAGCCCAATCGTGGCCACGTTGGTGACTGGTCAGAACGGCTGGGCTAAGGCACACACGGCCGCATGCACCACAGCTCTACGTGGGAGTAGCCGAAGAATGGTGGTCCGCCAGCAGCTGATGTTTGCTTGCTGCATGTTTATTTTCCCGATGCATCAGCTGTCTTGCTTGCGCTTGGACAACGGCACACGTGGTGAGATCACGCTAGGTGTGGCGATTCGCTGCCATCTCCTCCCAACCCCTTAGGGCAATAGATACTCGGGACAAACTAACCTTGATATTGTCTTGGTGGCGCAAATTTGGTTGGCCTGCATTCCGGCCGTCTGCGCTCAGTTGCCCATACAGCAGTTGCTTGGGGATTCGCGTTACATCCGTACGGCGCACATGTTCAAACCACCGGAGAAGTCGTAGCAGTAGCATGCAATCCACGGTGCACACTTCGCTCCGGCGGATCACATCAGTGTCAGGCACACTATCCCACCAGTGAATGTGCAGAATCCGGCGAAGGCACTGTTGATGGAATTGTTCCAGAAACCGGATAAACTTTCTGTAGTGTCCACGTTTCTGATCTGTAGATAAGGACCGAGAGAACCATGGATTTGTACAACATCATCTTGATTCTAACAGTGAGATGATGATTCTTCCACACGCCATGTTCGAGTTTCTCAAAACCCGCACTCACCTTCGCTACACGAGCGCGCAGTTAGTCGATGATCAGCAGGTCGGTTGACAATGTATTCCCGAGGTAGAAGAACTCTGACGTGTTCTGTAGTAATTCATTTGCAATAAGTATTTCTGGCTTGAACATGGGCTCCACTCCCGGTGCCGGCTGAAATCGGCACACAGTCTTGACTGTGCTTATGCTGAGTTCAAAAGTGGTCACCGTGGTAGCTAATGCAGTCGTCATGCATTGCAGTTCTTTCTCGGTATGTGCAAACAATGCACAGTTGTCAGCAAACAGCAGCATACGGATGATTGTCTCACGCATTAGGCTTCTTGCTCCAAAGCGGCGGATGTTAAGCAAACCCCCATCCATGCGGTGCTCTAGATGCCTACCGTATTCACACGTGCTGAATGCGCACATCACAGCCTTCAGATAGAAATGAACAGTCTGGGGGCTAAGATGCATCCTTGCTTCACACCGGAGATAACGGCAAAGTCATCTTAAGTCTGTCCACTCAGCTGCACCCTTGCTCGCATGGCAGCATGCAGGCATTCAATCAGACGAATAAAGTTTGAAAAGCACGGTAAGAAGACGAAAACTGGTAGATGCATGCATTTCGTAGTGTCTCCTCAGTACCATTAACAATAACCGGTATACAACTATATACTTAAATATGCGTGTGACCGAATAAGCATGAGCTGAAAAATGAATGGCGGAAGTTCCACCCCTATGTCCACGGCAGTCTTAAGCTGATAAATAATTGCTTTCGAACACACAGGGCCGGCTTCATCCGGCTTATTGCAACGGCCTCGGCGAAACGGAGGAAGCGGGGATTAGGGTGACGTAATACAAGTGTGAACGCTGATACGAGCTCTATCCGGTGACGCGTAGTCAGTAGAATAAAGTTTGCATGGCATCCAAACTTCGAGAGAATCAGCCACAACGTCTCATGGTCCACCGTATGGAACGCTTTGGTGAAGTCGACAAAGAGCGAATACAGAGGTTGATTGCGTTCACAACATTTTTCCTGTAGTTGAAGGTGCTGCGAACGCAATGTCGATGGTGCTTCGACGCGAGCGGAATCCACATTGCTTCTCAACTATGTTCGGTTCCATTAGAAGTGTCACAAGGCGATTGAGTAGAATGCGTGAAAAGTCTTGTCGACGCAGCTAAGTAGGTTGATGCCGCATTAATTGTTGATGTGTTGTTTACTACCCTTTTCCTTGTACGGTGGAAGCACAAGAGCATTCTTCAACTCTGCAAGCACTTGCTCTTCCATCCAGATAGCTTCCACCAAACGATGGAGTGCGCGCATCATAACTAGTCCTCCGTTTTTCAGTATTTCCGGAGGTACGCCAACAGTACGAGCGCATTTCCCATTCCGTAGTTGGACAAGCGCTCTCTGAGTTTCAAACATTCGTAGTATGTTCTCAAGTTCGGATAGCACGTTGTGGTGTCACAGCCTGTGCAGTATGTCCCAGTCAACCTCGGGTCAATTTTTCAGGTCATCAAAATGTCTGTGCCACGGTCCGCGAGATAACATCAGATTGTGTGTATACGGCGCCAGTCCCAAAGTCCTTGAGGGTCTTCAGCTGCTGCACGGAGTCGTAGAAGTCTTTTTGTCGACCGTGTTCAGCGTAGGACTCCAGCTGATCAGTTTTCATTGCCCAACACGCATTTTGCAGCTGACGCAGCTCACCAACTAGCTGCTTTCGAATATGGTGAAAATTACTGCTCTTCATCGCGTTGTTAGGGTCAGTCGCAGATGCGATGAACACTTCGTTTTTTGCTCGTACTAATGGCCCTATCGTCATACTGTTTTCGCCGAACCAATGGGGCCGCTTACGGTCTGTACACCCAATCGTCTCCTGCGTAGCAATGGTTACCTGTTTCTTCAAATGATCCCAAAGGACGCTGACAGAAACCGAGAAGTCGTCTTCGCCCAGGCGGGTTCCTATGGCATCCTTCAGTGCTTGTCCCTTTTCTGCATTCGAAAGGGCGCGGACGTTGTATTTTCTTCGACTGGTACTCGATGGAAAGTAAGACGATTTGTAGACATGTACATAGAACTTTGTGAGCACCAGCTTATGATCAGTCCCACATTCAGCTCCACGCATAACCCGGGTTATGCGCATTGCACGCATGTCCCGTTGATGTACGATGACGTAGTCCAGCAAATAAGCATGACCACTACCAGGGGTAGGTGCATGTAGAAATGTTAATAGCACACAGAGCGAACTGAGTGTTTGTGATCGTCAGGCCATGTGTAGCACACAATGAAAGCAAATACTATCCGTTTCCACTGATTACCTTAATCCTGTACTGCCCAATCACCTCAGTTCACACTGTGGCGTCACGCCCTACACGTGCATTGAAGTCACCAAGCAGGAATAGTCGATCACTCATTGGCACAGACCTTATAACAGAGGCCAATTGTAAGTAGTACTGATCTTTCATGTCATCCGGATAACTCATGGTGGGACCATACGTGCTAATAAATATTGCGAACTTACCACGTCTGAGGCATACACGAAGCGACATCAACCGTGGGCTGATACCAATCGACTCCCGCGTCAAGCGGCCATTCAGGCGGTCAGCAATTGCAAAACCGACGCCGTGTTCATGTGTTGCTGCGTCGGAAGTTGCAATCCAGTAGAAAGTGTACCCAGCACCATTCTCTAGCAATTTACCTTAATCAGCCAGTCGGGTCTCACTCAGCGCTGCGATATCAATGTCATACCGCGCAAGCTCCCTGGCGACAAATGCGGTTTGTCGCGTAGGTCGATGATTGGTGTGCCGATCGTGCAGTGTGCGCACATTCAAGCATGCAATCTTGAGTGTTTTGAATGCGGGCCTGCTGCCACGTTTGGCTATTGATGTCGATGGCGGGGATATGGGTGGATTTGTTTCGTTCGGGGATTGGGGTGAAAAAATTGGTTGAGACGAGATGGGGATAGGGACGGAGGAATGTGGAGTGCTATGGAACCCGGGAAGAAGCAAGTGACCAATGGTGGTTAAATGTCGCTAAGGCACCCTGCAGTGCGTGATAGGTGATGTGACACCTACACCAATATTGCTCGACAAACTACGTCGGCCCAGGATGCTGTTATTTTGCATTGAACTGCGCATACTCAGTAGCATTACGAGAATTGCGTGTGTAGTGCTACCAAGAAAGTCAGGAACTGGTCTCAAGGACTCCAAATAAAGGGGTGATACAAATGATATAAAATGCGTGAAAATGCAAGCAAATGTACGAATACAAATAGGGATGCATGAAATGAAGTGTCAGTAGAGCCGTGTTGGTCCACTCGTGGTGCAAGCAAAAGAGACGTCACAATGGAGAATTTATTAACAAGATGAGCAGTATGAGACTAATAACATTGATAACGTTACTACGTAATTTAGAACAGAAGCAAAAGTACACTGGAACAGTGATCACTCATCGTTGGTTTGGACTGTAGATGCCTAGTTCTATGTTAACTGAAGGCTATCCGTGTCAGGAAGTACGTCGGAGCAGGTTCGATCATTTCTTGTCCGAGAGGTAAGCGAGAATCCTCATGTATGTGGAATCACCAGGCAGTCAGTCGTTTGTGACTATTTATGGTCCCCTTGGTCGCCCATTCTCTGCACTAGCATATCTCGACACTTTCATCAGTGCCGACAGTGTTACCTGTGTCCAAACATTTCGATTCGGATGTCACATCGTGTTGCTGCTGGCCGTGAATCAAAATTGATGTCTGAATTTTAGTGCGCAGTACAGTGGCACTTGACCTGGCTACATTGACATCAGATTGCAACCCGCAATACTTCACGGTGTCACACGAGATGAAATGTAATATGATCCATCTGTCAAGTGGGAACGTAACGAGACACGAACAGAGGTTAGCGCTACCGGTAATTTGGGCGAGCCCCAATTCGACATCGAGCCAGCTGATAATGGTGTCGCGCGAGTGAAAAATGTGATCAGACTGTCAAGCTGAAGTATGGCGCTTACAAGTGCTTCTAAATGGCTACCACTTAGTCATTTGAAATGATGATCAGCACCGCTCGCTGCGAGTGGAAATTGTAGTTGACATACTACAAGGCCACTGGTTAGAGTGGCGGTACTGCAGTGTTGCGAGCGGGCATTTGTTCACGCTCGTGTGTGGACTACCACAAACTGAACGGAAAAGAACAGTACCCCTCATGAGCAATTGGATTGAAGGAAAGAACGACAACCATATTCCTCTAGTTTTTGAAAACCGCACGTACAATTATAATCAACCAGTACGACTGTCGGTGGTTAGTTAAGGTTTGGATGTGAACCTAAATGGCAACCTTAAATGTAATCAGAAATGTGGGCAGCAACAATAGATAGGGAGAGATGTAGGAATAGGGAAGCAAATGCCATCAATGGGGTTACCAGATGGAATGATGCACAAATAAGAGGTACAGTAAAAGAGTGATGTCTTATCGTTAGTGTGTGCTGCAGATGCCGTCCGCTACATGCGTTAGTAGGCGATAATATCACATTCTCTGATGGCCTCTTTGACGGTATCACATCAATAACACATCTAGTAAATCCCGCTGCTCCCTGTTTTACATGCGGATTACGAAAAAGTGTTCAAACTGTTGTAGCAAACTTACAAGAAGTAGCTTGCATAACATCTAATGACTCAACCGTATGCAAATGTGGCTGTATACTCTAATGTGGCGATAGGCTATTTATGTAAGCTACAGATTCGTTTGGGGCTCGAGGGAAATGTAACAACTCCCGGGTCCAACCAAGAAAGCAAGCCGAGACGTCATCTACGGTACATCTAAAGGAAAAATAGAAATCAAGTGCTATGAGCACATCGCTAAGTCCCAGAACGACCGGGTCTTTGCAAGGCACAGAAAGAAGGCAAATCACCTCAATTGCCAAATACAAAGTCCTCCGCGGAATTGGTTCGCGACTTTACATGGATCCAATAACCCTACGCGATTGGTTCGCATTACACCGCATCGAATGGTGGGTATGGTGTCTCCCGGCCAATGCGAAACGAAGGGAATAACATGGGAGATGATCCCCTGTGATTGTGGATTATCTCAAGTGGGTATGTGATGGAACACCTGGGCATGTTATAAAGTATGGGCACAATCGTATCCTACAGCGGGGTTGGTATGGAACCACTTAGATATGGCTAGGGAAACAATGCGTGTCAGATAATATTATCTGAAGCAAAACTCCACACCCGTGGTTTGAGTTGCAATGAAAACATTGCGCATTGCATAGTTAATCGCATGGGGAAGACAAATAATGGGTTACCAAGAGCCTCGGCATATGGCGCAGATAATGTGGTTAGCTGAACGTATGATTTTCCCATGCAGCCTGCGATTCTTATAGTAAGTTAACCGCTTACAATTCACTAACAATCCGTCACTATACATCTCGGTTGCAGCTATTCTGCGCTACAAATCAACTGATTCTGTGTGTGTATTTATTTTTCAATGAACTATGTACTAAAGCACTACCGTACCACCACAGTTGGACTAACCTACCTCTAAGTCAATCCATATGATTGGCCATTTCTAATTCAAATTCTAGCAGGCATCTTTGCCCTTCCGCCACTTACCTCGATAATAGCTGCCTGTTCCTAAGCGTAGCTAAGTTCAGTATGACCGATGAACAGCGGAAAATATAGTTACACTCACTCTAGTGAATAATATGTGGAACAGAATATCAACAGCATGAAAATCGGCAGTCAGTTACTTGCCAGGATCGTTCAATTTACACGGACAAGCCAACATGTGGACACTTGCAACGAAAGTCGTTGGGCCTTGAACACCGAAATTCCAAACTGCTTTCTAAAGCGATGAAGCGTTGTAGAGTACTTGGGCTCCAGGGATAACTGATGATCACTAAACCCAATTCTTCAATCGGATGTACGAACGAATGTTAAATACTGTAAGCAGCAAGCGCTTGGTAGCTGGGAGGTAAGACGGCCCATTCACGCTCATTTATATTTATATATACTGAACAATATATATATATATATATATATATATATATATAGGTTTCCTATTCAACTTTATGTGCTACGGTGACACCTGGGTATGTGTACGCTCACTTGTGTCCCGGCAACGTGAGGCAGTCTGACTAACATACTCCCCTCGGTCGATCCGGGGAGTTTGATCCAGTTACTAGCATATTCGTCCAAGGTTTTATCAGTTTTTGACGATAGTCACTCCGACTAAACCTCAAAACGAATCGCAGTACAGAAATTCATCAGGAAGACGAAAATAACGATCGTCTGCGCAATATCGATAGAGCAGTGTATGGGGAATGCCGCTGCAAAATTCAGAAAATTGTTGATGGATTCTTACTGAATTCTAGGAGCCAAGTATAGACAGCAGTCATTCCCAATGGATCAAGCGTAGGAAAAACTATGGGAAACGATGATGGTCTTCAATGCAATTATTATCATTAATTTATCACAAGAGTGCCGCACGATTTAATTCCGGAATAATTTCTCTGAGAAATTATTCCGGAATTAAATCGTGCGGCACTCTTGTGTTAACTTTTCTGCTAAGTTTCCTCGGGAACTAATTGTTCCATTAATTTATCGTTGGGCATTTTGTATTGCACCAACAAAAAGCTGCGTAAAAGGCTCAGGAATCATTGCTAATGGAATGATACAAAACTCAGGGTGACCATATGGACAAGCTGAATACGTCCAAACCTATAAAGGGCAATTACAAAAAGTAGGAAAAACGACTATAACAGTTCTTGTGGTTCGAATCAAGACCTGATCGCCGACCATTAGAAAGCATCAGCGCTCGATAAGCGCCCAGGTCAGGCAAAACGTAAGTGCGTTATTAAGTTACAAGGCGCTGTGAAGACGTACTGAAAGGAACTAGGTGTTCGGAAAACCCTTTTGTTGATGTATCTACTTGCACACGGCAGGTCGTTGGGCTAAGGAAAACTAGAGTGCCATCTAGTAGGGGAATACTGAATCGACTCGGTAAAAATCTGTAGTATATATGCATCTTTTCAAATACCATTACTTCGAATTGCACTGATGACAATGGGGGCTGTCGTTGGATTTGAAAAGTCCAATGCCCACGATAACTTCATAAGATTTCGGAGCGCCGACTGTGTATTTTGACTGCGACAAGAAATGCCACTTGGGTCACACATTGTGGGTAGTAGAAAGTTCAAGAGAATACAGAGAATAGAGAGCGAGAATATAAAAAGCTGTGTTGCTCCATCGTAGGTGGATCAGGCACATGCGCGAAATCACGTGGCAGCATACTGCAGCTGCACTACATCTTATCAGGGTGCGATACGATCCCTATACCTATAGTCCACAAAGTGGGCATCAAGGGAGCTCTTAAATTCCGACACCGACTTTGCCTTGACTAGCGTCGCCAGCAATTTGTCCCAATATGTCACCACTCGACGCTCGAAGCTTAGAGTGAGCGATGCGCTTTAAATCTGGTACCACTAGTATGTACCGGTGTTCGCGTGTGTTGCTTGGTGCGCGAACGTACAGAAGCAGCCTAAACATAAAGAATTGGCCCAGCTGCGATATCCGGTGCGTCACTGTGATCAACTGGAAGCCCACGATAGGACAGGGTATAAAGACCTAATTTCCTACATAGATCCTCGAACGACATATCCAGTAAACTGGGGATGAGCCGGGTGGCTACATGCTGCACCTCACCTATTGTGATTGGAAAATAGGCGGATGAGCCGTACTCAAGCACCGGTCCAATCATGGAAGCGAACAGACGGGTGGTAATCGCTTCAGACCAAGCACAGGAACTGCGTCTAAGTGCCCGAAGCAGGCATAATCCGTTTGCGTACATTCTGTTCGTATTGTCGACAGACTTCAGATCCCAGCGTGAGAATGAGCCGATCTCTTACTAGACTGGTGGGATGCAGCGGGTGGCCGGCCAGGGTGTACGCACGCCCATTACCACCCCCCTCCAGGCTCATAAACGAGGACTTGGCCGGTTTGACCGGTAGGTCAACTTCTACAGACCACCGAGATAGACGCTCGAAGTCCTGCTGAAGGACGTTACAGACATCGGGAGAATCACTAAATCTCCAAGTCCTCAGGCCTTCTGCAAACAATACGCAGGGCTACCGAAAAAGCTGAGGTGATTCGTTGATGTGGATCAGGAGTAAAATCGGCCCCACTACTGTGCTTCGGGCTACGCCGCTAATAGACGGGTACGAACCCCTTAGGTGGGTCGGCCGGTGGCCGAGTGGTTGGCACGTTTGCTTTCCAACCATAAGGTCACCGGTTCGAATCCGCGTAGGGGTGGGCGTCCTCGCGGTATACTCAGCCCACGCGCGACTGGTGGTGGTCGCGCGGCAGCGAAGCGCCGTTACGGCGTATAAGCCCTTAGGTGGTAATCTACGCGAACCCACCATCTTCTCAATAAGGAAGTAACTGATCCACTGGTGCAGTGCGCAACCAACACCACACATCCTCAGCTTGTGGAGCAGGATCTCCTGGTGTACTTTGTCAAAAGACTTACTGAAATTAACGTAGATCACATCTACTGACTTCCCCCGGGTTCAACGCTTGGAACTATTCTTGTTGCGTCAACAGCAGGTTGGTGATGCACGAGCAACCCTTCATGAAGCCGTACTGTGCCGGCGTTAGGAGCCCTTACGACTTCAGTAGCTGGAGAAGACCCTATTTTACAACCTCCTCGAGTACCTTTGCCAAAACAGTGGTGAGACCAATCGACCGGTAACTATCCACATTGCGTCGGGCACCGCCTTTTGGAATCGGCTTCACTATCGGGCATTTCAAGTCGCTCGGCAATGCACCCTCGGACAACGATCTGTTGAACTGATCCGCCATGGCAGGCAAGATGATGGTCCATAAGGACTTCAAAATTAGCGGGTGAAGCCCATCAAGTCTTGCAGGTTTCGCGCCGTCAAGACTGGCGAGTAGACTGCAGAGATCTACACTGTAATCCAAGGCTTCGTGTCCAGTAAGAGCTGCACAAGTCGAGCTCGGCACAAGCGTATGCTCACTTGTAAATGCTGAAGCGAAGTGCTTCGCCAATGCGGACGCACGTTCAGTGCTGGAGGTCAGAGGCTGTCCGTCAGGGCACTCTAACACAGCTACGTCACTTGTGGGCCTCAGGCACCGCCTCAAGTAAGCAAAAATCTTCTTCGAGGCCGTCTTCGATGAGGTTGCAAGCTCCTCTTCGAACTGCCGACGCTTTTGCGCTGTTGCATAGATTCCGCTACCTTTTGTACGCCTCATAATCGTTGGCAGAGCCAGACACGAGGCATTTATTCCACAATAAGCGTCGCCGTCAAGCCAATTGACTATACTCTCTGTCGAACCAATGTGGCATCACTGTTCCAGCTTTCTGATAGTTTAGGGGGCACGAAACAAGCACACAGCGATTGCACACCCACTTTTATAACAAACCAACAGGCTTCAACAGATGAGTCCTGCGGCAAAGACCAGTCTACATCACCGGTGGCTCGATTGAGACCATCGAAGTCGGTGTTCCAATTATTGTAGGACGGTTCCGGCGGACGCGAATAGGGCAGCGGCAGCTCTAGAAGGGCAAGGCTAGGCTGGTCTAGGCTATGGAGTCTTAACAACAAAGGTTGATTGCTCAGTTCAGAGGCTTGGATATTGGGAGCGTTTGAGAAAACTTCACGATGTCCAGAGTTCGATACAGTTTCAACTGGGTTACTTTTAAAGTTGAAACAAAAGTGGAGCCGGTGATGTAGTGTAGTGAAATGAAGTAGTAACGGCATAAGTATCTAAGTGCACAGACACTCAATAAATGGGTACTGCTGCTGCAGCAGTCTGATAAGAGAATTTGAAACCGGAAACTAGAGATGGCAGAGACTCATAGAGTGCAAATGCAGCAAGATACTGGACCAGTAAGTGAGTTTGTGAATAAAAATTCGCAACAGCATAAAGTAGGCCGAAGTAGGCCACTTCGAAGGTGGTCAAACAGCAGTTTTGCTACTTCCCGTGGTGGGATGCATGGGCGCAATACAAGTGGGCACATATACATAACTATCAAATTCAAGCAGATAAATCATGAACGATTCACAAGAACTATATGTAAGGTACATCATACAATCGTGACACTACATCGTTTACCGTTTGAGTTAAGAGGCCAGGATTTCGTCAAGAAAGCAGCGGCAGCATTCGTTGCACCGGGCGCAGGTAAAGGATGAAGGTAAGGTGATCACGTGGGGAAAGTTCGATAGAGGTCACTGTACGCATTAGGAAATACTACAAGGAATTCGTGTTGATGATTGACATTTCAGGGAGCATTGAAAGACCGGCGATGCAAAGCCTGGATGTCAGGGGTAGCATAGTCGATTTGATGGCGCCTCGACCAATTAACGAGACGGATGTGGCTTCGCCTGCAATCGGACAACAGCTAAAGGAAGCTACTCTTCAGCACGATAAAATCGGCTGTGCTGTCCAAGCGCCTGAGCAGATGGTGTACCATTACTGATCGAGAAGCGTTTCCCCATACCGAACATGGGGCTGCTGCTACCAAGCAGAGGTTGCTTGGATCCGTATACGCAGATCAAAAATGCAGTAGGATAACCCGAAGGCGCAAACGCGTTTAAAGTATCCATAAAAGTTGAGTAGATGAATTAGACAGTTTGGATCTGCGTGAGACCATCATGCGGCGCGTTGCATGGAGCATGGAGTGGGAATGCTTGTCATCATCGTAACTAACTCAGGTCATAAGAAACCGCAAGTGATGGAATGCAAGGGGTTTCTACACTTAGTAAAATGTGTGCTTACCGAGCCCCGAACTGGGTTGTACGTTGAATGCGACTTGAGTAAATCAACAGAATTGCGGCAAACACACTCGTTGACTCCAGCGATTGACACAAAAACTCCCCATCACTAGATTATCGAAACTGGATGGACCCCTTTCTCATACTAGCGACTAGAACGTGGGTGTAGCTGAAGTGTGAATATTGCATAGAAACTGAGTGTTGCCCGTCTCAAAACATTGCATTTCATGACGCATTTCGATCTTTATTAATCTCGTCAAATACAGGTAGAAGGCACCGAACCCGAAACTATTGGGATGTTAGTTAAGACGGTTACCCACAAGCCACCGAGTCACGATGGGCAACGCTTGGTACAACGGTTAATGACTGATTGGAGGGTTATTTTGAAGTACACGTTGTGTGGATGGATTGCGACGCACACTTTGAATATGGATCGCGATTCCTATTGAAGTGGACCTTGTTCATTCAATCATCAGGACCGTAACTGAAACAGATATAATTTGGGTGTTGCCCGGCCGAAAACACTGCACCTCTCGATGCGTTTCGAGCTTATTTGCTGTCATCAGGTAGAAGTAGCAAACACTGAACCCGAGACCATTGGGATGTTAGTGGTTACCACTATCTGATGAGACCAACGAAGATCGAAACGCATCATGGAGTGCAGTGTTTTCGGATGGGCAACGCTCCATTGCCATGTGGTTCAGTTACTGTACTAGTGATCGAGTGATCAAGATTCAATGCAATAGGAATCGCGGTTCACATTGTGAATAGCGTATTGCATCACGTCCGGCTGTATGCCTGCGTCCACAGTTAGTTTCTTTTCTGAAGTGAGCAAAAGTCAAGTCGGTCAGTCGATATCACCAAGTAATTTACCCAAATTGCCACTACCAAACGCGCCGCTGTGGGTGATACTGGCAAGGGTCTAACAGGTAACATCCTGGAATGGCTCGCAGATGGCGAAGAATATCGAAGCGCAATGATTCGACCGCATAGCCTAGTGTGTACGGAAACCAAATGGATGCATAAATCTTCCTGTTTTCAGTGCAAGTAATGCGGAATAGTTTCAACAACGATGCTTTTCGGATACATCGCGCCACCCTGTTCTTTAAAGCTAGCATGTAAGTGGAATGACCAACCGCCTCTAATATCTCTGTACAAGGATGCAGAGGCTATTGAAGGGCGGAAAAGCGTAAGCTGAAAGAAGCGGGGGGAGTACGTTTCATATCTAATAAGCTATACTGACCTAAAGATTGTACCACCTATCCTGCACTCCAAAAGAGGTTGGTTCCGAAAATTCATTGCAAACAGTCAACAAAGTCACAGTGGTTGAAAGTAAAACGGAGGCTTCGGATTTGTATCCTGCTGGGAGATTGAAGAAAGAGTGCCCCGAGTTGAAACAAAAAACATAGAGAACAATATGGCTGGATGTTGGAGACATCCATAGGGGAGCGAAGGCTTCAGTACTGACATGACCAGGGGGACCAGGAATTTGGCCGAAATGTGTTTGAAGTGTGAGATCCAAAAATGGACTGTAACATGGTTGGGCAAGTGAACAGGATGGCTGTCGAGGGGAAATGCACTAAACACGAAATGAAAATGCCACAATGCACCAGTTTAGCTCAGGAGTTCAAATGCAGCGCTAAAGTCCTAACGATTCACTGTGACAGCTTTTACTCCTAAACTAGCTTACTTGAACCATAATTTGTGTCCTACCTAACTTTTCATACCAGCGTTCCAAATAACTGCGATGAACTGCGACAGAAAACGCGGTCTGTTGCACAACGATCATTACAACCAGCCATTAACCTTTTGGACAAGCATTACTCATTGCATGATAGCGTAGCTGAAAGCCCCTATATGCGGCGCTCGGGTCTCAGACCTTCTACATCAATCTGACCAACACGCATACGAGAAAATACTGGTCGTGGAGCGCAGTGCTGCGTACTTGTGACACCTAACAACATATCTGCTTCCCGCAGTCCCGGTGGCCGAATTGACTCAAGTTCACTTCAAAGTGAATCGTGGGTCCGATTGAGATATCGTCTTTTAAAGTGATGCCGCACTACGCATAATGCTGTTTCATATGGGTTGTTATCATACACTAACCGGCACGCTTCACCAGAGACTGAGAATGTATTTAAGAGCAAGTAGAAAGTTTTCCGTACAACTACCGAATTATGAGAAATCAAACATTTAGTTGTGAATCATCAGCAGTTGTGTCTGGTCAGTTAATCGTTTATCCTTGTTCGGTTAGGAATTTGTACTAGTGTCATTATTTCCGGGCATACAATGTCTTCTTTTGGCATTGTATGTGCATCGTTTCACAAAAGCACAGGTTTCCGAAATAATCCTCGATACGTGTTTTAAGACACTTCACAGAATCGGCCTCTATTAATCCTTCTGATAGTGTATTCCAAAAGTTTACGATTCTTCGTTCTGTACAAAGCTGATGTGATACTTTGTACATGCAGAGGACCCTGAGTTTGTAAAGGTGTCCTCGGGTGTTACAGGGTACGCGAAGGTGAAATATTGGCCACAGTATGGGGAAGTGATTCAAGTGTAGTACTCGATGGGTAATAATATGGTCAACTCTTACTCGGCGGTAAGATAGTGTGTAGATTCCGAGCCTTTCGCAACGTTTTTCATACGGAAGCTTTCGTAGACTAGGTATCACTCTAGTTGCGATATGATGTATGCTTTTCAGTTTCCCACTGGGTTATCGGATGGTAAGCTAGGGCCCCATATTCAAGGACTGGTCTAATGAGCGAGGTGAATAGACGACGGACGGTTTCTTCGGACTATGTAAAGAAACTGCCTTAATGCCCAGAGCATACGAAGTTCTGCACGGTACAATTTCTCTGTATTTTCTAG
Organism: Dicrocoelium dendriticum; assembly: GCA_944474145.2. NCBI lineage: Eukaryota > Metazoa > Platyhelminthes > Trematoda > Plagiorchiida > Dicrocoeliidae > Dicrocoelium > Dicrocoelium dendriticum. The sequence goes on from OX104065.1 coordinate 45,693,244, forward strand.
TGATCCCATCTCATGTTGTGAGAGAACCCCTAAGTCTCTGACGGATGTGTTAGGGTGGAGCAACTGGCCGTCCAAGGTGTATGGTCGAGTGGCTGGACGTCTGGTGATACTGATGAACTCCGACTTGCTTGCGTTAAGAGGGAGTTGTATTTCAGTGGACCACGTTGACAGTCGCTCTAAGTCATGCTGGAGGCGAGCGCAGTCGTCCTGGTTCTCAATGATCCTCCAGATTTTCAAATCATCTGCAAACTGGGCACATGGTGACTGGAGCTGCTGCGGAAGATCGTTGATATGAAGAAGAAATAATACTGGCCCAAGTACAGTTCCTTGAGGTACGCCACTGGTCGATGAGAGCCAGTCTGTCAGGTAGTCATTGTCCTGTACTTTAAACTTTCTTCCCACAATAAACTTGTGTAACCACTGAAGTAGCGTGTCACCGACTCCGTATGTCCTCAGTTTACCAAGGAGTACCTCGTGGTTCACTCTGTCAAACGCCTTAATAAAATTGATGTACCTCACGTCAACATCCTTCTGTTCATTGAGAGCTCGTACCCACTGGTGGTTTGCGTACATCAAGTTGGTGATGCAGGATCGCCCTTTCGTAAAGCCGTGTTGCGCTGGCGTCAATACGTCCATCGATTCGAAGAACGACAGCAGACACATTTCACAACCCTCCGAGAACTTTGGATAGTATCGAAGTCAAACAGATCGGTCTGTAGTTCACTAATTTACTCGGATCACCACCCTTGGGAAGCGGTCTCACTAACGAGCATTTACAGTCGTTGGGGACAGATATATCAGAGAGTGATTTATTGAAAAGGTTTGTCACGGCTGGTGAGATGATAATCGATAGGGAGTTGAGTATTAGTGAGTGAAGTCCGTCTGGTCTGGGAGTTTTGCACCATCGAGGATGAGGAGTAGCTGATACACTTCGACTGCACCACATTGTAGGCTGTCGAGCAAGACCGGCGCAACCTGTGCCGGTATTGGAACAGCCGCCGGTTTACTGGAAAATACGGTGAGGAAGTGCCTAGCAAAGGCGTCCGCACGCTCCGCGCTTAAAATGACCGTCTGTCCGTCCAAACTCTCTAAGATCGGTAGGTCGCCCCCAGGTTTCAATTGACTTTTCAAGTAGGCAAATATTCTTTTGGGTATAGTTGTGGCCTAGGATGCCTCTTCGAACTGCCAGCGTTTCGTGATCTTTGCGGCGATACACAAGTTTCGCTGTTTCTTGTACACCGTGTAATCTTCATCATAACCCGAGCTGATGTATCTATCCCAAAGTTTGCGACGCCGTCGCGCTAACTGTCTATATTCCGTAACAAACCAATGCTGTTTGAGAGGTCCGATTTTTGAATACGTCAGGGGAACGGACCGAGTACACAGCGAGTTAAGCTTCCCCTTCATTAATGACCAACAGGTCTCAAGCGACGCATCCTGTGGTAGTGTTCAATCAGTCTGACTTGCGGCTTGGACGAGCCCGTTGAAGTCTATCTTCCAATAGTTGAATGTCGACTTCCGTTGGTTGTAATACGGTAAAGACAGTTCTATGCTTGCTACAATGGAGCAGTGGTCACTGTTCACCAGAGGTTTGAGGACTCAGATCTCGTTCAGCTTCTGCTCGCAGCTCGTAAACATTAGGTCCAGACAAGATGCCGAGTTCGGAGTTACGCGCGTCTGTTGGATGACATGTTGCGTTGCCCTGATTTCAATAGTCATTTTAGCGAATTGAGCCTCAACTTCGCCATGACCGGGAAGTAGTCCAACGTCTAGCCAAAATATCAGGTAAATTCAGATTCCCCATCAGTAAGAAATGAGGGCAACTCAGGTGCTTCTGTACATGTGGCAGCCAATCTCAACAACGGTTTAATGGGTTACCGTAGATAACACCCACTATTAGCTCTGTGCGTCTGAGGAGGATTGTGCACCACAATTTCTCGCATAAACTATCCTGGCTCCGATAGGTGCTGGTAAGTTTGCCAGATAGTGACGATTTTATGTATAACAGAACACTACCGTGAGCCTTTAATTTGCGATTGCATCGGAAACAAGAGTATACTGACAACGCGACTTATTGGGGTATGACGTCGGAGTTCAGCCAAATCTCTGCAAGTCCTAAAACGTCCGGACGCTACGAGTCAGCGAAGCGGCACAGTTCGTCACGTTTGTTCATCAGGTTGCACACGTTGGCGAATGCCACACGGAGGTCCTGCGGGATGTGATGGAGGTTGAACAACCGGTTGATACAGGTTGGTACAACCTTATTAATCACCCGAAAATTTACAATTTGTAAATCAGTCTGACCCTCCTCTGTACAGCGTTTGAGCTCAATGACCGCAGTCTTCAAACGATCCCTGTCTTCGCGTTCCAAGTCTCGGCGGATGTGAACTTTGATGCCTTGCAGCCTTGACAGACGAGACAGTATGAGATGCAGCGTATTGTGATTTGCAAAAGTGATTCTCAACGGTCGACATGATTGGTTAGTTTTCTGGCCAAGTCGGATTACTTGTTCAATGGTCACACTATCTTCGCCCACCCCCAACAGTCTATTGACGAGCCCCTAGAGGATCCCAACATCGTGATCATAACGTATCTGAGGGGTTTTCATCTTTTGACACTGGTACATGGAAGATCATGAGATTATGACGCCTCACCGAAATCGGTGATGAACCTGTGGGAGCAGAACTAGAGGCGCTAATCTGATTGGGTTGTTGTTTATCAGCAGGGGACGCCTGAACTCGATTAACTGGCCCCTTGCGCTTTTGAGTGGTCCACGGAGCCTCGATGCTCAGAAGTTCATAGACAGGCTCTGAGAAATTCACGGACCGATCAGTGAAGTGGCATTTCGTAGGTTCCGAGTCTGAGTCTTCTATCAGTGGAGAACATTGAACCTGAGACTCGGCCGGGGTCGAAGACGCTGGTGGTGGTGCAGATCGTAGAGTGACAAGGCGAGGTGACAGAGGTGATTTCACGAGGGCGTTTGAACCCACGTGGTGAACAGTGTGTTTCTGTCTGGAAGGGAGGTTTTTCCGTAGTTGTTGGCGGTCGCTGTGTATTCTGATGTCTTGCACGGCGACATTTATCACATATAACTTGAAAAAACCGAGTTCGGATGCATAGAGATTTTTGAAGCAGGTCAACGGATAAACCAATGCAAGAAATATGGAATAAAACATCGCAGCCGAAGTACCGAAGTGCATGAGCCTTATTTCCCACAACTTTCGAACACGAACTATAAGTAGCTTGAGATGGCATCACAAGGTAGAGCAAATCCAAGACGGCGGACAGTGATGACAGTAGGGCAAATCAATGAGATCTCCGGAATTAGACAAAGGATAGCCACCAACTTTGCATCGATTGAAAAATACGCCAAAAGAATATTGGTGGACAATTCACACAGAAAAAACACTGATAACACAGTAATCCGAAGCAAAAGTAGTAACCAGGACACAGTGATCCAAAAAGCGGCGACGTCCGTGGGTACAGCTGTACTCCAGATGGAAATAGTGCTATCCAGACTATGGTGGTAACCATGCGTCTGGTGTTTAGAGTAACATCGACAAAACTACCGCGTAATTCAAGTTGTTGTTTACTGATAACTAAATGTCTCGCCGTTTCTGTAAACGGATACTACTATGAAAAGATATATGGGCGTGTGTTAACATTTCCAGCAGTTTAATAGTCACAGTCCATTTTCGCAAGACAAGTATGAAGGTAGACGACATACTGCCAACAAGGGAACTAATTCTCACGTAAAATAGTTCTAAACAGAATGACTAGTAGTCAAAGTTTAACAGATACCATTTCAAACAACTTCTTGATTGATAAGCAATTCAACCACACTATTAAAACAGATCGTGAGGAAGAATTGCGAATAGATATTACTCTTCGGGTGCTTAATACAATGGACAGGGAGATCTTTCCGAGGGAATCCATTTGATCGCATAATTCCATGGGCTGACACGAGAAACGGAGTAGACAGTATGAACCAAGTAACAGGAATCGCTATAGGTCATTCGTTGTGTTCATCAGAGAAGAACAAGTTTGCATAGGCCCCTTACTCAAGTAAAGTAAACTCTCCAACGTATTCATCGAACATGGATCACATATCTGATCTCGGTAGCAATACCTGTAGCATCACAGCGATGAGTCGTGATATGAACCGGTTGCTTCATATATCATCGCTTACACATGCAAATGCGATTAACGATATGCCGGGAAACTTTTCCAGTGATCTGAACCCAGGGTGACAGGGCGATGGAACAATAAATGTAATTAACATGTTATGGTATACGAAAAAGTGAATGCGGCAAGAAATGGGGATAGACAATTCACTGAGCAATGAGATGTGTTAGTCATATGGGAAAAAGACAAAGTGACTGGTACTGGAGCAATAAATCACGCAGACTCACTCATAGTCAATAACCGGCACGGGAAAATGATTTCGAACAAAGAACAGCTCATTCGGAGTGATAGATTGATCCGGAATCAATGTACTTGGAGTCCCCGCATTCCGTGGCTCCTTCGAAAACGTGTACAGTGCTGGATGACGTTCAGGTTCGTTTGCGTAAGGGCCAGTTTTGTTGGCCTCATCGCTCCCGTATTCCAGTAATGGGTGGTAGACAAGAAGATTGTGAAACGAAGTACTGGAGCGAGTAAATGAGATGCTGGGCGATAAGAATTTACGAAAGTATGTCGAAGTTGTCAGTTAGAAGTGCCAGTTAAGTTTGTGGGGAACTGGGAGCGATAGCCGATGGGATCTAGGTGGACCAGAATCGAGGCAAGGATTCCAAAAGCAAAAAGAACCACCACTGTTCCCATGTGGAATCCCATAGTGAGCGAAATACATCAGACACAAACAATCCGTTCGGATATGCTTTTTCCAGTCAGTTGTAGTCAATGAAGAGGAGTGAGTTGTGTTTAGTTGACGAGATCGCGGTAGGTATAAAGTTGCTAATAAAAACTGGAAATTAAAGGGAAAATAGTTAAACGTACACACAAATAGGTGAAGGAGAAGAAACAGAAAAGACATGAGTCCATTGTTGTGTCTTGAGTTATCCATCATGCGTCTGGATTACGATACGCAATCTGGGTTGTGGCCAGGGATTGTTTTGAATCAAACCTCTGCCATTTCGACCACTGGGACAGCATTCGAAACGAAAAAAATTTGTAGCTGCTATCCTTTAACACTGTACTCTACCACCGACCAATTTGGTCTCGTAAGGTGCAGATAGCTTGAGTTCAGTTCCTACTTCGAAAGAGATCAAAAGTGCAGCTGTAGTGACAGTGTTGAGGGCAACAACCGAAACACCCACACTTCGGATACCGTCTTTGTCCTCGGGATGACCGAGGTCTACTTCAAAGTGAACCGGGGCCGTAATAGAGTTTGCGTGTCGCAAGCCAACCAAACGACGGGTAAGCCAAGTTCAACCTTGAATTTCCTACCCCTGTGCCAATCGTTGCTCACGGATGTTAGAGTCTTAGTGATTAAGGCGTCAGCCTTTAACCACCAGCCTCCGAGTTCCACCCCAGCCCAGGTTTTCATCTGATGGTTCCAAACCAAGACAAAACCGGTTATCGGGTGTCAGTGTTGGGGCAGCAACACCGAAACACCTCCATGTCGGATACCGTCATTGTGTTCGAAATTACCGAGGTCTATTTCAAAGTGAACGGATGTCTCAATAGTGATTACGTGTCGCAATCCAACAGCGCGGCGAATACACCAAACCCGTTTGAAAAATGACAGCTATTTGGGTTCACTTCGATGTAGAAACGAGAGCATAATTTGGGCAGTGAGAGTTATAGTTACCTCGATTGTCGTATGGAATAGATGGGCATGCCTTAGTATTTCTCCAGATATTTTGGAATAAAAGAGAAGTATCTTGGTTTAGTATACATAGTTAGACAGCCTGAATCACGGCTGGCCTTCATTTCTATGAAGATCATAACGGTATATCACCCGCCTGTGCATCGCTGTTGCGGCACGGAATGCAGTGTAAATCATGATCTACGCACTTCCAGCTAAAACCTACCTTTATTACATTTTGGTATACACATTTCTCAACACAAAGACCTTATTTGCTAAATAGATGACAATACAGTTTCCACTGAGGATTACGACCACGTATGTAACGTACGGATGCGAAATGGTACGAGCTGTGCGGCTGTGTCAGCCTAATGATTTGTGGTAATTCGATCTGATTGCCAAGTATGCAGGGAACAGGCTGCGAACGATGACATGCCTGTTTAGTTTCCGATTGTGCATGTTAGGCCGAAACAATTAGTTTAAATTGTGCCGGAAATAATAAGAAGCCTCGACTGGACCCCAGTCAATAGATGGATGAACAATGAACAATGATTTATCACGGGATAAAAGCAAATGCTTGATACGTCCCGTACGATGGTTGGGGTGAATATGATGAAATCAAAATATATCTGAGTCATCTACCGAAAGTCTGCATAGATGAATACTTTGATAATTAACATCAGTGTAAAAGTAAAAAAGTACTGAGCGTAAGCATTCAGAAAGACACTGAGGTGCAGTGATCGTTGATGTAAGGCGTGAGAAAAGTAACATATGGTCGCTCACTTGGGTCCATTTGATACATAAATCCTGTTGAAAAACATGCTTGGCGTAATCCACAACAGAGGAGTTTAGGTAACAAAATGTTGGGAGCTAAGAGCAGTATCCAATTGTTTTCTGAAAACGTCCAAGGTAGGAGAGGATACAACTGAGTCTGAGAGTGCGTTCCAGGGTTGGCAAACCCGAAGGGAAAAGTAATTCCGTCGACACTCTAGACGACTATATTGTTCCTTCAATTTTAAGCAGTTACCCCTGAACTGCGTGTTGTGGCTAAGTTTCAGCAAATGGCGGCATACGTGGTTGGGGTCACTCAGTATTTGATACGCTAATATGAGATCGAGGCGCAGCCTTCGATAGCGTCCGCTGAAAATTCCCAGCAACTTCAGCCTTCGGTGGTAAGAGTGATTGCGCAGACCCATTACGTTCTTTGTTGCTCTTCGTTGTGGTGCGTCTAATGCCTCTAGGTCGCGCTTCAACCTAGGTTGCCAAGCTTGGATAGCGTATTAAACATGTGGGCGCACGTAGGAATTGTGCATCATTGGGTAAGATTGATGGGTCAATACTCACCAATGCCTTTCGCAGCATGCCGACGTGCTGGTTGCCTCTTATCGCAGCTACCTCAGCCTGTTTTGAACAGTTGAGATCGCTCTGTACGATCACACAAGGTCACTTTCCTGGGAGCTGGTCCGCAATCCGTTTGTCCCAAGTAAATAGGTGTAGTTATGTCTATAACGTAGTTGTACAACGCGACATTCATCTACGTTGAATGGTAGGGCGTATTGAACTGACCAGTTCGACACTGTGTTAAGATCGCACTGGAGCCGTTCGTGGTCGTCCGGTCCTCTGATCCTTTGCCATAACTTGATAACATCAGCGAAAAATAGGAAATCGGAAGTAATTGATCTCGCCAAATCGTTAATGAACACCAAGGATAGAGGACGTCCAAGCATCGAGCCTTGTGGTACTCCACCAGCCACATCGATTGCATCAGACAATGATTCTCGGACTCTCACCACTAGCCGTCGTCCTTGTAGAAAACTGCTTATCCAACTCAGGATTGGGTCGCCAATGCCGTAGTTCCGAAGCTTCTGAAGGAGAATTCGATGGTCTAGGCGATCAAACGCTTATGAAAAGTCCAGGTAGATGACATCGACTCCCACTCCATCATCAACAGCTTCAGTCCAGCTATTACGTGCAATTAATAGGTTAGTATTACACGAATGCTTTTGACGAAAGCCATGTTGCTCTGGAACTATTAAATTGTGGCTTTCCAGGTACTGCATCAGCGCGTCTGCGATGATTGATTCCATCAATTTGGATAGTACGAGAAGTAGTGTTATTGGACGGTAGTTGGCAGGATCACTGCGGCTACCTCCTTTCTGGATAGGAATGATGACCCCTCGCTTCCATACTGGTGGAATACGGTTCTCTTCTAGACATCAATGATAGAAAACAGCCAGTGGTCCTGCTAGGTCACTAGCTACCGCTTGCAGAGCCTTTGGTCGGATGTTGTCAGCTCCTGGAGAACTGTGGATACGCAAGGATAACAATTCTTCGAGATAGCTACCGCGGTGAAGGTGAGGTTATCTAAACCAGATGGTGGAGTATTAGAAATGAGGAGAATGTTTGGGCTCGTTACCTGCTGGAAAGTTTGGAAGTAATGAAACCGTAGGAGATGAGCTGCTTCCATTGCTGATCGCGTGCACCCATCAGCTGTGACTAGTGCTGGAACCCCGCGCTTCACCTTTCGTAGGCCGTTAAGGTGCACGTACAGAAGTTTGCGGTTCGTGCAGTATCCCTTCATTAACTCCTGCTGATGAGTGACTTTGTCTTCGCGGATCAGTTTCACACAGAAGTTACGATGTGTCACGTATGCAGTCCACGTTCCGACATTCGAGCAGTCCTGGTGATCTCGCTACGCCAAATACCTCCGAGAGGTTACGTGGTTGTACAGAGGGTGGCTAGCAATTAGCTCTTGCAAGCAGGCTTTAAACTGCGTACCGTCGGTTGCCGGCGTTTCCAAGTCGTGCAGGTTAAAGTCTCCAGCGATAAGAAAGTGGGTGTAGGACTTGTTTAAAGCAAACTTAAAAATGTGGTTCAGTTTGGAGTCCATTTCCGAAGTTGAGTTTGGTGGGCGATAAATTACGGCTAGTAGACGTGTCCATGTTTCGCAACCATAGGCGGCACCAAAGCGAATCAAGAGCTCGGATTTCTGGGTGATCGATAACTTCACATCGGAAGTTTGTATTATAGTAAAGAATCACACCGCCATCCCTTCCGGTTCTATCGGTCCGAAGTAGCGACATAACAGGTTATCTCAGGGTTTAACCATGTCTCTGTAACCATGACGAGGTCCGGCAGTTGTGATGCATGGAGTTCTCTAAGTTCAGCCAACTTGTTTAGAAGACCTTGGGCGTTTGTGTACATGCAAGATAGGGCTTTAGTTGTTAGGAGTGCGTTGACGGATGTCAACTTTGTGTTAGTTTTTAAGCCAGCCATTAGGTGGTCGGCCATTAATTGTTTTTTGGTTTATGTATTTCAGTCATGTTGCATGGCATTATTGAGCGTTCCTGAACAGACGTTTCACTCGTGCTGTGCTGTCCTATTGTATGCCCTGGGCACTGTTGTATCGGTTCTTTTTGTGCGCTGTTTCCAAGGCACATCGGGCAATATGCGCATTCCGCTCGTTGAGTTGTGAAGAGGAAGTGCTGAGAGCAGGATGGACTCTGTCTCAACCGCTGAGTTCAGTGTTATTCGAAGAAATCGAGGTTCACTAGAGTGCACTGAGGTCGGGTGACGCGCTACGCGTTGCAGCATGGCAGGCTCAACCCGAATACCAATCGCCTTGCAGATGGAACTCCACTGGTTACGATCGCCTTGCAACTTGCCTTTTATTGTGCCAGATTAGGATTCCGGAACATTGGTGCACACGAGAGTCAACGCAGCGTGGTTTTGTCTAGCGAGTGTCGACTTTATACTTTTTGCCGACAATCCGGGTTTTTTTAGAAGGCAACACTGGAGTTGACGGTGAAAGCTGCTTTGTGCCGCGCGTGCTCGGTACAGAAGATGCACCTATGTGTGTCGCTCCCGGTGTGTTTGTCGACGCAATCGATGCGTACGTTACCTGCTTGCTATCTGCACCGGATTGCATTCGGCTTTGAGCTGTCGGTGTCATGGCTGAATCTCCAAGTGAAGCGTCTATGGTTGGAAAAGTGGAAGCAGGCATGTTTGAGGCTTGTCCACTTATGGGAGTGAGGTGCCCCAGTGGATTTAGAGTCATAGAAGCTGCAATAAGGTTGGAGCGTCTAGCTCGCTTCTTCTGCTTATATTCGGAGCTTACTTGGGCTGGGTGAGGTATTATCGTGGCCATAGTTACCTTCGTGGGATCGATCTTAGTATTTACAAAACGCGCGATTATCTCAGTCATCCTATCGCAGTTTTTCATTTGCAAAGATAAACAGTTGCCAATTGGAATGACTTGACATGTTAAGCAAAACCACATTGTGTCAGCAACTTGGTTTGTCTGTCCCATTTCTTGGACGGATTTGCCTACACATTGCGGACAGTACAATCTTATGCAGCTAGAACAGGTAACACTGATCTTAAGGACTTTACTGCAATTGTCTGCGCAACATAGGGGACGTTGAACCATTGGAATGCTAGTCGTCCTCTTATTGTTTACAGCAAGGCGTATCTAAGCGCCCACCTTGATGTGTGTTCTTTGCGCCATGGGTGACGCATGAATAGGTCAGAACACGCACACGAATTGAGAGTTGTTCAACCGCACCAAGGTCAGGCGGTAGAAGCAGTTGAAGGTCGAAACGCGCAGACTGTCGGGTTCAGCGATCAATCGACTCGTAGTTGAACACACACATAAACGCAAAACGGCAGCGTGTGTTAATCGGCCTGCCTTAAGCGACAATGCAGGTGGAGCGCTGATTAGCGTCCCTAGAGCTGCTCAGTTGATGAGCGGAGCAAAAAGGCTGTAACTTAGTTATGCTGCAACTTGCAGGGATAGTTGCGGCGTAGTTTGGGAGCCCTCAGTTTCTTCTTCCGAATGAGATTTAAATCTTTTCCGAAAAACCGGTTTGATATAGTTACACAAGTGGAATTCGGCAAAGAATATGCCGAAAAGTGGGTACTAGAGCAAGCGTTTAATCCACACAGGTTAGATCCAAATGTTGGGAAGCACTTAGTAGAGCTCGTCGAACTGGTTCGAACGACCGCACGCACAATATTGTGTTGGGAGAATTAGAGTGGCTACAGAGGGCAAAAAGAGAGTTGAGCTAAAGTGCGGCCGCACGGGAACTTGACTACGAAGTGAGTTGTTAGATTGTCTGGCTCCTTCCAGGCTTCTAAATCGCACGCGGACATACGGTGCCTGTTTGTTATTGAGGCCTAAGCAACACAAACGGTAACGCTGATTCGATGAAGAATGATCTTGTCATCAGCTTAACGATCACTTTTCTTCCAGAAATAGTACGGATACTGTGATGCTTGCTAGTGATCTGAACGTCCAAGTCAGCAAATTATCTTCTCATGAGCTTCATCCGGAAGGAGCCAACACGGTGTAGGCTCCCATAATGATAACGGTGAGCGGCTGCTACACCTGCGTGAAGATGTTCGTTTCTTTTTTGCGAGCACTACCTTCCGACACAGCACCCGCAGAAGAGCAAATTGGCGCCCACCAGCCTTGGCCCAGCCATGGACGTAAATTGACCACATCGCGATTAATTACCACAGGAGAGGCTGCGTCCAAAACTGTTGCTCGATTTGGTGCACGAGTGTAGATTGCGCTCACGCTTTTTTGCGTGTTGATCTTCGGGGGCATTTCGCTGGATATCTGTAACGTCTCTGAGACCGCATAGACACCAGCCAATTGGTGAAGCCAGGTATTCTGAATGCGTAATAAAGTACGCTGACACCAGGGCTGCGTAAGTCTACTGAATACAGCTGAAGACCACTCGTTGCCCATTCGACAAACGTTATTATCATTAGGCAAGTATTCATGTGGCAAATCAAATTGCCAAACTGGACATTGGGTCTCTACACAGTCTCTGGAACTCATGGATGCTCGCTGACGTGTGCCGGTTGGAAGTGAATGCAATGAGACTCGCAAGGCACTTAGAGCGCAACTACGTGTTAGCCTGAAGAGAGAACGCGAAGCCTGGTGGTCTCATCGTGCATCGGAAATGGAAAAATGCTCTGCTGTTGGTAACCAGCAGGAGACCTGGTGTAAGCGAGACCATAGGCGACGAGAGTGGGCAGTCGATCCACAGCTTGTCAAAACGTTTGGAGCGTTATGCCGAACACTTTACAAGACATTTTTAATGATTTGAGTTATCACATTCTTTTTCTGGCATTGAGTGCCCTTCTTCCTGAGCCGTCTCATAATATCCGCCCGCACGCGCAAAATCGAATGTGAGATAAGGCTGTTGAAATTGCATAACGCTGCAGGGGCAGATAGAACTTCCACAGCCCTCTTCAAATTCAGGGGACCTGCTCTGGTTAATTTACACGCGCTACTTGTGAAGCTCTGGGAGCAGCAAAATCTCCCGATAGACTGGAGCCGGTCCGTCATAGTCCCAAATTACAAGAACGCTCCGGTTCGGCAGGAAGCCATCATAGAAGAAGTAGTCTTCTCTTAGGTGCCGCTAAATCGCTGGCGTCTGTCGTCCTTCATAGGCTAACTGGCGCTCGTGGAAGTCAGACTCGTGAGGAACAAGTCGGGATTCGTTGAGTTTTGGGCTGCATCGACCACATCTCCAGTTTGCGTCAGTTGTTGGAGCAACACCATGTTTATTGACAACCCACCGTCGTCGTGGTTCGCGACATAAAAGGTGAGACTGTCTGCAGAGAAAGGGGTGCCCGATAAAAATATCAGAGTGCTCTGCGCGCATAGTTCGGGCAAATTGGGAGTTTCCGGCAAAACTTCGTCGCTCTTCAATATCTCCAGCGATATGAGACAAGGTTGCCAGCTGTCGCCTATCCTCTTTAACTTCGCCATTGAGGAATTCATAGAAGCAGCGCTCGCTGGACACGACCTAGAAGGTGTAGAGCTACTTATTAGTGAGCGACTTCCTGAAGTGGAGCAAGCGGATGATATTGCCCTCATCTGTGATTTCGCCCAAAGATGCCATGCAGAACTGGACCGATTAGCTCTGTCTGTCAATCGCTTCGGGCTATGCTTCGTTCCACCGAAATGCAAAGTACTTATCCAAGGTTGGCAGAGACCCGCCCTTGCGCTAACACTTGTTGGTCATCAGCTAGACGTCGTTTAGAAATTCAAGTCCCTGGACAGCTATATTAGCGTCCGTGGGATCGAAGATGAGATTACGAACCGTATAGCTAAACTCGAGGTGCTTTTGCCAATCTCCGCCACGTGTGGCGCTGACGAATCATCATCCTCGCCTTGAGGGGCACATTTTATAATGCAGCTTTCCGTTCAACCCTCCTATATGGTTGTGAAACCTGGCCCATCAGGTAGACAGACATAAAGAGACTAGTCAGGTTCGATCATGGCTGCTTTCGCAGCTTAGCTTACATCTCGTGGGAGCACCGCGTGAGCAATGAATGTGTTCGGCGTCGTGTATTTGGTGAAGTAAGAGGGAGTAAAGCGCTCAGCACCGTTATATCACGTACGAGGTCCTGATGGCTGGGCCACGTGTTACGCATGCCAGCACACTGACTTCCGCGACGTGCATTGTTTTCGTGCCGAAGATGCGTTTGGAAGAGGAAAAGAGGATGCCAAGCGATAAGTTTGTTGAGAAAAATGAACCGCTGACTTCGAACTTGGAGTCGGTTGGTGTTTCCCAACTGTCTGGCTGTGGTCCCAAGAATGATGAACAGATTTGGTTGAACACACTGATATGGCGAAGAGCCGGCTCCAGTTGCGTTAGTGTTGTGAATTTCTTGGTTTCTCTCCCTACAATTACGATCTCACACGAAATGCATACTATGATACATAACAGTAGAATACCTGCTTTTTGTATTTTTTAGTGTAAATTACTAGTGTGCTATTTTTGTATTGCAGTACTTTAGCTATGGTATGTTTCCCATCGTCAGCTAACGTGCATTGACTTATATTGGCATATGATGGCAAGCAGGAGAACCTTAAGATTAGCAACAACCTTCCTGTTTGCCTCTTATCAAGAGCGCAAAAAGAACTATTCTTGTCGATATCTGGTGCTGAGAAATTGTGCACAGTAAACTACGCAGAAAAGTACCCAGAGAAACTAGGGGCTAATTACGGTTGCGCGCTGCAGTAGGAACCACAGTATTTGTACTGGATCTTTACTGTCATAGAACTGCTCAGCTATGAGGTGTGGACATACCAATGTGCAACTATAAGACAAGCTAATAGGATCTTAGGGAGGTATGGATATGTGCAAAGTAAACATTCGAGATCAGAGCGCCTAGACTTGTCAGCGCCTCAGGATCAAAGACATTAGGCTATCATAGAACCGGAGATTAGACAACCGCTTTTTGTACTGCGCCGTGACCAACTTTGCCCATGTCAACTAACTGCGCACCGCACAGGCCACAGCCACGCAGTCCGACCAGACAGTACGTTGGTGTATCGCACGGTGCCACATGACTACCTCTTACTGCATCCGGCTGTGCGTACAGCGCGTCCCACCGTGTACACGCAGTCTGGAAGCTGAAACTGTGGATTTTAAGCCGAATGCCCTATTCACTCAGCCAACATTGCCAAGAGGTCGTGTGGCATGGTGTATACCAGCCTGATACACCGTACATAGGCTGTATGAGTGCGTCCATGGAACGGTCTTGCGAGTACATGCGTGTTGTTCCTTCAACCAGGATCACGTGTCTACACTCACTAGCACCATCTAACTCTAAGGCCTACACGCGCGCTTTAAGACACTTGCGTACAGCACTTGCATTCCCGGTTTTACGGTATACTTCTAGGGTCCCATAGCTGTGCTTTTCATTTCGCTTGGGTGCAACACAGTCATTATGTTTGATTGGACGGAAATCGAACAGACGTCCATCTCGCAACTGTCAAGTTCTCACGAAGCAAACGTTTGTAACCTAGTGTCACGCGTTGCATAAGCAACCGCCAGATAACATCGTGAACCCAGTAAATCCTTGTGGCATTCGTGGTGGTGAAGTGCGGTTCGGTCCTCTAGGTAGAAATGGTCCCCGACCACCTCACATCCAGCTTCTGCGGCGTGTTGTGTGCTGGGGTGGGGAAGTGGGATGGGTGGTGCATGCTTACTTAGGTTTCTCCGTACAACAACAACAACAGCAGCAGCAGCGGGCGTATACGCCTCACTGACGCCTCAATACCATGCGACCAGTATCAGTCCTGCGCGCGCTGGAGACACCTGTGCAGATCCGAACCGGTGACCTGGACATTGCAAAGGACGCGCCGTAACACACCGACCAGCGTCAAACAATTTATTTCGTGATTGCAAGCATTCCGCTACTTCCATTAGCTAAGCTAAAAGGTAACCCAGAAGATGAGTACTGGTACCCGTGCATTGACACAATGAAGGTGCCGAGGAATCGTGCATTCTCTCGTTCATTACCAACCAATTGTCCATCATGTGGCACATTTACTTATGTTCCTGTTTCTCCATTTGAGCTCCCGGTATCATGTCGAACACGAAAATAAGAAGACGAATGCAATGACACTGTGGCCTAGGAGTAGAGACTTCAGCTGATAGGGCAAAACATTCCTCGTTCGAGTCGTACTGCAGCTTTCACTGTCTGATGAGAGCAGGCAAGTACAAAAACTATTGGGGAGTGCAAGGTTTTCGGGCGCATAACATGCAACATAAATCCGACTGCTTTTTCCACGTTCATAAGTCCTGCAGCACTCCTTTTTATTGCCTTGTTTAACTCATCAGTTGCGATTTTGCTCTATTTTACCGTGGTGACGTAATAATTGATATCTGCGTTTACCGCATATCGGAGCTCTGGCCATGGCTAGTAAAATGAACCCAGGTGTTGGGTCGCAAAGTATGTGTTCAGACATGCATTTCTGTTTAAACACCCAAAATGAAAACTTGTGTCATAACTGTTGACTAAAATAACTCATGCTTCCCGCAACAACTATAGGAATTAGACCCCTAACCCGGTGAAAATGTATGCACCTGAAAGACAAACTGGTCAAGGTACCCTGATAACACTCACAATCGACAACCATGATGTAGTAAAGAAAACGAGAGTTAACCTTAGTGTCAACAACATTACCATGTTAGCGGGAGTAAAGGTTGCGGCTTCAACAGGCAGATAAATGCACAGAGCCTTTTGTATTGTACCCCAAAAGCTTGCTTGTGATCAAGCCATCAAAATGAAAGCGGTGGAGTTGGTAGCTAAGAGGGAAAGGTGTAGCAGCAAGCGATGTGATCGCCCGATGCAGACCTGCGGAGAAGCCAAACAAGCGGGTTACTCGATGCAAATAATTTAACATACAGTTCAACATTCTGCACCGATCTCCGAAGTGTAAAACGAAATAGCAAGTTTAGGTGGAACTAAGGTAAACCGAGGAAACCTTCGTGCTGTTACGCTCTCTCGCTCTGCGATTGTGGACCACATGAAATCCACATGCTTGGAATGAAAACAAGTGTGGTGCGCGTTGCCGCAAAAACGTCCATAGCTGCACCATGGACTACCTCCGAACAGTCAGATTCCAGGGACCGAGTCACGGAACCCAAGCACTTGATGGGCGTAGATTTGGCAACCGAAGTTACCTAAGGCCGACTAGCTAGTAATGAAAGATGCCAACTCGCCAAATGAGTGCCTTCTGAATAAGTGTTGCTTAGTGGCAGGTTGTATCTATTCTACGCTTCGTGCCACACTCCAAGACTGTTATCGCTGTCCGCTGTACTCTTTATGAAGAAAAAGGCAGTATCGTGTATCCAGTCTGGAACATCGCGGCTACTGAAAGGTGCCTTTACCAGCAGCCTAATAAGTTGCGCGAATAACGCTTGTCACAGTGGCCAAGAGAATAGTGACTAGCAAAATGAGCACTGAATAGTAGGGTTTGGAGTGATCAGTTACGAAAGGTAACTAGCTTCAGATACGTGATGGATTGGATGAAGCACCACGCATGAAAATTTTAAGATATAAATTTGGGTCCACGCTTCCGTATGGATCTAAGTGCTTCTGCATCCTTCCATCTCGTGTAAAATCACTTGCAACAATGCAAGCGCTGGTGCGCTGATGGCACCTTGCACTTAGATAATCCACACATAGAGAACACTTGAACTGAAGTGCAGTGTTCATAGCATGCGAACGCCCTTGAATCGGAAATAGTCCGAAAGTTCGAGGTGATCGAGTTTTAGCTTAAGTAAAGACGGGCACAGGTTGAGAATACGCCTTGCACTTCAGACGCACAGCTGGAGCTTCAAAAACCCCAAAGAGCAACCGCTAATCGGTGTAGGAATCGTGGCTTTGAAAGCCACCAGTTGAAGTCACATACCTAAACGATGTATTTTCAGTAATACTACTCGTCTTAAAACGAAATCATTATTGGTAACTGAGAAGATATTGGCAATAAGCTAAACTGCAGTGAATGTTAACGAAACGGCAGTTACCAACTAACAAGTTAAGTGGTAAGCGACAGCATCAGATACTTTTAATGGCGTAAAAGAAGTTGCCCGAGATTAAGGCTACATCACTGAAAATTAACACCACTTCAGAAGGCAAAGTTGTGTCCAAACTTACTCCTTCGGGCAGGTCTCCAATGTAATACTCTTTCAGAATATTCAATACATGATCCTCGTAATGAAAAGCATAAAGAGCCCAGTATGGAGAGACATCGCCACCGGCTGCCAGGAGTATTTTGTTTCCTCCTGGATGGATGTCCACAAACTCCGTCACATCGTAAACTTTACCCTGGTAGGATACCCAGATGCCACCATCATCGACGGATTTATGTTTTGCAAGTTCCTCCGGTGTGATGATACGGCCACTTGATGAGGAGTCCTTAACAGATGAGGTCTTGCGTTCAACAGTAGTGCTTTCTGTTTTTGACTCAACCTTGTTCTTAACAAATGGTATTACGAAGGCGAATAGTGCAAAAGCGTAAGGTAGGGTCCCGTCAAGCTGAAAGTGATACTAAAACACCGCTGCAAGGTACCTCAAGACTAGGGGAATGTCGTTTGCTTTTGCTATAAACAACAGACGGTACGAGTGGAAATGTAGAGCTTTGAATGGTAGTCCGCAGAAAAATGAGTTTTTCTGTGGAGAAAATGTGGACTGGCTGTGAATAATTAAAATGCAAAATTAGGATGCAAAGTTACCTCAACTGCAAAGAATGTCGAATCACGGACAAACAATCGCCATTCTGTTAGTAGATAACGATTCCCGGCATGAAAGCAAGAAACTATTTTTCTTGCTGTAAGATGTATGCATGAAATCCATGAGTGGGAAAATACCTAGAGAGAGAAAATAGACCGTAAAAGTAGGACCCATTGAAAAGAATGTCTGGACAAATAGCAGCAAATCATGGAATCATAAGCTACAGTTCAAGACACATGGAAAAAAACGTTTATGTGAGAAAACCATTCTTTAATCAACTCGACATTTCGCCTCCTGTATCATCAGTGTGCAGAGTAGCAGCGAAAGTGAAGCCATGATCCTCATGATTTCGGTGAACTAAGTAAGCCCAACCTATCTCCTCACGACCGCCTGCACATATCCGGAGGTGCTGATGCAGCAATCACATGTTAAGTCGAAGTATATGCATCATTCTAAACTGGTAAGCTGGATTTCCGTTTAGAGACATCCAATCGTAACTCATTCGAGGCGATCAACTAAGGAACGGTACCAGCGCGTTTCGATGAGTAGGCTGCACTCTTGACGCAATCAGTGACACCTTTGTCAGTAGCGTAGCATGCTGCTACATGCAGAGGATATGAATGCGCGAGTAGGGCATTTGAACTTTTCATCTGGGTGGGATTTTCAGGTTTAAGATTGACAGCGCCGAGCGTTAGTTAAAATTGCGTTTCCACCCTCAGTTATTGCTAAGTGCAAGTGCGTTCAGACGCAATGAACACCGATGTACATATGCTGGCTCACAACAGGTTACCAGCGATGAGTCCAAATGGATCTACTGCCATAAGCTTCAGGTGGTATGGTTCAATACAAGATTATCGCTTGTGTTGGAATACACAACCACAGTCCGACCTGTCCTGGTGTGTTACTGGATGTCCTTAAGCTTCGCCTACAACAGAGCAAAAGATCTGTAGACTAACAACCAGGCCGTCTTGGATCTGGAAAATGTCTATCAGGAACCGGCACTACACTAAGCGTTCGCCTGCGTTCTCGAATTGCGTCGAATTTCGGCGGAATACGGTTGCTACTTCTGTGCTGATTCCAGAGCTAATTGTGAGCAGACATCTCGCGTCAGCGCACCGAAAACTGAATATCCGGAAGGTCCGTGACCCAGAAGAAATCCAGGAGAATAATTGGTGCTCTCACTGAGTACGGTGCAACCAGACGGATTTCCATGTACCAGCTAAAACGGAGATCACCGATGACCAGTAGAAACAGACTGAAACAACTAGCTGAGGGGGTAGTGGTGCAGAGGTGGCATCTAATTTCTGTGTGCTATTCCAGCTGATTATCAACAGTGAGGCAATGAGAAACAGCACCGGTGCTCAGTTCACGATGGGAATGCCGTCTGCTTTAAGCGGAAGGGCATGCTGATCAGCAGTTCAGTTAGTTCACCATCTCACAGCCGATACGTGCTCAGGTACTGCATAGTGAATAAACATCGAACAACATAAAGGCTACAAACGATTCAATGACCAGAAGACTCGCAGTTCTCCGCACTTTTCTCCCTGCGGATCCTGAGTTTAACATTAATATGATAGTTCAATAAGGTATGATGGGATAAAAAGCATAACCTTATAAAATCCAAAGGATTGAAAATGCACAAGAATATAAAAATCGAAAATGTTCCAACGTGGAACGTGAATCACCAGTAGTAAAGACATCGCACTTTATCACACAGTTGTATTACGTTTATCACTAAGATGAACGTCTACAAGCCTCGAATGTCGTAATATTTGTTGCGTTCACCACCTATGTTGGTAATGCGCTCCAGTGGGAACAGATTCCAAGAGAGCAAAAATAATTCCTGCAATCCAAACGGGAGTGTTGCGTTACTAGTTTCAGGTGATGGCCTCGATATATTTTGTAAGGGGCTAGGTTCAGCAGTGATGTACATGGATGCTCCGTTTTAGTTCGTATCCTGTAAGTGAGAATGACATCTCCGTGAAGCCGTCGGTATTCTGGGAAGAACACAACGAGTAAACAAAGGCGCAGTTCGTAACTGAGACCGGATAGTCCACGTGTTGCTTTGGTGGTTCTTTATTAGGGTTGCTTCAACGAATATCTCGTTTTAACCATGGGCGCCAGGTTTGAACCGCATATTCAACATGCGGACGATGATATGCGTTAATAAACAGTGGTACTAGCCATCGCTCAATGGTGCCGAGAGCACGCCTCAAAAGCCTCAGGTTTAAGTTCGCCACATTCGCTGCACGCAAGCACTGGAGCAAATTGCCAAGATTTTCTTGAACGATGATACCTAGGTCGCGTTCACCAGTCACTAGTTGCAAAACGTGATTCCCAAGAAGATATGTGTAGCTGAAGCTGCTACTCACCGCCAGCAGGTGGCACTTTGCAGGGTTCATTAGAAGCTGGTTCCTTTTAGCCACTTCGTTAATCCAGTCCAGATTGTTCTGGAGATAGGCACGGACGGATGCTGAGCGAATCACTCTTTATATTTTAGCATCATCTGCAAATATCTACACCGGGGATAAAATGTTTTCCGGGAGGTCATTTATGTAAACTAAAAACACCATACCATGGATACCGTAGGCGGCAAGCTTATGCAGGAGAACGAAGTTATTGACCTTGTCAAATGCCTTAGAAACATCTAAGTGTATAGCCGCACTTTAACTCGGCTCTCGCTTTGCCCTCTGTAGTTACTCTAATTCTGCTCACACAATATTGTGTGTGCACTCGTTTGAACCAGTTCGACGAGCTCAACTCATTGCTTCCCACCTCTCGGATCTAACTTGTGTGGATTATACTCCAGTTCTCAGTTTTGGCATGTTCATTGTCCAGTTTTACGTGAGTAACCACAAAATTCTGGAAATTTTCAGAAAACATTTTGGTTTCATTCGGAAGAAGCTGAGGACTTCCAAACTACCCGGCGACCATCCCTGCAAATAGCTGTATAACAAAGTTACAGTCATTTTGGTTCGTTCGTCTACTGAACATCGAGTCCGAGCGCCTACGGACGCGTATCAGCGCAACACCTCTATCGTTGCCTAAGACAGGCCGGTCAATACACGCCGCCGCTTTGTGTGAGTGGGTAGCTTCAACTGCGAGAGGCTTGATCGCTGAACGCCTCAGTCTGCGCGCCGCGCGTTAGGGAGACGGTGAGAAATATATCTGTTACGGCCGACTAACATTGGTGTGGGTTGTACAACTCACAACTCGCGTGGTAGCCGGGAATTCTTCTACCTCGCGCGGTAAATCAGAGAACGACGGATATTCAAACTTATAATTGTCCTACCACGGATTACCGCTTAACGGCAAAGTATATGAGCAATTTTAGGCCGTAAGTGACCACCAAACATCCCCTCAAACCACCTAAACCAGAAGATACGGAACATTAGATGCTTATTCCGTGTGATCCCCCATAGTTAATAAAGGCCACGAAAACAATATGGCAGCTTGCTAATGTCTTCCGAACACGAAATGAAGGAAAACTGGCAAGCAAATAAATCACGTAATCAATGTTGTGCAAACGTGCGCATTGGTGTTCCATCCCAACCTAGAATAATGTGTAATAATGACGTTGGAGTGCATAGAGGCCTTCCTGCAAGTGCATAACTATTTTAAAGCGTTAAATTTTGAATGTGTTCCTTGCGCATTTGCAATCGCAATCTTCTCTGTATCTTTTCAATTTTAGTACATTGACAGCCGGAGCGAGTACAGAAGGCGGCGCAATCAGCATTTGAATCCCGACCGCACGGCTGACAATCCGGTAGGTCACCACTAGGCTATATTCGGGTCGTCCCTGGCGTTTATATGTTAGGGGACAAAGCGTTCCTTACACAATTTACAGTTTTATAGGTTAACAAAGCTGCATAACACCAGTTCAGCATTTCGTCAGCATTTTTTTGCAGAATTTGGTCGCTACAGGTGGTAGAAGAATTGTCCACTACCAACTGGCGTACGTGTTTTGAAGCGTTTGTTTCGCGCACACGCCGCTCGGACAGACTTTGCTGCAAACGATAATAGGGCAACAAGTATTCCGATGGTGTAGCCTGGCCTATGTTCCTTAGATAATTGCGGCAGAGTCCTTAAGATCGGGGTAATCTGTTCTAGCTGCGTTACATCGTACTGTCCGTAATGTATAGGCAATTCCATCCGAGAAGAGAGACAAACCAACAAAGGTATTGACACATTTGGATTTTATCCAACATGTCAAGTTATTGCAGTTGCCAACTGCTTATCTCTGCTCATGAAAATGTGCAACAGGATGACAGAAATAATCGCGCATTTTGTAAATACCATGATCGCTCCCTCAAGGGTAAGTATGTCCACGCTAATACCACAGGCAGCCAACGTAAGCTCTGACTCTAAGCCGAAGAAGATAGCTGGACTCTCCAACCCTATTGCAGGATCTGTGTCTCTAAATCCTCTGGGTCACCTCACTCCCATAAGCGGACAAGTCTCAAACATGTCTGGTACCACTCCTTCAATCATGGACACCTCACCTGAAGACTCAGGCATGTCACCGACAACTCAGAGCCGGAGGCAAGCCGTGGCAGACAACAAACAGGTACCGTACGCATCGATTGCCCCCTATAAACAAACCGGGAGCAACACACGTAGGTCCATCTTGTGTAACGAGCACGCGTGGGGCGACGCAACTTTTACTGTCAATTCCAGCAATACCTCCTAAACAGCTCAAATTGCCAGCAAGAACTTCAACCCCACAACTCGCTGGACAAAATCATCCTGCGTTAACTCACATGTGCACCAATGTTGCCGAGTCCAAATATGGGACAATAAAAGGCAAGTTGCGAGACGATCGCAACCGGTGGTTCTATATATGATGCGGTTGGTATTCGGGTTGAGCCTACTAAGCTGAGACGCGTAGCGCGCCACCCGAACTCAGTGCACGCTAGTGAACCTCGATTTCTTCGAATAACTCTGAACTCAGCGGTCGAGACAGAGCCTGTCCAGCTCTCAGCAGTTCCCCTTCACAACTCAACGAGCGGAGTGCGCATATTGCCTGATGTACCTTGGAAAGATCGCACAAAAGAAACAGGTGAGCAACGCGGCATTCCTAATCGCAATAGTATGAAAACTATGTTTGTTCATGGTGTTCCCGAGCTTCTGGATTCTCCTGATCATGATGCGCAAACACATGACAGGAAGCAGTGGTGCTACGTCCGCAAATCACTCTCTCATGACAATGTTATTACGAAATCCTTGACAAGAGTTCCGTCATCATCTAATTACAAGGGATGCGGTCTAAGATTAATGAAAGTAGGATTACACTCTGAGGGAATGACGCAAGTTCCATTGGATAACTGATCAAAGTTTCGCGACACCTTGCCAAGCGGGCTCCGGCTAAAGGCACTAGGCGTACGACCACAAGTTAAAGGCAACTCGATAGAACTTGCAAGCGCCGTAAATTCTTTGTCTGCACACTCCTGCAGAAATACCGACACAACAGTACCCACGGGAGACAACAGGACAGAAGGCAGCAGGAGTGAAACTTCTGTTCTGAAACGCTCATCGGTGCCATACAACTTGACTGAAATTTATAACTCAAAGAACGCTTAAAGGCCGGCCACCTAACGGTCCGCTTGAAAACAAACAAAAATTTGTCATCCACCAACGCACTACTGACAGCGAAAACACTATCCTGTATGTACAAAAAACCCTCAAGGCCTTCTATGTAAGTTGGTCGAACTTAGAGAACTCCAGAACTCACAATCGCGGGAGGTCAAGGATGATTACAGAGACATGGCTAAACCCTGAGATAACCGATTCCGAGATCAGTTTATCCGGTTTGTTGCTGCTTCGGAACGATAGAACTGGAAGGGGTGGTAGTGTGATTCTTCATTGTAATACAAACCTCCGATGTGAAGTTATCGATCACCCAGAAATCCGAGCTCCTGATTCGCTTTGGTGCCGCTTATGGTTGCGAAACAAGGACACATGTCTACTAGCCGTGATTTATCGCCCACCAAACTCAACGTCGGAAATGGACTCCAAACTGAACCACGTTTTTCAGTTTGCCTTGGACAAGTCCTACATCCACATTCTTATCGCTGGAGAACTCAATGTGTACGACATGGAAACGCCAGCAACCGACGGTACGTAGTTTAAAGCCTGCTTGTAGAAGGTAATTGCTAGCCATCCTCTGTACAACCACGTAACCTCTCCCATCAGATTTCGAACTGCTAACAAGCCGTCGATACTCGATCTTGTGCTCACTAACAAAGAACTCATGGTCGACGGGATAGTTACAAGCACGTCATTGGGTAGCAGTGATCATGCAACTCTATTCTTTGACTATATATGCTACCGAGAGTATCCAGAAAAGGAGGATGATAGTGCATATTGTCACGCACTATAACGTACTATTTACGCATGTTAAGGATACGTCTTGGAGTTCCTTAACGATATGCCCTCCAGACGTTTCCTAGGAAATGTTCATAAGGACCTTTAGCATACTGGTAGCGCACGGATCGGAGCAGAAGTCCTTTAAATCTGTAAACAAATATAAGTCATTTTTGAGGAGCAGAACACTTAAATGTATGTCCAGGAGGGATTTGGCATGTGGAGCTCGCAAGGACTGCGCAAATGCCGGAACCTGGATTGCATACATGAAACATCGTGACTTCTGTGTGAAATTGATCCGCGAGTACAAGGTCACGCATTAGCAGGAGTTAATGAAGAGATCCTGCACGAACCGCAAACTTCTGTACGTGCATGTTAACGGCCTACGAAAGGTGAAGCGGGGGATTCAAGCCCTAGTCATGGCTGATGAATGCACGTGGTCAGCAATGGAAGCAGCCGATCTCCTACGGTTTCATTACTCCCAAACTTTCCAGCAGATAACCAGCCCACATCTCTTCGTTTCTATTACTCCACGGTCTGGTTTATACAACATAACCTTCACTGCGGTAGCTGTGTTAAGAAAGTTGTTATACCTGCGTATCCACATTTCTCCTGGAGTCGACAACATTCGACCGAACGCGCTAGTGATCTGGTAAAACCACTGACGGTTTACTATCAGAGATGTTTAGAGGAGAACCGTATTCCACCCGTATGGAAGCGAGGGGTCACCATTCCTATCCAGAAAGGAGGTAGCCGCAGTGATCCTGCCAACTACCGTCCAATAACGCTACTTCCAGTACTATCCAAAGTTATGGAATCAATCATAGCAGATGCGCTAATGCAGTATCTGGAAAGCCACAACTTATTAGCCTCAGAGCAACATGTCTTCCGTCAAAAGCGTGCATGCACAACAAACTTATTAATTGCACGTTATAGCTGGACTGAAGCTGTTGGTGACGGAGCAGGAGTCCATGTCATCTACCTGGACTTCTCAAAAGCCTTTGATCACTTAGACCATCGAATTCTCGTTCACAAGCTTCGGAACTACGGCAGTGGCTACCCAATCCTGAGTTGGATAAGCAATTTTCTATACTAACCTCGGTGGGAGGTGAGAGTCCTGGAATCTATGTCCGATGCAACTGATGTGGGGTGTGGTGTACCACAAGGCTCGGTGCTAAGGCCTCGTCTATTCTTGGTGTTCATTAAAGATTTGGCGAGATTAATTGTTTCCGAATTCCTAATTTTCGCGAATGATATCAAGATATGGCGAATGATCAGAGGATCAGACGGCCAAGAATGGTTGCAGTTCGATCTTAACACGGTGTCGAACTGGTCAGTACAAAACTCCCTACCATTCAACGTAGACAAATGTCGCGTTATGTAATTACGCCATAGACATAACTACACCTATTTGCTTCGGGCACGCGAATTGTAGACCAACCCGAGGAAAGTGACCTAGGTGTGCTCGTACAGGGTGACCTCAACTGTTCAAAACACGTTAAGGTAGCTGCGAAAAGAGGCAACCAGCACGTCGGCATGCTGCGAAAGGGAGATTTGACCCATCAATCTTCCCCACGATGCACAATTCCTACGTGCGCCCACATGTTTAATACGCTATCCAAGCTTGGCAACCTTGGTTGAAGCGCGACCTAGAGGTATTAGAGGCACCACAAGGAGGAGCAACAAAGAATGTAAAGGACCTGCGCTATCACTCTTACCACCGAAGGCTGAAGTTGCTGGGAATTTTCAGTGGACGCTATCGAAGGTTACGCGGCGATCTCATATTAGCGTATGAGATACTGAGTGACCCCAACCACGTATGCTGTCATGTGCTGAAAGTTAGCCGCAACACGCAGCTCAGCGGTAACAGTTGGATTTGGGGGAACAATATAATCGTCTGGAGTGTCGACGGAATTACTTTTCCCTTCGGGTTTGCCGACCCCTACTTTGGACACTTTCAAAAAACGCTTGGAAGTTGCTCTTAGCTCCCAAAACTTTGTTACCTAAATTACGCCATTTTGGATTAGGCGAATCATGCCCTTCTACAGGATTTATGTGTCACATGGACCCAAGAATGCGGCGGATCAGTGAGTGGTCATATTTTACTTTTCCTACGCATTACATCAACGATCACTGCACCCGTGTATTTCTGCATGCTTACACTCGATATTTAGTTTACACTGACGGTATTTATCAACGCATTTATCTCGGAAGACGCTCGGTAAATGATCCACAAATATTTTGATTGCATCGTATCCATTCCAACCATCCTACGAGACGTGTCAAGAGCTTACTTTACCCCGTGATAAACCATTGTTCATTGTTCCAGTAAATCACGTCTATGGGGACTCCTTCATCAGTCGCTCTGGTCCATGAATCCCGGGAGAGGTGCAGATTGGTGAGACAAGATTGTCTGCCTCTGAAACCATGTCGGACATTGGAAATGATTTGTGGATTTTCAAAATATCGCATCAGTTCGTCTGCGATTACCGATTCCAGAAATTGCAATAAAACAGGTGGAAGGGCACTAGGTCGGTTGTTCGCATAATCATCATTCGTATATCTGGGTGAGGATTCCACGTTTCCAATCAGATGGGAATGTATAGGAAGTCAAACAGACCCTGGGAAATTGCTTCAAGATGTACTGCTATGGTAGAGGTAAAAGTTTTAAGTACATTGGGCTGATCTTGTTGATTTCTGGAGCACTGTTTTCCCGGAGAGATTCTAATTTGTTCACGATGGCCTCTGCGGTAAAGATGACAATGGTTAAGTTGGCGGCATCTGTTGGGAGTTGATAGAGCAAAGGCTCCATGGTATTTGTAGCCACCGCACCAAAGTGTAGGAGCAGTGCATACGCGGGATCCACAGCAGTAATCGTCAAGCCGCTGGCCGTCTTGAGTGGTGGTATTCCAGATTTAACCTTTCTCTTATTGCTCACATACCTGTGTAGCAATTTGTTGTTACTCGCAAGCTTCAGTACCATGGTCTTCTGCCACTCGTACTTGTCTGCCCTAATAAGTGACGTGCAGCGGCTTTTGGCTCTTTTGTAATTCTGCCAAGAGGTATCACATGGGCTTGGCGTATGTTGATTCCAAATAGCATCTCTTCTGTTGATCCTTTTACTTATTATGCTTCGGATCCAACTGTTGGCCCGGCATGATACCCGTAATGCCACAACTTTTGAGGCTGCTCGTATGACCCAGTTAATTATACTATTCAATTCATTCCATGCGTCGTTCAAGTACTGTGCGCCTGTAGGCCCAAGTCAACAGCTGTTGCTAGGTTGTGAAGTTTGGAATAGTCAGTAGTAGTTCGTTGGGTTTCGCGTTCTTCTAAGCAATACTGACACAACACACAACCAAATGTTAGAACTGAATAGTCGCTGCTGCCTGGTAGAGGGTCGTTTGCAACTACGCAACCATCAACGTTTCATTTGTCATTATTAGGTCCAGTAGTGATGGCTTGTTTGAATCGCGGTGTCTGGTTGGCCGATGCACCTGATTCTACGAAACTACTTTATGAATTCAGGGAGTTTTATTTAAGTGATGGTCCATTAGGGGACACTGAGACTATTGAAGGAACATTAAAATCGCTTATTATAAGGTAATGAGAGTACATTTTTTGAAAGTGCGTAGTGGAGTGCGCTTAACCGAATGTCATCCCTGTCTGCGGAGGATTTCGGTGGCCTGTAGACAACTGCTGAGGCACTAATCAGCAGTCTTCTTCTGCGATCCACCATCTCAACATGCTAGTTGTAATCGGCAAAATAATGCATCAGGAATAACAAAGGAGTATTCGGTAAGGACTTGACATTTAAGGTAGTCTCGTCAGTAAATGGAAACACCGCCACCGCGAGACGGACGATCATTTCGAATGACTGACATTTAACAGAATTTAATATTTGAATCTAGTAGGTCGTTTAACATCCAAGCTTCAGTCACTGCTATGATGTCGCAATTTGTTGCTTCATGTCGATGGCGCACTTCTAGCAGCTTAGATTAGAGGTATTGAGCATTGGTGAAGCAGAAGTGTATTTGTTGACGAATTAGGAGCTCGGTTTTCTGTGATTGCCCGGCACAAATAGTAACGGTCTGCTGGCGCTCTTTAAAACGTGCTTTTACGGTTGACTGGTCGGAGTTAGGAGCAACTGAGATTGGCTCATCTGTAATTGTGGTCTGTACTGTTTGAAGGAATGGTCTTAGACTTGACTCTGGAAGTCCAAATTTCCTGTTGTTATGTCACGCTTGGATTATTATTGTTACCATCTCGGGCGTAGCCAAGATAATCTAAAAAAGTTTTGGCCCACCGCCATGGTAGTTTGAGGAGGCAACTAGGCGGGTGACGTCAAAAGCGACCATATTTTGCATGTTATAAAGTTCAGTAATGTACCTCCACTATTCGACGGCGTGTTTTATCGTTCACTGTTGTCGTCATGCTTTAATTCTGATACACCGTGAACCAGTGCCACATACTTCGCCTCATTTTGATGTGACACGTTCGGTTCAACTTGCCGCTTCTGTCTTTCTGCCCATGGCTTCTTCGGAAAAACGCGGGCACTGGCAGACGCATTTACTAGAATGTGGCTTGCTAAGAGAACATCTGCCAGATCCCGTGTTTTGCCAAACGTTAAGCGCAGTAACCGAGGTTCCCCTACGTGGGAGAACTTTCAGCCCGAATGCACAGTTTATCTCATTCCATCTGTTTTGCTCCTCGGTTTGTCTACCTGATGGTTTCTGGAATGTTTGAACGCATCACTGTCAACGCCTTTTGGTTGTGTGTTAATTGTTTGTTCTGCGATTCCTTGTGAGAAGTTTGTCATGTGAGAGTATATGGCTTGTCTTCCGCGGAAGACAGACCAATGTTACAGCAAGACTGTTTACGTGCAACGCCGCTAGTTGCAACATCTGTAGGAGTCAAGTGTTGTTGCCCAGCTAATGACGGTGGAGATCGCGCACATTTTGTATTACTCGGAATTCATTGTTACATTTCTTGAGACTTGGGAGACCGTACAACCAGCCTGTCTTCACTGCTGTTTGTCACCAATGTTGTTTGCCATTCACTGCACCGCGCAGTATTATTGCTAGATAACTTTTGTCTTTTAACAGGCCTGGGATTTGGACTAGATAACACATTAACCTGCAACTCGAGTTCAGAGACTTTCCTTCCAGTGTCGAGATCAGTTCGGTTTGCTCTGCCAACGTAACATACAATACTCCACACCTTGCCGTAAGCGTTTGAACAATCTTACTTATGAAGCTATGTGAACATAAGTTACAGAACCACAACCTATCTGTCGATACGCTGTTACTTCCGTTACGTTTAATGTTCACATTTGTTGCGTCGTAGGAATTGACACAGAACGAACACCTGCTTCTTGGTATGATCTCTGTTCCCTGCTTGTCTGAGCTACGATTGACCTCGGGTTTGTCGCTCACTAGGTTTGCGGTCGAAAAACTTCTCCGGCCCATGGCTCAGAGAGGAGCTGTCAGTGGGTTTGGTAGTGGTGCGTCACTAGGCGCACAGGTGGACCAAATCATACAGGCTTTGTCAGTGAAATGTACGTAAAAAGATGGTTGTAATGTGAGACGAGAGAAAAGTCTGTAGCTACGGTATACAGTGGTGCACAGCATTAAGTTCCACCTTTTCTGGTAGCCTTAAAAATGCTCTGTCAAATGGTATCTCAAAGGTACTGATGAAACCCAAACAAGCAAAGGTTCACACGTTGGTCTCAGTGAATAGACTTTTGAATTCGGTAATAACGCAGCTGATCATCTACCGTCTTAGGACGAAGAGGAGTTTCCGGACGAGTGAAAAATAGGCAAATTTGCTACCGGGCCACAGAATTATTCAGTAGCATGTTGTATGTAAGCTCATACATACCAAACGTAAACAACGGATATGTACTTGCATTTCAAGAGCTCGTTTGCCTCAGCTTATTAATCCGTTCTGTAGAGTATACATGCACGGATAGTACTCATATGAAATACATGCTCTGTTCTCGAAAAAAGAGTTCACAATAGAGCCCACAATGAGTTAACAGAGGTATCCTCAGGAACTATTTGTGTCCATCAGGGTTGTCTTATTTTCCCATTTCGATTCCAGTGTGTTACTGACTCAAAGAAAGAGTTGTCCCATATACTCAGGGAAAATGATTGGTTAGAGCTACGAAGGTGCCAGCGTTTTGCTGTCTGTCGATGGGAGGTGACAAAGGAAACTCCAGCAGTTGACACCGGTTTAAACCATAAAAGCGAAAATTGCCTTCGGTGAGAGTGCACTCTCACCAAGGCTCCTCTGCGCTACCGCACGCTACTCAACTACGCACTGATGACGTCACCTCGATTGGTGACGAAACGTTTGCAAAAAATTGTTAAGCTCAGAGAACAGTTCAACCGCCATATGAACAACCTGAGTTTCCAGTCTTCAATTCTATAGCATGGATATTTGTCACCTGGCGAAGCCAGGTATTCTGAATGCGTAACAAAGTACGCTGTCATCTGACCTGGTTAAACGCACAATGAACACAGTCGAGGTTCAATGGTCGCATATCCGCCAGACGTTATTAGCAGCAGGCATGTCTTCATGTGGTAGATCAAATTGCTAACCTGGACATAGGGTCTATACATAGTCTCTAGAACTAATGAATGCTCGCCGAGGTATTCCAGCTGCAAGCGAATGCAATGAGATTCCCAAGGCTCTTAGGGCGAAACTACGTGCTATCCCGAAAAGGGACCGCGAAGCCTGATGGTCTCGTCATGCCTCGGAGATGGAAACAGTTGCTATCCTTGGTAACCATCGGAAGTTATTCCGTCGGATACAAAAAACGGGCAGCAGAAAACCTGGTGTTAACGAGGCGATACGTGACGAGAGTGGACAGCCGATCCACAGCTTGTCAAAGCGCTTGGAGCATTAGGCCGAAAACTGAGGAGCAGTTCAGTCAGTCAGAGGCGTCAGTTTCTACATCGGCCAATCACCGCCCTAACCTCTGGGCCGTTCCCTTGGATGCGTCTTCACACGCAGAAATCGAACGTGAGTTCAGATGGCTGAAAGTTAACAAGGCCGCCGGAGCAGATGAACTTCATTCAGCCCCCTCAAATTACGGGGACCTGCTGTTTTGGACGATTTACACAACTTACTAGTGAATCTATCGGAGCCAGAGACTGTCCCGACAAACTGGAGGCACTCCATAATAGTTTCAATTTTCAAACGGGGCTCGCGTTTCCAATGCGGCAGTCGTAGAGGAATCTATTTGATCTCTGTTGCCTCTAAATTGCTCGCACCTGTCATCCTTCATAGACTGGCTGGC
This sequence comes from Dicrocoelium dendriticum, assembly GCA_944474145.2. NCBI lineage: Eukaryota > Metazoa > Platyhelminthes > Trematoda > Plagiorchiida > Dicrocoeliidae > Dicrocoelium > Dicrocoelium dendriticum. Next base: position 45,724,764 of record OX104065.1, read on the forward strand.
ACTCGCGAAAGTCAGATGCACGAGGAGCAAGCCGGGTTTCGTCGAAATCGAGGTTGCATTGGCCACGTCTTCACAGTATCTCAGTAGTACGAGCACCGCCATGTTTATTGGCAACCCACCATAGTCGTGTTCCTAGACATCAAGGGGCCATTGATTCGGTTGATCGATATGCCCGAGAAACATGTAAACATTATCCGAGTATTATACATGCCTAGCTGAGGCAAAGTGAAGGCTTATGGCAAGCTGTCGCCCCGTTAATATCACAAGCGGTGTAAAACAAGGTTCCCCGCTGTCACCTTCCTATTTTAACTAGGCCACTGAGGAAGTCATGGAAACGGGGCACGACTTGGAAGGTGTGGACTTGCTCCCTGATGAATGGCTTCTCGACTTGGAGTATGGCGAGGACATTACGCTCGTCTGTGACAGGCCCCGAACGTACCAAGCTACATTGGATAAATTTGCTCTGGCTGCCAGTCGTTTCGGGCTATGCTTTGCACCGTCAAAATGCAAAGATCTTCTCTAAGATTGGCAGAGACCCACTTCTTCGCTGACCCTTGGCAGTGATAATTTAGAAGTGGACGGGAAATGCAAGTACTTTTTGCAGCTATATCAGCTCTAGCGGAACGAGAGATGAGATCACGAACCGTATAGAGAAAGGTCAATGTGCTTTTGCTAATCTTTGCCATCTGTGGCACCGGCGTGACATCACTTTCGCTCTGAAGGGCAAAGTTTACGATGCAGTCGTCCGTGTATCCCTTTGGCACGGTTGAGAAACTTGGCCCATCAACGCGACAGACATAAAGAAGCTAGTCACGTTCGACAAGCGCTGCCTTCACAGCTTAGCTCATGTCTAGTGGGAGCATCGCGTGAGCAATGAATGCGTTCGGCGTCGCGTATTTGGTGCAGTAAGTGGGAGTGAACCGCTCAGCATCGTTATATCCCGCACTAGACGCCGATGGTTGGCTTACGAGTTGCGCATGTTAGCCCACCGACTCTGCGACGTGCGTTGGTTGCGCGCAATGGATGTGGATGGACGAAGAGGAGGGGAGGTCAAGCGATGACTTGGTCAAGAGGGATGTAGTCCCTCACTTCGAACTTGGCGTAGGTTGGTGTTTCCCGACTGCCTGGCTGGGGACCGAAGGATGATGAACACCTTTGGTTGGATACACTAGCTGACATGGTGTAGAGGCGATCACAGTGGCGTTTGTGCTGTGAGTCTCTTTGTCTTCCCTTACCCTTTGTCTTCCCCCTCCAACAACCATCAAAAAGGTGCTATTGGCATTAGGTTACTTTTTTATACCTTTTAAGTCTGCTTTGCTAATAGCTTACTTTTGTATTGCAGCACAGTAGCCAAGGTGTGTTTCTCATCCTCGGCTAAAGTGCATTGAGGATGATGATGAGTAGGGGTTTTAGTGTTTTTACGAAGCTTCGACGCAGCTAGACTCAAAGAAGTAGCCACAATACATCCAGGAAAGCGCTTTCCTGGATGTGTAGTGGATGCCTGTTTGAGTCGAGCTGTGACTAATCATTTGTAGATGTATTAGCAATAAAGCGTGCTTGGTAGAAGTCTTCTCGGTTGACCTGTTGAAAGTCTGGCAAGTTAAACTTCGTACAATTCCAGAGCAAAAAGAGGTGGTTCGCTTGATTTGAGATGTTTTCAAGGCGTTTAATATGGTCGCCCATCGGGCATCGTTCATGTCAGGTGGCATCAATAAGTTCTCATTGGTGGGAAGTGTAGGTGAGCCATAAGTTGTTTAGGTCAACAAATAAGATTAAGTGAGTTGTAAGTGAGTAAGTTTGTTTACACCAGCGTTAATTATGGTCCCACATTCTTGTAGAGAAGATCTATGCTTCAGTTACTAAATAGGAAGGCATGGGGTTTCAAGAGTGTAACCACTGGTATTGTAGCAAGTAATGACGATGCCGACTATCAAAACGAGAGTTGCTCACGTGTGGTGGTAGCACCAGTTGGGTACTATGGAGTAGCAAAGTTGTGCATTCGGAACAAACAGTATTTACCTGCATTGCATTATACCCTAACACCGTTTGCGTTGGATCTGCTATATGCTTTATCTACGCCGCACAAGTACGGTGTCACTAACAGTTGTTACAGGATAAAATATATGAAGTGTACGTTCTCATGCTTGTCGAATACATACATATTATTTTCCATCTAAAATATCCCTTGAGCGAAAAGGTGGCGGAGAGCAACGATTGGTGATTTTATCAGTACCGGATTCAATTATATACTCCTATGACAGAGAAATCTCATGATCTCTCTTCATGAATATTACTACCCCGCTCAAAGTGTCTTGTCCGACTGAGACAATATATACGTTTCACCGTTTCACGATAAGTTGGTCAGTTCCAGATGACTTTACCACTTTCTTAAGAACCCAGGTCAAAGAAGAACCAAAGCAAGCAGACGGAAACGCACATGACCTGAGTTCATACTCCAGCTTCAAATAAGGTGTAACACTTATCGGTCAGGTTGCAGTCTGCGTAGTGGACTAACCGAGTAATCATCACATATGGCAATAGACCAGTACGCTTATAAAAGTGCCCTACACAAAAGCGATAAAATGGGGGAGTGATTTAGGTGTTTGCTTTTTCATACACAGGTGACTGATTCGAACCAGTGCGAATGTGGGATAATAAACAGTATTCCGGTGTGATTGTAGCCGCTGATAGTTGCTTGACGACGAGTAGCTGGCAATGAATCTCAGCGTAATGCTGATACTATAAAGTTGAGCTACAGAGCTGTCACTGAGTGTTCCACTGACGCAAGCTGCCATAAGCCTATAACCCGGTTGGGTAGTTTTTAGATACTGCTACTTTCATATTCCTTTCAATTTGCAATCTGAGGATCTAAGACAAAAATTCAGATACATTTAGTAGACTAAGTCTTCAATCAAATTGGCGTGCTAGGATTAATAGGTGTCCTCGGTTTGGTTTCAAGAAGACTCCGCACCGCCAGCTCGTCCTGCATACAGAAAATTGCATGATAATGGGTGTGTACGGTATATCATAAATGAGTAGGAAGGATATTAGAGAACGAATAAATTTTATAACCTATAACTCTTCAATGCATTATTTGCCTGTCACTATCATCCGCCTGTTTCAAAAAGTGAAGCAACCTATATAATTCATAAATCTGTGTTGTTCTTAAATGGCTCGGGTGGTACGGTCGGCTAGAGGTCTTAAAACTGCCCTGCTAGAAAGACATTACCGCATGTGCCATTACTCTTGATTCGATAAGTTTACAGCTTAAGCAGTTAAAGCAAACGAACTGTATGAGGCTGAGTTCAACCAGGCAAATAATCACACAAAACTGAAAAACTCGAAATTAGTTACTTAGTGAAGTTAAAGAGCGAAAGCACATATGAATATATAGTGAGCTGATGTGAAATTAGTTCTCGGTATGGATAGTAGGTGCACAGAAAGAAGTGTCCGGACGATGTGAGTGGGTAGGTGCGTTCTAAAGATCGATCATTATCAACCTTACCACACTACGTGTTGTTTTTTGGGACACAATCCAAATGGATGGTAGCATAAAAAAGCAAAGTAACCGACACAGAGACGAATAGAAGCATGAGATTGCAGTTAGTAGTATTAAAACCGCAATGTTAAATAATTGATGCCCATTATCAGTCATTGATGTTAGGGATGAAGCAATCTACGTCTAATCATCTGTTCGATAATGTTATGTGTTGCATTTATTTTGCGTTTACTTACCATCGTAAAACCACAGGAGCAAAAGTCGCAGCCTTCAACAGAGTAAGCTACTCCGAAAGCACTATGGTAATATGTTATTTTCTGAGATGCCGCCCACTGCACTGAAGACTCTCTGTTTAAACCTGAAAGTAGAGTCAAAAACCGTAATAAAACCAACTGAAGGCGAAAAAAAAACATTGGAAGGGCATAGAAGAAAACCCTAGGAAGTGAGTTCGCTTACAAAACATAATTTTATATTAACTTAGTCTCGAAAACAAATAAGGCGGAAGTCCTACAATGCAACTTACGGCTTTAGTTACTCCCCTTCCAAGCAGGCGACACAAGATGTTCAACATGTGTTCATCATTATTGTAGAAGGATTCCGCACGCGGTGTGCTCATTCCTCCTCACCTGGCACGTGAACCACCGCTAACGATGTTATCGCCGACCCACCCACTGTAATTAAGGACTACTGTGATTTCCAGTCCATATAACCCTATACACGCGAACCCTGTTGACAAACTTCAAACCCTGTCGCTTTCCTGTCTCCCCACGCCCGTGCCATCCAGTGCAGCATTGCAAAACTTGCTTAGATTCTGTCTATGCATACAGTTCTCTGTTATCTCTGCACGTTCTCTAGTCACTGGAGTTTGCACACCTTTCCGCACTGAGTACGATAGGTGTTAACAACCTGCATTGCTTCAGTGATTTGACCCACTTTATGAATACTGTAAAAACCTGACATCCTTCCATCCCAACACTCATGCAGACTAAGTGCGGTTCGCAGGAGAAACTAATCGCACCACATCCACCTCTTCTGTAAGACAAAATATCCTTTGTTTTCGACACTGCATCTCCATTGACGCTTCGAAATCCATATTGTTGGTCTCGGAACGAATGGCTCTTATCAAAACTGCATTGAGTTGGAAGTATTGTACACGAAATAATTATTGTTTTTATTTCCTAAATTGTTCGTACTAGTACCAGTATCCTGTACTGGTTTTGTTTCTCATTTGAGCGGATGGATGCGCGTTGGCTCAAGACCTACTAAAGCTAATTGTCGCTTACAATTATGGTCGTCAGTACACTCTAGCTAAACGTGGAAAACACCTCAGCTATCGTGTGGTAATGAAAAGGATGCGGGATATAAAAAGCGAGTAAGTAAATAGTATAAATGTAAAATAAAAACAAAAAATAATGTATTATTAATTATGGTTAATTAGGTAGTGGTTACAAGTAGAGGTTAGGCGGGATGGGGAAGGACAAAGAAACTTACAACACAATTGTCATTGAGGGTAGCTCCACAACATGTCAGCGAGTGTATCCAATCAGAAGCACCTACGGTCCTTTGGACTTCAGTCCGGCAGTCTGGAGACACAAACCGATGCCAAATTCGAAGTAAGGACCTACATTTCTCTTGAGCAAGTAATTGCTTGAGCTGTCCACCTCTTCCTTTATCCTACTATTTTTACCGGTCGCTAAAACAGGGCACGACGCGGACGCTGGTGTGCTAACATGTGCAAAATGTCGTCCAACTTCGGAGTTGAGCGGTTCACTCGCTCTTTCTGCACCAAATACACGAGGCCAAACACACTCACTGCTCACGCGATGTTCTCACCGGATATGAGCTGAGCCGTGAAGGTAGAGATGATGGGCCAAAGTCTGCAAGCACACAGGAAAGTTGATCAGACGGTTGCAGTATTAACTATGCTATGCCGAATGACAATGATGTTGCACCGGCGCCAAAGGTAGCAGAGATTAGCGAAAGCGCCTTAACATTTACTACACGGTTCATGATCTCATCGACTTTTCCACTATAGATGATATAGCTGCAAGGTAATTGAATTTCCGGATGATTGCCAGCGAATCACCACCAAGGGCAAGCGAAGGCGTAAAGCTAAACCAGATTTGGTGTAGGAATTTGCACTTCCAAGAAGAAAAGTATAGCCCCAAACAACTGATAGCAAAAGCTAATCTGTCCAGTTTCGCATGGGACATTTGGAAGCTGTCACGGACAAATGTAGTGTCGTGGACGCGGTTCAAGTCAAGAAATCAATCACATTCGAGTAGCGCTACACCGTGTAGGTTGCGTTCAGTGAATACCATATGCATGACTTTGTCAGTAGTGAAGCAAAAGAGGAAAGGTGACAAAAATCATCCTTGTCGCATATCCCTGGTGATACTAAAGGGTAGCGACAGCTTGTCGTAAGTCATCATTCAGCCAAAACTACATATGCAAATCGCCCTGAGAGTTGTTACGTAATTTTTGGGTAAACACTCTGAACAGACAGTTCCAAAAGGCGCAAGGAAACACCGATTTGAAGACAAATTTGATATCAAGTAAGTTAATGCGACAGGTCAAAAAAGTGCGGCGCTGCTCCAAAGTTTAACGTAAAGTAAAGGTATGTTTAATGTAACCCTGGCATAGGAGAAAAACGGTTTTCCGCTGCCGAATCTGCAGCTACCTTCCCACAACACCCATCGGACGCCGGTCGGCCACAGCCCCTTAGAAGACCACACTGTCTAGTTACCATGGCGCGTCCAAGGTTCGCACTCTAAGACAAACAAGTTCACAGGCTGCACTCACATGCACCTTGGCGCCTCGGCCTTGCCACTTAGTGCTATACCTACACCAGCCAAACCCGCTGAGGCTGCTTCTGGATCTCCAGAAAGACGCATGTGATCTCTGGCTTCGTGGTCAGTGGATGATGTCAGTGTAAGCACAGTGCTGGGATGTTGCAATCGGGTTTCTGAAAAGCAGCAAACAGCAATGTTTAGGTCCTTTAGGGTGCGTGCTGGACCGGCTTGCTGTCCAATCTGCATGATTGCCCGAACATAGAAGCACGCCAGACGGAAGGAAGATCGGGGACGAAGGAGAGCCACGGGTGGAACTCCGTGGTCCACGGCGCAAGCAGAATCGCAGCCAGATTGTTGAACACATGAATCGGGTAACAGTGAGGATTCTTAGCAAACAAACAATTGGCGTGTGATGAAGTCGCGTGAATGTGAAAAACAGGAACAGTAGCTGAGGAGCATGCTGTAGTACAGTCCATGGTCTTATGAGAGGGCGTGATACCATCTGGTTGCCCAAGCCGAAGTAGGGAGTTGATTTAGGGGACTCCACCCCTAGCCTTTAGCTAAATAACCTACCCGCAAGGCAGCGGTGCGAATTTAGGGAATCGCGCCTATTGTGAGGCTCTGACTGAATGTTCAGTTCATGATTCTTTGTTTGGTAGGTAGCCAAACAGCGGTCCAATACTTCCCATGAAATCAGCACAATTGCTGGAATACAATTCCCCACTGAGGTGGAACATTGTCGCCGAACACTAGGCTGGAACGGGGAACCCCCGAACCACCAAGCTGGCATCATGAGAAAGTAGTTCGGTAAGCCAAGCCAGTGATGCAGGACGAGCCATGGACGGTTAGTTTAGAGTTATCGTCGGAGGCCGAGGTCCGAAACGTGATCACAGCCGTCAATCGTTTTCGTGCTGCTGGCCCGGATTCCCTCCCACCTATACTATTTAAGGCCGGAGGTGAGGTCCTTTGCAAAGCATTGACCACCTCATTCGAACGTACCTGTAAGGAAGCAAGCGTGCCGGCTAACTGGAGCGAATCAAGTATAGTGGCAATATACAGGTAGGGCAGTCGCACAGACTGTTCTAGGCACAGGGGTGTTAGGAAGGAATACAAGAGTCGAACAAGCCAGGATTCCATCGCCTCGGCCGGCTATCCAAACTCATCCGCCCTGATTGGGGCGAACAGAGAGCCAACCAGGAGAAGCGACCAATGAACACTAGGTTGAAGTTCCTTTATTGGCTGTAAGTCAACCTTTCCAGAGCTTTCCACGGTCGCTTTAAATATACTATTCACGAACTTTCCAATTTACCTTTATAATGAACGGTGTGATTTGCTAATTCATTCCTGTTGCTTTGCTCGTCCGATTCGTCTTCTCTCTGTCCTGTGGGGGGCCAGCGACTTCTGGTTTGATTGGCAATCAAGCGTCCATTCAGGCGAGGGACGAACAGTTCAACTGGCGACGGGTTGAACCCTAATCAAGATGTCCATATCGGCTGACGAGCTCAAGGCCATTCTGCTGCAGCAACAAGCACAATTTGAGGCATCCCAACTCAGGCTAATGGAAACTCTTACGCGCCAACTCTCAATCCAGACCGGTTCACTGCCTACAACCGTCAAGCCGTCCGCATCGGTAGACGCCATCAGTAACCGCATTACCGAATTTTCGTACGACCCCAATGATGGCCTAACTTTTGAATCTTGGTTCAAGCGTTATGAAGATGTGTTCCGCGTTGAACTTGGAGACCATGATGACGATTGGAAAGTCCGATTGCTGTTAAGGAAACTTGGAACATGAGAGCACTCCAGGTAAGTCAACTTTACCTCGCCTAAGAATGCTCGAGACTGCACTTTTAAGGAGACTGTCAAATGCTTGGGCCAAATATTTGGAGAGCAGTCATCCATCTTCAACACGCGATGTCAATGCCTGAAGATCACCAAGATGGACGTTGATGACTACGTCACTTACGCTGGCATCGTCAATCGCGAGTGCGAAAAATTCGACATCAAATCAATTACGGCAGATCAGTTAAAATGCCTGATTTTTATCTTGGCCTACATTCCCCACGGGATGCAGAGATTCGCACCAGGCTGCTGAGTAAACTTGAACAAGATCAGCAAATGACTCTACAGACCATAACCACTGAATGCCAACGATTGCTGAACCTCAAACATGACACGCTTATGCTGGAGAAGCAACGATCAACTCCAAGTCTTAGTGTATTAAAAGAAACCTCAAAGAAACCTCTTCCAAGTGAAACAGGCCATGAAAAGCCGACAGAATACCAAGCCGCCGACTGCCTGTTGGAGATGTGGTGAGTGGCATTTTGTTCGAGTGTGTCCATTCCTGCAACACGTTTGCCACAAGTGTCATAAACGAGGCCATAAGGAAACGCACTGCCGATGCAGACCGCAGTTCAAGCGTGCAAGACATATGCGACCGCATTTAATTGTTCCCAAAAGATTCAGCAACTATAGTACGGTTCAAGCGGCCTACTCTGATGAACATGTGGCTCGCAGAAAGTACATCAGAGTTCACCTGAACGAGCAACAAGTGCGTCTTCAGCTAGATACAGCCTCGGACATCACAATTATCTCCAGCAAAACTTGGCAGTATATTGGTGCTCCGTCAATCAGCCGAACGACACATGTTGCACTTAACGCTTCAGGAGGTCAACTTAATCTCATTGGTGAGCTGCAATGTGAAATGATTTTTGGCGCTGCTCGGGCAAACGGTGTCGTGTACATTACGGGCCTGTCACATTTGAATCTTCTTGGACTCGACTGGATCCAGAAGCCCCACCTGTTCGACATCCCCTGAGTCAAGTCTGCAATACCCTCCGGCTCGAATATACGAGGCCCTCTTCGGAAGGTGACGAACCAAACATCAACCTGATCGAGCAGCTACGAAGGAAATTCCCGTCTGTGTTTTGTAACGACTTGGGAAGATGCACAAAGACCAAAGCAAGCCTTACTCTCAAAGACGGTGCCAAACCCGTATTCCGACCCAAAAGACCGGTACCGTACGCTGCGCTGCCGATTATTGATGCGGAACTTGATCGTTTGGAGCGGGCAGGCGTCATCCAACCTGTGAACTATTCAGCTTGGGCAGCACCTATTGTTGTCGTCAAGACGACCAATGGAGCCATTCGTATCTGTGCTGACTCCTCTACGGGATTGAATGCTGCTTTGAAAATGCACCAGTATCCTTTGCCAGTCCCAGAAGATTTATTTGCTAAGCTCATTGGTGGCGCTTACTTTGCAAAGCTAGATTTATCAGATGCTTATCTTCAAACTGAAGTCGACGATGATTCAAAGGAGATGCTGTCAATCAATACGCACCGAGGTCTTTACCAGTTCAACCGTTTGTCGTTTGGTGTCAAAGCAGCTCCCGCGATTTTTCAACAAATTATGGATACGATGTTAGCTGGGTTATCAGGGGTCGCAGCTTACTTGGACGACATCATAATCAAAGGGGTTACCTTCCGAGAGCTGACGGAAAGACTGGAAGCAGTTCTCCACCGCGTTAACGACTATGGTTTCCACTTGAAAGCAGAAAAGTGCAATACCGGTATGAAGTGTGTAAAGTATCTTGGCTTCATCATCGACAAGGATGGTCGTCGTCCGGATCCTTCTAACATAAGCGCCATAAGACAGATGCCTCCCCCTGACAATGTCGCAAAGCTCAGATCCTTCTTGGGGTTGATCAGTCATTACAGATCTTTTGTGCCTGAAATGCACCGCTTACGAGGACCGCTCAATGAACTTCTGGTAAAGGATCGCAAATTTGTGTGGTCTCCTGAATGTCAAGCCGCATTTGAGAATGTCAAGTCTATATTGTGTTCTGACCTATTACTAACGCATTTCAATCCGGAGCTGGAGATCTTAGTTGCTGCTGACGCGTTAGACTACGGAATTACAGTAGTCATATCCCATATTTTCCCCAATGGCTCGGAGATACCTGTGGCGCATGCGGCCAGATCACTCACCCCAGCGAAACGTAACTATGGACAGATCGAGAAAAAAGCTTTAGCTATAGTGTTTGCAGTCAAGCGATTTCACAAAATGCTCTACGGACGAAAATTCATGCTGTTTACTGACCACAAACCCTTGGTCACAATCTTTGGATCAAAGAAAGGCATTCCGGTCTGCCCAGCCAGTTGTCTCCAACGTTGGGCAACTGTTCTACTTGGTTACGATTTCGTCATCAAATAGAAATCTACACACAACAATGGTCAAGCAGATGCGTTATCTCGTTTAATTGGTACAAAGCATCAAGAATCAGATGATGTGGTAGTTGCGCAAATCTCCGTAGAACCCCAAGTGCATCAAGTTGTGTCTGACATTTTCGGTGCCTTACCAGTAACATTCGAAATGGTGATTGGTGATTGATTTTCATGATTTCAGAAAACTTGGTAGACGACCGGTTAATTTGTTTATGGTAATAGACAACGTTTCGCTTTTGACACAAAAGCTTCACCAGGCCTGATGAAGCTTTTGTGTCAAAAGCGAAACGTTGTCTATTACCATAACTACATTAACCAGTCGTCTACCAAGTTTTCTGAAATCATGACTTCCCGATCGGTTCCAAATATGTTCCAAGATATTGATTGATTTTCACCTCAATGGCTGGCCTAAGAGAGTTACAACACCGGAGCTTCAACAATTCCACCAACAGAAGGAAGCACTATCAGTCGTCAGAAACTGCCTGCTGTTGTCAGATCGCGTCGTCATTCCACACATCCTTCAAGAGAGAGTCCTCCGACAATTTCATACTGGTCACCCGGGAACGAATCGCATGAAATCGCTGGTAAGAAGCTATGTGTATTGGCCCTATATGGATTCCCAGATCGAGAATTTAACCAAGAATTGTCCCCGATGTGCTAGTGTAGCAAAACAACGAAGGAAGACGGAATTGCAATCCTGGCGAATACCAACGGAACCATGGTCAAGGGTACACGTCGACTTTGCAGATCCAATTGATGGTCACCATTTTCTCATTATTGTCGATGTACACAGTAAACGGCCGGAGGTGATTCCAATGGTGAGAACCACAGCAGCAGCCACTGTCTCCGCTCTCCGACAGATATTTTCTCGTTTCGGTGTTCCCCACCCGTTGGTTTTGGACAATGGAACACAATTTACCTCATCTGAATTTGTCGTCTTCTGTCGCAGAAACGCGATCGTCCACGTAAGGTCTCCACCTTTCCACCCACAATCGAACGGGCAAGCGGAACGATTTGTGGATACCCTCAAAAGAGCTTTGCTAAAGATGAAGGGGGAAGGTACCTTGGAGGAGATCCTTGACACATTTCTGCTGACGTATCGCACAACTCCGAATCCGCAGACACCGAACGCCCTATCTCCGGCTGAAACTTTGTTTCAAAGGAAAATGCGTTTGCCGCATGATGCTCTCAGGCCCAGGAAGGATCAGTTGCTGTCCCGCAACTATCAGATGGGGCGACAATTCAACATCCGACACGGTGCTTGGAAGCGAAGCTTTAATGTTGGTCAACAAGTTCTGGCAAGAGATTATCGCATCCATCATCCTAAATGGGCTATGGGTCATGTGCTATACAAACGTGGTAACGTGATCTACGGTATCCAGGTTGGGACAGCAGTTTGGGTAAGACATGCCAATCAGCTGCTAGAGGCACGGACTGGGGAACAAGTGCAATAACAAGTACCAGCAACGCAGTTACCTCTGGACATCCTGGCGGACGCGGGTGAAGCGAAGACTCCCCAACATGCCCCAACACTGCAAGCACAAAATTCACCCCGAAACCTAGCAGCACAGAGGCCGAAGCGGCGACGCAAATTCGTATCACCCAAGCAAGTCAACCCCAAGCTGAAATCGTACAACACAACTCAAAGGAGGGAAGTGTTAGGAAAGAATACACGAGCCGAACAAGCCAGGATTCCATCGCCTCGGCCGGCTATCCAAACTCATCCGCCCTGATTGGGGCGAACAGAGAGCCAACCAGGAGAAGCGACCAATGAACACTAGGTTGAAGTTCCTTTATTGGCTGTAAGTCAACCTTTCCAGAGCTTTCCACGGTCGCTTTAAATATACTATTCACGAACTTTCCAATTTACCTTTATAATGAACGGTGTGATTTGCTAATTCATTCCTGTTGCTTTGCTCGTCCGATTCGTCTTCTCTCTGTCCTGTGGGGGGCCAGCGACTTCTGGTTGGATTGGCAATTAAGCGTCCATTCAGACGAGGGACGAACACTTCAAGGGGTATAAGCCTAACGCCAGTTGTGACAGAATTACTGGCATCGATACTCGTTTGTCGCCTCACTGTGGAACGGGAACAACGGATCAGCGAAGAGCGGACAGGTTTCCGCCCAGGACCTGGATGTATAGACCATATATTTACTCTGCAGCAGGTGCCAGAGCAGCGCCACGCATACCGCAGACTGACAATAGCTGTGTTCCTCGATTGCAAGAGTGCATTCGATTCAGTCGGTCGATCCATACTGTTCGAAATACTTGCGCAGAAAGGTGTCCCCACGAAATATGTGAACACCCTATGTGTTGTATAATCGAACATTACAGACCGAGTCACGGTCTACGGTTATCTGTCGGATAGCTTTCCGACCATAAGTGGCGCTCGTCAGGGTTGTCCGATTTCCCCGATTTTGTTCAATTCCGTTGTTGACTATAGCATGGAGCGTTCCCCTGGGGAATCTCACGATGTAGGCGTTGAAGTGCTGCCTCGTGAAAGGTCAGTTGATCTTGATTACGCAAACAATATCGTCTTGCTCTTCGACGATGTTGGGGCGGCACAATCAACCCTGAATAGCCTGTCTAGAGTGGTCCCATTATTTGGCATGCACTTCGCATCTTCAAAGGGCACAGTGTTGCTGCAGGACTACCAGCCACTTTATGACCCCTTGACCCTTGCTAACGATGAACACGAAGTGGTTGACCAATTTACTTGACTTGGTAGCTGCATCGGCAACGACAAAAGCAGAATCTGAAGTCAACGCACGCACTGCAAAGGCCAGAACTGACTTCATGAACCCGCGGTATCTTTGGCAACAGACGGTAGTTTCCCTCCTTCTGAATGGCCGTTTATACAAGGCCACAGTGAGGGCCGTCCAGCTCTATGGTAGTGAGACTTGGCCCCATCGGTCCGAAGATCTGAGGTTTCTTCAAGGCTTTGATCATCGTTGTCTGCGAAGCATTACTGGTGTCGGATGACACCAGCGTGTTCGCAACGATGATGTGTGTAGGCGAGTACTAGGAAGTGATAATCATCCTAGCTCCCTCGAACAATGAACAGCACTGAATAAGTTGCGTTGGTTCGGGCAGGTGTTACGTATGAGGGGTCACCGCTTACCTAGGGGGTCCTTGTTTAGTCTGCCAGATGTAGGATAGCACAAAGCATGAGGTGGACAGAAGTTGACTTGGCAGCGAGTAATGAAGTTACTGACTACCAAACTGGGTGCCGTTGACCCGTCTCGCCTTCCCGGTTGGAGTCCACGTGACTCGGCTTGTGCTTGGCTCGAGACTTTACAGGACATGGCTCGCAACCGACACCAGTGGCGCGTCTGCTGCCGTCTCTTAATAGGATTGCCTGCTGAAAGTGTGTCTGGTGCTGAGTTATCTACGGGGTAATGGTTGATTAGGATGCGGGGCAGTGAAAGCCGCAAGGAAGCTGTGTTGCCGATGTCGCCTTATCTTTGTATGATAGCCAGCTGTTGGTGACTGTACGTTGTTTACACAAGGTGTAAGCACCTTGACCCTGAGTGTTTGCTTAGGGTATTAAGGTTTTCAGGTAAGTCCCCTTCTTTCCCTCTTATTATTCTTTATTCCATAGGTCATTATAGTTGTATGTCAGAAAAGCATCAGTTCAAATGGATGATGTACTGCTGTCGTTGTTTTCGTTGAATCTGTGGTTCGCGAATGCCAGTCAGTTTGTGTTGCAAAACAGTGGTAACCAACTTAATGACAGTTGAACTTAGACTAAGCCCTCTAAAAATGTTGTATATTGAAAGTAAGACGCCCTTAAACATTACGGCTAAAATAGAGCGGCTCCAGTTGGCTAACACAGTTCGCTTTGCTCGCCTTTTTATTAATAGTTTGTACAAATCAACCACAAGAGGAGCTCCACAGAATTTCAGGTGTTTCGCAGAAGGTGAACCTGGTCCTGCGGTCGTATGCAATTTCAACTACCTAATCACACGGTTAAAATATAGGAACTAGATATGGTGTACATGAAAATAATATACACAGAAAATAGCATTATTCAGGAAATATAAGGGAAGTGAAATGAGTACAAGTTTCAGAATTGTCTGCAAGACAGGTAGATTTACTTACGTTGAAGTAAGAGAGTACGCTATCGACTCAGTATGGGGTACCGATAGGCAAAACTAGTGATTACCTCTGGACCTTCGTTGAATATACTATTTGTGTTTTGATAGCCGTACCAATGAAACCAATTTTTAAGGATTTCTGCCGTTCAACAAACATTTGTATTGGGAACTCGACCAATACAGTGAGAGCATTTTTCTGGCCGCACCCGCCATCCACACTCGATGCAAATGCATTTTTAAATCGTCATAACTAATAATGCATAAGTGAGGCTATGATAAGAAATGGTGGATAAATAATATGTCGTAAAGCTGTGTTGATAGTTAAGGAACAAAGCACGGTACCAAAGCAGGTGTAACTCAATAAATATATCTAACCAAGTACGCCCATTGCAATGAGGCTGGACCTTACTGTGGTGCTATGGTTTGTGCGCCTCAGAGACCCATTGAGCTATACTGGGTGGTGCATTTTTGCACCTTCAGAGTCACTCATACCAGATTGGTCAGTGGTTAGAGGCCAGACAAACTCAACCTCCTAGTCCTCCAGGTTGGGGGTTGGAATGAGGGTGGCTTCTTATTCCTTAAAATGGAATCCTTGTAGCCCAATGCCAAACTCGTTGTCTTGCGGTAAGGCTTTTGAACCAAAGACTTTGGTTGAGAACCCTAATCGTGCTCCTGTCTAGGCCTGGGCAACCTGACAGTACGCAATACAATGAATCTGTCTACAAACAAATTTCTGATGCGCTGGCCACCGCAGACGATATTCAACGGTGCCCTATCTGCTGCATCGAGCCGGGTGGATAGGGGGTTTGGATGCTACTGCTCAAGCCTCCCCGTCTTCTTATTCCTCCTCTTACGCTTTTGCAGTCTTACCATCCCGTTTCAACTTTACTTTTATCCCCCAGTTTTCAACCCCCCGATTATTGGCCCTCCCCCAACATGCTTTGCTAGGCGTTTATCTTCCAAGTTCAACTCACATGCTAACGCGGAAGGTCACTTCTCTCCTGTCGACAAGTCCATGTCCAACCAAGCGGTCCATTCCAGTTCACTGGCTTCCATTTGGAGCCCTCGATTCTCCTTCAGATTGGCATGCATGTACGAACATTGCTACAGATCGGTCAACAGGCAGCACTTGCCCGAACATTGGAGACCCTCTCGATCGATATCTTCTGCTTATCGGAGACCCGCCTGTAAGACTCGAGCTCTGTGCTCACTCTGCGATCCCCTTCAGGTGACGCAAGCCGTATTTTCTCATTGCGCCTAGCCTGTGACGAGGCAGCTTCGAGCACCGGTCAGGCTGGTGTTGGCATTGCTCTTAGTCCCCGGGCTGAAGCTGCTCTGGTTGACTGGATTCCACTCAGTAGCTGGATGTGTGCGGTACGATTGGCTGACTCGTTCAAAGCTTCGTGCGGGACTACTAGGTGTCTACTCATCATCGCTGCTTACGCGCCCACAAACTGTAGCGATGATTCAGTAAAGAACGATTTCTACCGACAACTGACCCAGCTCCTTCGCCACAGAAGAAGCAAGGACACCGTTGTGTTGGTGGGGGATTTGAACGCACAAGTTGGAGAATTGTCCACTGATGAAATGCATCTGGGCGGTCAGCAGGATGTAGGCTTTCGTAATGATAACGGTGAGCAGTTACTTCGTTTGTGTGAAGACGCCCGCTTATTTTTTGCAAGCACTAACTTCCAACACAGCACCCGCAGGAGGGTGACTTGGCGCCCACCAGCTTCTAAGCAGCCTTGGACGCAGATCGATCACATTGCTATTAGTTACCGTTGGAGAGGCTGCATCCAGAACTGTCGCTCGATTTGAAGCATATGTGTAAACACCGATCGTGCACTTGTATGTGCTGACATGCGGATGCGTTTTGGCGGACGTCTAAGATGACGATGTGAGCGTATTGACACCAGCCAACTGACAAAGTCAGCTGTTGTGGATGCGTATCGAAGTACGCTGGCATGAGAGTTGCATAAGCGCTCAATGGAGACAATTGATGGTCACTGGTCACATGTTCGCCAGACCTTACTAGCAGCAGGCAAATTCTTATGTGGTATGTCTAATGGCCAATATGGATACTGGGTCTCTTGTCCGTCTCTGGAACTTATCGACGCTCGCCGGCATATTCTGGTTGGAAGTGAACACAATGAAACTCGCAAAGAGCTCCGGGCAAGACTCCGTGCTAGCCTGAAGAGAGACTTCGAATCTTGGTGGTCTCATCGTGATGGAAGTGGCCGCTGCCCTTGTCAACATCTTAAGTTATTCCGTCTGATGCGGGAAACGGGCAACAGGAGACCTGGTGTTAGTGAAATTATACGTGAGGAGAGTGGACAGCCTATCCACAATTTGTCAAAACGCTTGAAGCGTTGGGTTGAGCGATTTGAAAATCAATTTAACCAGCTAGAATTGTTCGATTCTTCGCCGGCCAGTGATCGCCCTGCTCCGTAGGCTGCCCCTTAGGATCCACCCTCTTGCTCAGAAGTCGAACGGGAGGTCGGACTGTTGAAGTTAAACAAAGCCGCGGAACCAGATGATCTACCCCCAGCCCTCTTTAAATTCGGAGGCTGCACTAGTTGATGCTTTACATGAATTACTAGTGAAACTGTGGGAGCAGGAGACTTTCCGAACCGCTTGGAGCCGCTCCGTTATTGTTCCCATCATAAAAGGAGGCTCGCGTTCAGAATGTTGCAACCATAGAGGAATCAGTCTGATCATCGCCTCCGAATCACTCGCCTCTGTCATCCTTCACAGACTGACTGGCACTCGTGAAAGCCAGATTCGTGAGGAGCAAGCCGGGTTTCGTCGGAGTTGTGGCTGCATCGACCACATCTTCACCTTGAGTCAGTTGTTGGAGCACCGTCACACATATTGGCGGCACACCGGAGTCGTGTTCCTCGATATCAAAGGTGCATTCGACTCGGTTGATCGATGTGCTCTTTGGAATTGTCTACTCAGGAAAGGTGTGCCCGAGAAATATGTAAATATTATCCGAGCATTATACGCGCGTAGCACGAGCAGAGTGAGGGCTTACGGCAAGCTGTCGCCACCCTTCAATATCTCCAGCGGCGTGGGACAAGGATGCCCGCTGTCACCTTTCCTCTTTAACTTCGATATTGACGAAGTCATGAAGATTGCATTTAGAGGACATGACTCGGAAGCTGTGGAGCTATTCCCGGGAGAACGACTTCTTGACTTAGAGTATGCAGACGACATTGCCCTCATCTGTGACAGCTCCCAGACGTGCCAAGCCGCGTTGGACAGAGTAGCACTACGTGTCAGCCGCTTCGGGCTTTGCTTTGCACCGTCGAAATGCAAAGCGTTCCTCCAAGGTTGGCAGGGATTGACTCCGGCGCTGACCCTTGGTGGGGATCAGCTAGAAGTCATTCGGAAATTCAACTGCCTCGGAAGTTGTATCAGCACTCTTGGGATAGAAGACGAGGTCAGGAAACGTATAGCAAAAGCTCGAAGTACTATTGCTAACATTCGCTACCTATGGCGGCGGTGCGACATTACTGTTGCCTTGAAGGGTAGAGCGTAGAATGCAGCGGTATGTTCGACCTTACTGTACGGTTGCGAAACCTGGCCCCTTAGCTCGGCGAACATGAAGAGGCTAGTTACGTTCCAACATCTGTGCCTTCGCAATTTGACTCACATCTGGTGGGAAGGTCGTGTGAGTAACGAGCGTGTTCGACGCCTTGTTTACAGCACAGAAAAAAGAAACTGAATCGCTCAGCACCATGAGTTCACGCACCAGGTTCCGACGGCTCGGCAACGTGTTGCGCATGCCAGCCCACCGACTTCCACGACGTACGTTGTATGCTCACCGTGGATGTGGCTGTAAGAAGAGGAGGGGTGGCCAAGCGATGACTTGGTCCAAAGGAATAAAGACCTTCACTTCGGAGCTGGCCTCAATTGGTGCGTCACGGCTGCCTGGTTGGGGTCCAAAAGACGGCCAACACGTTTGGCTGGATACACTTGCTGACGTCAAGGAGCCGACCTCAGTGGCGTTCCTGGTGTGAGTTTCTTTGTCTCTCCCCATCTCTTTTACCCTCCCTTCTAACTGTGATTTCATTTCGTAGCGTAAAACATAATAATTTTTCCTTTTGCCCAGTAGCCGTCTGGTAGCATACCGGAACGATGCCTATCCGTTGCTGGTAGCTCAACTCGCATGCAACTGTTGTATTTATTTTACTTTTACTTTATGTATTGCGGCACAGTAGCTGAGGTGTTTCCCACCTCTAGATGACTTGTATAATGATGATGATGATGAAGCAACTACGCCTTTTATTGTCAATAGGCATCACATAATTTATGGCCAGTATCGTAGGTAACGCATGATATTAGTCAAGGCACATCTTGACTGTATTGCGTTGTTCTGACATTTCGTTCGTATTAGTAACAGCAACCGAATATCAAGGACAAAGTAAAATGGCCCGTTTGTATCCCGCGCAATAAGAGTTACCGAAAAGTGTTCGCTTGAGTGACCGCGTTTGGCAAATTCGCGGTCCTATTGAAACACCTTTAAGACAAATTGGAGGGTCAAGTTTGGATTACACGTTGTGTGATTGGATTGCGACACGCAACCTCAATTTAATGGACTGTGATTCACATTGAAATGAACAGTCACTGCGATTGCTGGGACCGTATTCAAAGTAGATGGAAATTGGGTATTGCCCACCCAAAAACACTGCACAGCCACGACGCGTTTCGATGTAATTTTCATCTCATCAGGTGTAGACAGCAGGATTTGAACCCAGGACCATTGGAATAGCAGCCAGATGAAAATTACATCGAAACGCGTCGTGGCTGTGCAGTGTTTTCGGGTGGGCAATACCCAATTTCCATCCACCTTTAAGACAAATTTCCATCCCGCATTTAGCAAGTTTCTACTGCGGCCTTAACATATGCGGTGAAAGTATTCTGTATGGCCACATATAACATGCACACTTAAGTGCAACTGATTAAAATTCATAATACGCAGTAATGTAGGTGCTGGATTACAAAAGAATTTGACGGATAAGAAAGGATAAGTGGTCACACATGTTGACGGAAATTATTGTTATTGACAAGGTAAAAAGGTATAGTAAAGAACGGCGATGTCAGCGCAGCAGTATAATAATCACAGAACGATCCATGTATAGTTCAATCACTCTCACAACTTTACTTTTGTGGCGTTTGACTGATAACGCGCTCAACTCGAACATTTGTGCTGACAGGGATGCTGACAACGGAATGAGCCAACACAGTGTAGTAAGACCTAATACGAGTATAAAAGATTGCAAATTAAAGAACATGAATAAGTATGCAGCAAAAAATGGGTCCATTTTACACTGAAGATAACCGGCACGTGCGGTGATGCAGTGCAGGAATAAAAACTAATAAGCGTTGCAAAACGCAAGCAAGCATACTAATCAGAAGACAAAAGTACTCGTGTATTGCAGAAATATTTTTTACGTAGTGCGTAGAACATAACCGCATAATCCAATACAAATTACAAGGCGGCATAGAGTATGCAGCAGACCGGACAAGTAATTACTGAAGAACGGATTGGAAGTGGCTGCGAATAACAAAGAATTTAGTAGAAAATATTTGGTAGTTGCAATTAGGTAGCAAAACACGAAATGAGGTAAAAGCATACTATATGTATATATATATATATATATGTGCTCAAAAGATTATGTATTCACGTAAATAATGTATGCACCTAGTATTAATAGTTAATTACCGTACTGGCAATATAGTTAATAAATATGTGCACTGTCATTTTATGTTCTTATTATACTATTTCGTATGCAGGTGTTTAAAATTACTGGGTTAGCCTGTAAAGTAAGGTGTTGCTACATTATAAGGTTATGTAAGACCAAGCAATAAAATATTAACATGAATTAACGTAAATGCAAATTTACTTACAATTGTAGCGGTATTATCGCTTGGAAGATACTTTACTCGTCAAAGAGTATATTAGTTTTAAACCTTACAACCTGTCATTCTGCTGTACTATGTTGCGCTATCTATTTACCGGTTTTGCGAGTCCCGTACACTCCTATTACCCCAAAGCGGTATCGCAAGCGTTCAATTAACCACAGCATCGTTATACCACGGCCTTAAACCAATACCTGTATTGATCTAACTCAACAAAGCCGCGTGGTTTCGGTATCTAGTAATCCATATCTCGGGCGAATCAGCAAATGCAGCTGTTGAATCCCCTAGTTATAATTTACAATTCGAACTAATGGCACTTGGAGGTTTCTGCTGTTCTCAGAATTTGCAATAAACTCCGATTTCCGTACGTACATACACTCGGATTCACCTTCCTTTTCGGCGAACCTATGTACCTAAAGTTCGGTGCTTGGCCTCAGTGCTGTATATTGTCAACGGCTAAGCAGCCAGCTGTTTTCGTGACTGAAGGAAGTCCGGGTAAGCAGTTAAAACACTGTTCATTTCCTCACTTTTAGATGCTAGACTACCTACCTTTAGCCTTGACCGCTACTGCATCCCGAACCCAGGTGTGTCTGGTTACTACTTACCATACGGTATATTACTTAAATGGAAGTGCGTCCCCTCAATACGCAGCATTCCCTCAATCTCAAATGAATTAGCATGCTACTAGAGATCAGCCTGGCATTGAACAGCAAATTAATCCTGGATCGTCACGCCCACTAACCTGTACAATTTTCCCATTATAGATGCTACTTTTAGCTGCACTATTATGAACTGTTTTGGCATTATCTATTTAGTTTCGTCCCATGACTTTCTCCGGTACATCCTGCACAAAGCATCTTCAAATTTCCTTGCTAACATTTTCTTGGTTACGCGCAAAATGACGCATCTATTCATCTTTATTATTATTACCTACTGATTCGCTAGCACTCTTCGCTGTGCATACGGTAAATGCTTTGGGACCTAAGGCTAATCAGCACGTGCTTGACAGCACTTCTTACCCTGGTTCTGCAGAGTAATTGGCAGCCCCGATATCAGATACAAGTACGGAAGCAACGTAAATTGAGTATAACCAAAATAGCGCAGTTTATATTGTGCTATGTATTTAGGTATTGGCATAGGTTGTTGCATTCCAGAGCCCATCCGATGCCTTTTTCTCTTTCTGTTTGCTCGAGCATGCGCGTTGATCGGTTTTTCGCATTTTACGCTGTCTCGCTGGCATGCACATGGATGCCTGTGCTCTCTTACCGGCAGATCTATCCACAGCAGCCCTCGGGCATTAGGTTTACAGTTTCTTCACCACGAAGCCGGCTGGAAATTATTCCACTGATGGCGCAACAACGCTTTATGACAAAGAAAATATGTTACTAATATGTAAGAGGATATTGCTTGTTATGTTTGTGTCCCAGCTGCTCTCAAGCTACATAGTACGGCATATGCCTGGATAGCCCTAGGCGCGTTTCGTCCTACTTGGGCTCGTCAGTGGTGCGCATTCCACCGGTCCCATTCTAGTCTCAGATGCCATAGAGGTGGCGTCTAGTGAGAGAAAGTCATGATCATGGAGGCTATCCACTGTGTTCTACCAAAGCAGTAACTTCGTGGACGTGGTCATGCTTTATCCCATGTCATGCTATATCCCAGTTTGCTCGCAAATTGTGTAGCTCAACGGACATCCCACAAAGGCTAAGTAGTTATGCCGCTGGCTAGTCGGCATCTGTCTATAAAAGTCATGGGTTCGATCTCCAGTAGGTTACCGAGGGGTGCGCACCACTGGTGACTCCAAAATGGCAAAAATCCTCTGGTGCTTTCCCGGACTACGCTGCGCTATGTAGTTTATGAACAGCTAGAAAACATTACAATTACACTCCTCCTACTCATTACTAACATACTCTGTAGCCTCCGCTAGTTTCAAATGCTATGCTTGTGGCGTTTGATGAGAGGAGTTCAATACATGCAAAGGCTGTCCACTGTATGCTGCCAACCTGCATGTCAGTGGAAGCTAAGCCGTGCTATATCCCAGTTAGCTTGCAGATTGTGTAGCCCAGCCGACGTCCTCTATAGATCAGTGGCTCAAGCTGCTGGCTAGTTGGCATCTGCCTCTAGCGGTCATGCGTTCTATCATCAGCAACGGGCCGAGGAAACGTGCACCACTGAAGCGCCACAATAGAGCGAAACATACCTGGTGCTTTACCGTTTAGCACTGTGTTGTGCAGATTGTGAGCAGCTGGGAAGAGAACATTACTGTGAAATAGCTGTTTCAAGCAAATTTTATTACCTCTAAAGTCAGAAACAGCAAGGCTACTGACGTGATTGTTGGAAAGTGTTACATACTATCGTCCTTTGAACTTTGGTAGACTTGTCATGGACCATCACCTTATAACTGTAAGTCAGAACGGTGTCTATTTATCGAGCACTGTTATAAATTGCCCATGTAAGGCGTACAGTCCTGCCTAACAACTGCCCTTAGAGCAGTGACCTTATTCAGTGTCGTGTCATCCGCAACCTCACAATACTGATAAAAGAACATTTGTGTGACAGTTTATAGGAAGAACGCTTGCTAGGCGGAAACACGCCACGTTCTGGAACACTGCCTCAACCTGGTGGAATGATAATGTGTAACTGGTTAGGAAGCTTACCGCCCGATTTTACACATTATTCTAAGTCCGATGAGCTGCAATTTTCTACTTTGACTAATCGAATTACTTGAGCAAGATCCACTTCTGTCGTTTGAACTGGTTAGAAGGCCACAGCATACCGTTTTCAGGGGATACTGAGTCACATAAACAACCAGTAAAATAGAGTTTAGCATTTTTAAGCCTCACACATAAGACGTCAGGGGTTTTCCACTGGTAAGCTTTTTTCAAGCCAAAATGTCTTCATGTCCAATGTTTGCTCTAGGGTATGCCATCAGTAAAGCTCCAGGTTAGCGCAGTATAGAAAGATGCAGGCAAAAAGGTAAGGCCTCGAACCAAATTGTTAGAACGCCAGCGAGCGGCCGCAACGTTGTCCAGGTCAAGTAATTGTTAAAGCTGAATCGTTTGTCCATAGCGAAACAAGCGTTCGGTAAAGACATACTACCAGTGTGTAGGTTGTGGCTATATAATTGCGATGCGACCTAAACCCGTTGGTTTATACCATGTGCAAGCAACATTCCCACAAATTGCTTGAGGTGTGATACATTCGGAAGCTGCTGAGGACCGTAGAAAGATACTTAGCTGTTGAGGTCCCGGGGCTATCAACTGTTTCAACACAGATAGTGGTAGAAGATGGATCAGCCAGCGCCAGTTGCTTAACCCTCATGTGCCAACCGCTGTATCGGTGGAAATCCCGGGAAAAATAAGCAGCCCACAAAAAGCAACCAAGCAAACTCCCAGACTGGAATGCATCAATAAACACTATTACATGAGTGATTGCATGCAGTCCTACCTAGTTCTTTCGTACTATGTAAGGTTGTTTAGCATATTTGGTTTACCGGTACCATCTTTCATCCCTTCTCAGGCCTGTATGTTAGCCTTAGTTATCCATGATGAACACCGTCAAGAACCATGTATTAGTTTAGGAAAACTGTGGCCAACTGGATTACGTTTCGTAGCAAGGAGCACTCATTTCATACAGCAGCGTTTCAAGTGGGTTGGCTAATGCAAAGAATCAATGAAGCGTGGTTGCAGAGACGTAGTGCGTTACTATTGGCACTACTGACGCTAAAGCTCCGATTCGTAAGTAATCGGATGCATTCCAAAAACGTGAGACGAGACACAGGAGGTCAAATGGGTGTAATGCTTGGGGGCCGCCATCCGGGTTATATTCTGTTTAATAAAAGAAGAAGCAAGCCCTTCAGTGACATCCATAGTGTTATGCGAGGGATAGACTAGGTAGATAGCAGGAACGTGGAAAGAAGATAAGTTGAGTCTAATACCGGACGCAATAACTCTGAGGTGCTTAAACTGAAGTCGTCTTGTGGTTACCAGAAAGCAACGGAGGTTCCAGGTTAGGCTAAAGTGGTGCTAGGCATTAGGGGGCTATATGCTAAGAGGTCCGGGATTAAGGTGAGGAGGAGTAAATAAATAAACAAAGCTTTTATTCTTGACCAGGCGTCGCATACAGCCACATTCAGCATGGTAAGGTAGGATCGAGCCTGCTAAGCTTGTGACAGACAAGCTTGAACATACGTGGAGTTATAGCTCTGAGATGATTGGGAAGATGGTCAAAGGTAACAATGAAACAGATGGCAAGGAATGCCAAGTAGTAAAGGTGATCACTGGAAGTTTTCAATCTTATGAGAAGGTATTCACGGTCAAAAGGATGCTCAATAGGTTATGAACGGTGAGTTTGAGTACAATTAAGTAACTTCTCCATTCAGCAAGGTTCATTTACAGCAGCAGACATATTTACGTAAGTAAAGCTATTGGACGTGAGGAAGCGGTGCTGTAAGAGGCAAGCTATTAGTCCGCAGCGAATACTGGACCTGTCTGGAAAATGAACTCAGCAAGTCACAGCAATAGTTACAGCTGGACAGGATTGGAAGAACAACTATCTCATATTCAAACACGACCAGCCCTAAAGGTAAATCATCTAGAAGGATAGGCAGAGTGGAGGTAAAACAAGGTAAGTGAAGAGTGCTAGGATTGAGAAAATATAAAGGTTTAGAAGTTGCACAGCTGTGAGAAGCATAGCTCAAGTCACAATGCAGCGCCAGACTTTCTAAAATAACGCAAGGTTATTCATGCTGTGGTCCAACAGGACATTGGCGCAGTACTGTGAGTCCACAGAGCTTAAAAGGCAATGAAAACCAAAGGGTAACAGAGACTGTTAAGGCAGACACGAAAGAAGTCAGACAAATTTGATAGATGCATATGTCCAGTCATAAAGGTGAGCCAGGTAGACGGGTAGTCATAAATGTTGATGATGCGTACATGAGGAGGAGCTGGTCGTTAATGAAATGACAGTGGGGTGGTGTAAGTTCTAACTGGGGCCAATCACTGACTCGTTGAGCAAGAGTTTAGGAGCATCAGCAGCATTATATAGGTTGCTTATAACATCGGACGTAAGAGGCAGTACGGTGAGGGGATAGCTACGCACATATAACCATGGGAAACGCATGGATATGGAACACAGGTTAATCCGTTTTACGCCATCTCGACGAAACGAAACGTCACTTGAGCCGCACAAGGGCATTCTGTAACTAACTGAGCAGCTTTGGCAGAATAAACGGAAGCACTTCAGGTATTCACTAGCAACTTAAGGCTTAAACCGAATGCCATCTCTGGGCACTGGTTACTCTCCTAACGCCGTTAACTTTCGTTTGCCTCACTCATGTCACCTCGTTTTGGCAGCAGCCAGTCATCGTAGGATCCATACATTCTGCGCATAGCCGGAGCTTGTTAGGAGGCATCCCTAGTCTCCAAAGGTTACTCTCTTGGACCGTTTGCATAACAACCTAGCTGGCTTAGTGAGTTATGCCGCGACACTAGGTATCCACTCGTGACCATAAGTCCGAATCCAATAGCTACACCTGCCCAATGCTACTCTTTATTCTAGAGCGATTATTTCTGTTTAGCAGCAGCGCGTCGCCATAGGCTCCATGCATCTGTGTGCCTACCAGGAGCTTGCAAAGAGCCACTTATTACCAGCAACCTTTATTCCATTGGACTATTTGCCTCCAGAGTCAGCTAGACTGATGAAGTATTCTGTGAAACCTTAGGTGTCTAGTAGTTACTGAAGGCCTGAGCCGAATGCCACTCCTGGCCACTAATCACTCTGCTAGCGCCGTTATCTGGCGTTTGCCTTACTCTCGTCATCTCTTTTGGCAGCAGCTAGTCGGCGTAGGCTCTATGCAACAAGGTACCTTGGGAAGAGCATCCTTTAATCTCCAAGCTTTATTTTCCTGGAATGCCTCATTCGCTAATCTTCGCTTGCTTGTTAATTTATTCTTTACCACCGTAGGTATCCAACAGTAACCAAATGGTTTAATTGAATAGCTACATCTGGTCACTGACACTTACCATTTTCTATCGCTTGGCTTATATTTGTACCTCAGTTTGGCTGCTGCGGTTTGTTGTAGGCTCCATGCATCTCGACGCATACCTGGAGTTTGTTTGGGGCCACTCCTCATCTTCAATCTTTACTAGCTTGGACTGTGCAGCACACCTCAGCTGGTTTGGAGACTTATTCTGTGACACCGTAGTATCCATTGGTAACTGAAGGCGTAATCCGAATGTCATTACTGTCTACCGATATTCTCTCCCCTAGCGTTATTAGCCGTCATTTGTCTAATATTCGTCTCCTCCGTTTACCTGCTATGAGTCATTGTAGGTTCCCTGCATCTCCGCACATATCCGGAGCTTGCTGCGAGCCACTTCTTATCTTAGCAACCTTTATTCTCTTTGACGGTTTATATCGCCTATATTTGTTGATTTATTCTGCGACTCTGTTGGTACCTACTGCAGACCAAACCTCTTCTTGGCATGGCTACAATTCGCTAGCGACGCTCTCTCCTAGTACCGTTTTCTGTAGTTCGTCTCACTTTTAGCAACCCTGCTTGGAAGCAGCGGGCGGTCTTAGGCTCCATGCATCTCTGCGCCTATCCAGAGGATGCTATGAGTCGCTCATTGTCCCCACCAATTAGTTAGTGGGAAAGTTTGTATCACCTAACTTCACTGCATCGTTGACTTTTGCTGTGACAATGTATGTATCCAGTTGTGACAGGGTTGCTAGGATGCCTGGTTACTGTTGGCTACTGATGTCCTTTCAACCAACGCTATTACCTTTGGAACGGCTCACCTTCAACACTAGTTATTGTGATTTAGCGTATGCTCCCTGCATCCCTGCACATCTTCGATGCTTGCTAGGGTAACCCCTTACTTCTTCAACTGTATGCACGTGGACGGTTTACACCACATAGCCTTCTGGTTTGTTGGCCTATTCTGTGACGCTGTAGTTATTCATTAGTAACTAGCATGCTTAATTCAAATAGTGTTTTGTCTATTGAAACCCCGTCCATTAGCTCCAGTTCTCGATCGTCCTACCTTCGACACCTAGTCTCTTGTTCATGTCCACTTAATACTAGCCGGCTTCTATTTCGTTCAGCTTCCAGTCCTCACATAGCCATGTACCTAATAGCTGTTATGTGGCATCCGATAATCCTCATCCCCTGGAGTATATATACATTGCCACATCGTCACTGTACCTTCTGTTTTCCGACCGCAACCAATCATGGTTATATAGCCACATCCTGGTCTCCGGTTGAATTCTACCCCCTAAGCTATACCTCGTAGCTTTCTTACTGGGAGCATGCTCTGCATATACACGCAACTTATCCATTGAGCCATGCCTTTTGTTGCACGCTGAAGAACATTTTTAGCATAAAAGTTGGTACACATTTTACATCGGTTTGTCTCAAGTAAATACCTTAAGATAAGATTTTCCCACCGCCTGGTATCATGACTTTTCTTTTCCGGTCTTCTCTCGGCCTGTTCCTCTTCCCCTTTCCTCTGAGATCGTGCACTTCTCAGAGCTCCGAGAATAAGTGAGGAACTGACTCCGTCTGCGATGGTAAGAAATAACCAACAAGGACTTACCTGAACAATGGCTTTATAAAAAAGCTAACCATCTGCACCCAGCACCTCAGCCACCGGTGTCCAGGTAGGATAGCTGGACACGAATGCTTTACACGAAAGCAAATATACATAAGCAGAGTAGTAGAGACACCATACACTGGAAATTCCAAGTATCTGCAAAATCATTCTTCCTACTAGCCTGGCCTTTACATCAAACCTGGGCGTTAACTGTGCTATATGTTTTTCTAACTGCGGAGTTAATCGACTGAGAATGACTGAATGAAAAAACGGGTCATAAGAATTTTTGCTTCTTTCACAGGACCGTTCAACTCAATGGACGCCTGTGCTCCAGGGCGTGGTGGGTTTTCGTCTGGCAAGCGTCCACCCTGTAAAAAGCCACACAAACGTCCGGTTCTCACCGCTGTAAAGTGGCGGCTGTGACTTGTCGCTGTATAAAGTCACCGCCCACTGTTGTACTCTGGAATTTCGACTAGAGCCATTTTCATCATTTTACTGAGAAGTACTATACAAATAGTCTCAGCCTTCATATACTGTCACCAATCTACACGCTGTGCTTTTTCTATTTACTCTACACACACATGAAACTATTTTACCTTCACCCTACTGAGGACTGCGTCTTATGCCTGCTTCGACTGTTTCTGCAAATTGTGCAACTTTTAGCGACAGCCAATTACGTGCGTTGTAAGGTGCCTGTTTCGCAACAGGTGCTTCTAAATTTTTATCGTGCCGGAGTTTGTATGCTACGATGAATACTAAAATAAAATATTTATTTATTTGCTTACCAGCGACCTTTACCACGTTTCCGGGGGCATGAACACATGTAATTCATATACATATAAGCAATCACTTTCGGAAAGACTATGCCCTGGTTTCGGCGTATCCGGCCGGCATCTTCCGAAATCTACACGATAAAGAACGTGCATGATTGCTATCTAAACGCGATACGCCTTCTCTGAACGCTTAAATTATGCCATATTCCATCCTCATTAGTTGTTTGAATAACGGACCAACGTCCACCAAACGTTGTGTTACTGACGTCGAGTTATTGTAGCCGCCATCCCAATCTGAAACCATATCAGTCTTTTCCTTAGCAACCCTAAAGCATGTATTGCTCATAGTGCTAGCAAATATGGCGGCGCACCATAGCGTGCTCGCTTGTATATGCATCGACAAATTCGTCAAGTAAGACAACCATAGAACGAAGTTCCCCTCCAACAACCTTTTTACCGTTTCTAGCAGCATCCAAAAGTGCTGCTTACGATTTAAACCTTTAAGGCGTACTGCTCCTTAATTTGGCCGCCACAGCCGGTAGAAGGATTGTCCACCACCTCGAAGTAACGCTCGGCAGGCGTAAGTTCGGCAGTACAACTGACACAGCTACCGAGTATGCTACTGAGGATGCATTTTAGTTGACAAGTGGCCAGTGTTATTGAATAGTTCTTCTAAATTGAAAGACTATAGACTTGCACGCGCTGGATAACGTATATTAATTACTGACCAATGACCTTAAAGTAAAATTTTTAAGCGCTTTTGCTTTAAAGTATTTTACAAGCATATCTTTGTATATAATTAGCTCACAAATAAGGTTACGTTTATTGTGAAATAAGTTTCATGTATTTAGCTGCTTGTTGTACTAAAGAACGGGATGCCACCCAACTTCAAATGAACCTGCCATTATGCAATCAAACCGTCATTTATGTTACTGCGCGAACTTGGTAATGCGCAAGGTAGACTAGGCGATGTCGGGAACTTTACATGTTTAACTAGTCGACCATGCAGTTTAGGCTAACGCGATGCTATGGGCGATCTCATGCCGCAAATGACAATTATTCATCTAGCTGGTAGAAGTGTCCGCCACCCTGCTTGTACCTTATATGCTATGACTGTAGCACAACATGGAACGCTACACCATAATCCATAGAAGCTTTTATTTACCGGGCCACCGGTTTCGCAAGTGAAGAAAGCAGGTATGTTGGTAAGACCAGTTTGAGTAGAACCTGCAAAGCAGCCTAGGGTTAGATGAATTTACCCAATATGCGAAATCCAGCTTCCACATTGCCTCATAATAATAGGGTCGCTTATAAACAAAAGGTAAAGGTTAGGACCAGGGTTCCACTTGGGCAACTTACTATGCGTTCATCCGTCGTGCAGCTCATTAAATGCAAATCCCAAAACCTTATAACATGTAACCGGTTAACTATGAATCCCAAAGAAAAAACTTACAGCTACAGGAACAACAATGCGAAGTATTAGAATGACATCCATTAATTTTACTGCTAACGTTTATGAATAATTCGAGGGCTTGAAGAAGGGCAGGTTAAAACCCTGCGGGTTTAACTGCTGCCAAGCATCATCTACAAAAAAGGAATACATTTTTGTAATACCTTTTACTTACTAAAATGTTCATTGTCATAATTCTTTTGTACCGCACTTGCAGTGTTCCCGAACCTACGCCGTAAAACGGCTTCCGTTTTCCCCGTGAAGGACATCCCACCCAAACTCAGCTAATGTTATCCGATTATTGTTAGGGTATGGTGCCTAAAGTGACCTTGGAAATTTTGTCAAAAGGACCAATAACTTCTTCGGGAACGAAAAATCCACCGTACCTAGTCTAATGTTGCAGATCAGTGATAAGCTGAGTTTTAGTTAACGGCTTGAGCAGCATCATTTTCTACAATATGTGAAAATATAACATAAGTTATGTTTCGAACAAGCAGCCGTATACGGTGTTGGCCTTTAACCCGAAATATGGTAATGAATGAACCATTACTTTTGGTTAGTTAGTAATGTTGCTTTTCCATCGCTTACATAAGTTCAAAAGTGTTGCACTTGCTACATTACGTGTGTGACACTAGGTGAATACAGAGAACTATGACAGCAGCTTGAAACTATGTATATGCATAAACTTACTTATCGTGACCAGTACGTAGGAACTAACAAACTAAATAATGTTCATTTCCTGTAGGAATGCCAGTCAGTACTTGCATGAGCCGGTAGAAACGAAGGACTATTGTAGTTGACTAGGCTAACGAATCTATCCGTAGACTTGAGCGAAGCCTGGGCCTGGATTTCATTAAAATCCCGTCCCTTCTGCGCCATTGCCTCAGCCTCAACTGATGAGGTGATATGACAGAAGAAACCTACCGACACCTGCTAAGTTTCCATTAGAACAGCGAAGCCTCAGTCATGTAAAGGGGGCAGCCACACTACCGACGCGCCATAAGTAAACTCGCCTTCGCTTTCATCTCCTGGCAAGTTAGAATGACTTACTTCATATGCACACCACTTCGTTTTGGCATGCGAAGTCCTGCTGTTCCTTTACCTTTGCTTTGCGCAACGTCCAGTACACTTCGCCTTGTACTGGCGTCTAATTCTTTCAATGGCTTTTCCTGACTCATTTTGCCCTAGCCCCTTTCTTTTAGCATACAAGTATGAATAACCTTGATGTGCATTGCTGCCGTTTAGTTTCAGTTGAGCAGGTTTATTCAACAGCCTTTAGCCCTGTCCAATAGAAAGATAAAAAAGACAATCTTCCTCCGATTTGCCGCGCTGTGGCTACATTTTGCTGATATCCATTCGCTGTTTCTGGCCGCAACTACTTGATAAATTTGTTACATAATGGCGTTCAGCCCTTCAGTGGCGTTCCACGACTTA
Source organism: Dicrocoelium dendriticum (assembly GCA_944474145.2). NCBI lineage: Eukaryota > Metazoa > Platyhelminthes > Trematoda > Plagiorchiida > Dicrocoeliidae > Dicrocoelium > Dicrocoelium dendriticum. Next base: position 45,756,550 of record OX104065.1, read on the forward strand.
AGGTAACCTAGCGCTATCCTCCTAGCACACCATGTTGAATTACTGCTCTGCCCGCCACAGCGCTCTTGCTTCATACGCCTAGACATACATAACAGCCTTACTGTGTACCTGTGCCCAGTCCTACCACCGCCATTCCAGCTGCGTTATCTGCGTTCGCACCCTTCAACCAAAAGGCATGTTAGACTTACATGCTTTGCACTATTCAGCGCTATTTCTTTGCAAGCCTTGAAAATTATTAACCACTCTGCCGCCCAACGTCTGACTCCATTTAATCTTATTAATCTTCCTGCATCCGCACATTAGATTTGTTGTCAAACGCTAGTTAATAGCTCACAGATAACTTTTATCATCTGAGCACCTTTTTTTCCTGCATATTACACAGTTATTTAATTGTGTTGCCATTGTATTTCGTTGCATTATAAAAACAATAACTTCAGCAAATGATTTGCTGCACATTGCGCATCAGTTTTCTATGAACAAAACACAGGAAATTTACTTGCTCAGTTCCACGTCTAGTCTACTTTCTCCTCCTGGCTTGCCCCTCTATTTCTTTTTTGTCTGCGGTGTGATAACTTCTCTCCGGAACTTACTGGACATTTCCGTATTGGAATTTGAGTACACCATATTTTCTCACTAGGATGACTTTACCAAAGTGGAATTACCCGCGACAAGCTACTGACTCATAAAGTATATACCCAAACACAAATACCCTTGTTAGATTAGAACTGCCCTGGCTCGAATCGAAAGACAAAGCTACTCCTCACGTCTTTGAAGCAAGTCCAGTGTGGTAGCTATGTACAAGGCAGTTACAGTTTAAGTTATTTCGCAATAAAACAGCCGCAAATGACCAGTGGTGCGGCCCTAAACGACGCTAGCCACACAACTACCCATACATTCATCAAAGACGACTTCCAATCGACAATCTCAACTAGCAAGTGACAACACCTTAGCCCATCATTCTACTGGGTTCCATAGCAATGGCTCCACAACGCGTAAAACTGGAACAACCGAATAGTTTGGCAATGAATCTTTTACCCTGACGAGCACAAGCTTTCTAGTAACTGGTGCTCCTCAAGTATTCCAAGTAATGCTAGTGCTTCACACTTTTACTAACGGGCTGCTTCCATGGTAAACCTGCCGACTGCCCATATCCGAGATCTGTCTGTACTCAGCTCGAGTAGCTAGAAATTTGCCGTGCTGCTGCGTCCACACAGAACGCAAAACATTATTTTCATATATTTTCATATATTGCTCTTTTATATGCAGCAATCTACGTAAGTCAGACCGTGTTCTGCTTGAGAAAGCTCAGCGACGCTTTACGAAGATGTTGACTCCACCGCAGCATGCGCTGAATTACCGACAAAGGTGTGAACACCTTAAAATTCAGCCGCTATGGCAAAGGCGCATTATCCTTAACATGTGCTTCTTACATAAGCTAATTCATAGAAAGTTGCACAGTAATATCACTTGTCTTAAACTAAGGAGCGCGTCTGAATCGAGACTCCGAAACAGGGGCCATTCCATTACTCCACTAAAGGCAAAGAAAAGACTGCGGTCTCGTTTCTTCTTGGTTGTGTACGTGAACATGTGGAACAGGTTGCCTTCCAGAATAAGAGAAATCCAAAATTTGCAGGTCTTCAGGAAGGAGATACAAAAATTCCTATGTTTTGGTAATCTACAAAGCATCTTCCATATCTGCGATTCGCAAGACCACTTCTTTGAAACTGGCCCTGATGTAGCTTGAGGACGTCCAAGATGTAGTGCAAGACATCTAAGCACCTTGAGCTCAAAACTCATCCACATTCATTGTGGTTACCATTCTAGCACCTAAGAGACTTGCACGGTATCCGTCGCACCCATTTTCCAGGGTTTAAGAATATCAAACGGAATACAATATGATCTTATTCTTCAACGACCTCTTCCTTCAATCCTTATTTCTTATCTACATCTTCATTCCTTCTCTTCAGACTTACATTTATCGCCTTCCAACCTCTTGACCACTGGATCCGTGGAAAAAGTATTAGGCTTATGACCTCCATGATACTCCTAGTAAACGCATGCTACCAGACCTAAGCCTTGCATAGGATGATGAAAGCGTTTTCTGCTGCTGATGCACCCAAGCTTAGCATTTGAATTGTCCAAAATCGTCTAAATGCCGGCTTTAAATGAACCTTTATGTGTCTTCCTAGATGTCGGTTGCCAGCGGGCCCTAATTGAAGCTTTTTCATTAAGTCTGAGCACTAGTTACTATACTCAGCAGTTTCCAAACACTATCAGTAGGTAAACAGCAAAATAAAACATATATCTTTCTTATTGTTGACAAAGAGCGTACTTTGAAAATTCTAGGCCCAAGAATCAGACATTTTGCTCTCCACTTATTCTCTCTTGGCCCCATATACTTAGCTTTATCTGGTATACATGTGCCTTTCGCTATTGGCAACACTAGTAGACAGTCATAATGAAAACCAGATCCTCTTCTTTAACTGCTTTTGCTCGTAAAACACTCTCCTTTCCAGATTTCATTTCACTGGCACGAAAGCCAACCAACGACAGAGAGGCCCCTGTCACACTGGCTGGCTGGAGTACCAGAAACTTTCCACCACCACTTTTCTTATCTTCGCCGCACGTGTATCATTTATCTTTTAGCTGGCTCCAAAGCCTACCATGCGTTATGCGTAATGGTGGGTGCACGACCAGCTCCCACTGGTTTTTGTTACTATTCTACTCCTGATTTACCTTATCGCTCTTTGCATCGGGTGATAGAACAGCTCTTGCCAGGCAAATCACAAAAGAAATAGTCGGCGTGACATTAGAGTACCAGTTAACATTGCCATCTGGATGAACACCGCCGGCACTATCTTCGGAACTTAAGAACGGAGAGAAATAAATCAAAATTCATCAAAGAGCTGCACAATAGTGTGCATCTACACACGAGGTATAACAATAACTCAAGTGTGAGCAAGCTCAACCACCAGAAGTAGAGCTGTTAAAGCCCAACCAATGTAGACCAAAACGGATTTCACGCCCAAATGCAATTAGCTAAATTTTACTAAATTTTCCCATGCTTATTTCTTTATTATTGGTGACAGGCTCCTGTAGCTCACTGATGTTAGTGACAGAGCCTCATGAATATAGAAAATCGGCTCTAAGGGATAAATCTTGTGATGTTTAGCCAAGTAATGTGTCTATTTTGCAGGCCGAAATCTGTCAGCCGATCTGAAAGACCCCCTGGTTTACTCAGGTAGACCTGGCTCATGCGGTCTTGTTATAAGCTTTAGTAAAGCTTAGAGGCTTAAAAAAATGCTAAACTCTATTTTACTGGTTGTTTATGTGGCTCAGTATCCCCTGAAAACGGTATGCCGTGGCCTTCTAACCGTGAGTTAATTACAGGCTCCCCTGGATTCCCATGTTGATATAATATTCCTTGCTGGATTTCTAGTGTTTTCGCGCAAAACCATCCCTTATTTGCATATATTTATCATGTATGCCTACAAAGTTTACTTTTCGGCCACCTGCGCAGTCCGTAGTTGTCGCAGGGTATTACGGGCTAATTAGAGCATTTCTGGATAGCCATGCCCATCTAGATCATATGCCGCTTCCCTACTTTTTATGTTTTTTTTTCTTTTTTCTGCTATCTGCTTGCAAAGCAGAAAGCCATTTTTAGCGAAAAATAAAAATGGCCTTATTCGTAGACCATCATTTAATTGCGAATAACTCGCAAAATACTGCACGTATTGTGTTGCTTTTGATTTCAGCGTATTCAGGCGCTAAAGCTGGTCCAGATCAGTGCAATATTGTGCTACTTTAAGCGGTATTGTAACTGTAGAAGGGCATTTTCTTTTATCTGAGAATAACTCAGGTTGAAATTTCGCGCCGGAGAGCAATATCAGCGTAAGAAAAGTAGGGCTCTATTTTTTTGTTAATTGGTATTTTTCTACTGAAGCACGCAGATTTATTTTCTCTCTTAACAAATTGTTTTTATTCTTGCCTGCATTTATCGAAAAAAAATTTTTAAAACTTTTTGTATGCCTTATAATCCCTTCACTCATTTCTTCCATGTGCGCAACAACAATTGGGGCAACTGAGTGGCCAATTAATGTGCGATCAATTTAAAGTGAACTTTCGGCGAATTGGATTCTGTTCCAAGGAGAAAAGGCACAACTCCTCGAAGTTTTTCACAATAAAAGAACAAGGAGCTCAAGATCGCCCGAAGGAACCAGAAAACGTCAAGGTGGGCGCCTGATACCCAGTAGCTGTATACCAAACAGTGCCAATGCATTTGGAATTTCTAACGATGAACATATATTTATATTTTGCCTACTTCCATGCAAGAGCATCGGATTAATGTAAGCCTTGATCTGAACCCTTTAGGGTGCAGCCTCTAGCAGGTCTAGAAATATACCTATTTATTTATTTATTTATGTCCCACGACTATGTACGACGAATCAAATAAATTATTTGAAGCTAAAACCTTGCTTCCCCAAATATCCGCAGCAACCCGTATTAAATCTCACAATAGCTAGTTGTTTCCATTATTAGATAGGCCAAACGTTTGTACTTACCTTTTAACGCAGCAGTTAGGAAGGTGGTTCCAAATATGTTTTGGATAGATGCTTTGTAAAGTTTACCAGCGGATACTAATTATTGTAGCAAACGTTTGCCTGCCCTTTATCGCTTGCAACCTTGTGCTATTGCTTAGCGTGCGCCAAGTGAACATACTGAGAATTAATCTATTAGTTACTTCATTTGTTTTCGCCTTGAATTCGCCGTTGCTTGACTGCTACTAGTAGAACGTTCGGGTACCGCTGGCATAGCGATGGTACGTTACGAGGCTTCATAAACAATTACTAACCTACTAATCTTTTTCCACAATACAACAAATGCCCACGGACTACAAAAGCTGCCTGAACCCAACAGCCTCGCGTTTAACTCCCTTAGAGGCTATTTTGCTACCCAGCCCCGTGGTACAATCTAGGTGGCCCTCTTAAACCGCGTCTCCGCAAATAAAGGATACAATGATTATTCTCGACAGAACGAGCTAAACCCATGCTCCTTAACTAAACCTCCACTACCAGCACACATGCTCTAAGCTAGACAAATAAATAAATATGCACCTGAAGTAACGAGTCACCCCTAGAAGGTTGTGATAACGGAGTGGCTCAGCGTATCAGTACATTAATACAATCCTGATAAAAAGAGTATATTCCAAGTAAATAACCAAATAAATTGCAGATTCGTTATAGAAGCATGCCCACCCGTTGGGCATGAACAAAGAAGCGAATCAAAAACAACAGCGTTGATATAGTACAAATAATTAATTAAAAGATCACGATGGTAATGTGTGCAACTTCCGCATAATAGTATTTTCTGCTTAACCATGTGCCAAATATAGGTAATTGCGCAAGTGCGTGGAAAGTACGAGATGGAAGCTTTGGTGGCAACTGTCGTATTTGTAAGCATTTCGCTATATTGTGGTCCATGATTCCATTAGCATAGAAGCCAAAGGGAAAGCGCAAGTACAAATGTTGTCGAAAATGGATTGGTATAGTTGAAATCCAACAACGCCTCTAGACCGTCCTTCTTGATTAAGGTGGGTATTCACTGTCTTGGTCTCCTACTAGGTTTGCTGCTAAAGTTTAGGAGATGGGTTCAGTAGTTCATAGTGGTAGTTTGATGATTAAACATGTTGGGATATCAGGTATTGCTTTTAGGTGAAACCGAACAATGGCATCGATAGTGACATTATTGGTTAGTAGGTGGAACCTAGTTTTAGAAGCGAAGCGGGCAGAATACTTCTGTTAATGCTTCGAAGGAGAGCAGCAATTTGACCAGGATAAGAATCGCAGCCCTTCTAGTGGTAAATTATGACATCAAACGGGGAAATAGCCAATCAAGCTTAAATGCAATATTCACATAGTGCCTTCGGATTCAATCCATGAAAGTGGTATATGAACGATGACCTTGAGGTCATCATAGGGCCCATAACCATTTGTTCAGTCATCCGTTCATGGCAGCACTGTTTTCCATGAAAAGAACCTCGTAGTATTTGGTCGTGGTTAAGGTACAGGTACAGGAGATGTCCTTGGAATAACTAGCTATACAATGTACAAAAATGCGATCGACATGCAAACTAAACCCTTGTTCACACCTCAGGTCCGGAGCACTTGTCTCAGGATGCGGTTCGAATATGCGTCTGAGAATGTACGTTTTGGCACCAATGTGTCTATCTTTCCCTATCCAAGCGTATACATGAATAATTAAATAAATATAAATATAAATATAGGCATATTTCTAGACAAGCGCTAGATGCTGTTCCTGCGTGGGATCAGATCAAATTGTACATAGCATCCATGCTCATGCATGGAGAAGAAATATCGTTAACAACTGCTTTTGATCGTGTTTATCTTTCCGAACAGTAAAGCACGGATAAATACAAACGTTTCGTAGGCCTCGACATTTATGAAGGCAGTAGTTTGGGTCTCCGTAGCTTATGTACGAATTCTGCGCTTTCCACCGGCTACCGCTGCCAAACCTTGAGGTGCCTGATTCCATTAGTAAACTATCAATCTATTATGCCAATGGATTATGTTATTTTCGAAGGAAAATGTACCACTAGAGGAAATTTGATCCATTTTCTTTGGTCACATCACCGCATTTCGAGCATCCATTAGTAGCGGGCTCATGGAAAGGAATCAGCAAGCCAAAGTTAGATCGTAAAATTGGAGGGTGGAAAAAGGGAAATAACATTTGTGGCTAACAATTTAGCCTTTCTTAGAAAAGTGCGACTGAAAGGCCGGCCCACTTAACTAGAAAACACACTAATATTGGATAATGGAGCCAAAATATAGCCCAGTAACAGCATACCAGTAGCGCAAACCTGGCGCGTATTTCAAGGTGTAAATCTCCAAACAAGCGAAATCAACGCCGTTTGGAGCCGAAATGTTAACTAAAACGGAACAACAATGGGCAGTCTAGAACAAACCCTAGGCGCTGGTTACGACAAAGGTAAAATAATTAAGCTAGGTGCAGTGGTTATGGAGATATTTGCATTTTTAGCGGTCGGCTGAGGATAGCGCCATTTTCGAGCCTCCGCTAAATTCACGTTCTGCTTTGGAAGCAGATACAGAAAAAAGAAAGAAATAATACAAAAAGCGGCTAGGCGTAATAAGTTCCGAATATGGAGTAGTAACTGGGAATGCCTAAGATAACGTGTAATTCGCTGCACTAGCGAAGTATGACGCAGTGGGCCGAAAAGCATACTTTCTCAGTAAACGTAGTAAAAGTTGGGAAAACAGACGGAAAGGTTTTAGGGAACTACTAGGTAGGCTGTAAGAATTATTATATAGGTAGAACAGCACAGGATATGGTGTAGCTAGCCTACAGCCAGAATGCGACCATGTGCGATTTTCAGAGTATATTGGGCCGCAGAATCCACTATGAATGTGGAATTCAACGTTTTTAATGCTCCGATGTGGATGCAAAAATTATACCAATGCCGCATGTGCTGAGTCCATATGGATAAGACAAGGGAACATAAAACTCATTTGCCCCGTCTGAACTAGGATAACGCAAGCATTTCTTACAGAAATATTACCAGTTTCGACTCTTTGAGGCTATTTTATACGTCACAATGGTTGTATCACTGACACTAATGAGCCAGGGTGGTCTTCCAGTGATAATAAAAAAATTAATGTGAGAAAACTCACAAAATGCGTCCAGGTGAGAAACACCTTGGGTTCCACTTTGGTTAGACACGAATACCACTTCTTTTGGGGGTTGCGCCATCTCAAGCATGACCGATTAGTGGGCCACAGGCGCTAAAGCACACAACTGTGCATAAAGTTGCTAGTTTAGAGCTCTATTTCTCTTAGCTGAGAGTCGGATGCAAGTGCCTGTGGTGTTTAGAGGGTTGCCTGTTCCGGGAGCCCAGAGAGCGATTCGAGAAGACGGATCGAGTTGCAGGGAAACTTTTATTGGTACAGTAAAAGATTCCCTGTTATCTAGCTATAAACGAACGACACCGTGGACGCTCTAGCTAGGGGAGCGGATCAAGCACAGCACACAGGGCAGTTGCGCGTTGCAACCGAAACGAGCGCCAGGCAAAATTGGCGATGAGCAAGTAAAGCCTTCGAACTCAGCAAGCAGTTCAACAAACCACACCGGTTGCCTAAGTGTACAATTATAGAATTTTGGTTAGAATTTTACACAAGCAAACCGGGGAATCTCCAGACTGCTACATAGCCCTCTCCCAGAAGGGACTGTGTAAGCAGTCCTTCGATCTACGTGAGGACCGTCCGTCGCGGGCCAGCCTTGTGCGAGACCAGGTTGTGAAACCCGATGCAGCTGCTGGGGGAGAGCCATGCAATCGGACCCATGCGGGCTCCCACCCGTGTCCTCCCTACGGTGTCGAAACGTTAAAAAAGCTGTTTGTGGGGGGACAGTTAATAAAGTTCACGTAGGCAGTTGAGCAGGAAGTTCGTTCCACTTGCAGTTGACGTGCGGGGATCCAGCGGAAAGTGAAACTGAGGGGCAACCAACCGACGGGATGTATATGGAAAGCAAAATGAAAAAGCAGCATAAATGCATAGCAATACACAAAAGAGTGCAAAGCGAAAAACGTGCAAAGCTGTTTTTGGGTTTTCAAAAGATTTTGAATGCGTGAAAGCGCATCCGCGACGGGATTGAGAGCACCTGAGACATGTCGTACGTCTGTCGTAAACTGAGAAACGTAGTCTAGGTGCCTAGTTTCCCGCGGCGAATGCTTGTCCGTTGCGCCATTGATTGCGTAGCTCAATGGCTTGTGGTCAGTGAAGACTGTGAAATGTCGACCTTCGAGGTAGTGACGAAAATGTCTGCTACCTAGTTAGATAGCTAACAGTTCCCTACCGAAGGTGCTGTATCGCGATTCGGCAGGTTGTAAGCGCTTTGTGAAGAAACCTAGAGGTATCCAACGATGGTCAATGAGTTGCTAAATGACTGCGCCGACGGCAGTTTCGGATGCGTCAGTCGTCAAGGTGAGTGGTGCAGATGGGTCTGGATGGGCGAGAAGCGCTACGTTAGAGATAGCGTCTTTGCGCTTCTCGAAAGACAATTTAGCGTCGTCTGTAAAGTGAAAAGAGCGTTGTTTACCGCGGAGCAAGTCAGTCATTGGTTGAACAATGCTCGCGCAGTTAGGAATAAATTGTCTATAATAGTTAACCGGGCCAAGAAATCGGCGTAGCTGCTTGAAGGAACTGGGAGCAGGATAGTCCTTCCGTGCCTGGATTTTGTCTGGCAGGGCTTCAATACCAGGGGCGGATATGCGGTGGCCAAGAAAGTCGATGGAACTTTGGCCAAGCTCGCATTTATCGGGGTTGACGGTAACCCCATGCTGGGTTAAGCGTTGGAAGAGAGCGTCGAGGTGACCAAGATGTTCGTCGTCAGAAGAGCTCTCGATGAGAATGTTATCTAGATAAGCATAAACGCCTTCGAGTCCTCGCGTTACCTCATGAATGAAACGCTGAAAAGTTTGGGCAGCGTTGCTGAGGCCGAAAGGCATTCTGAGGTACTCGAATAGACCAAATGGCGTGCTGACTGCTGTTTTAGCAATGTCATCTGGCGCGACGGGTGTCTGGTGGTAGGCACGAACTAAGTCGACTTTGCTGAAGATAGACTTGCCAGCTAGAGCTGAGGTCAAGTCGTGCATGTGCGGAATAGGGTATTTATCCGGGACGGTAAATTTGTCACATTTACGAGCTGCGGTACCAAAGCGCTGATGGTACCAACAGCTAGCCTGCCTGTTGCTAGACTTAGAACGTTTGCAGGGCGATTTTGATCGGCTAGGACGACGACGGGTCATAGTAAGCTGTTGCACTTGGCGACTAAGTGTCGCAACTTGTGCTTGCAGGGCTTCTATAGTTGGCTGTAAGCCAGTGATAGAAGTGCCCTGGGACGCGACGGCATTCATCTTGCTGGCGTCAGCTTGTGGCTGTGATCGTTCAATAACTCGATCTGCTAAATCCGCCAGTTGAGTGAGCGAAACGGAGCTCACTGTAGCGAGAATTGCTTGCGTGCTTTCCGGTAGCCGTTATAGCTATAGTTCGCGAAGTAAAGTCTCGCCAATGGTTGAGGAACCAAGGAGTTGCCGCATCTCCCATAGCAGAGTTGTGGGCAGTTTGTCGCCCAGCTGCAGATCCCTGAAAAGCTGCTGCAGGCGAACTTTCTCAGAGGGCATAACACGCTTAATCGTGGCCTCCTTGAGGGCCTCATAGCGGTTTTCGGTCTGAGAAATAATGACGTCACGAACCTGCGTTGATATCTCCTTGGGGAGATAGGAGAGGGGCTTGCAATACTTCGCGTAGTCGGAAGTGATTTTGTGGTTATAAAACTCAGCCTCAAGATGAGCGAACCACAAAAGAGGATCGATGTCCTAAAAAGGTGGAACTGAGAGAGATACAACGCTTAGTAGAGACTCTACGTTATGGTCTACAGATTCCATGGTTTAAAAAATGACGCAAAAAATAGGCTACCGTATGCAAAAATAAAACCGGAAAATATGAAAAATAAATGGAACGAGCTCACCGGAGAAGAGTTCCAAATATCCGGCGCTGAGGTTGATCCGGATTCGGGGTCACTAATTTAGAGGGTTGCCTATTCCGGGAGCCCAGAGAGGGATTCGAGAAGACGGATCGAGTTGCAGGGAAACTTTTATTGGTACAGTAAAAGATTCCCTGTTATCTAGCTATAAACGAACGACACCGTGGACGCTCTAGCTAGGGGAGCGGATCAAGCACAGCACACAGGGCAGTTGCGCGTTGCAACCGAAACGAGCGCCAGGCAAAATTGGCGATGAGCAAGTAAAGCCTTCGAACTCAGCAAGCAGTTCAACAAACCACACCGGTTGCCTAAGTGTACAATTATAGAATTTTGGTTAGAATTTTACACAAGCAAACCGGGGAATCTCCAGACTGCTACAGGTGTTGGACCAGAATAGCGCAATCGTTCCCCGGAGAAACGTCATCAGTTTCAGCACTTTGAGGTTATGTTATTTATCTTAATGGATGTGCCACCAATGCTTATGTGCTAGAGATGTCTTCTATTGATAATAGAGAAATAGGTGTCCAAAAAATTAGCGAAATGCATTCAGGTGGGAAATACCACGAATGCCGCTTTGGTTAGGCATGATCACCTCCTCTTATAGAGGTTGCACTTTCTCATTTGTGACGGATTATTGGGCCTCATGTGTTAAAGCACACCATTTCTGCATCGCATTGCTATTTTGAGCTCTAATTCTCTTGGTTAAGAGTCCGATGCAAGTGCAAGTGATATTCACCAGTGTAAAGTAATAGAAAACTGGGAGATCACAACAGCTATTAACTTAGAGGTTTCCTGGTGGGAAGCTTCCAAATTGTCAGGCAAAATGAATGTACAATAATATAACGCAAGCAGAGAAGATAACGGAAATCAAGTGGGAACTGGTTGTTCACCCACCATTACGTATTACGTATGGTAGGCTTTGGAGCCAGGTAAAGGTTAAAATTACGTACGAACGGCCAAGGAAAGAAGAACTGGTGGTCAAAATATCTGGGTGTCTAGCTTTCCAGGTGACAGGGGCCTCACTGCCGCATGGTTAGTATTTTGCCAGAGAAAGGGAATCCGGAAAAATTTTTGTGCAAGCATAAAGGATTGAAGAAAAGGATCTGGTTTTTCATAATGCCCGTCTACCAGCGTTTCCAATAGGGATAGGCGTACGTATAACTCAGATAAAACTAAATGTACGGGCCAAGAAAGCTTAAGTGGAGAGTAAATGCCTGAATATAGGTTATGGTGATATTGCCTTCGAGGTGGGTAGGTGGCCCTGTTATATAATCAGCGGTGTAAAGTAGCGAGTACTTAAACCTAGGGGAGGGCATCGGTTATGGGCAACTAGTAGATGCCGATTACGTAGGCTAGTAGAAATACCAATAAAGCAGGCAATTTATACGACTATTTTAGACAGATAAATGGTAACTTACGGGTGCACCATATGTGTGGACAACAACGCTAGAACCTGGCATTTCACATGAGGCTTAATGTTGTTAAAATGTTTTTAGTAGACGTGACTCATGGGTCACAAGTATAAGTATTCGAAAGAGATCAAGTGGATTGGTAATTTGGAAAATACTAAGGGGTAAAGATGGAGACGAAGGAACCAAAGTGTAGATGAGAATGAAGAAGTGAAGTAAAGTTTGTCCGTTCGGTTTGCTTCCCCATTGCTATGCAATATCCTACCTGGTCAGTTCCTACAGGCATACGATGCTCCCATTCAATGGTACAAGGCTGCTTTACGTGCTGATCTGTTGAGCAGTAAGAAACTGGACGTCGAGAAGGAGCTTTCAAAGGATTTGAGCTACCGTTTATTGTTTCCAGGTTGCCTTTGCGGTAACGTCTACTATTTCAAGACTTCCTATTTAACTAAGTGTCGGTGGGAGCCAGTAAAGCGCTCAGCTACTACTGGGGTAGGCTGAGTACCTTTTGTGGTCGGATTAGCAGTCCTAACATCTGTAAGATGCGTGCAACTGATCGGGCCAAGATCTCTCACGTGGTGTGACAGGGACCGCAAAGTATGGGGAGGACCTGTGAGCCCAAGATGCTCCTGTCATGAAGCCTAGTTGAGCGCAATACAAAGTTGCGTCAGAGCTGACCAAAATGTGATCTATGCCCCATCGGGGCCGGTCTCAAAAAGGTTGTCATCAGAATCACAGATGTTGAAAAGGCGTCGTATGTTATCCAGGCACATAAACTTTCGTACCTCCTGCTTGAAAGCCTGTGGATTGGGAATCTCCCGCAGCTGTGAAGGTAATTTGTTCCAGATATTTACATAAGCGACAAGGACGAAACGTGAACGTAGTTTCTTCCTCGCTGGCAGCGGGGCAACTGTGCAGTGCTTGTTTCGGAGGTTGAATGCTGCTCCTCTTCTCAGTGTCAGACTGGGGATACCACTGTGCACCGCTTGGTATATTAACTTATGTAAGAAGCACAGGCTTAATATAATGCGCCGCAGCCATAGAGGCTGGAGTTTGAGATGGTTACACCTCTGTAGGTAACTAAGCACTAGGCCTTGTGGGGCTACTATTTTGGTAAACCGCCGCTGAGCCTTTTCGAGCAATATGCGGTCTGATTTCCGCAAATTACTGAAGATGAAGTGGCAGTATTCCAGCTGCGGACGAACATGACTGCGGTAAAGCTCCAACCGTGCTTCGGCCGAGTTAATGTGGCGGCCTATGTGAAAGACCATTCTGCGTGCTTTTGCTACCTGATACTGCATATTCTCTGAAAAGTTGAGGGTCATAGAATAGCGAATACCTAGGTCAGTAGCTAACGTTTTTAGTTGGGTGGGCGTACCATTCAACGTAAACGCACCATCCGATATGGAGCATTTGTGGGTCAGAATACTAGATTTATCAGCAGAGAATGTCCTTTGCCAATTTCGACACCACGACTCTAAGGTCTTCAGGTCTTCACGGATGTCTTGTAGTGCGGATACTTTGGCGCTTGGTGGGAAGACATATACGACCTTTATATCGTCAGCAAAGAGGAATAGGCGACCATGGCGCAGGCTGCTACAGATGTCGTTCACATGAATCAAAAACAGGGTTGGTCCAAGCACGCTGCCTTGCACAACACCGCTGGAAACTGTGACAGGGATGGACTCAAAGTGTGCTACCTTCACGGACTGCGTACGCCCGGTTAGGTAGGATTTAAGCCAGTCAAGCAGAGGGGTGACCACACCGTAAGCCTTGAGCTTATGTAACAGGCGTTTATGGGGGACCCTATCGAACGCCTTTTGCATATCGAGGTATAGCGTAATAATCGCCAGACCTGAATCAGTCGCGCCAGTGACCAGGTTGAGAAAATCAAGCTGGCAGGTTGAGCAGGATCGTGCACTTAGAAAACCATGCTGTGACCTGCTAACGTGGCCTCCTGCATTCAAGCAGGCCATAAGCGCACGCTTAACCGATTTCTCCATCACACGTGAGAGAATAGATGTGTGGTTTATGGGTCGGTAGTTGCTGACTTCCTGTACGGAGCCACCTTAATGGCGCGGTGTGATGACAGAGTGCTTCCAAGCCAATGGGTATTGTCCCTTCTCCATAGAGAGTATGAAGAGTTTCAAGAGGAGTATGGAAAGGTCATCGCCCCCATTCTTAAGTAGTATGGGTGGAATTCCATCAGGACCAAGTTTGGTGGATGGTTTTATGGTTTTGATAGCGGAACGGATGCCTTTTAGGTCTACTGAACCGTGGAGAGCAGCTGGTTTGTGGACACATCCAGCTCAGTAGTGACAGGGGACAGTTCTTCACACTGGGACTATTTGAAGTAAGAGTTGAACATCTCACATATAGTCCGTGGATCTTCACTTGCTTTGCAAGAGCCGACGCATATGGAAGTGATCTTTGCTCCATAATGATGAGTGCGAGAACGCAGCAGCCAGCTGAGGTGCTTGGCTTTGTTTGCACTGGCCATGGCTGCTCTTTCTTGGATGTTTTAATCAATACAGACCTGGACGATAGTTGGCTCGCAATCTCGTTGGCTCTCAGCACATGTGCAAAGTTGAACGTCTTGTACTAGGAACGTCGTAGTTGCCTCAAGCTTGCATGCAGCTTAGTTTGCCTCCTATTTATTCCGGAACTTTTAGTTAAAGGAGTAAAAATGGAGCCAATAGGTCTAGACAATAGTGCTGTTCGCCATAAAATATTGCGGACGATTGCTCCATGGAGTCGGACAGAAAGAACTGTTCCCAGTTCCTTGCTCGAATAATCGTGGCAAATGTGGGCCAGTCTATGGAGCTTATCGGTTGGTATATCTCAATGGCCTCTGATCTACCCGTACAGATTGCCGGGATGGTTGCAAACAGTGAGCAGTGTAACACTCTGTGGTCGCTCCCCGGAAACTCTAGGCCTACAGATGCACGTGTATTGGATATACCCAGTGTAAATATCAGGTCTAACAGGTGTTTAGACCTGGTCGGCGTTGATACATGCTGCACCCATCCTCCCAAATTGATGCAGGCTAATAGCCCACTATACTTCGCTGGGGCGGTGGGTGGAAACCACTGGATTTCAGGAAGATTGAAGTCGCCCGCCACAAGCTTGCATGCACATGGATGGCTCGCAGCTAGCTCAAAAGTAGTTATTAGCGCTTTGTCACTCACAGGTGATGTATCAGTAGCCCTGTAAACGCATCCAAGTAGTAACTTGGGTCCCATGGCATCAACCGTTATCCATATAGAGTCCAATATTTCGGTGTTATCTAGGACTTCGATATTAGCAGAGAAATTTTGCTGCAGATAAATAGCACACCCTCCACCTCGTTTGTGTGTACACGAATGTGTATACAGCTAGTAGCCTTGAATGAAAAAGGAATCGTCGAACGTAAAAGCACCAAACCATATTTTGGTGACTAGTATTGCATCAGGCGCAGCAAGGATAGCCAAAGGGCGTAGAATATGCACCTTGTTGTTCAGCGACCTGGCATTTATGAGTATAATGGAGAAAAGTTTGCCAGTGTCTCCCAGTTTTATGGATGACATATGTTCCCGGCTATGCGAGGTATGTCAATGAGAGCATGCTCACATAAGTGCAATTATACAGTCATGCCGTAGCAATTGTAACGGTGATGATGGGAGGGTGTTCAGGCGTTCGTAGTTGAAACGGTACAAATAGGACAGAATTAAAAATAAAGGTCCCTTGTCATGGGTTCAGGCACGTTAGTATGGACATAGACAGTCTGCACTAAAGTGCGGTAATAATTCAGCCCCGAATAGATCAGGAACTAGCATTGAGAAATTTGGAAAAACAGATGAAGAACCAGCTTAATCGTGGTTACACGATACGCTGGGTTCATGGGAGTGTAGGATAAACAACAACAGTGAATGCGTAGAAAATAACGCGGCGACGAAACCTGCAGCTGATAAAGTGTCGTGGCGTATCAAGCATGGTAATAGGTGGCCCTGCTCAGCCCGCCAGTGTGAACTAATTAGCTGTGACTCTTCAGTAGTCTTCCCTCCACCAAGTCGCAGGGTTGCTGAACGGACTTTTGTGGCTTTTATTGGGAGCAGGCTAGGCAGGCTAAAACCCACCACGTCCTGGAACATTGCATTCGATGCATACGAACGACCAGCTGCAACTGGCAATGCTTCCTACTGACCGCTTATTGGTTCTGTTAGTCGCAGTCAGGCTACATCCATAATTTTCGCTGGCTGGTGTTTGAGGGGCGCGGGCCGGTATCATCCATGGGTCCTGTCACTTCCTGACCTGGTAAGCAAACTAAAACTGAAAATTTTGGAACGTTTTGCCTATGTCGTCTGTAGAACCGTGTACTGTCTTCGGGCCGTATCCAGTAAAACGTTAGTAAACCAATTATTAGAGAAAGGAGAATGGCCAAACGTAATCTTTCAGGCCCGGAAAAGCCGTAAGTTGTCTGGTATAAGGAACCGCAAATCCTCCTGGGGTAACTTGTGTTGATGGAAAGACTGGCATCCACGGCCAAGTGGACGACAAAATAGTGTGAGCTGCTCCTGATGTGACAACTGGAAAGAATTTCAGTAACGTACATGGCCGAACCATTCTTTTGCCATAGTGAAAGGCAGCATTGTGTTGGGATTTTTCCAAATTAAGTGCGTAACATAGGCAGGTAAACCTACCCTCCGGTAAGAAGAAATGTCCAAATTGACAATAAATGTCAGCTAACCAAATTCAAGTAGGAATTATGTAAAGAAGAGGCGAGCTGCACCCGATTCTTCAGGCCTCAATAGGGTGGTATCCATCCATGATGACAACTAAGTGGTTTGTCCGTGCGGTAAGTAATAAGACAGCGTAATAACTCCCCAGACATTTCCAGGTAAGGGAATATTGTGTTTCGTTGGAGCGTTGAGGTAAAAGCAGTGGAAGTATCCCCGGTTGCTTTCCACCGATTCTGTGGAAATCTCGGAGAAAAGGAAAAGAAACAAAGGCAGCCACACAAACATTCAACAAGGATGCGTCCGGAACTCAGAGAAAAAGATCAGTCGCAAGAGCGCTTTCACTAATGACCCTCACATTACGTGTCATTATAAATTAAATGTCTTAAGCACTTGTGTTCTATTAAAAGTTAGAATAGCTGTACCGTGAACAGTGACGTCTCAGTAGGCGGCGTGAAGTGAGGGAGCAAGAGGCCGATCCGAAGTGTTCGGACTGATCATTGGTTTTAGACTGTCGTTTTATTAAGTTTAGAAGACGAGTACTGACGGTAAGGGTTAGGAATAAAGTAAGGTATGCTAATAAAGCGTAAGCAAGTCCGGCAATTTCTCTTGGGCAAACATGCGTTAGGAATGCAGCACTTAGATCATATGCATCTCCGGGGTAGAAATGCAGTCAGGAAGCAAAAATGCGGGCAGATAATGATAGCTAAAGACAAAGCACAGAGATGGCCATCCAGTTGAAAAGCAAGCAGAGACAGGGATAAGGAAAAGACAGAACAGGGATTAGAAAGGCTTTTGTGGAAATAGCGGAAATCGCAACGAAGCTTTCGTGCAAGTTAACAATTCCATAGAACAGCTGAACCATTCAAGTTAACGTCCCAATTTCAAAGTGAATTCGGAAAGAAAGTGGCCGATCAAGCGAGCGTGGACTGGTCCGCGCTTTGGGATTGGGACGTACAATAAAGATACGAAAATGCTAACCCAATAATGTGTGAATAAGTCTAGCAGGCCCTAGGGGTATGGAAATAGAAGCGCTGAGTTTGCAGACCCTGTACCGCTAAAGATACAGTTACAAAGAAGTAGTTGGAGGGAAATAGACAGGTCAAGTGAGACTAGATCACTTCAAGGCAATAAAGCTGGACGTCCGATTAAAAAAATAAATAAATAAATAAATAGGTATATTTCTAGACCTGTTAGAGGCTGCATCCTAAAGGATCAAGGCTTACATTAATCCAATGCTCTTGCATGGAAGTAGGCAAAATATAAATATATGTTCCTTGCTCAATTGCTATCCGATCACTCTTTCTGGAGTTGGTAAATATTATCGAGCAGTATTCCAGAAGAAGTCTAGCGCGTACCTTGTATAGAGTGAGTTTGGATTCGTTTAGGAGCATTCTCTTGCAGATATGACCAATGAGGGATCTGGCTTTCGCTACGCTATAGCTACTTGTTCCGAGAAATTTAGTGAGCTTGAATAGTGTAGACCTGGATCCCTTACGGTTTGACAGTTTGCCAGTGAGACGCCCTTACGGGTTATCGCAGTAGGCGATACAGCGCATTTGTAGGACGGGGCGCTGCACTTTGCAGGAGAGAAGTCAAGCTTCCATGTGTTACACCGAGGGTCTAATGCTTCAAGGTCAGTTTGAATATTGAGGAGACCACTCCTTAGGTTATCCGAATCAGAGGAGAATACGACTTTGATAGCGTCGGCGTACAGGTACGCCTTACCATATTCAAAGACTTGAAATACGTCGTTGATGCAATGTTGGAGGAGTATATGGCCCATTACACTTCCCTGGAACACACCGCTTGTAACTGGTTTCGGTGATGCTTCGAAATCTCCTAGGCTCACCGACCGTGGTCGACAGGAGAGATAGGAAGAAAACCAAGAATGCAACTGGTCCGATATACCGTACGAAGTCAATTTAGTTAGCAGTCCATTATGAGGGACTCGGTCGAATGCTTTTTGTATCTAAGAAGAGGATGGTCAAAGGTTTCCTGCAATCAACCACGGCGTAATATCGTTCAGGAATTCAAGCTGGCATGTTTGACAGGATTTAGACGGGAGAAATCCATGTTGGGATTTGTTGATGAGATTACGGTGAGTCAAGAACCGTAGGAGCTCATGCTTACCGATCCTCTCCATCACTCGTGAAGCGAATGGGGTGTGAAAAATAAGCCTGTAGTTTTCAATGTTTTGACGGCTTCCCATTCTGTGTCTTGGCATAACTATGCATGTTTCCAAGCAGCGGGAAAGGTTCCATGTTTCATGGAAAGTGTAAAGATGTTAAGAAATAAGATGGCGATATCCAGGCCACCTAGAATTAGTAGAGCCGATGGGATTTCATCAGGTCCGGCGTGGAAGGATAATTTGAGGGCTTGCATTTCCCGAGTAATGGTGCGCAGGTCAAATGGTACTGCGCGCAAAGTATCTTTGGTGCAACTAGGAATATTAAGAGGTAGGGTCAGGTTAGCAGAGCTGAAAGAGTCGCAGAAGTGGCGGTTCATGACCGCACATATTTCAGCTTGGTTACTGGTAACTGTGTTGACTACATGAATAAACCATTTAGTCGAATTCGAGGCGGGGTTGCTTCTGCGCCTCATCAGGGAATTGAAGACTTTGATACGGTTGATAGAATTTAGGGCAGTGTGTTCTTCGGACAGATATGCGGTAGTTAGTGAATTTCTTCACTCCATCTGGACTTCATTGTTGCAAATTTGTAGGTAGAATTCTTGGACCTTGCTGTACTTTGAACATAGCTTTTGGAGCCAGATGAGTAGTTTGCGAGGGGAGCTGCATCCTTTGGTGTCTGCATTGCTTATTGTTTCATTATAGATGCGCGTATATCCAGGCAGTGGGTGAGATGTCTAAATAGTACAGAACAGTCAGTGCCCGCATCTGTAGCCAGAAAGAATACATCCCAGCCGATGGATTTCAGCAGTAGAGTAAAGTTTGTCCAGTTGATTCGTTTGACGGCCCGAACAGAACACGCTGGTCTAGCCAATGGGGGAGGCGTGACGGGAAGTTGAAAAGAGAGCTTTACTTTTTTGTGATGGCATCCTGGGAGATTGTCAAGCACGCTAACAGATGCATTAGCAACTCCGTTTGTAAAAGTAAATCTAAGGTGTTATTGTGCCTAGTGGGTGCATGTACGTGTTGAGTCCAACCAAATGCATATGTAGTGTCCACAAAGGCACGGTATTTAGGTGGCGCAGACTGCGTTTGCCAGGCCACTTGAGGCATGTTGAAGCCACCACCAATTATCTTATAGTGGGTAGGCAATAGGAATACTTCTGTGAAGAGTTCCACTAGACTGCGTATACCGATTGTGTTAGTGTGTAGAATATTATACAGACAGCTAATTAAGTTATGGTGCTGTCCCCTACTAGTCTGAATCCGAACCGAGTCTTTCAGAGGGACGACGGAAATTTCTTGAAACGATGGCGCCCCGAAATCGTCACACAAGTACGTTAGGCATCCGCCGCCACGGTGGATGGTGCGGCCATTACTAGAGGAAGTGTTTCCAGGGATTTTCAGCTGGGCAGCGGGAGTGTTAGCATCATGCCGCGTTTCTGTGATGAGCACTACCTGAGGCCGGAAGGGATAATGTCGGGGTTGTTAAGGTGCATCTTATGTTTGACGGACTATGCGTTAATGAGAAGTAGAGTGAGTCCCTCGTTGCAGAAGTGAGCGTCTGCTGCATTATCAGAGACAGAAGTGATCTGAGTGGTTTGAGTGGGTATAGTTGCTGTTGTCTCAGCGGG